>JAGFMI010000006.1:0-1200000 GCA_021030905.1 Pyrenula massariospora
ATGAACTTCACAGCCGCCATCGTTGGCATAGAAGAGCTCGCCCGGTCGACCATCACGCCTCACAAAACCCACCCATCCAGCCAGTCCGTCCGTCCGTCCCTGTTCCCGCCCAAACCCCCTATCATACTTACTTGCACATACAACCACCTCTTCCTCCACGCTAACCTACCCTATCCACCATGTGATATGACATTCATACAAGCCATACAAGCCAAGCTAGCAACGCCGAGCCATGCCGTGCTGTGCTTTGCTTGACGCGTGCGTTGTCGACTACGATAGTGTGGAGCAATGTGTGCACAGCGGTGACGGTGTGACTGGCTGGCATGGCGGGCCGTCGGTGTGGCTTCTTTCCCATGAGTTCCAGAATTTTGTGTGCAGGGTGAGGGTGTGATGTATGAATGAACATTACAGCACTACCGTGCTAAAGTATGTAACTAGTTTTCTCAGGTCCGCTACGCTAAGCTGGATGGTCTTGAAAATGTAATTCCAGAGCTGCTTTTACATTTCTTCGTTTGTTGATACGTGGTGAAGGGCAGGGCGGGGTCTTGCTCTCCACATAGCTATGATTGCCCATTCTGATCAGAACTTGCTAGAAATTGCACTATATGCGAAACGAAGCTCCGGGCTCTGTTTTGTTTTCTCGCCTAAATAACTATTGTCGTTAGATTGCTATCCCCATCATAAAACATCCAGCATCTGAACAAAACAACTCCCTAGATCCACCTTGTCGTCGCAGCCACAGGAGATTGCACCACAGCCGGTGTGTGGCCGGTTTTCAACCCTCAGCCTCAATCTCATAGCTATTCGACTTGTGTTTGGGCTGGAATTTGAAGTCCTTGTGCGCGGGGCCGAGGAACATTTCGCTGTGCAGAGATAGTCAGCATGGAAAGATCAAAAGATTTAAGCAGATAGGTAAGCACAAAGAAAGAACGAACCTAATCTTAATCCAATCCAAATAATTCTCACTCGCCATCAACGTCTCCAACTCATTCCTCCCCCGATACCGCGGCGGCCGATCCTGCAGCCTCGGCGGCAACACCTCCAGCAACCCGACAGGCACATACCGGCACGCGAAGCTCAGCCACTCGAGCAAGAAGCGCCTCGTCGTGCCCACACCGATCTCATCGCTCCCCCATGCGTCCAGGCTGTAGCGCACGAATTTCTCGACATAAGTCAGCCGCTCCGAGGCGGTCTTGTCGAGGTACTGGTGCGTGGCGATCTCTTCGAAGAGCCAGGGCTTCATGAGCGCGCCGCGGGCGACCATGACGGTGTCGACGCCCGAGGAGGCGAGGTGGGAGTGGTAGTCGACGTGGGAGTAGCAGTCGCCGTTTCCGAGGAAGAAAGTTTTGCCACCCGCGGTGGACGGTTTGTTGCGTGCGTCGGGCTCGCGGATCGTGTCGGTCAGCGCGGCTTCTTGGCGTTGTAGTCGCTTGATCAGGGCGGCGCACTCGGCGATGTAGCTCCAGTCTGCTTTGCGGGTGTAGCGCTGCTGGCGGCTACGGCCGTGAAGGGTGATGGCGGCGGCGCCGCAGGGGCCCTGGTCGTTGCCGGTGCCGAGGACGAGGCGTTCGACGAGCTTTTGAGCGGTGGGGCGGTTGTCTTTGGTGCCCATCCGGATTTTGACGGAGATGGGGATGTCGTTGCTGACAGAGTTCATGCCGCGGAGCATGTGATCGAGTTTTGGGGGATGGTCGAGGAGGGCAGAGCCTGCGCCTTCGCGGAAGACGAGATCAATTGGACAGCCGCAGTTGAGGTCGATGACCCGCAGGCCGCCGGGGAGTAGTGCCGTAAGGATCTCGGTGGTTTTGATGACGTTCCAGGGTCTGTTGCCAGATATCTGGGCACCGAAGCGGAGGTCGGAGGACTGATCGTAGCCGTAATTTTGCACAATGGAGTCTTGAGGCGAGGCTGTGAACGTCGGCGGTGATAGTTCCGACTCGTGAGCTTTCATGAGAGCCCATTCTGAGCGTTGCCCTTGCATGAGCGGAATCGACATAGCCATCTCGGAGTAGGTAAACTGAGCACCGAGACCAGTGCACAGTCTTCTGAAAGGTAAATTACCTTGAGTTGTTAAGGGAGCAAGGACTGGTGTTTCTGGTCCGAAATAAAGTCTGCGTTTCTCTGAAGGCAGGAATGGCGGCTCACGATATTGAGCTCGATTGTCTCTTTTCTCACTTTCACGATCGTCATCTGCGCTGCTGGTGTTTGCATGATCTTCTGATCGTGGTTGCTCTTTCTTCTTCGGCAGTTTCTGTTGGTCAGTAGCAAACCTTGTATTTAGATACTGAATGTATGCCTCGGATTTGGGCAATTTAAATTTCCTCTTCGTGAGGTCCATTCGCTGACTGACACTCAAAGCGTTTCGGCTGCCGCTTCCTTCCTCTTCTCCATCGTCGTCTTGCAGTTGTTTAGTTGTTCTACTCGGATCATGCAAAAGTACCAATTCCTTCCTTCCATCCTCATGCACGACTTCTTTCGAATGGCATCCAACAAAGCGACATTTCCAACCAGCGGGGCAATAACCATTAGCCTCCCATACGGGGCAGATCCCTCCAAAGGTGGTCAAATCCTCGCGCTTGTGTTCTTTTAAATACTTTCGTAGATCATGGTCGAACTTACACTTGTCACCAAATCTACAATTCTTGGGAGACAGCTCGGGTGCATAAACTCTGCTCATACACAAGCCAACCTCATCTCGCGACTGACCAAACTTGCGACTCTTGTTCTGTCCCTGATTTTTCTGCCGTTTCTTCGAATTATTGCCTTCTGCTGTGCGATCAACATGATGGAAAGCTTCCGCAGCATCATCATCTGGAACATCGGTTTGGGTTCGAGAACCAGGTGCATCAGTAGGCAACAGGTATTCCTTTTTGATAGGAGCTGATCCTCTCGGTCGCTGATTAGTTCTATCCCTATCTTTCCCATTAGGCTCCAGATTTTTAAATTTTCGCTTCAGAGGCGACGTCGGGCTTTCTATAGAGGCAATTTCCTGATCGGTTCCATTCGGGTCAGGAGAACTGTCATTTTGAATTTGCTCGCTTCCATTTATAGGTTTGTCCATATCGAGCTTCGACTTTTAAAAAAGTAATGTGGGCCAGAATTTGTCTAAAATACCGATTAAGATGGCTATTTAAGAAGAGGCGATCCAAGTACCGGTAGAAAGCTCGTGTCACTTAAAAAGTTAGAACTAATCAGCAGTCCGTTACTTTGACCAAAATACTTATTAGAATTGAATAATGTGTGCTTGACGAGTGGCCAAAGCTCTTCCATGACGTGCCCTAGCCGCGATCAACAGCTCGGTCCTTTAGCGCCTAGATCTTACCGCTAAGCGCAACGTCAGCCCCAGGAGAGATCAGAGTGCCACAGCGTCACATGCCCCAAGGCGTTCCCCAAACCAAGCCTAAACCCCAAATTCACTGATTCGTGAATCCCTCGCTCTCCGCATCCATGCGCTTGGAAGCGGACCGAGGTGGTCTCCATCGTCAAACGTCAAAAACCTTCTCACGCCTCATTCTCTCGGTTTCCTGCTAAACCTTTCTTTCAGAGACCTTACCGATGACTTTCTAGCCAATCTAATTACCTCAATATGTCCTCAACCGCAAGATGCTTGCGACCTCTAACCAGAATATCCCCAAGATGCCCCGCAGTGGTCAATTCCTTCTCCAAGAGACAATGCAAGCCGTAAGACATGCAAACCCAATGTACAAGATTGTCTATATTCACATTCCTCAGGTCACGTCCTTTTGCCAGTACTGCCCGTCGACGCTATGCAGACCCGATTGATCTCACCTCCATCCCTCCCACCCCGATCACTCACCTCTCCGACACTGAAACCATGATGGCCGAATCTGTCTCCAAATTTGCCCAAGAACAAATCGCCCCAAAAGTCCGGGACATGGACGAAGCTGAAAAGATGGACCCAACCCTGATTGAGCAGCTCTTTGAACAAGGTCTGATGGGTGTCGAAATTCCCGAAGAATATGGCGGCAGCGGCATGAACTTCACAGCCGCCATCGTTGGCATAGAAGAGCTCGCCCGCGTCGACCCCTCCGTCAGTGTCCTCTGTGACGTCCATAACACCCTAGTCAACACCGCCATCCTCAAATACGGCAGCCAGGAATCTAAACGCAAATACCTCCCCCAACTCGCAACCGACACCGTCGGCTCCTTCTGCCTGTCCGAACCTGCCTCAGGATCCGACGCCTTCGCCCTCAAAACCCGCGCCACCAAAACCGCCGACGGCTACACCATCAACGGCTCCAAGATGTGGATAACCAACAGCATGGAAGCCGGCCTCTTCATCGTCTTCGCCAACCTCAACCCCCCGGCCGGCTACAAGGGCATAACCTCCTTCATCGTCTCCCGCTCCGACCCGGGCTTCTCCATCGCCAAGAAGGAAAAGAAGCTCGGCATCCGCGCCAGCAGCACCTGCGTCGTCAACTTCGACGACGTGAAAATCCCGCACGACCGCCTCCTCGGCGAAGAGGGCCAGGGGTACAAGTACGCCATCGGCCTCCTGAACGAAGGCCGCATCGGCATCGCCGCGCAGATGACCGGGCTCGCCCTCGGCGCCTGGCACAACGCCGCGAAGTATGTCTGGACCGAGCGCCAGCAGTTCGGCCAGTACGTCGGCGCGTTCCAGGCCATGCAGCACCAGCTCGCGCAGGCGTGGACCGAGATCGCCGCCGCCAGGGCGCTGGTCTACAACGCCGCGCGCAAGAAGGAGGCCGGGCAGGAGTTTGTGATGGACGCGGCGATGGCGAAGCTGTACGCGAGCCAGGTGGCGGGGCGGGTGAGCGGGAGCGCGGTGGAGTGGATGGGGGGGATGGGGTTTGTGAGGGAGGGGATCGCGGAGAAGATGTGGCGGGATAGCAAGATTGGGGCGATCTATGAGGGGACGAGTAATATTCAGTTGACGACTATTGCGAAGTTGTTGCAGAAGGGGTATGGGGTGTAGGGGATGTGACCGTGTGGGGGTGAGGGGCTTGTTGCATTGCGCGCGGTTTGTGGGCGTTGGGATATAGAAAAGACAAAGGTTGCATCCATGCATTTTTGGTCAATGATGGAGTCATGAAATCATCTACACTTATCACGTTTCTGTTCTTGTGCCGTGTGAAGTCAAAACCAAAACCGGGTCAAAGTCCCCTCAACTAGAGAACATCAAACCTACAATATCCTATACTATACTACACTATCCAACTCTCACAATGCGAGCCATCCCTTCCCTCCAACGCCATAGACTATCACACACCCCAACCCACCACTGTCCACCATCAAGTTTTTAACCCCCCCTCCTCCCCCGATCCTATCCGGCGCGCGGGTACCGAGGTGCCATATCAGATCAGATCAGGCCAAATCAGGTCCAATCCAACCAAAATCTCGATTGCATTCAAAATCAAAATCAAAATCGAAAGAGCCAAGCCCGATCAAATCAATAGAATGCAGTTCTCACGCACGCCTGCAGGTAGGTACGTATGGAGCTACCTAGTTGGGTAGGCAGACAGCCCTCGTGCATGTGCATGCACATGTTTGGCAGGGGCCGGCTCAAGGGGCGGACGGACGGGGTTGGGCGGGCTATGTGTATATATTATAAGGGTGGGTGTGAGGAGGAGGGCTTGGAAGGGGGGGGGAGGGGGAGGGAAGATAGGGGGTTGTGGGAGGATGGGGGGTGACTTAATCTATGGTGTGAGGTAGAGATTGTGCTTGAATACGTATGCTGTACCTCTCCGGGACGTGGATATAAGGTGTAGAAAGATGTCGAGGGAGAGGGAGTTGCTGGCTGAGACCGGTGGGGTGAGAATGTTAGGGACGGGGAAAGGGGGATTGCGTGCCATGCCATGCCATGCCATTTACGGGTTGTTCTGTGAGGTGAGGCTGTCGTTCAGTCGTAAAAGGATTAGGGATGTCTGTGGCGGAGGAGATGGTGGCATTATACGCTCCGGGGTTGGAGTATTGATTGTCGAAGAGAGGATAGATCAGCCGATAGCGGCGATAATGGGATGCGGGCGAGGCGGGGTGAAATGTATGTACAAGCTGATCTGCGGAGCGAAGATAATGCTCGAAAAAGGGGCACTTTGATGGAAACGACCGATCTGTTGCTCCGAGCCTCGTTTGTAGCGTTAGTTTAAGCATTTCATCACCAAAGCCATCGATTCAATGACTTTCAGCTAAGATGGAAATGAGATCGATCGGTGGCTTGCAGTTCAGCATAAGTGATAGGCACAAGTACGCAAAAGAACTCGGTCATTCGTAACAGACAACATTCTTCGGGCAGCAGTTCGGGTTCTATGGTAGGACTCAACGTGGCTCTGCGTATATTGTAAAGAGAATCGACGCGGAATTTGAAATATTCCACGCCCCCTGCGTCGCTTTCAGTGGCGTCAATTCAAGCTTCGATCAATAAGGCCACTATCCACCCTGGTGGCGGCTGCCATGGTGGTATGTGAACCCTTGCAGCTGAGTGTGTGCGACAGGGTATTGGCACACAAGAAATATCCGCCCCTGGCGAACGCAATTCTTTTGGTGGCAGCTAAGCTTATAGGTAAGTCTTGATGAGGCTCTCCATGTCCGGGTCTAGAATCTTCCGCGCCTCTGTGCCGTCGGCTCAAGCTTCCAACACCCCCGGGTGCAGCTGTCAAGGGAAGCACGGAGGACAGGAATGGCGTGGCGTAGCGGTTGTGTAACGGCGAAAAAGAAAACCCTCGTTCGTTCTGCGTTAGGAACAAGGCTGCGAGTAGCGCGATCGAGAACAAAGATCCGCTTGACCTATCAGATGTGTTTCTAGATTGAGCCCTAACCCCTTTATGGATTTCGTGGCGTTATCAGATTCGCCAAACATGACGCCAAAGGCCATTCACCAACATACCTGGTACGATAATATAGCGGTCTAGTTATAGTAAAGAGTGTGCAGATCAGTCAATATCATCTCTAAGCTCGGCACCTTTAGCTTATCACAGCACTCATATAAAGCCAACCATGACCACCAGCATCATGAGCAGGCCACTTATTGCCGAAAAGGATACAAGATTGGCGGATCCCGTCGGAGTGGCTCCAGTTGGCGAAGGTTCAGAACCAGTCGTGAACGAGGCTGGCGACGCGGTAGTTGAGCTTGACGGGCCCGTCAAAGAAATGGCGGATGTAGATGAGACTCCGCTGACCGGAAGGTGACGATTGGCAGCCTGCATTCCTATCAGCTGGGACTATTATAGAAGAAGATACGAGCAAGAGACCGACATCCAGTGATGCAGCTGAAGCAATAGCAGGTAAGTTGGTGCAGTGCTCATAGGCGACCATGTTCGTTAGAGCAGCCGGGGTTTGAATACAGGAAGTGTTCGCCAAAAAAGAACAAGTGTACTCCAAGGACAGTAGTTGAGGTTGGCACAAGCAAGAGGTGAGGGACGCATCCTGCCCCGGCTGAAAGCCCATGGTGCATCCTGATCGGCCGGCATCAAGCCGCTGGCAGTCCTCTTTGGCTGTCACACACCAGCTAACGTCGTAAGAAGCTGTGATCGATGACAGAACGGGTGTTGTCAAGCTGTAATTGATGATCGGATCACAATACTTGTGCCAAAGCGAGAGAGGCTTGTCAAAATTTTGGTCGAGATCGTTGTTTCCCACACAAAGTCGCTGCTCGCTCTCACAACTGAATGGCAGTCATTAGCACAAGATGAGGAAAAGGTTTACGCGGATCATACTCCCATATTGCGTCAAAATATCGCTGTTGACAGTAACAATTGGCGTATGCAGAAGCTTCGGACGCAGCAGCATAGCTAGAGCAAGTGGCAAATTCATTGTAGAAGTAGCTACATGCTGAAAACGCTGTAACGCCACTGCCCGAGACGCAGTCAGACGGGTTTGGAACAGTTTGCGTTGCCGTAATCGAAGCAAGCGCTAGAAGAGAGAAGCTCAAAAGATAAGTATCTGTAGGCATCGTGACACAGTTGAAGTCCAGCGTATATAGCGAGGAGTGTTTAAAATGCCTCTAGAAGGGCTTATAAATACGTCTCCAGTTATATATTTGGCAGGAAGATGATTGAATAAGCTCTTGGCTCTGAAAAGGCTGGAGCTGAAAACTGGTTTCCGTGGCTTGCTCCGATCTGCATTCTTATCGAAAGGTGGCGAAACTCGGGATTTGTGGCCGCGGTGAAGAAGCGGGATATCCAAAGTGTGTTTTAGAAGCATATTGACGCGTAATAGAATTTGGTCCCCACATTGAGATATTGAACTATGTGGCTTGGAGGCTATTCCGCTCATTCTTGATATATCTATTCCCTTAAAAGCGGACCCAGGGTCGCAAGATCCATTACATCCTCCTGCAAGAAGAATCGGGGAAGCAATTCGAGACTGTATATTGCCCGGCATTTTCTTTTTAATTCTTTCCCTGACCTGATCTGTCTGTCGACGCCTCCCATTTTTAATCGTTCTGGTCAACAGTAGAGGAACTATAAGCGGCCGGAGACATCTCTGAATATACCCTACTACTCGCTTGCAGGGATGGCTAAAGACTGGAAGTCCTGGAAGCTGAGAGTGTGGTTCATGAGCCTGGTGGCGATCTTCGCGGTGGTGTTCATTGCAACGATTGTAGTCCTGAGCGTGCTGTCGGAACGAAATGATGGCTTTGTAACTGTCACGTACACGCCAATCAAGTCAATCGCGCAATTTTCATTTCCTAATATCAAAAACAGCCAGTTTCGATGGACATTTATCCCCGGACTTGTCTTTGCATTGTACAGCATTGCATTTGGCAGTATCGTTGCCGCATTTGGTGAACGTCAGCCTTATGTAGAGCTTCACCGCACTGAGAGAGACGCTGTGAATGCAAGGAAGACGATTTTGCTTGATTACTCCAGCTACGCAATATTTTATGGCTGGACTGTCGCCTGGCGAAATGGGCATATTCGTTTAGGCTGCGGAATGCTGCTTGCTTTGATCGCGTCCGTTGGCATTGTGCCACTCGCATCTGGTGTCTTTGGACCCGACTCATCGACGATAATGCGGTCTGAGACGCTCAATATCTTGCGAGAGTTTAACACTTCTTTATTGCTTACTAAGTCCGTTGACTTGCAACCGGCAATCGACATCGCTAACGCTGTCCACTCTTACGACGCTGCACCAATCCCATGGACAACAAAGCAATACGCACTGACGACATTCTCAACAGGCCCTGACCAGCACAGTGGTAACATAAATGTCGACATAGACGCTTATTCGGCGCTTCTTGATTGTCGTCTAGTCGATCCAGAAGAGATGAATATAACAACTGACAGCTCCGACGTTGCGGGATTCCACAACATTGAGCTTGAGTTTGCAGATCGAAATTGCGAGGTTCGTAATCAGTTTTGGCCGATATCCGATACAATCCCATATTACGCTTTCACGTGGTTCCAATCTTGTTTTGGTACCGACGATGATCGGATCGGGCTCTTTGCTGGTATATACTCCAGTACGTCACACAACAACATCGAGAACATGACGGTCCTTTCGTGTTATCCAGCTTATTGGACAACACTGGTGACGCTGAGAGTTGCGCTGCAGAACAAAACGGTTCCGGCAATCGTTTCGGCCATCACTCGTGGAGATCCAGAGCAGATCTACGCCTCGTTTAGGAAGATCCATTCAGATCTACCGTATTACTCCATCTTCGAGGTATCCAATATGTTCAAATCCGATGCCTTTGGGAAAATGGCTTTCACGGCTGCTCAAAAGCTCAATCCAAGCTCGATTGTGGATCCTGGTACCATAAAGGCGGCAGCTGAGGCAACATATCAAACTTTCTTCTCTAGCCTTGCAACCACTCAGCTAATGCAAAACTCCAATCCGACGCGCCAGGTGAACGGTACTCTGTCAACCAGTGTGGTTCGTCTTCATGTCTCGATCCCTGCCGCTGGTGTCTTGTGTGGTCTTCTCGCCTTGATGCTAAGCAGCATCATCAGCATCATAGTTTATGTTTGTAAGTCGTCGTCCATTCTAAGAATGGAACCCGTCGGCCTCCTTGGACGAGCAGTCGTACTCCAACAAAGCGACATGGACAATTTCATAACGAGATTTGGTCGGAACGAGCCGAATGTAGTAGACTTAATCGAGCATGTGAAGAAATATTATACCATGAAGACTTCGAAATGCTTTTATGATGACCAGGCTCCCGCAGGACACCAAGGTATCCGGATCAAAGATCTTGGAAAGAAGTAATATGGGCACAAATCGAATTCTATCCTTGATTGTTGTGGTAGATTGTGTGGCATTCCAAGCGTGGCTAGTCTTCAGTGGCTGGAGAGGCAAGCAAAGCGGTGGTGGAGAAGTCTGATTTGCAAATAAATGTATCATCGGGAGAGCGATTATGGCTGGACTAACATATCTGCAGAGTAGTCAGCATTGCAAGCATCGACTTGTTCTCGAGACGTCTGAATAGTAAGAAGCTCACAGCGGAGGGTTTCTATATTGCTGTACTTATGTAGGGCCAATAAAAGTCAAGATCTCTCTCGAAAATGGCGGTATAAAGTGCTGTCGCATCTCTCGATGTTGCGATGCATTGAATGTTCAATTACTTACTTCGCAGTCAATCTTGCTAGTTGTTAGACTTGCGCTTTGGTGAAGAACTGGAAGGGATAATTGTGATTATTGAAGGTACAGCTCATCTTTGACAATCTTTACTAGGATCCTTGTCCGTGATTGGTACCAGAGGCAACGAGTTCTTGGCCGACAAGGGCGACTGCACCTCGGCAGCTTTCTAGACTTTTGCTGCAAGGGGATCGCCGATCTTGTGAAAAAGGAAGACTGGGTCTTGATTTTTCTGAATTCTTACTAAACTTCATATACACGGTCCATGTCGCGCTTGTCAGTGAGCCGGAGTCACGTTCTCAAAGTTGACGGTACTTTCTGTACTAGATATGCGACATTGCAATAATCGACATCAGCTTCGCAGTATTTCAAGCCAAGGAGAATAATGTTAGTGTATCGACCATGGATTGCAAGTGCTTGCTTATATTGTGTACATGCTCTGTTTCTAGGTCTATGTAATATATGCTTATTACCTATGCAGGTATCATGTATGTCTATTCCCTTTAGGAACATCATAAATCGTTTCCTCGAAAGGCTGAGCTGAAACTTTTGGTGGAAGTTTCTAAACATTCGACGCGATTACCAACTAGAAACAATCAATCCAAATCTCATCAAAGAGCGGGCTAGTCTGTCTCTTTATCTCTCTCGCGCGCATGCGTTCTTATGCAGCTGATCCAATGGACAGGATTGGCGTATCAGATGTAGTAGAGTATCCTGCTCAACAGTGGACATTTCTCGTTTTCAGAGGGATTTTTGGAATTGAGAAAGAATAGTTGTCGCAGAATGCTTGGGCAAATTTGTCGACCCTGAATACGTAGAGGACTAGCTGCAGAATAGGAGGCAATTCCCTGGAGGCCGTTCCGGAGGAATTATGTGGTTTATCGCGCGGTTGATGAACACATCATAGCTGTCCCATGGTGTACGTGACGCGCTTCGAGCTAGCAGTTACAAAAGCTGGCATACTGGGCCGATGGTGTTCCATTCTGAGCTGTCTTGGTTCAGCATTGGGTAGACAAAAGAAAGAGACGCCGCAATATGTCAACACGTTCGAGAGTCATGCTTCTCAATCCAAACTCCAGAGGATGAGACATCTGATGGCTGATGAACGCTTTGCTATGGTTGGTCACCTCGTACACGATTCACATCCTCATTCGATGTCAAGTTTGCCCTAGGATTGTTGCGACCAGCTTCATGGATTGGTACCTTGCAGTGTGGTATACACCTCGAGCGGGAATATAAATTTAAACAAGGCTGAGTATGCGCGTCTAAGCATTTGGTTTCACAACCATTTCATGTGCCTGCTCATCAATCAGCGGACGGAGGCGCTAACGCTCAAAGCATCCCCTGCATGAACATGACTTGCGCGCGTACAAGCTGTGCCGCAATGAGCAATGCAGAGGTGCATAGATGATTCTCCTGCAAGCAGTAGGACCCGTTGAAAGATAAGACTATCTAGGGTTGGTCCTGGCCCGGCATCTAGGTTCACGTATTGGCATCCTTGAAACAAGCGGGAGACCCGTCTCCGCGGAGTAAGGATTCTGGATATCTTGAACGGGTCTGGAAAGATGGCTCCGGGGTATGCTAATGAACGTCCATGGGTAGGTTTTCTCCACGTGCAAGGAGGCCAGAGTGGAGGCGGGAGAGATGCACCAGGGTTAGAGACAATTTTGGAAGTGGGTCTGCAGAGAGCGTTGCAGCAGGCACAGTACCGGCAGATCATGTGAGCGGACGTTTTGATAGAAAGAGTTTTGGGTTGGCGGTAGGAGTGAGAAGTATGGCGATTGTACCGATTGAGTTTTCCGGAGTCGTGCGGCAATCGCAGAAGCGGGGCTGGCATGATGCCACTGGCTCGACCATAGCGCCCCAGAGTAGGGCTGAAGTTGGTCAATTGTTTCACTCTCCAAGTCGCGCCAGCGAATATCTTGGACAAGAGTCAACCCAAAATCTCAGGTCAGGAAGGCTGATGCGCCGCAGCCAGACCATTGACCTCGCAGTTGCGCTTTCTTCGCCGAAGGCTCGTACTTGGGCTGCAGAGATTGTCGCTGCTTTGGGCACGGAACTGATGCCCAAAGATCCTACTATTGCTCTAGGTGCCATCGTCTAGGGATGTGAAACATAATCCATTGAAGGCCGAAGTATCCTGTCTTAGCCGACCGAGGCACACCTACCGAAGTCGCGCCTGATTACTTGGATGTACGGCGTGAGTGATGATCGGTAGCGATTATGGCTAAGAGGCCTTAGGCGCTTCTATTTTCAGATTGATAATGCGTCTGTTGTCGCTTGCAGACGACTGCGCATTACTCGGAGTGTAGTGATCGCCGAATCAGCTCACCATCTAGGGGCAAATTTCTTGGTGCAATGGCTACCAGAACACTGCCACAATATCTGCCCGACAGATGAGAAAATCTATGGTACGGGGCCTCCTATTTCGCAGCTGGCGTAGCAGGACGACGGGGGTATATTGCAGTAGCGGGTCAAAATCGACTGATAGTACAAGGGCTCAGGATAAGTTGAGACCGCGAGGCGGTGAGTACACTGCATGATGATGTGTTTCTCCCCGAACTTCCTTGG
Source organism: Pyrenula massariospora (assembly GCA_021030905.1). NCBI lineage: Eukaryota > Fungi > Ascomycota > Eurotiomycetes > Pyrenulales > Pyrenulaceae > Pyrenula > Pyrenula massariospora. Next base: position 13,129 of record JAGFMI010000006.1, read on the forward strand.
TCGGCCTGATTGTGACACGGAGACTCTGCAAATAATAGCCTACAAACAACTTAGCCGTGGATCCGAGAGGCTGTATCCAAAAGCCACGAAATGCATGATTGCCATGATCAAAGGTTCTCCGAGGATGGTGAAACAGTTTGAACCTCGTGCTTTGCCGATCGGCTGGTGTGGCGTGATTAGATTGAAGTTGCGATTTGCTGTGGATACCTCTTGAGATTTGAGCGATTGTGACTGCTAGTATTGATTTCCAGTCCTATCCGTAACGTTGCCGAGCTGTCTAGCACGTGCGAGATAAGGTTTCGTGCAGCTGCGGAGTTGGCCAAATTCAAAAGCTCTCAGACTTTCAGGGTCCACCGAGCGTCGCCATAGAAGTGAGGGCCCGATGCCTCCACCCAATTCGCGGAATGACGTTTCAATAAGTTCCTGAACCGTCTTTTCTTCGCCAGTCCACTTTTCCAGAGCTTCAGTCGCTGAGTGTGGGGTCGAGACCGTACAGTCTAGAACACCCATCGGTCTTGGAGAATATTGGCTCACGCAATCCAACCCGCTCTGTGCGAGTATAGGTCAGAAAGGCTGGTATGGGAAATTGTCCCCCGTGCATTCCTGCATTGTTTGGCCATAGATTTGAGACTGTGGCCGCGTCTCGTATGGGTAAGCGCGCTGTTGCAAATTTGGGTGAGGTACTGAAGTAGTGCCGGCCATTTGTTGCTGCATGTCTGCCGACCATTGCAGTGTCTGGTTGAAGGAGTTTGGCGCCAGTACATCAGGTGCTGAGGTGCTCGATGTCATGGGCAGGGTAGTCCACGCCGCTGCTGTAGGATGACCATGTGAGGCCTGTTCTTGCGCTTGATCCCAGTCAAGGCCTTGGAGGCTGCTCTCCGGAGTCACAGGGGAGTATGCTCTTGAGCTGTGAGGACTGTCAGACCCTTTGCAGAGGTCGTTGTTAGCCTACAGCCATGGGCTCAGGAGTGGCAGTAAAAATGCGGCGGATCGCACTTACCCGCAAGACCTGTAAATGAGGTGTTCTGGGGAGTTCGCAAATTTTGTGCATCAGCAAACCCAAGTTGCCGATGTGCAAGAATCAATTGCTGTCTCAGCTCAGCTACTTGGCTTTCAAGAGCTGCATTTTCCTGCAAGGCGTTGTCCAGTTGTTTCCCCCTCGCCGTAAGCTCAATCACCTGCCTCTCTAGGCTTTCTATATGTTCTTTCGTTCTTTGTCTAATTGTTCTTTGCGCTTCGCGGTCATTGGCTCTCTTCCTCTCTAATTGTGCAGCACTCATGGTATTGACACTTCTAGTTCTATTCCGCGATTCCTTTCGCTTGTGGCTCTTGCTGGGGGTTTGAAAGCTCGCGGACTTCGGCGTCTGGTCTCGAGGGTTTCGTACATCCGACATAGGTGGTCCAGCCATCCTTTGCGGGGGCATTTTGTGTGACTTTGATCAGAGAGTTAGGCGAAACCGCTGAAAGGGCAATTTGAGAAGCTCGTCGTGATAATGGCAGATAACTAAGGGCCAGAAAGGTGATGGGAAAACAAGTATGGGCGTTTTATAGGAGCACCCCACAAAGATATGGAAAGCTAAGTGGCTCAGGCCAACAACAGTAAATCTCTAGTGAACCTGCAGACAGCTAGCTGAGCACACTCGGACGCACACTTTTTGAGCTTGCGGCGCAGTCAGCAATGGTCAATATAAAGTTCCCTAGGAAATAAGATCCAGGGTCTCAGTAAGACGTTATGCATTGCACGCACGTGGTTGAAGTGCACTAGTGCTGCAGGAGGTCTTCTGGAAGAAGTTAAACTCCCAGACTAAAAGGCATCTTGCCCGGGGATGCTACTCAAAGAGGGGACGGAGGAGGAGCAGAAAATATCGATCTGGAGTCCAAAGCAGAATCGCTTTCCCCATTAGTAGAGCATGGCCGATCCGAGCCTAGGGGGGAGGTCTTTCCGCTTCCAAGGACACGGGTCCTTGTCGTACGCCACCCGGGCAGAGGAGATGCAATCTTTCGATATAGCCCAGAAAGGAATGAGTTCCAAGGAAACATCGACCAACCAGAATATTTGCCTGTCGTGGCGTTGGGCTGCCAGCTGAATGGTCAAGCCTTGCCTACCGATCAGTTCCACACACAGTTTAATGGCGCCATGAGCCGCAGCATGTCGGCAATTGAGTGGATGGTTCCCGATCTATCAGACCCCTGTTGCAGAGACCCAAGTGGGTTCGAGGTCGTCGGGTGCACCATACCAAAATGTCTACCAAGTTCTATAAAAGTGGGCCAGTTTCAAGTCAATCGGTCTTAATGGCTTGGTGTGAAGCAGAGTCCCGCCCACAGGGAAGAAAGTGCTTTGGATGCATGCAAACGAATTGCGGCACAATCGTTCTCCCAATCTCACTTTTAGAAGTGAGACCATCGAGCGAACAGTTCAATCATGCATAGGAAACTTTGAAAAAGCGCAAGACTTTGGGGTTGACGGCATTCGGTGTTGGCAGGACTCTTCGTCCTTACAGCGAGCATGAAAATGTGTCATGGTTGTTCCTGGTGAGCCACAAGAGCGGCCGTCGATCTTGCAAGAGAATAAGCTTGATTAGATGCTCCGATCACCCGAAATGCGTTATCCTATCAAATTGTTTCAGCTCGCGTTCATTTCACAGGAGCATATGGTTAGCAAATACGATAACTAAGGATAAGTTGGAACAGGGCAGCTAGAAGATAAATGGCAGATGATGTGGCAAAATTATGTTTCTTCCATCACGCCTAGCAACGCCATGTCATCGGAGCGTCGAGGATGCAGGCTCGTCTCAGAATAGTTTCTTGCAACGGGGTTGATACCAGAAATGGAAGAGCCATCAGCCCCTACTTGAGCAAGTCCAAGCAGATTTGTACGACATGAGATGAAAGCAAAGCCTTTGCGGTGTGTGTGTGCTCGTTTTGAGCTCTGATATGCGACAGTCAAATTTCGCGTTCGCGCCTATCGACAAGCCGTCATGGCCACGCGTCAGCCACACGAAATTCGTAGCCCTGCTGCACTGGTCAAATCGATAGATGCTTTAGATCAAATAGTACAAGATCCTTCTCGGAGGGCGTCAGTCGCGAGTCGCGCCTGGAATTCCAGAGCTTGATTGATTTGATATCTGTGTGTGTGTGAACGGTGATCTGAATACCCAAAGGAAGTCGCTGGACCAATCATTGCGCCGCTTCATCCTAGACGTGTTCGGTGGCCTATCTCAACCCGTGATAGGCAGAAAGTAAAAAGAGAAACCCCTTAACTGTCGACCAAGCAACTCTGCCGCTTTGAGACTGGGTCTGCGTCATGGTACGAATCCCGTGCATTTATACTTTCAACCCCCGTTCCGGGCCCATCTGATCGCTTACGGCACATCATGGTCCACTCTGGAAGAGCACTGCCGAGAGACCGCGGATGATTCTCGGCCACTCACACAACGAGGCGGTGTCTCGTGGATTAGCGTTCCTCGTAAGACTTCGAAGAACGATTACCAGAAAGATCCCGGAGTCTGGATGCCCGCCATGGGTTGGGATTCTCGTCTATTTCGGGATGCGCGAGGGAAAAGGGAGCCGGACTAGTCGGAAACGCAGGCGGTGAAGATGGCGTGGGGTTCTGGGCGCTCTCGAGGTCTGGGGTATCATCGGCCCGAGTGGCCTCAGAGGGCTTAGCGCACACGGGCCGCCCGGGCGGACCTTTTTCCGCCGCCGCAGCCCCCATCACGTGCCTGGCCGATTTTGATGCTCTCCGCGGAGCACATGGACCAGAGCCTGTCTGGATGTCAGAACTGCAACCTCGAGCTCGATTTACCGTGGTGAAATAGCGTTGATCCGCAGATCAGACCGTGGCCATCGATACGTCACACAAGCCCTTCGTATAGTTTCAACAGCAATCTGGGATCTTTTCCTGTTGGTGTTCCCGAGCAAGCCATTGCATGCATTCAGCCTCTACCAGACCATCTTTTGATACCCTGCGGCTGCTGGTCTTCCTTGCTAGCTTGCCCCGTCTGACCGCCTATCTAATCCACTAGCCGCAATGCCGTCTACAGGTGAAGGCAATATCCTGAACACTACCCCTGCTGCCACAGCCGGGCAAGCATGTGGATCTTGCAAGAGGCAAAAGAGGAAGTGTGACAAGCTGCTACCAGCTTGCTCCCTCTGCATTCGAATGGGTCGCGCGTGTGACTATTCCGACTCCATTGCTGCTCCCAATTCCGAAGATTTTACCGCGCTCCGGAACAAGGTCCAAGACCTTGAACAGCGGCTAAGTGGAGCTTCTTCGTCGGCAACTGCATCCAGTCGGAACGGTCAAGGTACAGAGTCTTGGACAACGAACTCCAGAAGTTTCCCTGCTATGTACTTCCTAGACTCTTACACCTTCGACAGCACGCGTTTGTCGGTTCCACGACCTAATTTGCCAGTACCAGGAGACATATTGACGCTGCTAGGAGATCTTTCTGAATTTCAAGCTGTGGTTGATACATACTTTTCCACGATCCATAATTGGCTCCCTGTAGTGTCCAAAAAGAGGCTATACCAACAAGTGAATAACCCATCTGCAGAGTCCAGTGCCGACCTGGCACTGCTTTTTCTTTGCATGAAGCTTCTGGTACATTTACCATCAGATGACCCTGCTGGAGTAGAAGATACCGTATACCAGGCTGCGAAACAATTCTTCAACGCGGTGGAGTCAGGAGGTTTACTGACCGTCAAACTTATGCAAGCTGCAGTTCTCATCTCCGCCTACGAACTTGGACATGGGATATATCCAGCAGCCTTCCTATCTACGGCGCATGCAGCAAGATTAGGTCAAGCGATGGGTCTTCATGATCGACGTACTCCAGCTCCTCAAATACTACGAACCCCACCAACGTGGACTTTGCAAGAAGAGATGCGAAGAGTCTGGTGGGCCGTGCTTATCCTTGACCGGTAGGTCTGTCTCCTTTTTTGCCTGTTTCGAGTCCTTCACATTCCTTTCGCTACTATACCCGTATTGCTTTCTCGATATGTAAAGCTGTTTGCCCTTAATTAAGCCTAAGTGAGGTCCTAAAAGCCGTCTATTTGGAGAAGGCTCTTGTGATTATATGACAGCTCAAGTTCCCCTTATTCGTACCGTTTCAAAAAGGCGACAAGTACTTTAAACCGTTCCTATAATTTCAGGTCCGACGGCCGCTAGTGCAGATAATGGATACCAACGCTTGATTATGACTCACCCTCTGTATTTCCTTAACTGGACTACTTCGAGAAGTTGAGCGCTGACCAAGATCAGATATGTCAATTTAGGCGGTTCCGGGCGACCGCTAGCAAGCGAAGACCCGGCATCCGGTGACGTCCTACCTAGCGATGACAATCATTGGGATCGTTCCGAAATGACTCCTAGCGAACCAATCTTCGTCTCCTCTGCGACGGCCGTCAAAGTTACCCCATTTGCGCGAACATGTCAAGCGGCGCACCTCGCCGGCCGCGTGATCCGACATCGAAACGATAATAATATAGACGTACGCTTCCGGTTTTCAGAAGCTCTTCAACTTCACCGTACCGTCACCGCTTTAGCCAGTTACCTACCTGCCGAACTCGAGTCAGATCCGGAGCGAATGAGTACCTCACTAGCGCTCTGCTACAGCACGCTCCTTGCTCTCTGCGACCCGTACAGCTGCACGGATTCCAACCATGGCTTGGATACGGTGGAGGAAACGGAGATGCAAGCAGTAGCTATCAGCGGCCTCCAGAGCATTGCAAACGACGCCTACCAGCTCTCGCTTCATCTAAAACCCTTAATGGGCTCTCATTTAGACGGAGTCAGCCCGCTCATCACCGATTGCATATACCAGGCCGCCGCAACCAAGCTCTGGCTAGTCTACGAAAGCGATGCTCCAGAAGCAGCAGATTCTCTACGGACGCTTCGAGAAATATTAGCGCTTATCAACGGAAGGTGGCAGATTGCTGGAGAATATCTCAAAATTCTCGACATCACTGAAGCGAAACTATTTGGCGATCAGGGACATTCGGAGGAGGTCACGACTAAGAGTGGATGGTCGTCTGTTGCTTTTCCAGGTCCACCCGAAGGGCCTCAAGCCCAGTCGCTGTGTAGTATGAAGAGCTGACGATTATGACTTCTGTAACAAAGTGGCAGCTAAGATGTGCTTAAGGCATTAGTCGACCTCACCATCATGTTTTCGCGCTAATGATGGCCTGTCCGGGACGAAGCTGTAGAAATGATGGTCTGAAGATCTGTATTATACCAGAACTACCCCTTTATCTGCCCCAAACCACACCCCGTAGAGTGTCTTCCTCCTTCAACAGGGTTCTTGCCGCTCCTCAAAGCCTTGCTCACGGTGTAATGTGCTCAGAAAGGAGTTTCAAGGGCCTATGCGCGATTTATTCGTTTGTGTTCTTGCCGCTGCTAAAGATCTCTCTCACTGCTTAATATCCCGAGGAAGGGTCGATGGTAGTCTGCGCACGACGTTTTCACCTTATTTGATTCAGTATGTGACAAGCGTCAATGTGGCGAATTTAACAATTGAGGAGAAATTGAAATGGGGTACCCAAGAATCCCTTTATTATCCATGAAATGTTACTTGCACGTGATCAAGAGCGTGATGTAACGTGATTTCACTCTCCTAAGACTGGCTGTTGGCATTTGATGTGAGTTCAAAGGACATGAGGAATATGAACAGGAAGTATAATATGGGAAAATGGGTGATACACTTGCCTTCATATCTGCGTTCCAAAAAGTGTACGTCCCACCTGTCCGAAAGTGATAATGATATTTTTCTCAGTTCGCTGTCAGTCAGTGATAATCTTGCTTCACTTTTCTCACACCAACCTCTCGGATGTCGACCCTCTTAGCGTCAGGAATCCAACTCCACACCAATAACAAAGCATTTCAAACACCACGCACCTTCGGATACCTACGAACTTCCAACGGCTCGACCTAGCGAGTCCTTACACTACTTGGTCGAGTCCAGTGCCTCTCCTTTCAGTACATGGCTTCTTAATGGTTGCTGCCCGACCGCTTGAGGCTCGCCTTCACCATCTTTTCTTTTTCTTAGCCCAGCTGTATCGTTGTCGCCCCTCCCCGACATCAGAAAATGATACCACGAGAACTTAGAGCCTTCGCCCATATCGGTATGATACCTCGAGTGGGTATTGCTACATGGTCAATCGTCGATATGGACACCTTGAGGTGGTACAGTGTCAAATACCCCGTTCAAGACACGCAAGAACCAGATGAGGGAAACGCTGCCTGCGACGCAATCCTTCCATACCTTGATGACCTAGAAGCTGAGGTTACAGAAGTGGTTTTCTCTGAAGACGGAAAGTTGCTTAGAACATCAACAGACCCTGAAGAAGACTGTACCCAGTGTCTACAGTATCCGCTTTTTACCGAGACCGAAGTTGGCGCTGATGCTCTTGAATGTCTCAAGAGGTCGACCCTGCAGGAGATCGACCGGCTGGAGGTTTGCGTAGACTTCGTCCACGAGGTGGCCCAAATGGAAGTCTCTGAAGCAACATCAACAGATGCAAGACCGCTAGTATTCAAATACCACATCTTCGATTGTCCATTCCGAAGGTTGTGGCGTGAAGCCTTCATCACCAAGCGCCTAAAAGGCTGTCCCAACGTCGTTCCTTTTCACAAGTTTGTCATTGACGATGAGGAACCGCGCTTTCTCGGTTACTCCATGCAGTATATCGAGGGTCATACGTTACTGGATACCAGGGCTCCGTTCCGCAAATCTTGGTTAATCCAACTTATTAATGTCGTCGACGACCTGAACCTGAATTATGGAGTTGTCCACCAAGACATTGCACCACGAAACATCATCGTCGATCCCAACGGAGACACGCTTACTCTGATAGACTTTGGAATGGCGGCGGCGGATGAGTCAGACCGTGTCTGGGAAGCGTTAAATGACGTTGATAGTGTGATATTCACAGTGTACGAATCTCTGACTCGTGACTTTCACTTCAGAGAGGGCGTTGAACTAGATCATAATGTTGAAGATGTGACATCCATGGACAATTGGCCTTTGAACATCGAGCTTGAGTCTGGGCTCAACGTTGATACTTTGCGGTTATTGGTCATGGAATGGGCTGGCGCAAGAAAGCAAGCAACTTCTGGCTCTCAGTCAAGGCAGCAAAAACTGCGAATCCCAACAATTCCATGGCCTGATATCCGGACTGGCCAGACCTGCAAATTTCGGCGATGGGTTAAGCCGGGAGAGCGGATCGTCTCGTGGCAACGGAAACCACAGCAGAAGCGGGAGTTGAAAACACCAGTGAATAGGGACGGCCATGCTCCGCCCGACGGCGAAGTGGAACCAAGCCGGCAACTGTCTGAATAATGTTCGCAGACGGGCGGCGATATAGTGTGCAAGGATGGATGGATTCTAAACGAGCCTTTCATATCCCATCAACTTGAGCGGTGTCGTATTTGCAGTCGTGCGGCCAGTTCCTGGAGTAATACCACTTGGGACGGGTGGTGCATTCTAAGTTAGACTTGGTATCAATCTGACTATCATATCTCTTGGGACCATAATTTGTGGACATTAGGGAATAAAATGCGTAAAGTTAGCGGCAAGATTGGACGTAGCCTTACGAGCGCTGCACTCTTATCTACCTCTTAGACAGATACTGTATCTAGCAGACACCCAACAACTCCCAGGGGCGAGGCTGTGGTGCCAAGCCCCCACAACGGGCGGCTTGACTTAGCCGGCTTTTGCCCTCAACGTCCCAGAACTTATGTAGTGTCCAGCTGTCAACAACACCAAGCTGTACGGGACCAAGCGCAAAATGGATTGGTGAGGCAGATCTGTCGCCTCACTGTTCATCTGTCAACCTCCTTTTCTGCTTCTCGTGTGCTACGAGCGTCTGAAATCATGGCGTCCAAAATGGAACAGGCAGTAAAAATGGATCAAACGCTCAAATCCCGAAAGGAGGAGTTCGTGTCCAACCTTTCCGGAGGAGATATTCTTGAAATAAATCTTGTGATTGGCGTAGCTACAGTGAGTCTTAGCTTCTGTACGTCTAAATTTCCATAGCTGACGGACATTAGGCAGCGATAATACTGTGGTCTGCATTGCAGTCCCGACAGTCATTTTTCACTCCCTATGGATTATTGTCATTGCTTACCGACTTCCTGCTTCATGTTGGAGCTGTGCTCTTTGCGATGACTCTATACTCTCCATACTTGACTTTACTGGTCGCATTGCTTATTGCGCCTGCATTTCTCATCTCCGTCACGTCAAAGCCCGAAGCCTCGAAAAAGTCGGCCAAGCCCCCTCAACCGAAGCAAGAAAATGACACTCGACCGCAAAACCAGACCCTACCTTTTCGGCCCTTCCTCACTATGTATCGCGGCTCCCTCCTCATAGTCACCTGTCTCGCCATTCTTGCTGTCGACTTCCGTATTTTCCCTCGTCGTTTTGCCAAAGTAGAGACCTGGGGAACATCGCTTATGGACCTCGGCGTCGGCTCCTTTGTCTTCTCTGCTGGAGTCGTTTCTGCGCGAGTCATCCTCAAAGCAGATCCCGCAGTCAAAACAAAAACTGTATCCAAAAGCCGGGCCACCTTTGCACGCCGCTTGGTTCGCGCAACCCGTCACTCTCTCCCCCTACTCCTCCTAGGCCTCGTCCGGCTCTACAGCGTTAAGAATCTTGAATATGCTGAACACGTCACTGAGTATGGCGTGCACTGGAATTTCTTCTTCACCCTCGCTTTTCTGCCTCCGTTTGTTGAGTTATCCCACACTCTCACGGCGATCATCCCGGTCTTCCCCTACGAAATACTTTCTTTGCTCATTGCGGTCACCTACCAAGTCCTCCTCGACTCCACCACTCTAACTTCATACATACTTATCTCCCCTCGTGGCGCCTCCCTCCTTTCTAAAAATCGTGAAGGCATTTTCTCCTTTCTCGGATATCTCTCCATATTCCTCTTCGGTCGGAGTATTGGCCTCGTCATTCTCTCCCCTCCGTCGACTTATTCATCTTCGATTTCCGCTTGGCAGAGCCGAAAACGACTGCTTACTTCCCTTGTGATTCGTACCACCCTTACAACAATGCTATTCTTTCTTACAAACCACCCCAAATTTGCATCCGTGGCCGTCTCCCGACGCCTTGCCAACCTTCCCTATATACTCTGGGTTAACTCTTTCAACACCTTCCAGCTCACATTCCTCTGCGTCGTCGAAACATTATTTTTCTCAAATGTTTGGAAACCTCAAAATCCTGAGAAAGCAGAAGCAGGCGCTAAACTTGCAACAAGCCGACTGATGAAAGCATTCAATCGGAACGGGCTAGTCGTATTCTTAGTCGCAAACTTACTCACCGGACTGGTGAACTTGAGCATTAACACATTGGACACGAAGCCTTTGCCAGCAATGGGATTCTTAGTCGTATATGCGGCAACGGTGAGTACAGTGGCGATGGCGTTGGATACGTGGGACTTGAGGGTAAAGTTGTGGCTCACCTTCTGCGAGCGGTGAACAAGAATTCGGGCTTTGAGTAAAAGGACAGAAAGGACATAGTAATTGGGACTGCTTGCTTCAAATCGATGCATAATTCGATTAATCGAAAATAAACGAGAGATCTTCGAGGAGTATGGTGAGATTCTAGAGAACGAGAATCAAGGCACCTCAATGCAATGCCTCGATCAATGCTATTGTTCCAACTGTCTCAATTTCCTTTCTGGGAGATCCATGTTAGCAGATTCACCTCGTTCACCTCACCTCGTTCATGTCGCCTCGTGAGCTGACGACTCTTTATCAGAAGGGATGGTGCTTTTGTCCTTTGCGGTCTACTATTGAAGTTGGCCTGGGTCAATGAGATTGGCGTGTTCTCTTCGATCATATAAATGCTTGCAAGATGCCCATGGATACCCCTCTACGAGTTTTCGACGTATTTCACGCCCACTCGAAACAACATCATGGGTGTCGACATGGATATCGACGAACAAACAATTGGGTCTGTGGTCTACTGTCCATTTACACCGGACAACTGCTCCATCTGCTACGAGCCGCTGCGAGTCGATAAGCCATCTGCAACTCACACCGTTTGTGGGAAAATCTGGCACGAAGACTGCTTCCTTGCTTGGATATCAAGAGGTAAGAATGGACAATGTCCTAACTGCAGAGGATGGATCTGTCGGCGACATGATGAGGTATGGCACGAAATCAAGCTCAGAATGGAACAAATCATCCGGTCAGACTATGGCGTTTGGACCTGCGGTAGTAAAGGCTACCTCAGATCTAAAGTCCACACGTCGAATCGTCCTCTTCGACCTTTCCCAATCAACCGTCGTCTAGCTTATCGCCTCGACTCCAACCTCATCCAGATCCCTCTGCTCACTTTACATCATCAGCGCGTCATAATCACGCAAGACACATACTTCCGCTCGCAGCCAATTCTAACCAGATCAGAATGTCTATGGCTGCAAGAATGGGTCCGCCTCGCCACAGCTGACACCCTCACTCTCCCCTCCGAAGACACCGGCTGGCGCTACCTCGTTTCTCGCCTTGGAGACGTCGATATCGTCTACATCGTCTACGTCAGACCCGAACGTCGGAACGACGAACAGAACGCTCTTAACGCACGTGCTCGATGGAACAAAATGGAGATCTGTGACCAGGTCCTCTTTCGGCCGTCTCCCGAATGGACCCTTGAGGATTACGATGAAGTCCACATCCTCGATTTCGATGATGATGAGATACGACGAGACGCGCGGAAAAACGGTCTTTCTCAGACGCAACGTGACGCGGAGAAAATCATTAGAGACGCAAGAGAGGAGCGGCGGGAGCGGCGGGAACGGTTCGATCTGGGCTCCGAGAGGATTGAAGACAACTTTCTCGCTTGGCTTTGTCTCTAGAAGAACAGAATACACGTACGAGCTACCAGAACACACAGCGGAGCGTCTGCTCAATAGGTCATCCCATCCTCGAGGTCTGTCATGCGCATCGCTTTTCAAAAGCGGACACAGCGTCTCAGAAGTGATGAAGTCAGTGCGCTGTAAGCAACTTGCGATACCGCTGACATTGCTTCTTCACATCAAGAATCCCCCTCCCTATCCATGTTTTTCCCCTGCTGTAAAGGGTCTGGACAAAGTCCAACACCAATCACGGTCGATCGCATCTAGGTTTACGAAAACTACAAGTAGAAAAATTGTCGATAGAATAAAATTTTACAATTTCACTAAACTGCTAGCAATCCACACATTCACGCTCGCGCCCCTCCCCTAATAACCCAATCCATAAAGTAATTTCAAAGAACGTTTTCAGAAGCTCACTGGCTGGAATTTTTATTAGAGGATAAGATAGCGGCTGATGTGGTGGAAATTCATTTGTTGGAATTTTTTCAAAAGTAAGCGCGTACATTTAGCTGGTTGTTGGAAATATCGTAAAGATTCGGGATTAAGGGAGTTGAACGGTTCTAGGTAGTGGTCTACTGCAGACGCTCAAGGATCGCATGAAGGTCTTGCTCTTGAAATGTGCGGTGCGCTCAGGAATTGATTGTGAGAGATATGTTCGAGGGGTGTTCAAGTTAGAGGTGTAGAGAGAGAAGGAAAAGAGAAGTACTTAAGCATGGAATTACAAGAGGAAATCCAAACCAGCCACTCACGATCTCAGCCTATTCATGTCAAACGGATATCTCCTCTTGACAGATCTACGAAACCGCAACTCAGCCCGTCTGGGCTCCTCTGCCTATATCATGCCCGGCAAGCCCCGTCTCGTCCCCCTCTCTAACAGCTCCTGAAAAAAACCGCACAAATCGTCCTGCGACTTGAAATCCGCGAGGAATCTCCGCCGTGCCTCTTGCCGTTGTTTCTCCTCATCATCAACCCGGTGCTCCTCCCCCACGGCCCGCCTCGCCTCCCCGCGCAGCAACCCAAGCCAATCCTCCTCCCCCTCAAACGCCGCCCGCTCCACCGCCGCCCGCCTCCTTATCTCCTCCCTCACCATCCTCTTAAAGAACTCCCCCGTCCCCATCAATCTCTCCCCATCCCCAACCACAGCCCGCTCAACAACATACACCTCATCATACCTCTCCAAGTCCCAAAACGGACACCCCTCGCAGCCCCCCAGCTGCCCGCCCCTCGTCAACGCCTTCTCCCACTGCACAAACGCGCGCCACATCCGGCGCTCGTCGTCGCGCCGCGGTACGTCCAGGTCAGCAGGCGCCAGTTGGTGTCGTCGGCGGCGAAGAAGGCGGGCGGGGAGACGGCGTCGGCGAGGGCGAGGCGGTGGCGGGCTTCGAGATAGGTTTTGAGGGCGGGGGTGAGGGAGGTGGTCAGCGGGGAGGTGGCGGGGAGGTGGCGCGGGATCACGTCGACGGTGCAGGGCGCGGGGAGGAGGGGGATGGCGCATGCATCGCTGGAGGACTGCTGCTGTAGCTGGCGGGCGAGGCGGCGGTTGATCTTGGGCGGCGGCGGGCGGAAGACGGCGGAAGGTCCTGTTGTTGGGTTTGGGGAGCGGTGGAAGCCGGTGGAGCCGTGCGTCCACATCCCGCGGCTGGACATGATCATGTCGTCGACCCTCTGCGCGGTCGCGTCCCTCTCGCCGGTTTCTGCGCAGCAGAGCACGCCCCGGCAGTTGGGGTATGTTCCAACGGCGGCTCCCATGATCCAGGTTAGGAGGCAGCGTTCGTGCCAGCGCTTCCGGCAGCCAGATCGGCCGCTGTGAAAGGCTACGGTGTCCCCGGGGTGGACTAGTTCGTAGCAGATGGAGCATTCTTCGGGATCGGATTTGAAGTCGTTTTCGCAGTAGGACACAGATCCAATGGTATGAACCTGGGCGGACATTGTGAGTGTAGGATTCGTTAGATTAGGGGTATGACCAACATTCTTCCCCTTCACACTACAGGGTATTTGTAGTAGAAGAATAGCGGATACAGCGACGTCCCTTCTCAAAGCCCGGACACAGCTAATAGCGATGAAAGAACGTAAAACAAAGATCCATCTTTTTTGACAAAGAACGGTCTGATCTTAAGATATTGACATTGTGAACAAGGTACAGGTGAACTACTTGTATTAGGAACCAAGTGACAAAGAACAATCACGTTGTTCAAGCTTCCGTGTGCCAACGCTTGTGAGGCTGTCTGTCTCCGGGAAGTTTTCGTTGTAAGTGGAATTCATTAACGTCCAGACAGCTGCCCTTTGTGCAGATGATGGTCGTCCGAAGTTCATCGGTGAAGGATAGACAATGGCTGGTACTGTCTAGTCTCAATGTGTGCCTTGGAGTTGATGTTGACTTGGGTGGCTCTATTGCAGGTACAGAGGTAAGGTATTCCTAGAGCTAGCTTGTGAGCAATCCACATCTAATATAGAGACTGGATCGCATATGAAGAGGCCCCGAGACGATCTGAAGGCACCCCGCTCAATCATCTCGAAGAAAGACGTCGTAGGACATTATCGACGTGGAGAATACCATCCGTTTTCACCACAACCTGCGTGAGCTGACCATTAATGAGGTAGATTCGATGCTTCCATCAGGCCGCGATTGCTTCGCGGGCGTGACAGATGACTATATTTAGAAGTGAATCGACTGTTCAGCCTCCAGTTCCGTGAATGTACCCCGAGCCGGGGTTTCCAGCGTCAGTATCTTCTCTGGGACATTTGTGCGTGCTTCGAGATAGGCGAGCTGTGGGAGGACTGATGTTTGCAAGTCGGCTTTGAAGCTTCGACGCATTGATTTCTTCGTAGGCGGGGGGAGCTTGGATTTAGCAAGCACTCACAGCAAACACTATGAGAGTCGGCAACCTAGGTTTTGCTATCTTGTTGCAGGTCTAGTTCAGAGGCGGGATAACATCCGAATGGACGGAAGCTATTTGCGGCTTAACATGTCAGTGCGCTCATCTTGACATCTTGGGCGACTCGTAGAGCGTAAGAATGATGTGCGAGAGCTAATAAGGGTCATACGGAGCACTGCCAGGTCAAGTCAGGATCTCAACAACATCCTATGAGACTTCATATTACAGGCGGGCGGAAATGCCTCTTCCGCCCTCTGTCACCTGCCCGTCCACCTCCAAGCACCATTTGGGGTAACAACCATGCAGAAAATGGGCAACGCGCTGCAGATCGGCCCCTAATTACAATCCGGCGTTAGAAAGACGTTTGTTGGCCCAGGTTTGTCCAGAGGAAAGAGGGCGAAGACATAAGGTACTGGAATCTAACAAGTAGCAAAGCCGCACGAGAACACCCTCACGTGAAACCCCTCGTATCTTGTCACACGTGGCAGAACCGATCGCTACCCAAGCACTGTGAGCCGGTGCTTCCGTGCTGATAGATAGTCACGACTGACTTCTGTTAAAGTGTATCGTGCGGAGCAAGAGTGATTGAATGATGGTGAGGCCTTTTTTTGACGGGGCCAGTTTGGCGAGGGCGGGAACGAGTAGGATTGTGAACACGAGAGGTATCAACGGAAGTAAAGGCCGTGCAACTCACTACCAAGGACGATCCTCCGCACACACAAGGATGCGTCATTTCTATGTGGTTCCGTGGCTAACCAATAGAGACTCTTGTACGGGAC
Organism: Pyrenula massariospora; assembly: GCA_021030905.1. Taxonomy (NCBI): domain Eukaryota; kingdom Fungi; phylum Ascomycota; class Eurotiomycetes; order Pyrenulales; family Pyrenulaceae; genus Pyrenula; species Pyrenula massariospora. The sequence continues at coordinate 28,643 of JAGFMI010000006.1, forward strand.
GGCCCTACGAAGTTCGATGTGATATGCGCAGATCCGCGTGTACTGGCCTCGATCACTGTCCGGATCCACGGTTCAGAAAAGTTCGTTTACGTACATACAAACAGGCGGCGTGGTCTTATTGGTTGGACGAGCTTTGGAGAAGACGATGTGTCAAAGCGAGGTAGGAGGTGCACACCGATGACGGCTCTGTATGAAGATGCCCAAAATTTTCTCCATTGGGTGGTCACTCTACAGTAGCTAGCTACGGCTAACCCATCTATGGAGACCTTCCCCAACGCAAATAGAGGTAGATCCATCGAGCAGACCATTATGCATGTTAGCCCAGTCCAGTCCAGCCATATCAACACAGCACCAATGCACACGTAACTCCACCCCCTTATTCGACTCCCCCTTTCTCGTACATCAGTCTGTCCTACCACCTGCTATTACACAGACGAGAAAGCTCGTCCCTTCGACCTTCGATCTGAGACAGACAGCTGTCCGATAGCCAATGTATGCTTCCCACGTCCAGCCACTGCCCTCTCTGCATAATCTATTGCGAAAAGAACAAACGGAAAAAAGCTGAGACCGGTCTTTGGGGTATATCACAAGACAAAATAACAAAAAATGCAGCAGATGCAGCCAACAAACAGCCGAAACTTTAACGACTCGGCAATTAACTCGTCTCCAAGCGCCAGAATCCAAGTGTACAGTCCTATTAATCGTCTTCCGAGACCTCAAAAAGTCGAATCCTAGGATCGGATAATCGATACAACGGCTTCAATGCTTGATCACCACCTGTACATGCCGTATTGGTCGATCAATCTCAGACTAGATGAATTTAAAAGGAACAATCTCTCGACCAGCCAGGCAGAACATCGCAGCCCTGCTGTATCGTCTCAAAGCGCATAAGTAAAGTTTTACAGTGACGAAGGTGACGAGTAGGGTGTGTCGTAATATTAAAACCAACACAAGAAGCGAAGAGTTGAGAGCCTCGACGAACAGAACCTCGGAGATTAAAGTCGAATAAATCATTAAATTTTCGGTACACGAAGTGAACGACCAGATCGAATGGGAGCATGTCAGTCCCGCTTGCAGTCCGACTTTCAGACACGCTCGGAGCCAGCAGGCATTCCAGTGCCCACCATAGCCAGCCCAGCAGCAGCAGGATTAGCGGTGGTCGTCGGCGTTGGCGGCATCATGATCGCGCCCGTCGTTCCCGGAGCTCTCCCATGCAGATCAGGGTTGCACGGTGGAGAGTGTGACTTATGGTATTTTAGACCATTAAGATTCTTGTAACGTTTCCCACACGTCTCGCATTTGTAGGGCTTCTCCTTCTCCATCCCCACCGTGCCAGGGTATGGCGTAGAGGTTTCCGGGTCGACGATGGAGAAGGTGCCGTCGGCGTTGTCATGTAAGCGTTGGTTATTGTGGCCATGCTACACTTTGTTAGAATACAATCACCGATTGTAGCCACCGATCTGAGCACTTACCGACTTGTGGTACTTCAGCCCATTCTGGTTCTTATAAGCCTTCTCACATCCGATTACGGGACAGCGGAAGGGCTTGGGCTCGTCATTTGGCATCATGCCCGCTGCAGTGTCCGGAACGCCAGCCAGCATTTGTTGTTCACGTATGCGTTTTGCAATATCGCTGTCAGCACTGTACTGATTGCCTCCTAGCCTAAAGTGTGCGTATGGCTGAGGATTGCCAGGGCCGCCGCTAGGAGTAAGGAGGCGCTTCGCAGGCTCGTCGATGCAGAGATCCAGCATGTCGTTGCTCATTGGGAAAGGAGCAATACCCCCATTAAATCCCTGGCCCGCCATGTTCCCTTGCATTAACATACCGTCCATTCCGGTCATGAGGTTTTCATCCAACTCTACGGGGGTGCCTGGAGCGGATGAGTCTGGAGTCCGAAACTGAGTCTGCAAATGTTGCTGCGTAGGGTGCGCCAACAATGTGGGTGTGTTCACGGACGATACTGTGGGGTTATTAGACAAAGGGACGCTGGTTCGTGCAGTGGTAGGCGTAGTCGGGGTCGAAGTTCTGAAACTTTGGTATTGTGGCAACAAATTAATGTTGAGAGGGGTCAAACGAGGTTGATTCGTTTGTGAATATTGCGCTTGAGGAGTGTTTTGGCTTGCTGCCTGGGTATATAAATTTGGAGGAGGGGTAGTGGCATCTGCCTCTTCGATAGCATCGTCCATTTCCATGTCTTCTACCGTGTCCATGTCAGGTATTGATTGCAGCTGAGAAGTAGTATGATTTGTCGAGTTTGATGGAGACTTGATATTAGTTCCTGTGGGACCAGCAACATTAACTTGTTGTGGGGCTACTGAAGGCTGTTGCTGTGCTTGCTGCTGTACGGCCGCCGCCGTGTTAGTTGCAATGGCAGCTCTGCTGTCAGGAACCATTTGACTGCTTCCTTGAGTCTGCCGGCTCTGCTGTTGCGGCCTCTCAGCATGTGACTCTTCATAATGTTGGAGGAGATCGTGCAGGGAAGGAAGTGTCTGGCCGCAGCAAAAAAAGTCCTTCATAAATTGTGCTTCGAACTTGGGCTGATATGAGGAAGATTGATGATTAGGCGGTGATTGAAACGTGAAAGGAGATGTACCGCTCATCATAATGCTAAGAATCTGTCAGCCGTTGTACTACTGTGTCACAGGAATAGCATGGGGTTGTAGGACAAAGAGCGCGCGATCACTCACTCGTCTCGAATCCAACTCCCAACAGATATCCCACCCCAGCTCATTCCATTTGTTAAGCTCGCAGCTACACTTTCCCTCCGAGCTCGGTCCTCGCTACTCGGGGCGCCGAATGAGATCGGATTCGTACCGTCGGCGTTCAAGCCATTTCCAAACGAGCCTGGTCGCCGCAACGCATCTTGAGTACTGCTGTTTGGATCATGATTTGGTGGTACTGGATGAAGGCCATTTGCGCCTTGAAGTGCGCTGGTAAGATTCGAGGCCTGATGACCGCGTGGTGATGAGGACGCCTGGCGGGTGGCAATGTTTATAGGGGAGGCGGCTCCCGCCATGCCGCTTTCTTTGGGAGCGTCGTCAAATAGAGGGAATAGTGGCTCGTCAAAATTGGGTTCAAGCAAGGCAGAGTCCAGGTAAAGACTAGAATCTGTCGGCTTCTTGTGCCACGACCATAGAAGGTCCTTCTCTTTGCCTGGCCGCTTCGCAATCGAAGGGCTGAAGCCGACTGGGGTGCTGATGGGGGTCGAGTCTCGAGTAGAGAAGCGGTCTCTATCACTCGTTGCAGGCGAGTGATGAAGCGGAGGCGGACTCTCTGAGGTACGGACCATTAATTCCACGGCGCGGTCTGTGTTGAGAGGATGTTGACGAGGCGGTGACGGAACCGGTGAGAGCGGTACTTGCTGGTGCGGACCGATTGCAGGTCTGGTAGAGCGCGACTTCTTGATGTAGCCACGTAATCTTGGAGGTGAGAGGATAGCAAGAGACTCACACGTGCGGAGGGTGGTGGTGCGCGGGAGGTGATGAGCGTAATAATGTCACGGCGGTTGGGTGGAAGAGATGATGTCGAGGGAGAGTCAGTGGTATAGGATATGATAGAGGGCGGGTAGCGCAGGGCAGGCCCGGGAGTCGCTGATTGGAGCCTAGTGGAGCGTGTTCTTGCTGGGGATCCCTGATGGCGCGGCGTGGGCAGCGTTTGGTGAGTCTTCCTCGTGCAAGCGACCCAATCCCGCCGCCCCCCACCACGCCTGATGGGGAAGAGCCCGTGGAGTTTAAGGGCGCTCTACCGCCGGGGCAGGGCTGCAGCTCGGCACTGTTGTCTCGTTCTTCTGGAAACATTCGTCTGGACCCTTGCCAATCAACGCCCAACCGCGCTCATCACATTTCACATGGGCGACTCATGCCACGGCTGTCTCGGTCACATGGTTTGTGGCGGCGTGGTTTCAAGACAATGCGATTCGACCACCCACAACCAACAGGCAGAATAATAGAGGTCTATCTGACTGCTAGTCTCGAGTCAGGCCCCCGCGGTAGAGATCGCGGTTATCCGGTTGCCACAAATAGCAGCCGTCGGTAGCACAGAGTCAGGCGTCACGGAGGTCGTTGGTGGAATCTGTGGAAAAGAGAGTCGGCTTTACATCCTTGACCTCGATTATCGTCTATTGTCTTATCCGCATTCCGTTCATCTACTTCCAGACGGCTTGCGGCACGAGCCATGCATTGTCTTCATCCCTTGCTTAAGCGCATGGCAAGACTTGAACGACGACAAGCCACGAGCCTATGATCCCATTGTCCCAAGGAGACTCTCAACGTCATCGTCGCCTTGTGAGATGCCGCATTGTCCTCCATCGTGGTGCTCCTGTTACCTAAATTCCGAGATCTGGCCGTCGGCTCCACCATCCGAATTAGGCTACCACGCCTTTATTATCCAACGCCATGCTTGCTTCTGTTATGATCCACAGCTAATCTCAATTTCCCTCGAATTCCATTGAGGCGATTACTTCCCCTTTCCACAATCACGGCGAATTATGCACATTGTCTACATAAGAGTGTTTCAACCTCTTGAAGGATAATCCTACCGGCCGATACAGCTAGAAGTATTGTGGTAGATTCAAATATTTTTACGTACTATCAATGTTGCTGCGAGCAGCTCCGAGCTAGTGTGCCACCAGTCGCTCCACAGCAACCAGGGGTACCTGACCGTTGAGCTAAGGAAATCAGCAGCCTTTTCCCCGGGAGCGGCATGTTTCCCAGCTGCTTGGTAACATCGTGTGACGATCATCGAGGTTGGACAAACGCCTACGGATAGTTCCTATGTCCAGTAGTCGAATAATAATCCTCATGCGAAGCTTTGTGTAACGCGTTGTGGGAGGCGTTCTCGCGGTCGCCGTTGGGATTTGAGAGGTGTGAACCGGAGACGCCACTTGCTTACAGCCTGACAGGGAACCAGCTTTCGGTCGGCACCGAGCTTCATCGTCGTTCGACCTGATTTGGAAGGCGACTTGATGCGACACCGAATTTCTTCAGCCGCCACTGGAGCTAAAACAGGTACCAGCTCTAGCCATCAGAAGTGATGCGACTGCCTCAAAACCTCCACGGTGCTAGCCAAGGGATCGGTGCCTTCATGGTGGCAAGCCTGCCCATGAATGAGTACGGACTATTTCGCATAATTTAGCCTCCCTTGAACTTCGATGTCGCTTTTTTTTTTAATCGAAAAAGGCATAGGGCACGGTTACAAGAGTACTTAATAATCGCCGGTAGTCTGTTTCTATGACATCTCCCCTGTCAGACATTTTGGAGTTCGATTTGCCGTTCATCCTTCTATCTAAATTCAAACAAGGACCATTCATTCGTTCTTAGTACCCCTTCCTTCACTCAATAGCCACTTCATTCCATTCATGGTCTCCGTTTTCCACCTCTCAGTCTGCTTCAGCTTCGGGAAATAATTCCAAAACAAGTGTGGCATTCCTGGATAAACCGTCGTTCTCGTATCTATTCTGTACTCCTCCCGGAGTACTTGCTCATAAACCAATGCATCATCTCTCACCAAATCTAATCCGCAAACGTCAAAATAATGGCGCGGTAACCCTGCATGACCGGTGGGCCAGTTGAAGGGCACAAATAAAGCGCTGTGCACGTCAGCTTTAACTGCCTCACTAGTCAGCTTCGCAAATTTCTGGTCCAGAACAGGCGCATTCAGGCATTCGTCCTGCGTCCTGCTGAGGTAGCGGTCTTTGTATCTCTCTGGAACGACCTCTGGGGCCAGCGTCGCTCCGGCGGCAACCCACACGCCTGTTATTTTCGGCGTGAGTCCTGCGTCTCGGGCGAAATGCGCAGCGATAATTGCAAGTTTCGCACCGGCGGATTGGCCTCCAATGACGAAACCATTTTCTAGATCCACGCCAAGCTCCTTTTCAGCGTTGAAAGCGAGCCATTGCAGCGCATCCCACGCGTCATGTGCTTGCGTGGGGAAAGGGTGTTCGGGAGCAAGGCGATACGCCGGACAGGCAACTACGGCGGAGAACGTAGTGACAAAGCGGCGGACGAGAGGGATGAAGTCCTCAGGGGAGCCGATTGTCGAGCCTCCGCCGTGGAAGAGAACAATTAGTGGTGGTTTGGTGGAGGGAGGCGCCGAGGGAGAATGTACGAGGATACGGAGAGAGGTCCCATCGCGGGTATTGTAGTGGACTGTTTTTTCAGTCACGGAAGGGTCTGGAGTAGTAATGTGGTAAGACGCTTGGGCGGCGCGGAGCTGGGCAATTGCCGTCTCTGGCGTCGAATAATCAATCTGTGGTGCTTTGATGTGTGGGAGCATCTGGGAAGAAAGAATGAGAATTTGTTAGCCGCTTCTAGTCGCTAACCATAACCTAAAAGAGGAACTCACCTCTTTGAGCTCAGCATCTATATCTGCTAGCTTCAACCTTTCTTCGCGCGTATACGACATGGTTTCTTTCGACTTGTACTCCGGCCAGGGCGTAGGCTCAACTTTCTCTTCTGATTTATGATCAGGGAACGGTGCCCGACCAAAGAAGAAGACCCGCTTCCCTTTTGTACCTTTCCCATGACACCACATTTTATCAATGTACAACAAGATCATTTTCAAAATCTGCCTCTACCGAGGCAAGCCGGGCACATATCAACGTCCGCCCACAGGCATCTTCCTGATGTTCTCAAGATGAACAGGGTGGGGCCGCTGACTCTCCGCCCGCCGCCGTCGGAAAGATTCAAAACGCCGTCTTGTGCAATGCACGTCTCTCAGAGGAGGGGATCATGAGTTCACGTGAAGCTGACTCCTCTCAAAGGCCCTTTTTGAGAATCTATCCAGCCTTATGCGCAGGCCTAGTCAGAGCGTGAGGAGCGTGAGAGAAGTGTGGTTTGCGACAAATATGCTTGCTCTATCCAAGCCTTGGCCTGGAAACCTTCCTAAATTTATTATTTCAGCTGAATCAGCGCCCCATGAGGTCCAAAACCGACATGTTTCCCACGTGAAGCGTTCAAACATCAATCTAGGTTACAGGGCATTCTGCCAACGGCCAAATATTCAATACTGCCATGCCCTATATGGTGAGAAAAAGGTAGGGTGGGGCCCCAGTGTGATTGATGTAAAGTGCGCTGGCACGTACAGGGTGCATGCGCAAGATACCTCACACAGGCGAATAGAAAAGCTGCAAAGCTCGAGGCCCATGAGGGCTCCAGAGCAATAGCATGAAATGACTAACGATGCGGCTCGAAGTATTTTCATTAATTCTCAATTGCGTGAAATTGATAAGGTGCACGTCTTATTTTGCAGATTCACACTAACTAGAGCGCGATGCCTGTGGTCACGCCGAATTGAAATGTACAGTTACCATGGCCACAGGTTTCGAGACGGTTGCTGCTGTACTCACCTTAGTTCCGTCTTTGGTGAACACGACCAAGCGAATAAAGAAAACTCTTAGGGATGTCCGAAGGGCACCTGGTGAAGTCCGCATGGTAGTGCTGGAAGTCAATGTCTTTTGCTCTATGCTGTCAATGTTTGATGGCGTCATGAAGGAATGCCAACACAATCAGGAGCTTCCAATCGAACCCCCAGACCTGCAAAGAGTTCTGTCTGGAATAAACTTCCAAACGAAGGTCATTTTCGGCGACCTCAACTCCTTCTTGGACAAGCTAAGACCGCTGAGACGCACGAGCCCAGCAGCGCAGCGAACATTGGCCAGAATCAGATGGTGGATCTCTAAGGGTGATGTGACAGCATTGCTTGCCAAACTCGAATCTATAAAAACATCGATGAACTTCTTAATGTCAGAAATGCGGCTCAGAATTTTGCTGGCCAAGCGAGATGCGGAAGGCTCGTCAGAGGAATTACGAATTGAAATGTATATTCCAAAAGTCAACTTGTGTGCACAAATTACTGACCACGATCTCTTCAAGTGGAGCTTTGAGAAAGCAGCTACGGTTGGCAAGAGACTGCTGTCAATTAGCCGAGCAAAAGATTCACAAACTAGAGCGGCAACTTCCCCCACCAGATTCATCAGCCATGCGTCGCTTTGAAGACTTTCAAGAGTTCATTGTCAGGCTCGTCGACGAGCGTAGAACAGAGGAGAGACAGCAGCATAGACCGCAGAGGCGGAATCCTGCTCCTCCTCCGCGGCCGCCACAGTCAATTGGCAGGCATTACACACCTACACCTCAGCCTAGACCCATTTCTATCCCAGTCCCTTCGTCTGCTGCGAATACCGTACCTGCCGAAAGGCGATTTACAGTCCGACCAACGCAGACAGCTCGAGATTCTGGGAGCTTTACCTCGGCAGGAGCTGTTTCCACCCATTCCATTCCCGTGGCTCCTTCAAATGATTTACGATATAGGGCCGTACCGCCCTTTGAAGGTCGCCGTGGCAGGCGATCTTCCACTACATAAGCTGTAATCTCCGACGAAGATATGATAAGTATATGGCTCTACCACGTATAGAGAAGTCATAAGAGCAATGACGAGGCTTAAGTTGCAGATCATGAGGCTAAAAGGCTCATTGAAATTTGTCAATGAGTTTTGCTAAATCCTTGGAAGATGTTCTACAATTTCATGCACTCTGATTGATATCATCAACTCACAGACTCTAGAACCCCTCGGCAACTTTTACACTTGATCATGGTAAGGTCAGAGAATATCATTTTCAAGCATAATCGGCTGGATAAAGATCCTGACCTATCCGTTCAAAACAACGACAGTGTATCTATATCAAAACGAAATCTAATAGCCAATTACCTGACTTCCCAACTCCTGATCTAGCCTGGGTATAAAATAAACACCGAGATACCTGAATATTCAATCAGAAATTATTTCTCGTCGAAGTCCTTAGTTCGACGATTCATCTCTCTCTTTGACTGAAAGTTCGATGTATTGACCAACAACACTAGCAACCATCTCTTCGAACCCTTGGAAGTGAATACCAAGCTTCTCTTCACTGTTACTGACATCAAAAGCAATCTTCGAGCTCAATTGAAACCCTCCAAGCGGCAAAATTCCATGCTCCACAGCGTCCGGGAAAAGTCTTCTCGCAATCTCTGTTGTATTGTTCCAGTCAATGCTGTCCCCACCATTTGCAGCCAAGATGAAGTTGTCGCCTCCATCTGCAAGTTCTGGGTCAAGTGCGAGCACGTGTGCCCTTGCGACGTCGTCTAAATGTACGACGCTGCCCATGAACGGCGTAGAAGACTGCTTCCCCAGGACGAGGTCGATGATGATATCATTTGAACCTTGGCGGACGTCTTCTTTCCGAGTGACTAGCTCGTTTCGTCCCTGGACGTAGGCCGGCATCGTGCGGACGAGGTCGAAGTGCGGCCTTGTCTGTGCCATGAATGCATCGCCGGCATGATGAGCTAAGATCTTCGATGCGGTCCACGCGGCCCACTGCTCTCTGGGTACGGTGTCGTTGCTGTTCAGCGGCGGCGCGATTTCATCAGCTAGTCGGGCTGTCTGTCAGCACTTCGCCACTGGTTTGAAGTGTTCTGAGTCGGACTTACGCCTCATCCGCCCATCTTTAGGAGCCAGCGCTACGATCGAGGAGGTCATGACCACGCGCTTCACTGAAGGTGACTGCGCGGCAGACTCGAGGATTCTGGTTGAGCCTCGAATGGCAGGGTCAAGGAAGTCGCGCTCCACGTCAATCTTTGAATCGTCCCATGATCCGGGCACAGGGCTTGCAAGATGGATGATGTAGTCGACATTCACAACTGCTTCGTCGAAGGCGCCATGAGCTTGTGGATCGAGGACAACGACGAACTCAATGTCTGCAAGACGTGGCTGGATCAAGTAGTGGCTTCGGATCTTTTCGATGCTGTAGGGACGGCGCACGACGATTCTGGCGCACAATCCGGCATCGAGAATTTCGACGAGGGTTTTGAAACCGATCATACCGGTGGCACCGGTGATCCAAAGGAGGTGGTGAGCTTCACCGTCACCGGGTGGAAACGACAACTTACCAAGACCACTGGCTTCATCTTTACCGTCTCTTCGTCGAAAGTACCGAGAACGACTTCAGCTGATGATTCTTCAATGCCTCTTCGACCGACTTGCAAACACTCGAGAGGCTTGCTGCTTTGGCTCTCCAGACTCCATTGGTGGTAATTAGGGGGAAGTGTTCCCTTATACGGCAGGCGGGCTAATCTTATCGGTCACATCTGCCGCCATGCTTCATGGCGGTGTCTAAGTAAGCCCATAGGATGCCTTGCAGGCAGACAGCCAGGTGTACACCACCAAGAGATCGGTCGACTATGGCCCATAAAAACCGGGCTCTGCCCTATCAGGAAAGCCGGGCGGGGCAACTCCGTGTGTGTGTGAGTTGGACAACTTCTAAACCGCAGGAACCCACGATCCCATGCTTTGAAAAAGCCTGATATCTGTTTCACAGAATATTGTTTGAGAGAAAGCCTCACGAGTTGACTGCGCCATTGTCAAAGAGAACACTCTGTTTTATAAGAATAAAGCACCGAGAATATGTTGCGATATCGATGGACAGTGTCATGATTCCCAACCCCTCCACTGATACATGTTTAATCGCCGGAATATCATCCTGCAAGTAATTCAAATAGGTTGCGAAACATCGGGAATGGTCCTTCCTCACCTGACTTGCTCCTACCGGGGTTGACTGGAACGTGCCCTACCATAGCGGCCGAGTCGTGAAGGACGTTGATGACCAAAGCGGTGTCTTTCCACAAAAGAATACATAAAACAAGAACAAAGATCCCTGCTGCAGCCTTGGCTTTCTCAAATAGGAAGAGGACATTTGGAGAACTTAGGAAACACGCCGCACACCATGAGTGGGAAAAGAAAATGATTCTTCAGAACCGGTTCAGAAGATTGGGAAAGAAATGGTTCAAAGTTCGTTGAACCTGTCAGATTATCAATGCTCACGGCGTAGGTCACCAGTGAAGAAAGCCTAATGGCATTATTCCAGCTGCTCGTCTTCGAAGAGGAAGTACCGACAGACGAAGCGACGCAAAGTACGAAGCATTGAGTGATCGCAGCACCATCATTACTGCGTTGTGTCTTTGGCGTCAAAAACGCTCTTATGCTATCGTCCTTACTGTAAAGTCACAGACTTCACGAGAGAATTTTTGACTTCATTAAGAGGATAATGACACGAAGCAAGAAGGCCTGCTAACGATCTCAAATTCTGCGCTAGTCTCAAAGAGATCAAAGTGGTTGGGGCGCGAACCACGCGCGTCAACGCGCTTCTCCTTCTGTTTCCCCACTGATGACCCAGCCACGCCCACTGTCCCCTCCCATCTCAATCAACATCTGCATCCCACTTCAAGCCTCTACAAAAGCTTATACTAACCAGAGCGACACCCATCACCGTTCTAAAAACAAGCGTTCCTCACAACCAAACCCAGCGTCCGCGATTCAGCCTTTCTCCGCATCTTTAAAAGATCTTTCTAATCCCCGCGCATCCGCGAACGTTGCTCCCCAGCCATGTCTTTGTCTAAAAGAAGACGTTTCCAGGCCCCGATCACGGATTTCTTCTCCGGACGCCCTCAGTCAATCAGCGACAGCTCTTTAGCAGCATCTCATGATCAATTTTCCAATTCCTCCACTCCGAAGGCGCCGAACCTTTCTTCCTCCCTCCTTACTGTGGGTATGCGCATCCGCAAGTCCGTTCCTGAGGGCTACAAGACCAAGAGCAACCCCACCACCTGCATACCGTTCGTCTCAGCCAGGTCCTCAATAAACTCATCACACGAAGATATGAACCCTCCAAACTTCGCGACGACGACCTCGACCTACACGGCCGCGCTTCAACCCTACTGCGGCCTCCACAAGACCGGCAACCTAGCCGTGCAGACCTTTCCCAACCCACCGCATCCTCTCGCCTCGCATCCCACAGCCCTCTTCCTCGACCAACTCGACCCTCATTCTTCCTTCCCATCCAGCCAAGAATCTACCACAACCACAACTTCAAACGCATCCTTCAACACCGTCTCCAACCCCCCATCCCACCGCCCAGCCAAACGCCCCCTTCCCCTCGACCACGACGACGATAGCCCAGACGACTTCTTCCCCGTCTTCGCCCCACCACCCTCCTCCTCGGCGGAAGAACCAATCTCCCCCCTCACCACCCCAACCCCAACCCCCTACCCCTACAGCCACACCCGCATGCCCGACCTCAACACCCTAACAACCCCGCCCCCCTCGATGCGCACCATCGCCCAACCCAAGAGCCGCGCCAGACGCAAATTCTTCCCCAACGAGACGCTGAAAGATCGAATGGCGAGCGGGCAGGAGAACCTCGGTCTCGGTCTGGGAGTTGTGGATTTCGAAGAGGCGGGTTTCCTGAGGGAGAGGGAGGATATCGAGGTGGAGATGGAGGGTTGTTGAGGGACGGTGTCGATGATGAGAAGAATAAGATGACAGGAGAGAGGAAAGGGGGGAACGTGGCCTAAGATTGTATGCATGCAAGATAGGAAGAAAATGGGCGTGTAGTATATTGTGCTTTTATATTATACCCCGGCTTTCAAGCCTGAAACAATACCTCACCTGCATATCAAGGCGGCCCAGTATGCGTGTATTTGACTTTGATACCCCCGGACTTTCAGACCAAAACGAACGGATACCACCAAGTACATTGTTCCAGCCAAACTTCAAACCGCAGAACTCGTCTATGTTTACTGCTGGTAGTGTATACGTCGGTACGACTTTGTCTGATCATCGTCTCGTCTCCCTCTATCCAGCGCCGCACTTACAACATCGGTCGGTTGGGGGGAAGCTCGGTGACGAGGCGCAGAAAGCGTGAGCGAGTGCGCTCGGTCAACCGAATGCGATGATATATACCCAGCTAGGTCGGTAGCTAGGGGGTTTACTGAGATGGGATGGACGTTGCGTGTGTGTGCGCTTAAGACGGGATGAGACGAGCGTTAGCTGTTTGGGTTGGGCAACCAAGCCAGTACCAGTGCCGGAACAGTGTATGGTATGGTATTCGAGAGAAGATCACGTTGTGCTCGATCGGCCGGGTCGGGGGGGCTGGAGAAAATTGTGCAGGATGGAAAGAAGCGGAGAGTAGGAGGGAGAGAGAACAATACTTCGATATTGGATCTGGAAATTTTCGTCGCTTGTTCGCTTTTCGACGACGGCAAGATTATTGCTTCATTTGTATTAACTTTGTCTCTATCCACCCTTGCCGAAAAGTAGATGAGAGAATTTCATATTTTCATCGCCTTATTTCTGTCCATCTTTTCCCTTCGCTCCGTTCATTGGTTCAGATAGAGTGCTCGGATCGCAGAAACTCCTTGGACCACCTTCACCGAGACCTCTTTGCTCACTCCCAACGATCAATTCCCTTTCAGAGATGACAATTTGTCCCCACGCGTCTCCCTACTTCCTCTTTCCCTCACACCACTTTTTCCAGCCCCTAACCCTCTCCTACTCCCAAAGCCTCAACCTTGCCTGACTCTCAAACTTCTTCAACAAATCCTCCATCTGAAAACTATCATCGCTCACAAAATTCTCCTCGAGCGCATAGTTCGGAAACCCGGAGCTAAACCGATGGAAATCCCGATTATCCCACTCCACCTTCTCAAAATCATCCAGCAGCTCCTGCGTCTCGGGCGGCAGCGTGACCCCCAGCGTGCTCGCCGTCGGCTTGACCATCCGCAAGAACCCCTTTGCGACGTACATGCTCGCGCAGATCGCGCGGAGCACGACGCACATGTCGATGAGCGCCTTGCGGCTCTCGGGGTCGTCGAGGTCTTCGAGGAGGACGAGGATGGACATGCAGGCGGCCTGGGTGATCATGAAGGGTTTTCCGTGCAGGCCGTAGAGGTCCGAGTGGGTGTTGCAGAGGGCGGCGATGGCGCGTGCGGAGGCAACTTTGGCTGTAAGGCACTCGCGGAGGAAGGCGCGGTCGGCGGGCCGGGTATCGCTGTAGCCGTGGTGGCGGGCGCGTAGAAAGACACCGATGTAGACGAAGTGGTAAACTAGTCTGAGATGGCGAGGATGGTTAGATGAGTGGATTTGGTGGGATGGTGACTTAGGCGGTGAGGCGGAGGCGGGCGCTGTGGACTTACTGTAGACAGATGAAATGTGATGTTGGTTGTACAGAGGTTGTAACCTCCTGCGGTAGTCTTTTTCGCCAACGATCGAGGGCTAGTCGGCAGTCTTGGACTGCTTGACTGTATTCTTCTTTCGAAGGACTATTCTCAGAGTCGAATACTCGGTTCTGGGCACAGAGCATAACGTCTGTGAGTTCACAAATGGCATCGGATATGACGAGACTTTGAGAAAGCACAGAGGGTTCCCGTTTAGGGAAAGGGCACCATTGAGCGTTAGCTTGATCTTTGGTCACCGACGGCCTCGGGATATTGGGGAGTTTTATCCGTGCCGGCATAAGCATGGTGTAGAAGAGTAAACTGGAGATGAGCGTTGGCAAATGTTTGAGCTCAGGCGTTCGATGGCCGGAACAGACCTGTGTGTGAATGAGAATCCCCATATTGTTGTGCTCTTTGCTCTTTCATCAGGGTCCTGGGCGTTGATACGTGATCTAGGTACTGAGGATTCGACTTTCTGCTGCAGGCCCATGTCCCGGTACATCAAGGTCGCTTGTGATGCATACATCAAACCGAGTTTGTCGAGTCCCCTCATGTATGCCCTGGATTGGTGTTAACGGGCTCAGGCTGTTTTCTTGATACTTCTGCTTACAGCTGAGACATGAGCATTAGTCCAGAGATATTGGTGAATGACGCTCTTCCAGCTTCTTCATCCCACAATCGTTTAGCTTCCTCGTAGAATATTTTCCCATGGAGATTTTGTTCGCCCTCAATCTCGAGAAGGTCACGACCTTTTACAAAGTGCTTGAGAGCTGTCAATGCTTGTAAAGTATTGAGGAGTACAGGCAATACGTACGCATCCTACTGCAAGAACAGCGTTGAAAAGAAAAGGGGAGCAGAATTGAGCCCCTAATTTCCCAGCTTGTGCGTCTCTAATAAATGCTAGACAATAAGTAAATTTTCAATTGCTCAAAAGAAGATTTGAGTACGAACCTTCCTGATCGAAAAGTTTAAAAAGTGGATGGTGCCATGAGAAGTATAGAGCAGCGAGGTAAGACACAAATCGTGAATCTGACGTGACCTTTGTCCAATGTGCTATCGGTATCATCACCATATCCAGCTTCTGAGAATCATCTCCCACAAGGCGACCTCCTGGGCTTAGAGACGCGTCCAGCTGTTGACCTAGTGGTCGTTCTGCTTCCACAAAGCTAGAATAACGTTAGTCCCAGACCTTCGTGATCACAGTTCTATAGTTTTTAAATGCTCATGGCCACCTCTCGTACAGAATTGAAGGGTTTGACGTACGCCGATATTTCTGAAACGGACGCATTATTGCGGATAAGTCGGATCAGCTCGTCGACTTTCGGCCGTTCAAAAGAGCGTAGCGAGTCGATCAAGTGGGATAGCAGGTCTCTGTGAGTTTGCAATTCGTCGAAAGCCTTCTTGGCAGCAACTTTGCGTCGCTTATCGAGTTGTTCGTCGAAAACACATTCAGTGTTATTTGTAACGCAAGGCGCGCACGGCGGAGGTCCTGATGAGCACTGATTATTGATTCAACGCTCTGTTCGACTTACAGGCGGCTCGACGCACTTTAATCTTTTTCCGCTTGCACTCCGTACAGGCCGTAGACAGCCTACGCTCATTTTCAGTAAGCGTTTGCTGAATTTGAACAGCTACCGACCCCTCACCTTTTGCCTGGTGTTTTCTCGGTTGGGGACGGAGGAGATGGTTCTCGTTGTGATTGAAATGCAGGCTGCAACGCTCTCTTTCCGAACGTTTGGGCCATTGAGGGTGCAATAAGGTGGTGATTTGTTCGTCAACAGCCTTGAGCTGATCCAAATGATCTTTATAAAGCGCGAGAACATCTACCGCCGTGATGAAATCGTGTCGAATGCGCTAGTACAAGGTCGCTCGCGGCCTCACTATGTGTAAAGGGTAGAATTAGGGGGCGCGTGACTTGACGAGCGGGCGCGGAAAGAGTACCCGCGAAAGGCCCAGAGATGTGCAGACGATAGACAAACATATGACTTCATTGGCCACACGCCGATGGAAAGTGCGTTCGCCGTGCATCTGGTACTCCAACTAGCGAGCGGCAAAAGTAGCGGAATAGCGGCAGCCGCCATTCTCTTTGCCGCAATGCCGAGCTGCTATGCTAGTCAGGAAGGTGATGCCCAGATGGAATCAAAACCAAGACTGCGCTCCTGCTCTAGCGGAGGTGGAAGCGGTAGTCTGGATGGAGGAGCATGATCTTTTTTGCTTGCCGGGCATAGTGGATTTCTACAGGGAAACAGTGCGAGCACAATGCTGCTACCGATGTCCCTTTGGATATGACGATTGACGGGCTCCCTAAGATCTAGGGGCTAGGAAAGTCCGCATTAAGGTCCTAGATAGAGACGCTCGTGCGTCCGACCATCGGCTGCGTGCAACGTGCGTGATTCGACGTCTCACAAGAGGATCACGGCGTATCGAAGCATGGATAATGGACCCTAGGTACCTGAGATAAGGTAGTTACAAAGAGAATGAACGCAAGATGGAAATCATCTCGGCAGCTGAAAACAAACCCCGAAGACTCGCGGAAATAATCTCCGTTTTCTTACATCACGGCTAAACGAGGAATAGGCCGAACATCAGAGAGCTTTAAGTTCATCGGGCACGCAAGGACTACATAGAATGGACCTGACTTGTCATAACTTTATGATAAACTACTTGGTGATTACCGAGCGTGAGGTCGGCAGATCTCAATTTACAATGCTGAGGCAACTCTTCACCATAACACCGTTACGTTCTTGGGATTAGTGTGAGGTTTAGACGTTGAGAGTGTACGATTGTGCAGCGGTTTTGAATGCACCAAAACACTGGCGCTCGAAGACTTTTCAAGATCGAATTTGGGGAGTATGTTCTGGTATGGATGTTTAGGGAAGTAGAATTTTGGACAGTGTCTGACGCCCTGCCAAGGGGCCGGAAGCACGGCGCAGTGATGTCAATGGAGCGAGGCTGAAATGCTAGAGCCTCTCAGTGTTGATTGGTGCGTGGCGATACTGAGTATTAGCCTTAGGCACTGGGGACACTGCAGGTGATCGGTTGTCTCCACGCGCAGGGACGCACCTCCTACCAGTACCTGTGCCGAAGCTCTCCCAGCGGGGCCAGCTAGGCGGTCCGACCAGCCGGCATGACACCACCCGCGACGCGCAGGGAGAAGTATCTTGGCTCATAGCCTTTCGTGGTTGAACGATGAACAATGAACGAGAGACCTGTTCCTAAGGCTAGTCACCTTTGAGAGAAGGTCTCTCTACCCTCTTCACCGAAGCGCAACCTCTTCGTCTGTCACTGCCTAATCGTTGTTTCCACGGACTCTTCTTGACCTAGTTTTCCTTCGTGCCTTCCGCTTTCGAAGATGTCGATTTTCCGTCGAGCTTCTACGAAGGGGCCTGATCCAACCGCCCCGAACCCTCAAACATTACACGACTACTACCCTCTAGGTCTTGAGCTGGTAGACTATGTCACAAATGTGTGGAGCTTTCAGACTCTCCTTGCTATTTTCGGTGCTGGATGTGTGGTTGTATTGGGCTCCACGCACCTCGTCATTTCGCGCCTCTCGCCAGGGCTGAGTAAAGGCGACAGGTTCACCATTCTCTGGTTCGTTCTCAGTAAGTGCTGGATAGCCCAAGTGGTGGGCTACGGTTCATGTCATGCGCAGCTGGCACAATTCATTTTTTCTTCGAAGGCTACTTTGCCCTCAATCATACTCGAATGGCTCCAGCACAAGACCTCTTTGGCCAGCTATGGAAAGAATACGCTTTCTCGGACTCACGATACCTGACGTCTGATCCATTTGTCCTGTGTATGGAATCTATTACCGCGGTAGGTAATCAAAGTCCCGGCCAAGTACCTTTGCTAATCAAGAAATTGTGCAGATTTTTTGGGGACCACTTTCCTACCTTACTGCCTACCTTATCGCGACTCAGAATACTCTGCGTTTCCCGGTTCAAGCAATTGTGTCTCTCGGCCAGATATATGGTGACGTCTTGTACTACGCAACAAGCCTGTTTGACCTTTTCTACAAAAATCTCGTCTACTCACGCCCCGAGGCATACTACTTTTGGGGCTATTTTGTTTTCATCAACGCGATCTGGATAATCGTACCAGGACTGCTGTTATGGCAGAGTGTGGCAATGAGCTCAAGGGCATTCAGAGCGCTGAATAAAGTGTCAAAAAGCCTCCAAGCGAACGGACATCTGAAAAAAGGCTGACCCAAGCGCTTGTCTCTCCTTGTGGCATTAAGTCGAAGTCTACAATGTTGACAACGTTGAACCCGAATTTCTTCTTCGTTGCTCTAAGCGTTGTTCATAGCCCTAAAAATTCTTACGAAATCCGAATGATTCGGAACCGTGCACCAGTCTCTTGCATTGGTCGACATTTATGTCTCCGGGCTTTATATCGTTCAGGTTGGAACTGGATTTAGAATTTAATACAAACTACCTTGCAGCGCAGCGTTATGCTTCAAATTAGTGTCCTACCAGCACTCACAGCCTCTTTCTGCTCGTGTAGTATACCTACAAATGAACATGGAAAACAAGGGAATTGTATTTGAGACCCGCTCCGACGAAGGAACTTCAATAAAAGCGGGTGTAAAGAGACACGCTAAGAACAATAGTATCCTCTGCCACTTGGGGACAAGGCGAACGTGGCTTAGGGCCACTCCCGTCGCAGGGGTAAACAAACACCAATTCACTCCGTTTCAGGATCAGAACCACGGCGGGACACTTTCGAAAAGGGTACATGATAACAAAAAATAACTGCAGGGTCGGCAGGTCTTATTGAGGATATCGCTCGCATACCCTTGTCCTCTTTCGTAGGCACCTTAGTTGTCAATCATGGGGCGGAAAGATCGGAGACCGGGATCTACATGGAGACAAGGCTGATTCGAGCCAATTGTCCCGGCAACCAGTATCGCGTCACCTCCTCTCATTGGTTCCCACCTTAAGCTTTGTAGGTACGAAGGCCGCCAGTAAACCCAGACCATTATCTGCGCGGTCTTGGGTGCGCTTATTCTTCTCATGCTCGGGGACGTTGAGCTAGACAAGTCTCGTTTGACGACGATGTGTTTTTCGAGTCAAAAACCTCAACGCCATGATATGAGCGACCGATAAGCAGTGAAGGTACGGTACGTCGACCATGTGATGGGCTCTGACTACATGTGAACACCATCTGTGCCCGAACCAAAGGTAGGATCCTCACAACCACCAGAGGAGAAAATTCTCTCTCATAATCAGCCATAAGTTCCCTCGCTAACCATCTCTAAACTTTCTCAGGTCGCGCTCTCATTCTCGATGCCTGGGGTCAATGCGACGCCTTGTCGCAACTCAAAACAATCAGATCTCAGAAGCACGAGCAGCACACCGACACAAAGTAGCTCAGTCAGAGATCGCGTTCGGGCATGGCAAGATTCAGGCGGCGGCATTGTCCCCGGCCTGTCGCAAAGTACAAACACCAGTTTCAGTGATTTGAGTCGTACTTCAGACCCTCAGCCGGTTCATACCGCAAAAGAGGAGCAGGACAATGCTCATGCCCCAATTAGCAAGAATGAAACTACAAAGACTGAAACAACCCCACGGCGCAAAAGTACTGTCTGGGTGGACCCGGCAAATCGAGAATGGGTCAGAAAACCAAGGAGCAACAGCACTCCTAAGAAAAGGGTAGTGAGCGATGAGCATTGGAAGACGAAACGATCACCCCCAAAGTCGAGGGAGGAAACGCCGAGGACGCCGACGCCAAGAAGGCTCGTACGAGACGGCGCCATGCCAAACAAGTCAGCCTCGGACTCGAAAACGCCAGAAAACAACAAGTCCGTCTCCACAAGGGAAGAGCGAGAGCTCAGAAGACGGAGGAGGAGAGAGGCGCGCAACCGAGAAGTCTATGGCGAGCAAACAACAGAAACCACCACTGGCATTGATAGACAGGACTACGCGACCCTGCCAGCATCTCGCAAACCTTCTGCGGAAGAGATAATAGTCGTAGAAGAAGACAACGAGAACGACAGCCTTTCCGGAGTCAAAGAGATCAGAGTAACATCCGGCTCAAGGCGGAAAAGTGAATACGACGGCAAGCGCAGAGACCGTGAAGAGTTACAAGCAGCGAAAGACGATGGGCGGCATCGAAGGCGATCTGAGTATTCAGAGACGTGGGCGGCACCGAGGGATCCTATTCTCGATCCCTTCATGAATCGGCAGACGAGCACGAAGTCTAGAAAGACCAGTCTGATCAGCCAAGTACTTGACGAATCTCGGAAAATGTTTTTAAAGCCCGATGACACAGTGCCGACTCCCAAATTACCAAGCATAGAAGCATGGCTTGATGAGACCCCGGATCCGTTCATTGATCAGGACAATGAAAGTCCAGTTGACGTTCCAGCACCATTAAAGACTCGCTCTCGAAGGCGGCCAAGAATTTCTGAGGAGGTACCCGCTGAAGATCTAGACGACAGACTTGGTGATGATTTGCTAGAAGAAAAAACACCTCAGGCAAGTGGAAGCGGGCGTCGGAGAAGAAAGAAATCTCGTACACCTACAGCAGAGGAACAGATTCTGAGCATTCACGACTCCGAATCTAAATCAAAACCCTTCGAAGCTGGAGATTCCGATTCAAAACCAGAGTCTCCATCATCGCTCAAGCGAAGTGCGGCAAGAGCCGATCGCCGGAAAAGGAGGAACACCACATCATTGCAGCCATCTTCGCCGTCGCCTGTAGAACTGCCAAACCATGACCTTCCGCCACCGCCTTGCGAAGATCCCTTTGATGCTTCTCAGATCCCTTGGCGACCACGAAAGACCTGCCCTCAAACTGGCTTGAATCGTTTGTCGACCATCGCTTCTGTTGAAACGTTCCATAATCAAGATTCCAGTAACCTTGGAACAGGGCAGAATGGTCTCAAGCGAAAACTTACGACTCACGAAGATCTAATGTCTGTCCTTTCCCTTCCACAAACGAGCAAAAGTACAAGATCCAGGAGGAGCCATCGCTCGAAGAGAGCTCCTCCGTCTCAAGTCACTGTCGAAGAGCTGTTGCACAATTTTGAAGCTGATGAGGGGAAGTATATGCGAGAGCTGAAGACCTTAGTAGATGGTGTCATACCTGTTCTTCTTCAGTGTGTCCTCTCGAAGTCCGATTCTGCTACTGCTACTGGGCTTTTAGCTCTTGGTGACGCACCTAATGAAACAAATTTCACGAAACCAATCGTGGATATGGGTATATGTCTTGAGAGACTTAGAACTCTCCATAAGCGCGCACCCTCGAATGATGTCAATTTGCTCCTAACTTGGGCGCAGGGAGCGGAGAAGGTCTATGCTGAGTATTTGAGAGCATGGAGAATGGGGTTTCACGACATTGTGGTCAATCTGACGCCCGCAGATGACGACACGAGATCGCGAACAGATTGTGATATGTCAAGGGATGAACATGGAGATATCGTGAACGAAGAGGGCAAAAAAGCCGACGTTGCTTATTTGCTGAAAAGACCTCTTGTTCGTGTCAAAAAGATGAACATGTTCTTTTCGCAATACATGAGCCTTGTCCCCTCCCCGAAGACTACCAAAATCTCCACCATGTTCCAAGAGCTCACTGATTTGGCAAGACAACGTTCTAATGAAGAACAAGGCCGTATCGAGGACCAAACTGCTGCCCAGATTGATGTGAAAAGAGCACGAGATTTGCAGACGATGACCGTTGCTGAGGGCGTCATTGTCGAGCCTTCTAGGAGTGTCAAGGCCCGTGACCGGTTCAACCTTACACTACTACACTCTACAGGACAACGATATGATTGTCATGTTGAGCTGCTTCTCCGCGACAATCGAGTAGGTCCTGCAGGAGGTGATTTACTAATATGCGAGATTGATCGAAATGAACGCTGGTTACTTTTTCCGCCAGTCGAGACGTCAATGCTGTCCGCGCGGATCGGAGACATAACAAGCGAGGTTATCGTTATGGCACGGGCCTTAGGCTCTTATGGATCAGAACCATATGAAATTTTGACCTTCAACGCAGAGAGCGAAGTCACGGCTTCTGAATGGATACAGATGCTGGGGTCGAATCCAATGCCCCCGGAGCTTCATAGATCACAGAGTGTTGTGGATCGCGAAGAACAAGCAGAACTCTTCGCTCATCCCGCTAAACAGCGACCAGGTGCTATGTCTCCGACAGCTTCTATTATTTCTAAAGCAAGTATACTATCTCCGAGAGATGTGGACGTGCCAATTGGGGAGAGGGCTACGCACAGAGACCAGAGAGAGAACGACGATACATGCTCGGGATCTCCAACGCCTCCAGCTAAAGCCTTCCGTCAAACACAACAATCGGACTTGTATGGCTATGGAGAATCGCCTGATTCAAACACACCTGATCATAGTTCGACGCTGAGACGCTCACGCGCTGTGAGTCGAAAGGCACGGCACGGATCTGAAGCTACTATTCCAATTATGGGCTCACAGGATTTATCAGGATCAGGCTCGACAAAGTCGCCCGTGGATCCTGACCATTCCCAAAGACTTCACAATTCGCAACAAAATCGGTTGGGTGAAAGTCGTCTGTCTGAAACGAAAAATGAGGCACACGGTCCTGGGAAGGGTGAACGACCACGGTATCACCGAGCGCCGTCATCGACGCCATCAAGCGAGCTGCCGACTATCCCAAGAATACGTCCTTCTAGTCAATCGAGTATCAGCTTAAATCAGACAATCCAGGACGAATGGGCTGTTCTCCGTGGTAAGAAGGCCACTACCTCGTCAGCTTCCCCGCAAGGCCAGCGTCAGCAGTCACGCGCAGACGCACCGTTCACCGAAGACATACCAGCTCCGCCAGCTCATCGATCATCTGTGTCTACTCCCGAGAAAGACCGCGCTCCACCTCCTCCACCGCACAGGTCTGCCGTCTCTTCCAAGCCATCACCCTTGGATCTTAAGCATCAAAACATTCCAGTCCTGCCAAGAAAGGGTGATAGACGTTCTTCATCACCTCTGAAGCACGAATATGCGCCGTCAACAGCTTCTGATACATCTTCCGACAGTGATAGCGACCTCGATGAGTCCTCCTCAGAAACTTCTGAGGATTCTGACGAAGCTGGTGACTCCCATATGCCTCTGCCATCTCTGCCGTTACGTCAAGCCTACAAACAGTCCTCACCTTCGTCCGTACCTACCCTGGCTTCCGGCACTCTTGCTCCATCCAATTCCGCATCGCAGGCACCGTATCGGACTGTTCCAACCCAGTCGCGCACCAAAGGCTCCAAGGCTATTGCTATGATCTTCTCTTGGTCTGACAAGGGCATGTGGAACCAGCTGCACCAGGACGAATGCAGTATCATCGTTACACCTGGCTTGATTTCAGCGTATGAAATGAGTGCTGCGCATTCCGGTCAAAAGCCTATATCAGATCCCAAGACAATCTCAGAAACCACATCCGACATGTCCTCCTACCTCCATGAAGACGAAGCATCTCCGTCTCGACCGCTGATCGCTCTTGAACTCACCCCTCTTGTCCCTCTCCGCCGCGGCACTGCCCTCGACATCTCAATCCGTTCTCCTCCCACAGCGCAGAGCAAAATTCGCAACAGCAACAACGTTATGTTCCGTTCCCGTAGTACAGACGAGTGCGAAGCGCTTTACAACCTCATAAATTACGCCCGCATCAACAATCCGACCTATATCGCTCTCCAGAACGCGCGCCCTCCCGTCCAGCCACCTGTAAACTTCAACATCAACAGCACCAACAAGTCATCCCGCGCCCGTTCCGCCTCAGCCCGATCAGGAAGTTGGCTCTTCGGCAGTGGCCGTGGCCCATCCTCGTTCCGCGCCTCCTCGGCACCACCTCCTGGCTCCATAACCGCTGAGAGCGACAGCAGCCTCGCCAGCTCCTTCACCAGCGCCATGCGCCGCTTCGGCACCTCCAACATGTTCAGCCTGAACCGGAGCTCCGTCCTACGCAAATCAAAGGGCACTGGCACACCGTCGCTATACTCTACCGAGACAGGCACTACCGGCACCGGCGGGTCGGGCAGTGGTACCAACAGCCCAGCACCAAGCCAGATGCTATTCCACGGCGGCGCAGAGAAAACACTGGGCATCAACAATATCAAGATCCGCCTCTACACGCGCGAGAACCCGGGCCAGCCATGGACGCATCTCGGGTCCGCGCGCCTTAGCGTCCTGCCCGCCCCGGACGATCTCGCCGCCACTGAGAGCCGTCGTCCCGCCTCGTCGGCGGGCATCCTCACCCAGCCCGAGATCTACGATCCCGCCCGCACCCCGCGCGCCGCGAATACACCGACTAAGGGTCCTCGGTTACCGTCGAGCTCGTACACGCCCCACCGTACCCACGGGAACGGGCGCGAGAAGCGGATCCTCATCGTTGCTAAGGCGAAGTCGAAGGATAAAGGGCCGGCGACGCTGCTGGATGCTTGTCTGGGGGAGAGCTGTTTCGAGAGGGTGGGGAGGATCGGGGTTGCGGTGAGCGTGTGGCGTGAGGACGAGGAGGTGAAGAAGGTTGGTGGGGTGGTGGGAGGGAGGGAGAAGGTGTTTATGCTGCAGTTTGCCGGGGAGGCGGAGGCGGCGTGGGTTTTTGGGGCGGTGGGGAGATTGAGGTATTGATTGTCGGGGATTGTGAATGAGGGGGTTCAATTTCATTTGTAATCGATTATGTTTCATGTTTGGAGTTTGGAGCTGCAGCGGGAGGTCGGATCATTTTCCCATTTTATCAAAGGCTTTGAGTGTATGTATGAATCTTTGTTAGGAAGGAGGAGGGAAGGAAAGGGGCTATACTACACATGACTGACTGGATGGCTTGCTTTGCATGGGTCATATATGACTACCAACCTATATGCATTGATGGGGTGTTTGACATCTAGATAGATACCTAGAGCGGCCGGGCTTTGACAGATGCTGCTACGTATGTACAGTTAAGATGTTTTCCTTTTTCTGATAGTATGAATCGCCGTAGGCACCTGTGGTAGTTGGAAAGGGGTGGTAGGAAGTAGGTAAGTAGCCGCTCGTACAATGCTTCTACTTCGTGTTTCCTTTATCTATAATTTGTTCTGGTGGACTTCGGTATATTAGGATAAGTAGCCGTCGAGGACGTAGACAAGACTTTTTAAGGTGTTCGGTGTCCGAGAAGATTTTTGATGCTTGCTGTTTAGTTGTTTATGATTGGTGCCTGGCTTATTTGCGCATTTTCAACTTGAAGCTTTTCGGCCTTGTTAGATGCCAGGTCGAAAAAAAATCGATCAATCATTCAATCAAAATATTTGCATGACGGCCAGATCGACTTTCAAAGAGTGAAGCCGGTTTCTAAGCTACGATAAACGACACAACGACCGGCTTTATCAGGAGGTGCAGAACAATGACAGTGATAGATTTCCCTACGCTGATTTGATGGTTAAAATAATGAGGCTTTCTATGACATGCATGGCTGAAGGTCTTAAAATTTTGGGGCCAGAAGTATGAGAATGACGTACCTTAGAGGGGCGTGGTCGAGCCAATGATCGACAAAACCTTGGTACAAGACCTACAACGGTCTTGTAATCTTCGACCCCAATTTTCTTTCACGACAGAGCGGCGATCGTACTATGAAGCGGCGTCGTTAAATGTGTCTGAGCCGAAACTGGAGATGGTCGTACGCCATGTGCTGCACCGCTCTAATTGTTCCCTACTTGCCTCGACGTTCATCATTCTATAGGCAGTGGTTAGTCTTCGACTAGACGATGACTTCCATGCTTATTTCATCTTTTCACCCTCCCTGCTTCCGTTAAAGGCTGATGTTGCTAAGTTTTTACCCATGTCTAGACGGCAACAGCCACGCCATAACACCTATCACATTGTCGCTGCAAGGATTAGACATAATAGCATGTCCGACAGACCGAAAAGCATTGAGGCCCTGGAAATCTCGAACGTATTGGTAGTCTCGGATTGAAACCACTTCGGCCACTCAGCGGACTCGGCCACTGCTGGTCTGCTACCATGTTGGCGCTGGGTGGTCTCTGGACCCCATAGTTGGCGCACTGTGAGGCCATGCATCCCGTCTATCGGCTAGCTTTCACGGATTCGAACCAGGGTGTGGCCCGCTTCATGGCCAGCTACATAAGAACCTACTCTTGTCACCACTAGCTTCTTCTTCAAATCAGCCGATGCTATTTCCACGATCATGAACTCGATACAAACCAACGAAAGTGCACCGCTATTGAAGGGTAATACTGGCCCAGCGATATTGGCCGAGTATTACACTCTTCTGGGGATATCGATTGTCCTTATCCTAATTAGATGCTACGGCCGCTGTACAGCGGTCAAAGGTTGGGGCTGGGACGATACTTTCATTATCTTCGCTTGGGTACGCTATGGCGCATAAGACGACAATTTATATTAACATTTCGATAGGTTCTCCTCCTCATTGGAGCAATATTGATTAATCTCCAGGTCAATTGCGGCCTCGGCAAACATGCGGAAAGTTTGAAAGATCCAGAGCATCAAATGCTTGACATAGTCAAGTATAATACCTTTTTCCAGATCGATAACGTTCTGTGTACTCTATTCACCAAGATATCTATCAGCTTCTACATTCTTCGCATTAAAAATGACAAATCAACACGCTATGGACTTTTGGGGCTAATGACACCTTTAGTAATTATCACAATTGCTGGTAATGTTTTTACATTGACGTCCTGCATCCCTTTAAGGGCATTATGGACTCCTGGTATGGAAGGCAAATGTATACCACCGGCAAAGATATATATTGTTTCCTACGTTCATTCAGGCTTTACTATTGCAACAGACCTGGCTTTAACCATTTCCCCAATTGTTATCCTTTGGAATGTTCAAATCAAACTGGCGAGAAAGATCCGGATCTGGTTTCTTATGAGTCTCGGCCTGGTAGCAACTGTGTCAAACGCTCTAAGGAATGCCTTTGTACCGGAACTTACATCGAAAGATCTTTCATGTTAGTACACTTCCTGAGCTGTAAAATCACCACACATACTGACATCCTCACAGACGCTATGACAGGTATAACTGTCGTGGCTATACTCGAGCTCTCATCCGGGATAATTGCAGCATGTATTCCGGCGTGCATGTTCATCTTCAAAAGCCGCAGGATAAAGCGAAGGCCTCAGAATTACGGGTATACCACGCAAGATAGTAGTATAAAGATAGGAAACTCCAGAACCAGACCCTGGAAATTACACGGGATTCCCAACGAAGATGGGGGCGATTTTCTCCCTCTGACATCGTTAGAGAACAAGGGCACATCAACCAAGATCACTGAGTGATTTCGAAGACAAGACCAACGTCAAGATCCTACGTCTGACGCTTCATAGCCTTACCATTTGAATCCCTTCTCAAGTGCCCCTCATGTCTGGCGTCTCACGCGAACAGGGATGTCAGTTTCATCTTTGACATTCTGCAGACCTTCAACATGAGCACAGTCGCTCAGTCTTACTCTAGATGATGCGGCAATTGGCCCGAGGAGGTATTGCACGGCCCCCACCCTTAAAAGCCGATGAAGACTTGCAGCTGGTCGTACTCACGGTGACTGCGAGCTGGTACTCTGAAAGGCGCTAAATAATGAGATCCTTGTTCTTTTGGCTCAGTGCATATCAGCAAGGCTTGCTGTCTAGGATGGGGGAAACGAACATGTACGGTAGCCACGTCTTGGCTGCAACGAAAGCCGAGTTTTACACCGTTTAATTTGTGAGCCTTCATTGTTAATCCCTGGCTGCTCGGAGCCAAAGTGTCGAAAGATATGGGAGATTGAGAACTGAATACCTGCTTTTCCTCATGGATCGTAAATAAGCAAAATGATTTTCCTGGTCACCGTGACTGGGTTAGACGTAATGAGTTGGGAGCTGAACGAAAATTCCACAATATCTTCCTTCGCTGTTGAATCTCAAGCATACTTTTCCGTCAAGTTGATCGTTCTTGTACACACCATCCTCAGCAGTGGCGTAGGCTCGGAAGAAAAGCAAATCGATATTTACTTTTCCCGTCGATCACCATCTTTCTCGATTTGCCTTTTCAGTACAGGTCAAAGTACGGCCCCAGCCTCCTTCAAAGTAGAGTAACACAGAGCTGAACAGTGACGTGATCGAGTTGCCATGCAACGTCCAAACTTTATCTTCCACCGTCAGCATCTCAATCTGACGTTTTCAAAGATTGTCTGAACCTATCAACAAGCTCCAAGATTGACCGGAGATTGTTTTGCTGTGCGTCCTGCGTGCGCCTTTGTGTCTCCGTCGACTAATTAGCCCTAGTAAAGCACCACCTTCATTCCTCCAAACATCTGTAGGGACACAAGATAAGAGAGTACAACATACTTACGGAGCCAAACACCGAACGCGAGATCTAAATAGAAAATTTAAGGCTTGCTTCATCCTAAGCTTTTTTAAATGACTAGATAACTGCCCGTCATGGCTGAAAACGTCTTTCCTGCTACGGTACATCGCAATCATTCTGTAGACTCTTGGAAAGGCTCGAGAAACCAGTCCGACATGACTCTTACAACATCTGATGCAGGCAAATGTAGTTCAAGCCCTGATTTCACCTATACTCAGCGTATGTCCCATTCTCCATAAGATTGGATGCCCGTCTCAGCCGTGCCACCCCCACTGCTGCAAACTTTCTTTTGGGGAAATGATTGCGTCCACCACTGCGGGCTGGGGGGCGGCTCATCACTGATTTTCATAAGCCTGCCCCGCGGGGAGATGACTCCCGCCATCCGAATGCAGGTCGGATGAAATTGGCCATCGACCCAACGGCAGATGCAGGTGCGGGTTGGTTAATCCTGATCTGGCACGCCCGCGTACACGAAATTTTGCCGCGAAGACAGGTATTGCGATAACCCGCTCGAAATGATGCTGTGCCACCTGGAATGGTTACCTTGCATACTCAAGGTGACCAGAATGTCGGAGCAGCTGTGTGTCGAAGGAAAACTTCGTGACCATCATACAGGGGATGTTGGTATTGACTATCGATGTGCAGCAGAAGTAGGTAGCATGATGCCATCCTACTTCTAGGTGTCAAAAAGGACCTTCTACATCTGACCTCACTATATGCACCATCAAGCACTCACCACGGCTAACTTCGTAGTCGCATGGCTTGCTCGCGGCTTCCCACCCGAGCCTGTAGGTTTTAACTCACCATTTATAATTTGCCTGATCCGCCAAGCTGCCCAATCACTTGTTGACCTCGTCTCCTCTTCCTCCCCCTCCTCCAATTCTGGTATAGTATCGCCCCACCTACCAAGGTCTTTGGATCTTAATCGCCGCATCGATGCATCCCGATACGGGCGGACGAGGTAGGCAAGACTTTGCCGAACAGCTGAAGCCTGGTGGCCGGGGGGAGCAACCACACGGTGCAGGGAACTCCGTAGGAGGCCACCGGTCCATTCGACCAAGGTATCACCGATATTGACAAGCGCGTGATTGGGCAGCGGCTGGATGTAGCGCCAGTTGGATGCGATGTTTTCAACTCCGGTAGGTAGTATCTGGAGGCCGCCCGCCACGTTAAAAAGGAGTGTGACGGTGCCGAGGTCAGTGTGGCCACCGAGAGCGATGCGGCTTTCGTTGATGTTGCTCAAGCTGTCACTCCCGAGGCTCTCATGTAATGGCTGCTGTGGACGACTCAACAGCGCCCGCAATGAAGTGTCAGAGGGTTTGTCTAACGGGCTGAGGGCGGCCAGTGTCCCTGGAGCGAGACCGAGGCCTTTGTCGAGCTGTGAAAGTATGACTGTAACTGCAGCATGCGCATGTCGAAAGAAAAGCTCACAGTCCTGGCGTTGGGCTTCGAAAACTTCTGGATGTCGCCGCGGAGGAGCAATACCAAGCATGTCATCTTGACCAATGCTGTAGGTCTCGATGATATCAGGTCTGCCATAATCTGTCTTTGTTTGGCCTGGAGCTTTGTACCTGATAGACACAGAGATTGTTAAATTTGTCTGGGGAGACTAGGGACCGACACACCCTAGAATATCCCGGGGAGGGTTAACAGCATATTCATCAAGAATCCTCCTGTCAAGGTTCAATGTCGCGGCAGCAAGACCAAACATCTTTTCCGTGTCTTCTAGCAACTGGCAGCCCTCATCCGAGGCGTTCAAATCTAAGAAGAAAAAGCCATTTTCGCGAGAAGCTTCGAATAGCTTCTCAGACTCGCTGTCAACATTGTCCTGAAGACTTTTAAACGAAATAATAGGTATATTGGCGACGGGAATATCCGAAGGGAAAGGAGGGCATCGGTCGAAAAATTTCGGTGTAGGCATAATGGTCGCGAGATGCAAAGTAGTCGTGCTGCAGGCCTACAGTGAGGTGGATTTCATCTAATATATATAATTAACAACAGAACTTGTCCGGTCACAAGGGGACTCTGGTAGAACGTGACAGTTCCACTAGTGGGACTGCCACGTTTGGGGGCCCAACTCCTGTAAAATTCAAGGATTTGATAGCTTGTGCAAGTGCTCAGGATTTACGAGGATTTCATCACGTCTACAGAGACCTGCGTAAGAACTCTAAGTAGTAGCTCATAGGCGTCGAAGCATACAAGAAGTACCTGAGATCGTAATCAACTCCTTGAAAAATCTGAGCATTGCGGATGTTTCAATTCATCCTAATTGCTGTGGACTTGTGAGATTCTGAGAGTGATCAATGGCCGAATTAAAACCAAGTTAAAAGGAAGGAGCCAACGACAATAGAAAAAAAATATTGGCAAATGCTCAGTCAGTCGCGGAAAGATGTTGTGCAATGCTTGCCGCAGAAAGCGAGAACAAGGTCCGTTGTTGCACACTAAATGGGGGTAGTTGTCTTGATGTGGCCCAGCTTTTCTTCTGTCGAAGCAACAAACCCATCATGCTTAGCGTTTTATGTGGAATCACAATTCCGTCCTAGCTCGGATACAGTGTGGTGGGAGGGTCAAGACGTGCCTCATGTGCACAAAAGTAGCATGTCTACAAACCGAGTTACACAATTCATGTCCGCCAGCCGGACGACAACCCCTAAACAGCTCATAGTGTCTAGCTCGATGTGCACGAAAGGAATACGACTCCAAGACTTCCAATGCCGTGAATGTGGATCTTAAGACTCCATGGAATAGGTTTGGAAGCTCGGAGGAGAGACATGCTCTGTATGGTAAGAGAGCTGATCCACGTTTACTGAGGTCCTTGGGATAGATGATGACCAGTAATGACACTGACGCACCCATGGGGCCAGAACGCATCGCGGCGCAGGCACTTAACGAGTGGAATGCTGGGCTGGCCCCTACACCGTGATTGTAATCGTCGACGAGGATCCTTGCCATTCACCCATTTATTGGCTCACGTTATTGCAGGGGCAATAGAGCCGAATTTTGTCCATCGTAAAGTTGCTTTTTCTCATGTCAACCCGCCATTTCCCTAGCGCTAACATTGGACTGATCGTTATCTCGAACCACTGGAACTGCATAGAGGGTTTTACCAGCAATGGCCCTGCATTAGATGACTAGGTCTGGGCTCTGGCTCTGAAAGTTACTACGCACCGACCAACCGTTCATCGCAGATATGGAGACTCAAAATCTCCAAGAGATCTTCTCGCCTCTCAAAAAGCACTATGCCTAGTAACATATGAAACGACGGATCCACAATCTTAAGCATTATAAGGAATCTATCTTCGACCATGCAGATACGGTTCTGCCTATTAGCAGGTTTGGAAGAATAGTAGATTGCATACATCTACGATCTTGCAGCTCGTACATCCCATATTGTTGGATAGATACGCCTTATCATTGGATCCCTCCATCGTCCGTAGCCCGCCTCTCCTCTGTCCAGGCCCACACCTCGTCCCAATCCCGGCAACGGTGCTCCACTCCCCACCCATCCGTGGCAGGTGTTTCCTTAGCTTCACGTTCCCGCAGCGGCTCCAACGTCATGTCTCCAGCGCACATCAGCGACTGACGCAAGTAATCAAAACAGTGCTTCATGTGGGCTTGTGAGTGGTGATGCCGTAGTCGATCATCGTTCCTGATGTCTTCGGCTGCGACGGCGCGCTGCAAGTAATACCCGATGCGCAATTCGTTCTGCATGATTTAGCAAGAGCAAATTTGGCAAGGGGCCATAAAAACTTACCAAACAGTGCAGCTGGTGAAAGACGGATACGGCACGTACCCTCGATCTATCTAAGATCTGCGCCGTTGTAGTCGATTCATCTCCTTGGTCCGCATCCTTCGCGTTGAGCGTCACAAAACCTCGGCCGGCTATGCGATTATTTCATGGTTAGCCTCAGCAATAAACAATCACAAGGAGTCGATCCATACCGGGAATCAAGGAATTCCATGCGGCGTTATTCATAGGCGATGGCGCGTCGGTGAAAGTTTCATTGAGCAGGAAGGTTGATTTAGATGCGAAGACACAGGGTAGGTCGGTCGCAGCTCGCGAAGTGAGCCATATCCCGAGCCAGGTGAAAAAAATACCATTTAGTAACCAGAAAGAGTAGAAGAATGATCGACTTGACAACCAAGAAGTGGTAAATCTACCGCCTGCCATCGCCGTTATTGTTGTTAAGACGACAAAGACCGTAATACGAAGCGATCACTTCATAGACTACGAGCGCTTGCCATCAAGTTTCACAGCTAATCTAGTAAGACGAACCATAGGGTGATTTATAATATCACTACAACGTCATTCAGCGACTTTAATAGAGACGAATGGCATGTAGTCACCGCTCCTAGGCAGAAGTCTTGAGTCCAGCGGGAAAGGTGGTGGCGTTGCAAACATCAAAAATATACTCCGTTAGCGTCAATGTTCTGTGCAGTAGCGCGGAAGCTCCTGCATACCAGTGACAGTACTGAAGCTGGATGTTGAATTACAGTGTTTGGCCCCCCCCTGTCTTGAAACTGCATCCGCCATTCTCTTCATATCCATGTCCAAGCAGTCCTCTCCAGTCTACTGTCCACGTAGTCTTCTCTGCACCTTCTCCTTTCAACCCACCCCAAACTCACGACCGCACAGCCGCGAATCCTAGTGCTTCGTCGGTCCACCATTCCGTCTTATGGCCACTGTTGGTTGCAAACTAAAAACGCTAGGCTTCCTCGTCCTTGGGAAGAGGCCTGTCCTCGCGATGCCCTCCGGGATATGAAGGACCTATCGAACATCAGCGTTGTCGGAAAGAGGCTGCTGGCCTACTTGTCGCGTACCTAACGTCGGGTGGACCAACATGCCTTCCTCAAAAACGTCAATCGCCCGTTCCCCCGCCCATTTCATAAGTGAATCCCAATCTGCACATTGATGGGTCTGTGTAAAATCTGGCTGCGGTAACTTGATACTATCCGCCCAGAAGAAGGTAATGAGTGCAGTGTCAGCGCGGCACATTACGCTCTGTCGAAGAATCTCAATGCAATGTTCTGATGAGACGAGAATCAGTCATTGATTTCGATAGGATGCATTTACCTTACCAGTATGTTCCCCGAGCTTTGAGCGTTCCTCATCTCCAAATTCATCATGATAATAATCGATGTGGAAAGCCTGCCGTATAAATTTCTACTGTAATTAGAACGTCCAGACAGCAAAGAATGGAACCATATACTAAACAATGCAATTCGTGAAAGACAGTCATCTCCCCATAAAAACCGCCGCCCACACCGAGCGGTATCGACGTGCGATTAATTTTCTCTAGTTCCTGACTAGAAATGCGCATATTTGTATCTAAACCTTAGCGATAACCCAAGACATCTAGAGATCCTTAGGGGAGGAGGAGCATACTTTGAAGTAGCTCGTGCCAGGCGTGATCTAAGGAGGGGCGTGACTCTCCAACAAATGGACTTGTGAGGAAAGGAGATGCATTGAATATAACAGAAGTGTGTTTTTTGTACTTTGGCCCGGGACCTAGAGTCGTCATCCATGAGCTTTCGATGAAGATTCGAAATTGAATGATACAGACCATTTGAAAATGAATCCTGGTTGGTCTGGGTATCTCTGTGCCCATACAGCTGCCCATTGTAATGCTCCGACAAGAAAGCCAGTGTGTACGTAGCCAGGAGCGTAAAATGAAAGTAAACAGCATATCTATTTCTATAAAGCCAGGATCTTCTGGCCTTATACGGTAGGCGGCATTCGTCATCGGTGTGTTGTAGCAGCGTTTCTTCAAAACCGCCTCCTTCTTTGGCGGACATATTGACTGTATGGGGGTTTGAAGATGGAAGTTCAAAAGTTGAAGCGAGTATAATTCGGAGCAGCCGTTATGGGTCTTTCCACGAGATATCTCGGGCTATCCGCGCTCTCCGGGCAAGGCAACAGTAAAGGTGCGCACTAGGACAAGGACAGAGGAGTTTGCAAGTACAATGGTACGTGCGTCTGTCGTCTGCCTCCAACACCTCTGTTAGCGAGGTGTGTCTGTGCTGCAAGGATGTGAGTGTAACCGTCGGCAGCTCACACAAGCACATTTCCCAGCCACTCCCATCGCGATACGTCCACGCTGTCTAGCAGACACAAGCTGAAGGAGATCTGCACACCACTAGACTCTAACTCGCATACTTTGGCAGTCGGAGAGATCGTGCAAAAAGCGTAGATCGAAGTCATGCTAGCAAGAAACCTAACGGTCTGCGATCACTCAAGACGCCATATGATTGCTCCAACACCTTTTTGTAGTATTTTCTAGAGCCTATAAAGCCTTGGAAAGCCTTCTGTCCGTAGCAGCGTCATGCAAAAATCGTTTCTGCAGTCCTGGAAAGCTTCCTTCCAAGTAGTAACAATGAAGACGTACAGTGCTATCATTCTCATCTTTTATGCTCTGTTGTGGGGAGCAGCAGCCCTGCCAGCACCAACAGTCGGAGGTAAGTCTGCATCCACAGAGCAAGTCTGTTCACGCGCGGACAATCTTTCAGGTATGATCATAGAACGTTCTCAAGACGCCGATGCCGCATACGGGCTTTACGCGCCGGAAGATAAATCTATCGAAGCCTTGAAAGAGAGAGCTTAAGAGTAAGAGGCAGTTATCAATGAGTTAAGAGCCAATTTGACTAATGGCAGATACCGAAAACATCAGGGCTTCGATAGCACGGGCAGTGATTTCTGAGTAAGAGACTGATGGAGCTTATCACAGGTTATCACGGAATGTCGTGGCAGGCAAGAGTCCTCTAGCTAAGAATGTATTAAGGACTAGCAGTTCCCCTGCTCATAACTTCGTGGCTTGTTACATAAAGATTTTGAAGTAATTCCGCTCCACAGTATCCAAAATTTCTAGAATCACATGACTATGTTTCCTTGGCACAAGTGGGGATTTTGGCTGCCTCGCTTGATCAAGGCCATCCCATCACCCTTGAGTTTGAAGTTGGCTTTGATCCTATCCTCTACTCAGCCAGGGGTGGCCACGTTGATTGGATCAGAGTCGGAACCCCTGTCTCGGTCCGGACTGACCTCACCCATTAGCTGCGTTATATCTCCGCTCCAATCAGAAAAATCTACCAGTGACCATGTCTAACAGAGTAGTAGACACTGCCCGTAGGCTATAAGGAGGAGATACTCTGGGCCTAATTGCACTTTCAACTTTATGGTTGGCGCCAGCGCAGGAATAGAATAATGTAATAACAAATATCGAGAAACCTTTAGAAGGAGTCCAAAAATTCTCTGATCGTAGCGTAAGCATATCAGCAATAATCTTTTGGGAAGAGTCCTTGGCATACCTTTACTTGCGCGCCTGTACACACACTTCATTCATTCTTCGTGCCTCAACATTCGTAACACTGCACCTTGTTCTACAGGGGCATCCTTCCGACTGTTACAAGTGTCGACAATTTTTGACTGGTTCGTCTTTATCCGTGCCAATCCGGCCCAGGGATGGCACGGACCGAGGCAGACCAATCGAAAAATCCTCGACACTTACAACAGGATAGGGGATAGACACTGACAGGGGCAGATATCCTTAGAGCAAGTCTTGAATTCCCCGGATAGTCTGACACGAGATTTTTCATCCACTTGTACCCAGTCACGGTTGCCAACCTTAGAAGTCCTACTTCGGCTTCAGCCTGAGCCGCATTGGGGCCGAGACTGAGTTCCCCTGAGTAAATCTAATCGACCCCAGATCTGTCACCCGAGCAGTCCAAAGGACCTTTTCTTGGCTCCCGGAGTACAAATCTTGACCCCTGATAGCGGGTTGAAAATGCCCTGCATTTGAACATCTAGGCCAGCCAAGCCAGCTGCCTGGCGCACTCCGCGTATGTGCGAAGAGAAGTGATATGTGCCCCGGAGCTGCCTCCTTCCACTCAAATATTGGTGCGGCTAGGTTGCCCAACCACAGGACCGTGAATAGAAGAAATACCCAGGCGACTGGTATGGTCGCACAAAGTTCCAGTTGTGGCTTCAGCTCAGCGCTTCTCTCTCACAAATCAGATGACATGCCTAGATAGGTATCCGCCTAAGACGCTATTTGGTAAGTTTCGTGGCATTTTTCACGGGCTCTGCCTTGCTGCTCCCCTTCCAACCCTCTCTTCCTCACTTTTGCGTGCATAAGCTCGATGACGCCTGAGAAAGCCCGCTGAGGCAGTTTCTTAACCTCTGCTTTTATTGAGAGAGGGCTCCTAAGTGCTCTTCAGAAGTGATTGCTTCTGCCAAATTGAGCCAGAAACAGTCAGGCCGTTAGTAATTTGATATTTGAAAGCTTCCTCCTGCTAATAAACCATTATTTATAGAACTTCAATACGCACAAAACAACCGAACAGAGCGGGGTTCTTACTTAGAACGTACACCAAGAAGGACGGGAGGCCGATGGTAACCATAATAAATTTCGTCCTTTATATGTAACTCATATCCCATCGTGGCTAATTCCATATCCGCCGTGTATACGAGTACGATGTTGGTCTTGGAGTCCACGAGTAGCAGGATTTCGGATCGGTCGAGACGACGACGGAAGATTAATCGGCCCCGTATCCGTGATGAGGCAAGTAACTGTCGCATCGAAGGAGATATGGCCGAGAGCTCTGCCCATTTGAACTGTCGCCAGACAGCGGCCCGCCGTATCCCAGAGCTTGACGGTCTTGTCGTTCGACGCCGACGCAAGCTGGCGGCCGTCGGGCCAGCATGGAAGCTAGTTCCTATTGACACGATGGACGAAAATTCTGAGGTGGGAAAAGGAACGAGAGGACACGAGGAATCTGAAGTAGGCGAGGAAAGCTAATATACAAAGATACCGTGTGACTGTGGGACAAGCTGTAAGGCAGCTGTCGTTACAACTCCCTTCATCACAGGGAGCAGCTGCCGCAGAATGTCATCAGTTCATGGGACACGACGCGATGTTTGGCATTCGTGGCTTTAGAAAAGCGCACATTCCGTTTCGAGAAGTCTGCTAGAAAGAAGGAGAGGTGGTCTGCACCTTCGAGGCTGCGTAGCACTCCAGAAAACAAGACAGCAACATCCAAGAAACAGATCTTCTCGTCTATCTCGGGTTTGAAATACTTAAAGAAATCTGTTCTATTCTAAGTCCCTTGGCGGATGACGCCGTTGAATACAGATAGTTATACATACTAGGCAAGAAGTTTTGATCAATGTCGGCTTGGCATCCCCGCACTGGGAGTTGATCAAAACTTCTTGCGCTTAATGGGTAATAAGTATCAGCCATGGCTAGCAGCGATCAGATCACATGCTTCTCTTCACTATCGCACAGTTAGCGTTTGGAAGCTCGTCCCAGTGGCCAGAATCTCGATACTCGGCATGCATACATAAATCAAAGAGACTAGCAAGTAAGATTTGCGTGAGCATAGTCGAAGGCATCCAGATACCCCATCAACTGGACCACAGCGGCGCATACCACCAGGATGTGAAAGATCGAATGGGAGCCCCATAGGTTGAATTTGCCAGGATATCGACTTTCGGGAAACCTGGTCTTCAGAACCACACGTGTTGGGGTCAATTTCTCTCTTGTGTGCAAAATTGGGAGACTTACTGCATAAAACGAAGTCCCAGATAGAAGGCAGCCTGCTTTTGCCAGAGTATAGGGAAAAGCTTTGCTCATCATCTGCGACATGCCGAACACTTTGAGTCCATGGATCAAGGGCGCAACACCGGACAAGCCAGTCGCCACGAACATCAATGCTCGGAAGAGGCGATACTTTGGACCCTGGAACTTAGGATGCATTGTCATGAAGATGGTCAACGTCCCGAAAACTCCTATCTATCAACCGAGGAAAGAAGAGTGTTAGACTCAAGTACCAGGCCCGAGATGAGGAAAAACAAAACTGTGCACATGGAGATTAACTAACCATAGACCAGTAGATATTGCGTGGCAAAGGTTCACACCAGAAAACCATGTATATTCCCAAGACAAGGTCGCCCAGTATGAAGATCACTACACCCAGCATGTCCAGTCGCAGGCAGAAATGTTCCACGTGTTGGGAGTGGTTCATTAAGGTGTGGTACGTCGCCGACAACGATAGGCACGCGACGGCCGTCAACATGAAGATGGAGAAAGCAATGAAATCGGCACTAGTGACCCCGGAGTATCTGCTGGCAAGGTACTGCTGGATATACCACTCGCCGAGTAGGAAGAAAACGGCCGGGACGAGGTGGGAATAGATGTTGACCGATTCGTTGTGGATATATGACCAACTGCAGAACGAAGTGTGAGCCGAGCCTGAGATGGGCCGATAGCCATGGAGAATCCATTGGTTGGATTCACGTCGGAACCAT
Source organism: Pyrenula massariospora (assembly GCA_021030905.1). NCBI lineage: Eukaryota > Fungi > Ascomycota > Eurotiomycetes > Pyrenulales > Pyrenulaceae > Pyrenula > Pyrenula massariospora. The sequence goes on from JAGFMI010000006.1 coordinate 67,291, forward strand.
TCGGGCATCTCATCGAACGAGAGAAGAACTGGGCGTCCTGCCTTGCCGGCCTTGGATGCGGTGTCGCTGATGGGTTCCATTCCCCGCCCTTTGTGCGCTTTTGGCGGAACTCGAAGACGGGGAGCGGATACCATTTGCTGTGGTGCCTTATGATAATGTAATGTGAGGAGGCCGGACTTTGGGAGTAAGTGGAACATCTGCAATTTTTTTTAAGAGTCCACGTGCTGGCGTGGCGGTTCGCATATTAACCGCCTTAATTTCGCAGCTATTTCGCAGGTTCTGCAGCTATTCCGCATACCTCCCGCCACGTCAGCACGTAGACCGGTCAGGCCAAGAGGCGTGCGCAAGCGCCTCTAGCCGCTCAGCTAAAAGAGTAACAGAGACACCTTAATTAGTAGAACACTGCTACCAATTAAGATATATAGATTATTACCTATTTGGGGAGGTTTAACGAGCCTGACAATATCTCAATCAATAAAAAGAATCTCTTTCAAGCCTATTAAGAGGTTATCCTAACATATAGTGTACAGAGTTTTACGAAATAAAGGGTAAGCGTGCCACGAAACTCAGTGAGACTCTCCTTATTTTTAGGGCGGATACTCCTCCGAAAGTCCTCAAAAGTGAAAAGATGTTAAATTTCCACAAAGATATCCCCAGAAACACAGTAGGGTATAAGAGACAGCGCAGAGTTATCAAGCGCCATACCATTTCAAATAAGTTTCATACCACGGAAACTGGAGCTGCGAAACGCTCCCAACCCACAACTCTTCACCGCTTCTCCACGCTGCTCATCACCATGTTCTCAACTTTGATCTGGTTCAACTCATAGCTCCGCAACGACGTATCTGTCGCGTGTTCCGCCGATGTCGAAAACTCTGCATGAGGGCCCATCCACATAACCTCTTCATCCGACTGACGTCGTTCTTCAGCTTCCATCCCCGGGATGTGAGACTTCGACGACGAAGGCTGGCTACGCAGCGAGATGACGGATTTGACGCTCTTCGGGAAGGTCTTGACCGTTCTGCTCGCGAACATGCCGTACATGATGACCATGTTGGCGGCGATGAGGCCGAGGCCGACCTCGATCATGGAGAAGTATATGCCGACGGTGACGAGGCCTGCGTTTCTGTTAGGATTGGGCTGTCTGTCTGATAGGATCCGAAGAGCCTTCGTAGCCAACGTGGGCTTTGTATCTCTCCGCCGTGGCCTGGAGAAACACGACCATCCTCGTCAGGGAAGCGGCGACTGTTCTTAGGGCCCATCAGTATCGAGTTTCCACATCGGATGATAGAAGAGATACTCACAAACCTGCAAGTAGGAAGCCTCCGGAAAAGGCAAACTTTTGCGTGATTCTCAATTTTAATCGCGAGATCCGTTGTTAGTCAGTGAACAATCTGGGTAAAAGCCTGGCCCACAGATGCGACTCACCGTTGAAAATGCAGACGCAATAACTATAATATCTAGAACGACGTCCGAAATCGAGAATGTGCTGTGCAGTTTGGGAGTCTCGACGCAATTGGCCTTTTCGACTTTTGTGTTCGTCCAGTAGGAGTCCATCTTTGATCCGCAGATGAATAAGAAGCCAAGGAAGAACGCGATAGTCCACAAGATGATGGTGGTTATCAGCCCAATCGTGAGCCAATTAAACCATCCTCCAGCATTTGCATGGAATATTCTTCGGTAGAAGAACAGGAGACTAAGCTTGATGATTGATAATGCGGGTATTTGCATTAATTTGAGCGACCAGAATGCCTTTTATAATTAGTATATCAGCATAATTCAAATGAAGTATTAGATATTGTATATAAGGAGAGAGTACTCAGCATTGTATTAACAGACGTGAGATAGACGCACTTTGTTCGACCTCGCACTTAGTGCAGCATTTTCTTGCGGATCTGGATAGCCAATTTCATGGAACGAAAGTTCTACTTGCAGTCAAACCCCGCGTCATGCCTTTTTCGCTTCAATTTGGCTTACCTATGATCATTGCAACCTGCATTCCCATTACCAATACCTGTATTGTGATATTAGTTGAACAGTCGTACAAGAACTCTTGTCTGCTGATCGATCCGCTAAGCCATACCCACTAAAGCCGGGAGCATCAACCAATCATCTAGACCAAAGTATATGTGTTGTTGTTTGCGGGCATAAAACCGAAGACAAACAACAGTGGTACATGCTGGAATGGATAGCATGCCGCATGTCCTGTGAATGCTTCGGATAATGCGCCAATTGTGCAATCTGATCCAAAGCCCGGCCGCTTAGATGGTGGTATAGTCGCCTGGTCTCAAGTCATTGCTGACCATCTTGTGGCCTTCAACTCCTGGGGCTCAGCCAACTCCTTCGGCCTTTTCGAGGCCTACCACACTATATTCTTGCACCAGGCTCCATCGACTGTCTCTTGGGTCGGGTCTGTTCAAATCTTTCTCACGGTCTTTATTGGAACCTTCTCTGGTCGCGCTTCGGACGCGAGGTGCTACCACTATGTCGCAGTTACCGGCCTGGTTCTCCAAGTTTTGGGCGTATTCATGACAACCTTGACGACGAAATATTGGCAACTGCTTCTCGCGCAAGCGATTTGTTAAGGGTTAGGAAATGGCTTGGTATTTACACCCACCATGGCGTTAGTGACCACGTAATTTTTGAAGAGAAGGGCAATAGCGATCGCGGGACTGGGTAGCGGAAGGGCAATGGGCGGAGTCGTATTTCCACTTATTGCCAGACCGATGTTGACAACTGCGGATTTGCATGGACAATGAGAACGATGGGGTTTGTGATTCTGGCGAATGCAGTGGTGGTTCCGGCGCTGGTCAGACTGAGGAAAATTGCCGAAAAAGGGAGAATCAATCGTAGAGCTGGCTGCGTTCAAAGATCCGTGGTACAGTCTCTTTGGTCTGGGCTTGTTCTTTGCTTTGCTGGGTCTTTATTTCAGCTACTACTATGTGAGTTTGTGTGTCCTCATAGCCAGTCTGGACGCTTACAGGGACAGATAACGCCCTTCGCGCAGGACATTATACATGTGTCATCTGCCGCCTCGCTCGATCTTTTGATGGCAATAAATATAATGGGATTGCCGGGCCGGATCGTGCCCGCTTGGATCGCAGATCATCTCCTCGGGCCTCTTAATACTCTAATCATCGTCACGGCTATTTCTAGTCTTCCAGTATTTGCATGGGCTGCTGTCGATTCGATTCAAGGGACGTGGGCATTTGCGGTAGTATACGGTTCCTTCTTTGCCGGGATTCAGAGCATGTTTCCATCAGGCTAGCGAATGCAAAACAAGATGCATCAAAGATTGGAGTCCGAATGGGCATGATTTTCACTGTGATGAGTCTTGGGCACTCTCTGCGGCCCGCCCATTGCTGGAGCTTTGATAGATGCAAATGACGGAGGATACTTGAACGCGCAAATCTTCGGAGGATCGGTCTTAGCAGGTGGCGCTCTTGTTTTACTAATCGCTCGCTTTCTTAGCGTGGGATGGAATTTCTTAGTAAAAGTCTAGGAGAAAACGCTCGCATCGCGAAGTTTATCTTCTCTAAGGGCCTCTCTGATAGCTCCAGATTGTAAAAAATTTATCGATCATTTTTATCAATTCTGGGATAGGCTAAATCTTTAATGCTCACGAACGATTATTTAGATTTTTGAAACTTTACAGAATTCTTATGTTCCTATTTTTACCCAGCCATACACATAAAATATATCCAAACGATAAGCAAACAAATTTTTGGTATTAATCTGTTAAGATGTTACAAATGTCGACATTCTTCCGAGCTAAGGGTGGCTAATCACAACAAGGGGCACGGTAACGCCGTCATAGGCTCCGATTTTTGTCACACCCTACGGGACAAAGGTTGACTTTTTAGACCGTAGGTTAAGAAATACATCCATACCTCCTACTACCTCTCATCCTGCGGTCTGAGCCAGCTGAGACAACTAGGGGGTATTCCGGCTATTGCACACAGTTCTGAACACCTTTAAGCATGGTACGGTTTTCTTATGTAGAATTGGGGGAGAACTAGATTCTATCTTCCAAGTCTTCGTTGCATCTTGGAAATCGAATAGCCTTCGCTTGAGACAGTCTACAGGTGAACCTGACATTCTGCCTTACCAGATACTAAGGGGAAATGTCAGTAGACTCGACCGAACACCCTCCTAGCGGCCTCTGGAGGACCAACCACCTCGACAAACTTTATTACGGCCCTCATTCCGTTCAGAACTACCTTCTCTCTTGTCTTCCTGGCGATGCATCTAAAGCCTTCATTATCACTAGCGCCTCTCTTGTCAGCAAAACATCCTTGATAACGCAAGTCGAAAGCCTTCTTGACGCTAGACATGCAGGCACTTCGGCGATAAAACAGCACGCTCCGACTGCCGACATTGACAAAGCTTTCGACACCATCTCACAGAATACATCGATAGATACCGTGATCTCCATCGGCGGCGGCAGCCCTATTGACTCGGCTGAAGTACTATCGCACTACCACAACAACACACACAAAGCACATCTCCTTCATATATCCATACCCACCACGCTGTCGGCAGCAGAGTGCACCATGGGCGCCGCCTATAGCAACGCTCAGAAAACGAAAACCTTCGTTATCGACCCAGAGCTCGCACCTAAGGTATTACTTCATGACACGATCTCCGCTTTGGGGCGCCCTCCGCAGTACGGCCCGCTAAATTCCTGCACTGACAGAAATAAATTTAGGTCATACTCTACGACCCGACCTTCGCCCAAGAGACCCCCTCTCGACTCTTCCTCGCCACAGGTCTACGAGCCCTAGATCACGCCGTAGAGCTCATGTATCATCCTACGGCAACTGAAGTCCCGTGCAAGGCGATGTGCCTCTTCGCGGCATCAGAGTTGGTCACCTATCTGCCTAAGTATAAAGAGGACCCTAGCGATCTCGATGTGATAATACGGCTGCAATTGGCGGCTTTTGCATCGCTGGAGTTTTTAGGAGGGAACTTCAAGCCTTTGGGACTGAGGTAGGTATTTCGAAGTCTAGCTCTATTTATCCAAAGATTATGTTCGATCAAGTTGGCAAAGATCGTTGTGGCAACGTCTGCAATCTTGGATAAGATGGGAAATCTTCCAAGAGTATGAACTTCGAGACTACCCGAGAGGTCCAGCACATTGCCGTTAAAGGCCTACTGTCATCCCCTTCCTATTTTGGCTACTGTCAAGAGCCTCCGCGAAGAATCAATGCAGATGCCCTTTCGCACTTACATCGGCTTTCGACTCAAAAAGGACGCTAATCATATCACAGCCACTCCCTCGGCTACGCCCTAGGCAGCCCCTACAGCATCCCCCACCGCGAAACATCCTGTCTAACCCTCAGCCACGTCGTCAAGCTAAAAGCCGTGACCGACGAAGCTGCCGCGCGGAACATCGCGAGAATGCTGCCTTATATGGGACAGCCACGGACGGGGAATGATGTGGCGGATGCAGAGACGGTTGGGAGTGCCATTATGGAGTTGGTGAAGAGCTTGGGGCTGTATAGGGCATTGGGGGAGTATGGAGTGGAGAGGGATCAGGTGGACGTTATTACGGGGAGAGCGACGGGGAAGGGGGAAGGCGATGCGACATTTGAGGTAGTGAAGGCGTTGGTTGAGGATTTATTTTAGGTTTGAAACGCTTGGGATATGTTCCACAACTGACCTAGAGGCATAAAAGTTAAGAAGGGTGAAGGTATCTCTCACTGAAGGCATTAAAATATGAACAGATCATCATGGTAGTATTCCCAGCAGCTAGCATTCATCATACCATTGCAGTCCGAGGGAATGGCTAGTCGATCGCATAGACTAGCTCTTGAACCCTTACTGTGCTAAACCATGTCCCTTCACTGTAGGTGTAAAATGGCTATGAAGTGGAAGTATCTTTTGCTATTAGCACGCTACAAGGGTAAAGTTCAGAAATGGTGGTGTCAGGGGAAAGGGAGAGGAAGGGGGGATGTTAGCATACTGGATGAGATGACATACCTTTGTTTCCTCGAAATCCCCCTTTTCGTCATCCGTACTATTAACTGGATAGGCTTGGCCTGGATATACGATTAATCGCCCAATGTCGATGGGTCAGCACCGGTTCTGGACATCAATTGTCACTCTAATCCATGGGCTCAAGCACTGGCATAAAGCGAAATCGACTCGGAGTATATCAGTTTGAACACCGAACCCCTTCAATCTATTCAATAGCAAACGTTAGGCTTCACATCGCTGTAGTCAGATCTCTTGAAACCTGGATCATTTTCGAGAACCACTTCCACCGAACCGTCTTTGTCATGCACTCGAACGTTGACAGGTTCACGGTAGGTCGCGAGGGTCTCCACGCCCACGCTGGCGTGGTGAAGATGTCCAGGCCGCCGAGAGTTTAGTGCGAGCAGGAAGATTTCCCCAACAGAGTCCCAGCTGCTTGCTGATCGTCCGGACGCTAATATGTAGATGATGAATGTCGAGGCGATTAGGCTGTAGGTAAGGAGGACAGCGATCGAGAGTTGGACTGGGAGGGTTGAGCTGTCGTAGCCGTAGCCATTGATGTAATCGTGTACGGGATAAGGAACAAGTGATGCGGCATCTGTGCCGTTTCCGGGGGCTACTAGGACTTCTGTAAATTGGCGTAGATAACCAACCTTCTCTAAGTAACTCAGAATTGTGTTCCATTGTTTGACATCCAACGATGTACCCTCCATTGCGGTATCATGAGGCATAAAGTCTTCTATCTGCAAGGGATAATCTCCCAAAAGTGGCTGGGCGTCAGACAAGGCGAGAGCCATGATTAAGGTCGCAAGTTCTGTGGAATAACCCATCAAATCACCCTTATATCCATTTGCGTCTAAAAAGAGTTCCATAACTTTCTTGGCCCAGTCCGGGCTAATTGGAATAACTTGGCTGGCACCTGCAAGCCATGTGCCATTTTTTGGACTCGATTCAAGTTGTGAATTCGCATTCTCTTCCGTGAAGTTCCTCGAAATTTTCGCCCAGACCCAATTAAGGGAGATCGTGCATGCACTCACTCCAAATTGTTCAGGTAGTCCTTCGACGTAGGTCGTTAGGAGAGAATATTCTGACATAGTTCTAGGTGGCTCATACCATGACATTGTCGAGAATTCGTCCGATATTGTAGAAGTCTCGAAGCCTAGATCTGAGTACGCCGCCAAATTCGTCATGTTTGGAAAAAGACTAGATAGAGGAATAAGGCCATTGAGATCTGAACGATCGTTTCCAAATGATACATATCGTCCTTCTAGGCCATTGCGACCAATTATATTGCTATCAACACAGCTTTGCTGTACATAAGGCTGAAGTGAAATGGTACGACGTGTCATCCCATCTTGGAGATCGGCAGTAAAACTTGTGATTGATAAAGCCAATTGAGTAGGTAAAGTTGATGTTTGAGAATACCTGTCTGACGACCATTCAGTTCCATTCATTATTTCAGCTATATGAGTTGATCCGGAGTGCAAATTTTCCAGTATGCGAACTCCCTCAATGTCAGATAGTGGAAAAAGTTTCTTTTTTGCCTTTAGCACAATTGACTCCCTGTTAAACTCATATTGGAGCTGTGGGAATGTTTGTCGGAGAGTAGCCTCGTTGCTGTAGACCAGATTAATTGAGTAAATCTGTGCGCTCAAGGTAACTTACGCGATGGTCCCGTTCTCAAGCCTGATGCTCAGGGGGAATATTGCATCTCGTTCACCCAGCAGGAACAAAGTCGAATTGGAGGGGAAACTGATCGGACGAGGGATTAGGAGAACAGCACTCGAAGGACCAACCAGAGTGACAAGAAGGATTATCCCAGCAAAGCAGATCGCCAGTAAAACTCTCCGGTGCCGCCAAGTTGCAGTTACCGATCCCCAGAGCTCCAACGACCATAGATATGAGATATCTGTAATCCGGTATGGGGCAAGAAAGCTACCGAGAGGAAGAGGTCTTTGTCCAAGAGCTTCGTGCCGTACAATGTGTATGAAGATTCCTGTCAAAGATGCCTGTATTATTGATTCTAAGATTTTGGCTGCGAACTGGATGGCCGTTCTCGTTGTTGTAGTTGCATCTTTTTCTAGATAAGTTAAACGAAGATTCATAGTGACTATGACCAAAACAGCTGCCAGTGGTATCGCGTGGAGAAAAGCGCTGATTCCAGCACGCCTCCGATCCTTAAACATTGCAACTTTAGCTGCTTCTTCTGGTTTCTTCCATTTAGTCGTCTGATATACAGCTTGGAGCCGAAGGGTACGCAGTGTCTCGTAACAAAAATGGAGAATGGTAGATAGACTCTTTGACGGATTCTGTCGTCTCGTTTGCCTAAGATGCAACAGCTTTGACAACATTTTTTTGACGTCCTATTCGAGGAAATAGTTAGAGGAAATTGATCAACTATGAGAATGCTATTCGTTGACTGGCAGAAGAAAGTTACTCTTTTCGATGTTTGAAGTCTGGAACACCTATAGGAAAGAATCAGAGAGACTCAGAATGTGGCTATTTGGAGAGTGAGGAAGAGGGAAGGAGGAACAAAGGTATGTCAATGTCTAAATGGCCAGAAATTGGTCACAAAATCATCATGGCAAGTTCAAGGAAGTGAAATGAGCCCTCTCTAGCGACATTTATGATGGGTATGGGAAAAGCGGATGTCAATTTTCAGCCTTCTTATGCCGATGAGACTCTCGATAGTGAAAAGGGAGTCTTAAGTTCTTATCTAGGGAGTGGCTTAGAACGCTGCAGGCTTCGCAAAACTGACAAGGGTCGTCGTTACAGGTTATGCACAGTCCTAAGGTGCTTCCTGGATTATGAGACGTGCAGCTAAATCAAGAAAATGTCCTGAATAGCTCGTTGGACAGCTTAGAGCCAACCAGATGCCTCGGCGGTACACCTCTCTTCAAAATCCAAGCCTCACAGCCTTCACTCTATGCACTCCCATAGTCAAGATATCGGATCAGCCTTTCGGCCCAGAACTCAGCATTCATGCGGCGTCCGTTTCGTAGAGAGACACGGTCCTTGCTAAACATGGAGTATGCCTCACCCTCTAACCCCAGCGTCGCAGTCTTCAGCATAGTTCCGCCCAAAGTCAGGCTGAAAAATAGCATGGTTTTGCGAGCGCTAAAATTCGTTGAGGATAACTACCAGCAGGAGACAAGTCAACGAAAACCCGCCATTTGTGGCACAGTCCCAAGACAATTTTGATGATTCGACGGCGAGTCATCGCGTAGATAGCTTGAAAACTCTCGAGCTTTAGAGAGATAATACAAGGACAGCCCTATGCGCAGCAAAGAAAATCCCATTTATACTGCAATTCGGTATCGGCACGTCGTCATCGCGGCTCGTAGAGAGTTCGGAGTAAACGTTCGGTAGCTGTGGTACAAAAATTGTAAGAAGATATAATTACTGAACCTATGAGTAGAAATTGGCATGTAAGCAGGTTCATCGTCCCTCCAACCTCCCCCTACCCACCACCGTTGCTTTCCCTTCCATTCTATCCCATCCCACGCCTCCCCTTACTCCCACTCCATAGCTTCAACCCCCTCCCGAGATCCCAAATCTACCCTTGCTCTTCCCAATTTATCAAGACTGGCCTGTCTATATACCATCTCCTCGCCCATCCACTCGTTCCCCAACCCATCTCTCTTCCTCTCCTCTCCCATAAGCCTCCACCCATCACCCCCATCCCGCACACCTCCCTCCCATACCCAATACCAGTCACCCAAGCAACTTTGCCAATATCTCAGTCAAATCCCACCGTCCTCCCCAGGTACTAAAAGCAAGAGCAACGCCAACATTAGAACAAGCGAGAACCTGCAAAGTACCCAGTGCGTTCAGTCCTTCCAGAAATCCGCGAAAGGATATACCTACCTACCCACTTCAGCAGCGCCCCCCAAATCCACGCCAAATACCGCCATGCCATAGTAAGAAAGATCCTCAGCCAGAACAAGTGTCCTAATCATTCCCACAATCGCCCTCCCCTTTCATAGATTTAGAAATACATCAGGAAAAACAACCCCATAGTTAAACGAAACGTCCCCAACGCAAAGCGCGAGAAAATCACAGTATCAACGAATGAACAAAGTTCTTTAAACAAAACAATCTGCAAATATCTAAACGTTCTAGTTATTCCACGTGCCTGTATACCGTCATCGTATGCGCCTTCGCACTGAATACAAAGGTTTTTGACTGGAAGTTTCCCAGCCCGTCTCTCTCTCCTTGACACTGAAAGTGATTTTCAATGATCTAGCGCGGTGTTGTCTTTGAGTTTATCCGCCGCATTTATCATCGTTTAGATGATATCGCCCAACATCCCCCTCCCACTTCCAACCGGACCAATAATGCTTTTACGACCCCGCAGCATTCGTCCACGCCATCTTCCCAATCTACCTCCCCTTCTTCGCCTCCTGATCCGGATTCAACTTATTATACTCCACGCTCAAACTATCATACTCCCTCTGCAGCCCCTCAGCCTGACTCTTCATGCCCTGCAACTCCTTATCCTTCTTCTTCAACTGCTTCTTCAGCTCCCCAATCTCCCCAAACTCCCCGGCGTCGTCCAACTTCTTGCTGTCCTTCCCGCCCGCCTTCTTGTCGCCTTCGTACATCTTGACCTTCTCCTCGAGGCGGAGCACGTCGAGGATCATGGTGTATGTGCGGTTGAGGATAAGGCTCAGGAACAGGGTGAAGCCGCAGAGGTACATGTTGCGCTGGCTGTAGAATTTGCGGGCTTGCACTTCCATGCGCTCGGAACCCATGGTTGACGGGCTGAGAGGATGTAAGTCAGTATGAGAAGGTACGGCAAGGATGAGTTGGAATATGGAAAGAAGGGAGCTCACCCGCCGTGACCGGTCTTGGAGTAGCTGGCCAGCTCGACTTGGACGCGATAGACGCGGTTAACGCTATCGAGGAAGAGGATCAGGATGAAGATGAATGTGATCTGGCAGGTAAGTCAGACGAGAGCTTCCTTTTAACACCCTGCACGCCAGCTGTAAGGGTGGGTGCTTTGTGTACCTTCATGCCATATTGTAGCTTAGCCACGATAGGACTCTCAGAGATGAACGTAAACATCTTCCGCTTTATGGTGAAAGGGAGTGGGATGATGAGGCCCATAAAGAGCAACATCTCGGCCACGAGGAGGAGAAACACCTAGCATGTCTTGTTAGTCAAGAGGTTTTTGCAACCATGACAGGGAAGGCTGGAATGGGCAACCGGAGAGTAAATTAGAGATGGCGACGCCATAGCTGTCAAGGGGTATGCGATTCTCGTGGTACAATGAGGTCCAGAAATGGGGTTATTGTAGCTTAGAAAGGAAGAAATGCTAGGCTTACTAGGCTGTAGTAGAGCGTCATGATGGCCGCGGCTCGGGTTTGCGTTGAAGATGATGTAGGAACGACGTAACTAAAGCTCCAGAATCAGGAAGCTTGGTAAAGTATCGTTCTCAGGCCACGTCGAGCGGCAGACCTAGAGCTGCAAAAGGTTATACGAAGGTAGGAAAAGTCTGCGGAAAAGTTTCAGGGTGAACACAGGTATTTGGAAATTTGTTGAAATAGACAGGCTGGCGTGGTTCAGGCTTGCGTGGGTCAGTGCAAAGATGGCTTGTGGTGAAGGAGCTGGGAAGCTGCTACGTCACTCCGGGAGCTGGGAGCGAGCTGTTTTGTGGGCCCGAGCAACACCCCATGGTGAGCCTGTTGCCTGTCACACAAACGTGTCTTCCCGCGCCAGGAGATATCTTGTGTTGCGAGACAAATTTCAGTTTAAATGCTTCAAGAATCTCCTACGTAGATTCATGAAGCTACTACTCATACATCATTATTATTCTACCCTTTTCCTTCTAGAAAATTAATCTTGATTAAAATAAGTAACGCTGTCGATAGTATTCTCGATTATTGCAATAATATTAATATCCCCGAAAATCATACTACCAAACTACCTTAAATACAAATATTTAACCCTCTTCGAAATTCGGAGCTATTTGATAAACATATCGGCAACACTTCATCTCTTGTATCTTCAAGTCATATTCATGCTCTTCTTCACGCCACTTCGAATTATTTTCCACCATACTAAAATGTAATCAGCTTTTACCTTACTACCAGTTACGTCTGCCGGAGGCTATCTCCTTCAAGAACGGTTGGCAACTTCATCAAGTAGCGTCTTAGCAGCAAGCTTTCCCAGTTTGTTGGATGCCAAAGGTGAGTCTCCTGTCAGCACGTGTCGGTCACGGTGTGTTTCACCAGTGATGCCCTTGTTGACTGGGATAACACCAAGTTTACGAAGTTGTTCGCCGACAAGCCAGGGCATCTTTCCTGGAATATATCCCATGTCAATGTTGGCACCTGTATCGAGCGAGTCCGGGAAAACGGCAACCTTGTACCCATCGTAGATAAACTTGCCGTCGTCAGGCTTGCCAACATTGGCAGCTAGCATGCTAGCCGGTCCATGGCAGAGCGAAATGTAGTAGCGTTCATTTGTGTGTGCCCATCGCAGGATGTCTCCTACCGTCTGCGAGAATGGAACATCATTCATGACACCATGACCGCCAGGGATGAAGACACCGATGTATGGCGAGTCTGTCGTGAATCCTTCGCCCCATACTTTCTGAAGGTCGAGAGGATTGCGCAGCTTCTCTTTGTACTTCTCAAATATGCCCTTGACCGCTTCGTCCTTTTTAGGGAACGCCCACATTTCAAATTTCACAGGGTCGCCGGAAATAGTCGCTATATCGATCTCGAACCCCGCAGCATCAAGGTGAAGCATAGGCAAAAGCATCTCTACTGGATGGTTGCCAGTCGAGAAAAACTCCCCACCATCCATTCTCAAGTAGCGTTCCTGCGTGGCGATGGCAAGAATCTTCCATTTATTACCTTTGTATGCATTAGGGTAGTCCGCACTGTCGAAATCAGTTTTCGAGGGCACATATTGGGTGAGCGAGAATGGCGATGGGAACCATGCGTCAGACTCAGCCTGATCGGGGACTGGAGAGCGATCTGATGACTTTGACATTGTAGTAGTGATTCGGAAAAGTGATGGAAATGTTAAATCGACATGAGGAGAATCTAGCCTATGTACTCATGATGAATCTCGGTTCTTGGCTGACGCAAGTATTGGGAAATAGCTGCATGATATGATGAACGCTAAAAGACAAAAAATATCGATGCAATAGCAAACTTAGGATTGTTTAAATATCAAATATCCATGCTTTATCTCTTAACGTAGGATGTCTCGCGACGTAGGGAGACACATTACACAATTTACCGTTACGCAACAGTGATCTCTGCGTCCGCCATCACGGAAAGGCTGTGATCACGTCGTGAAAGATGTCTATGTTTGGAGAAGGTTATGGAGATAAATGCAATCTGGGCGGAACTTCGCCCACTTTCGTCTTCTACATAATACAGAGCACCCATATCCTGCCTCTTGCCTCATAGAGCTCTGAATGGTTCAATTTTATCATGTCGTGGCAAATAAAAAACAACCCTCCTTCCATCGTTGGGTATCGTCACCTATCCATAGGAACGCCATTCTAGAGCCATTGCAACCCGCCACGCATAAAATAAGAAGCCATGCTAACTACTGTTTTCACCTTTGTTTTTTGGAGGCTCCGCCGCAGAACCCAGACTAAGCTACCACCGTGCCAACAAAGAAGCATCATGAGATCAATGAGCTGACTTGGGACTGATATTTTCACATGCATAAGGATTCACCATTCAAATTCACCTTGCCCCTTCCCAAAGACATATCTACCGCAATGTCAGTAATAATCATACGATTTAACAGTCAGCCAGTAACATACTCTTTGCCACCGGCTGTTAGAATTCCATCTTTCATCGTGCATTTCCATTTATTTTTCACTCGCTGCACCTTGTCGTAAGTGCAAAACATTGACTGACCATGCTCTTCGTCCTCGTCAGGGTCTTCAGCCAACTCGTCAGGGTCATCCAGCTCGGAATTGATTGCATTCTCGTCCTCTTCCAAATCTTGTTTGACATCTTCGTCGTCCCCAGGGCCATCCACCTGAACTCGTGAAGGTCCATTAATGCTCAGAGATCCCTCTACATCAGGTGACTTTGCTTCAAGTGCGTCGACTTTCCGCTTCAGTGCTGCTCGAGGACGTTGAAGTTCTTCGACAGGGACGAAAAGGCCGCCAGCTTCGAGCAGCTTTTGCTTGTCTAAAAAGTGCTGATGGATTAGGCGGTCTCCCTCTCCTGGATGCAGTTGGGCGAAGGCACGACGTGTCTCGACTTCTGACTTCCATTGATCCAAGTCGTCTCCAGCACCATCAGTCTGGTCAGCTTTGATGGTTGGCTGAGATTTTGGTGCAGGATCGAAATCACTTGGTGGCTCCTGTTTGATCTTGTTCTCATACTTCGGCACCGGCATACCTTGGCGCTGCTGACCCGTTGGCATCGCGCCTGCCGCAGCGACTTGCTGTTGCAGCTGTCGAACTTGAGCAGCGGCTTGATCACCGTATCGAGTCTGTAAGTGTATGGCCGCCCGTTCTTGCGGGGTCATTGCATTCATGTTCGTAGTGTTCGTCTGGACCATCGGGTAGGGGTTCTGCTGGCCATTGGTGGGTGGGAAGCCAGGATCCTGCTTAAGACGAGGACTGGATGAGGAGTCGTAAGATGAAGGAGTAGGAAAGGAGCTGCCATTATTCTGGAGAGGTTGTGGTCCTTTGCGATCTACAGCAGGTGGATTAGGTAGGTATGAAGAATCTTGACGGGCGGCTGTGACTGGTGCAGGGTCCCAGGGGAAATGAGCGACGCCGAGAGAGGAAAGCTTTTTCTGCCATGTCTAGAAGGCAGCAGGATTAGTTAAGGATGATGAAAAGATGGATAGAGAGCACGTGACAGGTGTGGTACAGCAAGGCTGGAAAGGGGGAAGAGAACATGCGGTGGTACGTGGTGGAAGGCGGGTAAAAGCGGCACGAGGCAATAGTGCGGCGCAGGGGTATAAGAATAAGAGTGACTCATGGGCCGCTCCCTCATCCCCATAAGCCACCCACTTCCCCCCGCCCCGCCCGATTCTCGCATTTCCGCTTGGAATGATCTTGCGACCGTGTCGCCAGCGATCACTTTTTCATCGATAATTTGATGGTAATTATCGAGCGGTTGTGAAAATTTCGAATAGCCATCAAATGTGATAGCGACACACCAGACGAACAGTGGTAACCGTGTGTTACTCACCTGTCGCAGGATTTCCAATGCCTTTTGGTCCACGCCTCCCTCCTCGAAATCAACCTGCGACGCTTCGACGACGGCCTGAATGACCTTGTTATAGAGATCGCCCTGTAGCATGGTATCGTTAGCTATCATGGATAGTTACGGGAAAGAAATGAAGGTAGATCTGCGGGGCATGTGAAGCCGAGTTGCAAGCACTCAGAGACGTACCACTTGGTTGTTCGACATCTTGGTGCCGTCTATACCGGGAAACTTCAAGCGGATAAAGTCCTCTTAGATTGAGTGTTGTAAGGTTGGGACTGAGGACGAGAAAGGTAGTCTGCTGAAGGCCGGGCGAACAATGAGCGAAGATGGCAGTGGCACACCACCTTAGAACATGTTGCCCACACCACTCCCTGATCGCTTCGTAGCCTAAGAAAGAAGCTTTTCTTGGCCAGAACACTTGTTCAAAATGACCACGACACCTTATCAGCTTTTAGCACTCCGTCGTGGGTGTTCGCTCGCTGCAGCTGGTGGTGATGTTGAGGCGAAGTTTATAAAGGGCTGGAAATATCTTAGGGACCATTCTCCCGCTTACTTGACCAGGCTAAGCCTGAAACGGATGTCTGGACTTAACGAAACCATCTTCGCATCGTAAGGTCCATCATCAAACCTCAACGTAGGATTACGCGGAGATAGACTTGGGCATTTCGGATTCTTTGAGGTGTGCAATCACGAGACCTTTGTCGGGAAAGGGAGTTTGACCATGAGCGAGGGTTTAAAAGGTAGGCTATCGTGGCTATCTACAGCTGAGCTTGCATGAATTAATGTGAGCCAGAGCATTAACGTCGCAACTACCATTTAATGACAGTACAGAAATGAAAATCGCATCAGTCTTAGTAGCCCCAACATTGACGGCCGTCCTGATCAGCGTCTCGTAATCTTGTCTTGTCCCATCCAAGAATCGTACATCCAACGCCGGCGCTATGCTCGCTGGATTGCTGATGTGCAAATAAACCCTTTGTTTCCTTACCGAATAGTCATTTGCTTCGCCATCTGTCCACTCTTGCCAACGCCACCTTCTCTGGAGGCTGAAGCCGATGTGCCTGCTTTCCTCTCGAAGACCTTCCAGAACTTCAAACTTTCATCGGCGGCTAGGGTTCACGTTAGCGAGGTAAGACGGAGGAAACAAGAGGAGCTTACCAGCGGTCGCAAGCATCTGGCCATCGGGGCTAAGACAACTGTGCAAGACACGAGTTTCATGGGCGGGAATCTCAACATTGCGGACAAGAGTTGGGTAGCTCCAGATGCTCAGCGCATTGTCGGGGAACCCGCTAGAGCTCACAATCTCACGGTAGTGGTTGCTCCACCGGAGGCTAGTGACTTGAGAGCCTGTATCGATACTGTTCACGCGAGCGCCGGTCGTAGTGTTCCAGAAATGAATGTTCCGATCGTACGAGCCTCCACCGGTAGCAAGAAGATTCAGCTGCCATGGGCACCAACTAAGAGCTTTGACGGCTGCACGGTGATTTGTCTTTTTGTGCTTTGGTGCGGCGAGAGACCTGGCGTCCCAAATGGAGACGAGGTTGTCATTACCGCCAGTGGCAAGCTGCGCACCGTCAGATCTCCATTCGAGACCACAGACTTCTGAGGTATGCGAAACCAGTTCGGCAATTTTATGATCTGCGACACGAACATCGTGGTTGAAAACGAGGCCGCTCCGGGCTCCAGTGGAAAGGGTATGAGAAGACCAGCCCATGACACCAACGCGAGTATCATGACCGAACATGCTGCGCAATTTGGTTCCCTCTTCGACATCCCAGATCTGAACTTCACCTGTGCCAAGACCTACACCAACGTAGGCTCCGTCACCACTCCACTTCACGCTGCTTACGTAGGTGTCAGGAGATGTCTCTAAGAGACAGCTTACAGAACCTGCTTCCGCAGACCACACATAGACATTCCGCTCTAGACCAATAGCGACCTGATTTCCAGAGCTCCAGTCAAGCAGGTTGAGATAGTAGTCATCGACAAGGCCAGGTGCATCGAGAACACGCTCAGGGGCTGTCTGAATTCTTCGACGGAACTGAGCTGACTGGGTGTTGGCAGGCTTTAGGGGCCGATTGTACTGTGAACGCAGGTCGATAGGCTTGGAAGACTCTGGCGGCGGAGGCTTGAATGCTAAAATACGAGTATTTAGGTTGACACCACAAGCTGATGCAAGCGTCGACTCGTAGGCTGTGGAATCAGGATCTTTCCGAGAATATGGTCCAGCATTGTCTTCATCTTCAAGGCCCATGTTTTCCATAGCTGTAGTGATATCAGCATCACTCCGACTACCAATGTCGAATGCGCTCGCAGCGTTCGCCAACACCGTAGATCCTTCGCCAGCAGTCTTGGGTCTCTGATTCTCATCTTGCTTCGCAGAGCCGGCATTAAGAAGCCCTTCACTGGCATTTCGGCTTGGAATGAAGCGGTCTGCAGCATGGTGTGCCGCTCGGATGGTTGTCTTTGTTGGCCTTGATCTTAGAGCAGTCTCCTTCCTGGCACGCGACTTGGAAGGAGTCTGTGAGATACCTGGACCAGTGCCGGTCAAGGTCCATTCTGATGCACCCACATCAACGTGCCTTGGCGATTGCCGACCTTTTGCAATGTTCGACTTGGGTGACTGTTGGCACACTGACCGTGAGAGTGACCTCGATACCGATCTTGAGAATAAAGCCGAATGGTCTTTGTTGTGGATGGACTGTGATGGTTGTCTTGGAGGAGTGAATGGCGAAGCGTTGTTTGAAGCGCCACTGGTAGCTCTAGCCCTAGGGGACGGTGTTAAAGGCATACGGCCACCCGCTGTCTTTGTAGCGAAAAGGCCATGATGACTCTTCAGCGGCGTTGATACCGAAGCAGTCGCCATCTTAAGTGAAAATTTGATCGAATGGACAATTTAATGTTTCGATCGTAGTCGCTGCTGTGGTTGAGGACAATGAGTCCCTCGGGTTAGTACACGGTCGATTAAGCAATCAGAGCTTGTCGAAAAAAGTCTGTGCTTGGTTCCAAACTATCCAGTGAGATCCCAAGATGCTCAAATAAATGGCTCCTGGGGAGGCTTTGCTATGTTAGTACTTTGTCGCTGTGATGTCCAGAGATGATTGAATAATCGAGGTATCTGAGGTGGCACGCTAACAATCGGTGGGTCGACCAAATCGTGCAGAAGCAGGAATGATCTAATGGATTGAATAGCTATGCTCAACAAAGATACAGCTTGAAGGGTAAGAGATTTGAAGAGGTAAGGTGGAAGTGCGGGTATGGGAGTAGATGTGGTATGGTAAAGGGAGTGAGGGATCTCGACAATTGAAGGCAACTACGGAAGCAGACGACCATAACAGAGGTCGCCGTGCCAACGGTGCCAAGGCTCGGCAAGCGGCAAACCAGATCAGGCACCGCCGACAGCCGGGCTGAAAGAGCCTTGGCGACCTGGTCCCTGCGTTTTGGTTCATGCTAATCTGTTCTGGGAATTACTGGCAGCCTCCAGGTTCTGGAAGGATTCGATGTCTAGCCTGCCGTACTCAAGACTGGGACAACGTCTTCACAACCACCTTGAGTACTCGTCGAATGCATGTGCATGCAAATCACTGTCAATGAGATCTATGTGGCACTCAAACATGAGCCTCGTCTACACCCCCAACCAATGCACTGCTGCCTAGTCGACCGCTGGCATGGCACATTTCCCTACAACACCTGCCAACAATCCCTCTGCCTTTGCTGCTGGAGGACCGAGTAGTGGTGTGACTTGGGGAGGCTTGTCGGGAGGCTCTCGCTCGACTCTGTCTGCTCCAGGCTCGTCATCTACCTACCTCATGCCTACCAGTCCGGCTAAGAGCCGACGCCTAAGCCTCGACGGTTACCGACCACAGATTTCGCGAACCACGGGTCAGAAACCAGCCTGTTTAGTTAATGCCTCCGTGACTTACTGTGGGAACAACCAAATCTATGCGTTTGGTGGCTTCGATCAGTATACCGACGAAGGTTCGTCCCTGCGCCATTTCGTGTTACACTGTACGAGCTGACCTATTATAGTGTACAATCATGTTTTGAAGCTTGATCTCAACTCCCTTAATTGGACGCTTGTCGACAATTATGGAGATATACCTGGTGTACGGATGGGTGAGATCAGCCACAAAATAAATACAGACGAACTTTTGCTGACTGCACAGGCCACTCTGCCACCCTGTATCAAGGAGACAAACTTCTTGTGTACGGCGGAGAAAATGAGCACCGAGAATATCTGTCTGACCTTGTGATACTCAACCTAAAGACACTTCATTGGACGCAGCCAGACATTCGAGGATCTATTCCTAAAGGTCGAGCTCGCCACGCTGCAGTAATATACGAGGACAAGCTGTTTGTGGTTGGTGGTCTGACCGGCGAGACGAATTATATTCTTGATGATCTATGTTATCTTGACCTTAAAACGTGGACATGGTCGCGTAGCTGGAGCTTTGTTGGCCGCTTCGACCATACTGCATGGATATGGGGAGGCCGGCTCTGGGTCTTTGGAGGTCTCGGCCCAGACATGGAACGTTCTACAGAGATATGGTGGTTGGACCTCAAAGGCAGTCCGTCTTTCGGCATGGTGTCTTCACAGCAGGCCTCGGAATCTGCGAGCTCCATGGGCCGACCAGCCCCATCGCAAACCGGATCTCTCGGTGGATCGCAGCACTTTGGTTCATCAGGATACGCTGCGAACTCCGGAAGCGTTCAGGTTCGATCTTCACGAAAAGAAAAACCCACGGCGCCGGGTGCTATCTCATCACTCAAATTCCTTTCCGGCCCTCATGTGCCTGTGCAAGCTTCCGGAATGCATTTCCATGCCTACTCTTCTGGCACATTACTAGATTTCGTTACACCTGCTGGAACGATCAGATCGTCAGAATGCAATCTCTCTGCTTTGGAACTTGACTCATTACGATGGCAGAGACTCGTTGAGGGCCCTGAGCTCTTCGACGCCGGATATCGTTGGTTGTATTGTACAATAAGTGAGGACGGGACCAAAGCATGGCTACTGGGATCTCCAATTGGGGATACTATTGGACCAAATCAAGACGCTCAGCTCAGCGAGGTACTTACAATGGACTTGAAGAAGTATGGCATGCTTGGCAACGATCTGATCCACGAGGCGGTGTCCGAGCAAAACAGAATCCTTGCCAGCGAGCACGCTTCTTCTAATCCGTCTTCTAGCCTTGGAATGGACCTCGCAGCGGTCTTCGATCAACCGCCTGATTCTGGCAGTATGGCTGATTTCATCATCACCGCTGATCATGATGAAATTGATGTGGATGACGACGATTCTTCAAGGTCGTTCAGAGCGTCCCCTAATCAGTCAATGTATTTGCCCGACAACGCTTCAACGTCGCCGCCCCTACATGTCCATAAAATCATACTCCAAGCTCGTTGGCCCCATTTCAGAAGACTCTACGCAGCAAAGATGGCGGAATTCCATAATCAAAAGATGCACATACCAGAACCCTACTCCGTGGTGCGCGCCTTCCTGTATTACCTCTACACCGATAGCATTGCTCCACATCCTGTGTATTGCCCCGGACTTACGGAAGTGGCCGGAATGCTAGTTATGGCGAACCTTTACGATATGCCTAAGCTCCGATTACTTTGTGTGCATCGGTTGAGCCGCGAGTTAGACGTCGAGCATGCTGCGATCGTGTGGGAGCGGGCAGGCCGTACAAATGAAGAATGGCTGAGAAGACGCGCCGCGACATTCTGCCTGATGCACTGGGGAAGAGTTGTCCGAACTGCTGGTTTCAAATCGTTAAGTCGGCAATGCATTGTCGAACTTTGCGAACAAGTTGATATGGAAGGGCGCGTGGTGGGAGGCGAAGAACTGGAAGCAGTCGGTGGACTGGGTGGCGGCCGTTATGGTTTCGGTGGCGCCCCTAGACGGCACCGAAATACGGGTGGTACGACTACGACTTCTGATGATGTTGATGATGGTGAAGGCGATGAAGAAGACGGCATGGAAATCAATTGAGCGTGGGCACAAGCGATTGCATTTGGGGAAGGCGTTGTTTACATACATTTATCTCCTTGGCTACTCACGTTGAGCGAGGTGTTTGACGAACGGCATGCTCTTGGCGTTGGCAATGCAATCGGAGACTTTAGATCTGTACAAAACATCATATTTTACTATCTGCGGCTCATCCATACCACCATTAGGGTTCAAGTGCGTACCCATCTTCATCTGCATCCTGAGGCGCTCGCGGAAACGGTTCGCAGGCCCGTCATCCGTCTCCATTCCCCTTTGCCCCGCCATGCCCCACGTCGCCATATGCCCGCTTCCAGACGGGAATAGGCTGTTTCCTGAATGCGCACACACACCTGCACATGATGTACAGATCTGAATTCTGTCCTGTACGGAGCTCCACAAATCAATTGGACCCCTTCTCGAATGCTGCTGATGGGGGTTGTACAGGAACGGTGCGCGCGGCCCAGAGAGCCGCGTTCTCGTGTCACGGTCTGGGAAGGAGGTAGAAAATATTTCAAATGTGTTGTTGTCCTCTTTTTCGCTTTTCTGTTCATCAGGTTTCACGCGCTTTTTTGCAAGCTTTCAATTTCAGTGTATACAGATATCTCTCTTGCTGTTAAAGCTTTGTTCTCCCCTTTCTTCCCCTTTCTTCCCCTTTTTTTCCCGTCTTGTCTTTCATCTCTCTCTTCAACATCGACGCCTATCCAGCAAAGCGGCCATGACGTCCACAACCTCCCACCTCCCCCCAGATTTCCTCTGGGGCTTCGCGACAGCTAGGTACCTTTCCCTCCCTGCCCCCATCCCCTCTTTCCCCCCTCAACCCACCACCTAACGGGCGTCCCACAGCTACCAAATCGAAGGCGGCGCCGCCGAAGACGGCCGCGGCCCCTCCATCTGGGACACCTTCTGCGCGATCCCGGGCAAGATCGCGGACGGCAGCTCCGGCGCCGTCGCGTGCGACTCGTACCACCGCACGGCCGAGGACATTGCGCTCCTGAAAGAATGCCGGGCCCAGGCATATCGGTTCAGCATCAGCTGGTACGTTGAGTTCCCCGAAACCCCAGCCAGTCAGTGAGCAAGCGGTGAGAGACTGATGCATATGCGTGTGTACACAGGTCGCGTGTGATCCCGCTCGGCGGACGCAACGACCCGATCAACCAGCGCGGCCTGGACTTCTACGTCAAGTTCGTGGACGACCTGCTCGCAGCGGGCATCACGCCGATGGTCACGCTCTTCCACTGGGACCTGCCGGATGCGCTGGACAAGCGGTACGGCGGCTTGCTCAACAAGGCTGAGTTTGTGGCCGACTTTGCGAATTACGCGCGCGTCATCTTCAAGGCGATGGGGGGCAAGGTTAAGCATTGGATTACGTTCAACGAGCCGTGGTGTAGCAGTATTCTCGGGTATAGCGTGGGCTTGTTTGCGCCGGGGAGGACGAGTGATAGGACGAAGAGTGCGGTGGGGGATAGTAGTACGGAGCCGTGGACTGTGGGGCATAATATTCTGGTTGCGCATGGGGCGGCGGTGAAGGTTTATAGGGAGGAGTTTAAGGAGAAGGATGGTGGGGAGATCGGGATCACGCTGAATGGTATGCCCCCTCCCGCGCCTGTCTGGTTGATAATTGAGTCTGATATGTGATGGACGCAGGCGACTGGGTGGAACCCTGGGACCCTTCAAATCCAGCGGACGTCGAGGCCTGCGAGCGCAAACTCGAGTTCGCTATCTCGTGGTTCGCGGACCCGATCTATCTTGGCAAGTACCCGGACAGCATGGTCAAACAGCTCGGAGACCGTTTGCCCAAGTGGACCGAGGAAGATCTCGCCCTGGTGAAGGGCAGCAACGATTTCTATGGCCAGAATCATTACTGCGCCAACTACATCAAAGCCAAGACCGGTGAACCAGACATCGACGACCACGCCGGCAACCTCGAGCTGCTGATGGAGAACAAAGCTGGCGAGAGTATCGGGCCCGAGACGCAGAGCGTGTGGCTTAGGCCGCACCCGATCGGGTTCAGAAAGCTGATGGTTTGGTTGAGCAAGCGGTATGGGTACCCCAAGATCTATATCACCGAGAACGGGACGAGTCTCAAAGGAGAGAACGATCTCCCCTTGGAGAAGTTGCTGGATGATGAATTCCGGGCAGAGTATTTCCGTGGATACATTGCGGCGGTGGCGGATGCATTCACGCTAGAGGGTGTGAATGTTAGAGGGTATATGGCTTGGAGTTTGATGGAGTAAGTCTTCCAAATCATCACCATTGCTAGTTTTCAGCATAATTGACTATGATATCTAGCAATTTCGAATGGGCGGAAGGGTATGAGACACGGTTTGGGGTTACTTTTGTGGACTATAAGGGCGGGCAGAAGAGATACCCGAAGAAGAGTGCGAAGGTGATTGGAGAGGTGTTCGACAAGTATATTCAAAAAGCTTGAAGAAGTAATCATGTATCCGAAAGGATTAGCGACGTTAAAGGGTTTAGGACTTACGGGACTGTATAGTCACCAGGCTTTTAAAAGGAATGGATCACGGGGCGAAGACATCAAGTTGCTTTGACAGACATAGGACCAAGGGAAAACCTGAGAGTCTTCCATCGTAGACAATAGTAAGCCTCTTCGAAAATGGAAAATGAAACCAAGAAAATTGCTCAGTTGTAGACATCGGCGCTTGTAGCCCGGGAGAGAACACATCATACTCCATAGAAGCTTCTCAAAACTTGTCCGTTGACGCATGCTCACCTGGAAACGAGGTCGCGAAGAAGCAGAGAACCCTTTTCAGCTTGAACACATTCCTTTCATGTTCAATAGCCCGTGAAAGAGTATTGCGACTCATAGCTCTGCCTCCTTAAGTAGACCTCCAAAGAGCTTCCTCTATTGTCGTAACAACCGATAGCTCGAGGAGAGAAGATAGTGGAGACGTCAGCTAATCTTCCCAGCGTTGATTCTCCTTGTCATATCCGATCAGGCGAAGATCAATATTGAGGCTTTCGAGCATCATGCTCATGGTAAAGGACTAGAATGAAAGACATAATGAGAATACACCCACTAGTATGATCAAGGTATCGCAAAGCATACCTCATCGTCCTTTTCTTCCGCTCTACTATTCGGCTCTGCTGTTCCATACTTGGTGGCCTCGGCCATCAATTCTTCCTTAGCGATCTCGAGAGCTTCACGTTGTTCGTCGTTCAGATCTTCTAGGGGAAGGTCGTCTTCTTGGTCATCCCAACCGCTTGGTCTCTGTCTGCTTGCTCTCCAGGCTCCGACGCCACCCATGCGATTGACTCGGTCTCTGGCGGCACGGAAGGCCTCCTCAGCAAGTTCTCGGCTGGCAGTTTTCCACTTGTCGATCAAAAGCTGAAGCTCGTCATCTTTTCCGGACGCCTCTATTTTCTCGGCCTGTTGGATGGTGTCGAGATCCCGGGTCAACTTTGACAGCTCTTTCTGTTGTTGGATGGAGGTGACATCGTTGAGAGGTTTAGACCGTCGAGGTGAAATTGATTTGATCGACACAGGTACCTTGGACCCTCTCTCCGGAGATTTAGGTGTCTGGGTAGCGGATTTAGGTTGGCTGGTGGCGGGCCTTTGTGGGTTGTGCGCTGCCTGAGATTCCTTTAGAGTCTCGTTGGTCAAAGTTGGCAGTGCAAGAGGCTTGTTGGCAGTAGATGGGCGCAATGGTGATTTGAAAGGCTTGGCAAGGGAATCTGATGATTGCTGTAGACGACGACGTTTGGCGGGTGGGATGATGGGCGAGGTCATCTCGGTCGCAAGTGTGGGCGGTTCTAATTGTCGGGAATGAGGCCCATTAAACGAAGGGTTAGGGGTGAGTAAGTTTCGCGGGCTGAACCCCATCGGTGTCGCGATTCCTACCTGGACCGGAAGCTTTGGGCGAGCCCCATCATCAGCAGGAGGTTGACAGCAAGGACCAGCAGGTGCAAGGCGTATTTCCACACCAAGGTGGCCGCTTATTGCCACGGCCAGCTGGCCACGATGGAGATACGTGATCGCAAAGAGCCTACAGCGGACCTCATCTGAAGCTGAGGGTTCCGAATGCGTGCTGGGATGGCGCACTGCAGTTTTCTCACGATCATTTGCGATGATGCCCATTTGCATCCGTCTTTCTTGGGGCCTCTACCTCGCTGTGATCCTGTGGCTGCAAACAGCGCTCTGGTCATCCCTTATTTGCATCGTCCTCGCGTTCGCGGCTAGGTCCCAATCGGGCCTAGCTTCCCAGCCGGCAGGGGAAGTTCTGTTACTGGCAGACGACAAGAAAAGCGCACTGCCCAGGCCAGATTACCCATTATTTCTGTTTCCCTCCCACGGACTGGCAGCCATCAAACCCGAAAGAGACTTCTACACCAGACCATTAAACCATGAATGCCTCCATCGCCATCCCGCCTCATTCCTTCTTCCTTTCTTACCATCCACCATGACCATCCACCACCACCACCTTTTCTGCCCATTGCCTTGAATAAACATCATCACCACCGGTCATAGTCGCCTGACGGTCGTGCAGCCTTTGAAACTCACTTGACCCGAGATTCCTTTGACCACCCCGACCCTTTCGGCACAACCACAACCTAAGAGCCTGCCACAACCCATTTCCACCCCATTACTACTCCTTTCACCATCACCACGCCCTCGAACATGTCGACAACCACAACAATTACATCGACGGCAAAGCATGGTCGTCAGAACAAAATGTCAAAGTCGACCAAGATCATCACCCTGAAGCTGAACCCTTCCCTTCTTGCTGAGTTCGCACCAAAACCAGCGTCTCGTCGAAATTCAAAAATAAAATCGACGCCTTCCTCATCTTCAACGCCAGCCATCGTCGACACCACTGTCCCAACCTCTACTCTCACCAACAATAACCCTTCAGAAAACCCTTCGGATTCCAATGACACCCCAGCTCCTGCTAATGCAACGCCGCCAGCAGATGCGCCGAAGAAACGTGGGCCTGGTGCCAAGCCTGGAATCAAGAGAAATGCTGCTCAGATGGCAGATGGGACACCGAAGCCAAGAGGCAAGCCTGGACCTAAGAAGAAGCCTCGACTGTAAGCGCTCCCCCTAAATTCGCTTTCTGCTTTGAGTACACGTCAGTTCGTTTTGTGGCATTATGTCCTGTCTCATCCACAGGCTACCATCTCCCTATGTTCCTTTGAACCCTCTAGAGAAGACCAGATCTCAATTCATTCTTACCTAATCCGATACTAATGCTTTTTGTAGAGAGGATGGTACCATTGATCACTCAGCCAAGCCCTTGACCAATGGTACAGCGGCGCACAAGCTAGGGCCGAAAGCCAACCAAGGCGCCATCAACGCTGGCCTGCGGGCACTTGATCGAACGGGAAAGCCATGTCGCAAGTGGGAGCGCAAGCCCTTGCAACTCAAAAGCTTCACTGGTGTTGTATGGGGTCTTGCCTCTTGGAAAACACCTCAAGGAAAAGCTCCGATAGAAATGGCTGATATCAAGGACCATTCTCAGACCGCCGAAAGTGATTCGAAAGCCAATGCGAGTAGTACACAGCTCGAGAGCGAAAAGAGTAATGCTGGAGACGCAGCCGAAACAATTGCAACACCTGTCGCGAGTTCTCCGGCACCTATGCTGGACACACCAGCTGGGTAATAGTTCCGGCCCAGGTGTTCGTATTTCCCTATACACTTTTCGGCCTCACATTTTTGGTGTCATAGACCGCATTTATTGACCATTTGGATTTCCCATCACATTATCAAGATTTTCAGGGAACTTCAAAAGCGATTTATGATTAGCGACGGAGTTTAGCGGTTTACCCAAAAGGCTTCACATAGTGCGATCAACGCGGCGTTGTATGTGGAGCGGGTGCTTTCAACGTCTCTTGGGGAGGCAACTTGTACAATACCTTCCAATAGCATGACAACCAACTGTTATCTGAGACTCCTACAAGGCTTTTGAGGCTACTTGAAGAGAGATGCTCTGCACTTCTATACCAGCGAGCCGCTCCATCTAATCTACTCTGTTATATGAGCAAAGAAAACTGCATTACACCAGAACAAGTTGTAAAATTTAAATTTCACGATTAGATTGTTATTATATTATCTCGCATGTCAAGCTGATGGGTAAAATATCGATGACCAAGACAGGGTCGCTCAGAGCAGTCACCCGATAGTGGGAGTCGGCCGTATGACTTCCTTTTAGCAGATATTGCGGTCCCCGCATCATTGGCTTCTGGACCTGTAATGGACCATGAACCTGCCTGTGTACTTCCAATCCTGCCCTCTCAAGACCAATATGCCTTTCCTGCGTGCTCCTTGCAACTCCAGCAGCTGTACGCTGTATTCGTCTCTGATATTGCTCCTACCATCTGGCCAACCGTGATCTTCGGCGCTGAGAGGGGCTCTCTCGGTCCGCTTGTTGACTACCGCTATCAACCTACTCTTACCCGCCATTTGTAAAGTCCCTATACCCCTACATTTACTGATACTCGCGCAAAGATATCGAGCTTTCTTCGCAAACTCAAGAAGTTCTTTCCGGCGAGCCTACAACTGGATCCTGATTGTATCCTGTGCAAGCCAGGATGACGAATGCCGGGGGAACCGGTGGCGGCCCTCCTCCAACCTTTCCTCCAGGCCCAAGTTTGAGCTCGATGCCTAGAAGGTCTTCATACGCTTCAGTCGTATCAGGAAATCCAGCCCAAGCTTATTACGCACACGCCAGAAATCCGGCCCTTTCCAGCGCCCCGACGCCGAGCAATTCTTATCCACCTCCCTCGTACCCCGACCCCCGTCTTCAACGAACCTCCTCCGGCTTTGACTCTGAAAACGTCGCTGCTGGTATAATGGCCGGTTATGGGCAACGGTCGTCTTCTCTTCCATCATTTTCGAGGCGTTTCTCCTCCTATGCGAATGCCAACGCCCCGAATCCGTTCTTCGTTCCGACATACCTACGTCATTCCCAATATGTGGCCAAACTGCAAGCAGCTCATAACGCCAGACCAGCGGCAAGGAAAGAAGGGCCCCTGCATTCACTCTCAACCAACTCCAGTAGCGCAAGCCTCCACCGGCCAACCCAGTCACATCGTGGCATGACATTTGAGGTTGTTGAAAACCCGCCTAGCAAAGAGGAAAGTCCGCTGGCACCGCTACCGTCAAGATGGAACGAAGCGGATCGCTTCCTCGGGCTTGAGATCATGGGAGATGGAAGAGAAGTGCGGTACGCAGGATCTACAAGCAGGACCGAACAACAAGAGGCAGCTGCAGTACGTGCCGATCATCGGATGCCCTCTCAAAGTGGCATATACTATTTCGAGGTTGAAATCACTTCCAAGCATAAGGATGGGTGAGGAAATAGCTGCACATTCTCAGAACTTGTTGCTTACTCAGATGATAGAATGGTCGCAATTGGCTTTTCGGGGTCAAAAGCTTCCCTCGAACGATTACCCGGCTGGGAGAGCGAGTCCTGGGCATATCACAGTGACGATGGAAAATCATTCTTTGGTGAGAGCACTGGGAAAACTTATGGGCCTACGTTTACGGTCAACGATGTGATCGGCTGTGGTATCAATTTCATTACTGGATCTGCATTTTTTACAAAGAATGGGATTTCTTTGGGTATGGAATGCCTTTTCCAGTTCCATATCTTTCTAACGGTGGTCTAGGAGTCGCCTTCAGAGACCTGAAGACCGTAAGAGCGTTTCCTTCCGTTGGAGTAAAGCGGCATGCGAGTGCAACGATCAGGGCTAATTTTGGCCAATCGCCTTTTGTTTTTGACATTGATGGACTAGTAGAGGTAAGCTCCGATTTCCTCTCTCCTAGCCGCTTGTTCACTGTTTGAATCTTGCAGCGAGAAAGAATCAACCTGGAAAGAGAGATCGGTCTTACTAAGATCTCAACGCGAAATTCATCTCTGGATGAGTCAACTTTGGTTCAAGAGCTCGTCGCCCAATTTCTAGCGCATGATGGATATGTAGAGACAGCAAGAGCCTTCAATGAAGCCAAGAACTCGGAAGCAGACGCCTTACAGATAAACCAAGGTGGCAATTCACGGTCACTTCAAGCAGAGCAAGATTTGGAAGCTGTAAAGAGACAGAGTTCGTCAGCCTGATCTGTCCAATTCATATATACACACTAACACATATCAGGAATCAGAGCCGCTATCCTAGAAGGCGACATCGACAAGGCTCTTAAACATACCAATGCATATTATCAGCGCGTGCTAGAGGAAAATCCCCAAATAGTGTTTCGTCTCAAATGCCGAAAATTTATAGAACTTATCCGGAAAACGATTGAATTGCAGTCTCAAAATTCGCCTAAAGCAGGCAGCACAACCAATGGTCACAGTCAAGAAACGGACGTCTTCGATCATGATATGGAGATGGACGGTTCGAACGACGGGGAAGAATGGGATAAAATGGACACTGAAGAAGCTTCAAGCTCCATGAAGTATCAGGAACTGGTTCAGGAGGCCATGGAGTACGGACAAATGCTGAATCGGGAGTACCGCGATGACAAGCCAAAGAAGAAAGCTCTGGATGATGCTTTTTCGCTCTGGGCTTACGACGATGCGAAATCTTCCGTACATGGTCACCTCCTAGAGTCGACCGGGCGGGTCCCAGTTGCAGAGGAATTGAACGCTGCGATTCTGGTTTCCCTCGGCAAGTCCTCCTCGGCCTCGATAGAGAAGCTATATCAGCAAACAGAAGCCCTTGTCAACGAGCTTGGCGAAGATGGCGGTGTCGGCACACTGATCAATGTGAAGGAACGCTTTCTGGCATAGAATTGCGCTGGATATGAATACTGCTACGAACGAGCCTCTCTACTATTTTCATCTGGCGTTATAAGCATGAGCATTGGCAGTAAAGGGCAACGTTCGGACTAAGATTGACATTATTTGCAGATATTCTTGTTTGTCTAGATTTGGGGACATAGGCATACCAGGACGAGGCGCTACTTTAGCTTCGCACTGGCATTGCAAGGAGAATGGGCAGTCTTTGGTTATTATAGCGGTGAGGGCATTTGGCTCGATCGACGTTCTTGAAATCAAGGGCTCGGGTTAGATGGGCGTCAATGTTTTAGACCAGTCAACATGTTAGTTTTTACCAAATAGAAGACACAAGACTGCTTTAGAGCTCCTGCACGTCATCTCTCAAGCTTCTACTTTTCACAGATGGTAGACGAAGCTTGCATTGCAGTTCGTTCTCGGTAAAGAGCGTAGCTAGATGCGCACTGACGCGGGCATGAAGATATCTTGCTCACTCCACTCGACCAAGTTAGGATTCTCACACCAGAGCAACCCCGAGCCTTAATCCGCGAGAAGCCTCTACAAAGCTTTTCACTATCGACCAGGATGCCTTGCAGCCGTCTCAGATACCAAGATTGGTCACTCGATCCAGAAGCGCCTATCTCTCTGCGGCCGCTGTGCCTAGAAAGGGAAAGGAAGCGGAGTTCGGTGTTGACCGCTGATGGAGGGGCATGAAAAGATTTCCACAATCGTCGTCATTATATGTGAAACGAAAATATGTCCACGGCGAGGCTTTTTGTTCCCGGTAGATGCTTAGTTTTCTGGCTACTTGTCTCTCCTTGTTCTTTTTCAAAAGCATTCACTATGACCGTATGAGAAATTGCTGCAGCAACATACCATATTCTAGCCAATGTTCGTGGCATATAACGCCACAACCAAAGAAACTGTGAACCACCTCATAGATTCGACAGGCTTTTAATGCTTTTCAATTTCCTACCAGGCGCTCTCGCATTTAATATAAATCCTAATGAGGACCCTGGACCACCACCGAGATGGTTTCAACAGCGGTCTTCCAAATGGTTTTGCATCCTCACGGCTTCTTTTGCCGTCTTCACAGATTTATTCCTCTACTCCATTATAGTTCCCGTAATACCATTTGCGTTATCTAATAGAGTTGGCGTTGTAACTCAAGATGTTCAGCATTGGGTCTCTGTTTTGCTTACCATCTATGGCGTGTCTTTACTTGTTGGCTCGCCCATTGCGGGTTACTGGGCAGACAAAACGAGCACGCGAAGCCAGTCTTTTCTATTCAGCTTACTATTGCTTATGGGATCTACGCTCATGTTTTGCCTCGCAAGGTCGCTGCCGGTGCTTCTACTCGCTCGGATTTTCCAAGGCCTAGCTGCGTCTTTTGTATGGACTCTGGTGATCACCATTGTCGCAGATAGAATGGGATCCAAGGGTCTTGGTTATGCAATGGGCTGGATTACCCTTGGAAGGACGATCTCTACGATTATTGGACCATTGCTTGGCGGTGTACTGTACGCCCGGGCGGGATACTATTCCGTATTTGGAGTATCCTTTGCAGTGATCTCTATTGATATTGTCTTGCGATTTGTGTTGATCGAGGCGAAGATAGCGCGAAGGTGGGACCCTTCGATTGGTTCCAATAATGATCTGCCTTCTGCATCGAATATGCAGGACTCGGAAGAAGGTCAGCCGCAACAAAACTCTTTCAACAGCAAGGAACAAAGCACGCAAATTCCCCCAGACGAATGCCACGAACATCAACGAGGTCGCGTCTACAAACTCGTCCACCGTCTTCCCCCAATATTCACTCTACTGGGAAGCGCTCGCATGTTGGTCGCAATTTGGGGCTGCATATTTCAAGCGCTCCTTCTCGCAGGCGCTGACGCCGTCATTCCTCTCTTTTGCCACAATACCTTTGGCTGGTCCTCCCTTGGCGGTGGGCTTATCTTTCTTGCTCTTGTGATTCCAACCTTTATCTCCCCTCTGATCGGCTGGCTCTCTGACAAACATGGCCCTAAGTGGTACTGTGCCGTGGGGTATTTGCTGAGCACGCCGCCCTTGATCTTGCTAAGGCTAGTCACGCATAACAGCCTTGAGCAAAAAGTACTTCTCTGTGCGCTGCTGGCGCTGTTGAGCGCTTCAATGATGTTCTATGAGATTCCGCTGTGGGTGGAGATAGTATTAGTCGTCGACGTCAAGGTGGCACAAAATCCGGAGTCTTATGGTGTCGGGGCTGTTGGCCAAGCGTACGGGCTGGCAAATATGGCCTATGCATTGGGATGCATATTAGGGCCTATTTGGGCGGGGTTTGTCTACCAGAGCGCAGGATGGGGAACTATGGGATGGACCATGGGACTGTTGAGCGCACTGAGCGCGGTGCCTACTGTGATATGGACGGGTGGATATATCTTCGAGAAGAAGAGGAAGGTGGGCAGTGCAGGGGACATAGTGGCTGCAGCTGTTGACGAGGAGAAGGGTACGGAAGAGGGGCCGGAAAAGAGAGAAAAGGCTGCTGCTGCACAGCCAGAAGAGGAGGGAGTCCGGTGTGTTGAAGAAAAAAAGGGAGAGTAGAAAGGAACCTTCTACCTTAGGACTCTCTACTCTGAAAGGATCATCTCGACTCGCCAAGTTCTGACGCATGATAAAGCAAATCACAGCTCCTGTACCTACAATGCTCAAATCCATTCCCAATGTCCTCTCTAATCACATATTCGTCGAGAGATGTTCCATCTACTAGGCTATCTGGATTCCGCCCAATCTGGTAAAGTCCGATAATCGCGGGTTAGCATTCAAAGATCTCTGATTGGCCAAAGCTCGATGCACGCAGAGACGTCACCTCCATGGCACAATCGACTTTCCGACCCCCGGCCATCGGTATCATGACAACATGATCCTCCAGGTTAGAGCGTACAGCTTCTGTACCATCATTTGTAAGCCTCTCAACTGCTACCCCGCCTGTAGGGCACCCACAGCCTCATCCCCTCCAAGCTCCAAGGGCGTGATAAGCAGCGTCCAGAGTTGGAGCTGAGTTCCCTACAGCCTTCTTTCATGCTTTCGCGTAGCTTTCCTCGACCTGTAAAATTCTCTTCTATTTATTGCTTTATCGATCCTCTTTTCAAACAAGCTTTGAGATCTCCAAGCTTTAGACCTCACAAGCCATTGCCACCGACCAAGCCCTTTTCCACAACCCATTCCATAATGGCAGAGTTCAAGCTTAAAGACCTGTCGTCGCTAAGCCTTAAAGAGGGTGACAAAGTGGAAGCAGAGGTTGAGGGCATCGAGGGCGGCAAAGTGCTCCTTTTGAAGCTTGCTGGCCAAGTTCATGCCTTGAACGCCAATTGTACGCATTTTGGCGCGCCGTTAAAGAACGGAGTGCTTACTCCCGACGGCCGGCTTACTTGCCCTTGGCATGGCGGTAGGATACATTGACCATGATGTACAATCACATCGGGACTGATAGATATCCGTTTCAGCTTGCTTCAATGTCTCAACCGGAGATGTAGAAGACGCACCTGCTCCCGACCACTTGAACAAGTTTCAGGTTTCAGAGAAGAATGGTGGAGTCTACATTAAGGCAGACCAGTCTGCGATAAAGAGTGGCAGAAGAGCTCCGAGCGTGAAATGCTCTTCACAGGGAACCGATGGGGTAGTAATTGTTGGAGGGTACGATAGAAGGAAATCCAAAGAAATCATGCACAAGCTAACAATGCTAGTGGGAGCGGCACATTTGGAGCCGTGCAAGAGCTTCGAGACCAAGGATACAAGGGCAAAATCACTATCGTCAGCAACGAGGGAGCTCTGCCATTAGACAGGACGAAGCTATCAAAAGCTCTAATACCAGATCCTGAGAAGCTCCAACTACGACCACAGGGATGGTACAAAGATGCCGATGTAGACTTAGTGTCAGACACTGTCACTGGGATTGACTTCTCGAAGAAGGCTGTGACCACCCAATCTGGCAAATCGTTACCATACACCAAACTCATCCTTGCTACGGGAGGAACGCCGAAAAGATTACCGCTACCCGGCTTCAAAGAGCTGGGTAACGTCTTTCTTCTGCGGACGGTGACGGATGTACAAGCCATCCTGGGCGCGGTTGGGGACAAGGGGAAGAAGATTGTCGTCGTTGGCTCATCATTCATCGGGATGGAGGTCGCTAACGCTCTGGCAAAAGAGAACTCTGTCAGCGTGATCGGCATGGAAAGCGCGCCTCTGGAGCGGGTTATGGGCGCGAAAGTCGGTGCAATCTTTCAAAAAGCGCTCGAGAAGAACGGAGTCAAGTTTCATCTGTCAGCTTCTGTCGACTCTGCCGTTCCTTCGGCTTCTGATAGCAAGACGGTGGGAGGCGTCAAGCTAAAGGATGGCACAGTTCTTGAGGCGGATCTTGTCATCCTCGGCGTCGGCGTCGCCCCCACGACCGAGTACTTGAAAGATAACTCTCATGTGACATTGGAAAAGGACGGATCACTCAAAACAGACGAAACATTTGCAGTCCAGGGGCTCAACGATGTCTACGCAATCGGCGACATAGCCACATACCCTTACCATGGCCCTGGAGGCAACGGCTCTTTCACACGGATAGAGCATTGGAACGTGGCACAAAATGCAGGAAAGGCAGTAGCCACCGAAATAACAGGCAAGAAAGCAAAACCATTCATCCCCGTTTTTTGGTCTGCGCTGGGCAGTCAGCTACGGTACTGCGGAAATACACCGAATGGATGGGACGATATGATGCTGCAGGGAGAGCCGGAGAATGGAAAATTTACTGCGTATTATGCCAAAGGAGATACGATTGTAGCTGTTGCTAGTATGATGATGGATCCAATCATGGTGCAGTGCGCGGAGTTGATGAGGCGGGGGAAGATGCCCGGGAAGAAGGATATACAGAGTGGTGTGAGTCCTTTGGAGGTCGACCTGCCAAAGGATATCAAGATATGAGCATGATGACTGGCAAAGGAGGCGTGGATGAATGGCTGACCATTGTTCGTGAAGCTGAAAGGTCAATAGCAGCTGCGACCAGGATAACCGCTAGACCGAGGATGCCTAGACGCGAAAGGTGGTTGTATAAGTCATCGTTGAGAAGTCTAGTTGGAAGAACCTATATAAGGCTAACAAGGCCAATTCACAGTCGTACTTCTAGCCCTCTTTAAATATACAACTTAAGCCTCATCCCGGACAGGCGTTCCGGCGCGGGCGGGAATGTGGGGAGCAACTGGCGGGCACTACAGCAAGGGGGCCAGCGACCGAACCCAAACCATTTTGTTGGTGGTCAGGCTGAGCTTCAGGACACCTCACCAACTCAGCAGATATTCTTGCACACCGTCAAACCAACGCGGAACTCGTCCATCATGGACTACACTCGCCCTGAACTACGATCACCGGCAAGATGGCGGAAGTAGATATGGATCTCACAGGATACATCGTCAGATTTCTTGCTTGGAGTTACCTCCCAAATGTAAGATATTGATTCCTTACACCACGATTTCAGACTGCAGAGAAAAGTTGCATGTGAATCCGCCACACGCACAGGCTACAATGTATACATTGATACTAATGAGCTGGTCTCTTCTGCAATGCTCGCCCAAGAGCTCCATCACCTTCATCCCGCCCTTCCCTGGCACGCAACTCAGCCTTTCGTTGGAGAAGATGTGCTAACGGATCTTATAGTTGATAACAGGCATTTTACATTCCCTCTACTACAAGTTCACGATCCGCGCCGGTCGACGACACCCTCAACAGGGCTCAATAGAATGGAACAAACACCGTCGACAAATCTATGTTTTGATTCTCTGCCTCTACCTCGTCTACACAGTCCTTCAAAGTCTTTATGACATCCGCTTGGCTGGTGATTTTTACTGTGATCTGGACGTGGCGACAGACGCCTCAGAGAAAGATATCAAGAAACGATTTCGCCGGCTCGCTGCCCTCCACCATCCTGACAAGATCCAAGGCAATGAAGTAGAGCTTGACTTCGTACGCCTGAAGATGGCTCAGGACACGCTTGTTGAACCCGCAAGACGGTTTGCATATGATCGCTTTGGCAGTGGAGTAATTTCAGAATACAACCAGGAGAAACTCGTCACGATTCGAGAATACGTCTATGCAGGCCTTCAGGGGATGTTACCAGGATACATAAGAGATGGGCTCGTGCTAGTCTTGATGAACTATCTGGTCCTCCCGAAATGGGCTCGATTCTGGCGCTATTTTGCAATCGCTACGCTTGCACTCCTTGAAGTGTATCTCCTCACCCATCCATGGTCTCCTCCTGCATTGGTCAAAACAGTCGCATCGTTCATTCAACAGAGGCTGCCTGATCTCTTTCCGCCGCATATATTACCTTTTCAGCTCCTTGAAATTGCTCGCACTCTTTCCATATCGATCAACATTTTCATCTCCAAGCTCACCCCTCCTGAAGCGCAGCAAAAGGGCAAGGATGCCTATATTTCCGTCCAAGAGGAGGCACAAGTCCAGGCCAACGCGCAGGCGGCGATCACTGCGGACATTGAGGCAACGGGTCTGTTGACACTGGCACTTACTCCTTTCAGAGGAGATAGAGAGAAAGTGAAGAGCCTGAGAAGAGGGATGAAAGACGGGATGGTTGTGACAGCGCTGAAAAACAGCACCGAGGTCAAAGAGGCGATGGATAAAAAGCGCGAACGTCAAGCCCATACTCAGGTTCAGAATGGTAGAGCTCACTAAATTTCTTTGATGTTGGGATGATTTGGTCTGCATATAGACGGCGGTCACTGCATAGCATTTGGTGGCGTTTACATGTCATGGACGATCTCAATGCACTATTTTATTCAAAATGCGATTACAAGCGTCTTTTATTTTATGTCTCCGGAATTCCATCGTCAATGTTCAATCTAGCGACCTCCCCGCCTGCACATTCCTGAAGTTGGACCGTGCCGTGTGTCTTCACCCAACCTCGTCATCTCTCCAGCATTGCCTCCGCCCTTCCATTTTCTTTCGAACAAAGATTTACTCAAGCTGGAATTCCAGCGCTCACTTCACTCCAAGATGGCAGGGCCTGACTCATTAATGTATGAGTATAAGTGGATGTCCTGCAGACCGGGCATGCCACTTTGCAGGAACACCACAGTCTCATCATGTTACGAAGACTCTTCAGTACAACCATACTCCTACTTTTCACGTTCATCTTCTCGTCTTCTGCAACATTTACTTCAATAACACGCAACTTCCAGCATCGCAGCGAGCGGCGGTCTTGGTCTCTCACAGGGTCTATCAAATACATTCACAAGGATGATAACAAAGCGTTTCCTCCAAGCTCTCCAAGACATCATCAAAGATCTGAAGTCGATAATACGCCTGTGTATATCTCGCTCTGGAACCGGTATGCATCGAAAAGCGCTCTTCGCGATGTGATAATCGACGCGCTAAAGGAAAACGGAACGGGAACGTCTAAGCGACAGGACTCTGGTCAGAATGCCACTACAGCAAATCATACTGATCAAGTCAATGATCCTTTAATCGACCTGAATGCCTTCATCTCTGACCTCGCCGGTCTCATCGCGTCCGAACTCCCTAGCTGCTCGGAGCCGCAGAATCCAAAAACGAACGCAGTAAAGGATACTTCCCCGTCTACATCGAGTGCTAATCCCTCAGGCTGTCGTCCCAAGGCATCCTCCTCTTCAAGCACCACCTCCTCAGAACTCGCTTCCTTTGCGTCCGGTCCCACCCCTCTGACTTCCACTCCCCCTCCCCCTCCCCCCTCCCCTTCCACGTCAACCACCCCCATCACGCCTACCATCCCACCAAACTCCTCATCAACAAACACCACGAACCCCTTCCCCTCCAATGACACCCAACGCCAATCTCAACCCCGCCACTTCAACCCAATGGCCAGCAACAACCTCGCAACCTACTACTCCTCATCCCCGCTCACCTACCAAGTCCCAATGACAACCCTCTGCGCCGACCCTTCCCTTGACATCATAATCCTCGCCTTCATCGACCAACTCTCCTACTCTAATGGCTTTCCCAGCATGAAACTCGGCACCAACTGCCACCCCTACTCTCCGGCCCAGCTCGCCGCCGGCGCCACGGGCCTGCTGGATTGCACGCAGGACCTCGCACCAGCAGTCCAACAGTGCCAAGCGAACGGTAAGAAAGTACTCATCAGTCTTGGCGGCGCCAACGGCGTAGACGGCATCACTGACCCGGAGAACTTCGCCAACATGATCTGGAACCTCTTTGGTGAGGGAACGGCCAACCCTGAGCTCCGTCCCTTTGGCAACGTCTCCCTCGATGGGTTTGACGACGGTACGTTTCCCTCCCCCCAACACTCTCCCTATTCCCGCTCCATCTAAAACTCCCCACCGACAGACAGTGAAAATCACCTCACCCTCCCCGCCTGGACCACCTTCCTCACCGCCCTCCGCTCCAAGTTCCTCACAGCACAAAAGCCCTACTTCCTCTCCGCCTCCCCTCAATGCCCCTACCCCGACGCTTCCATCCCCTCCTCCATCACCTCGAGCTTGACAGACTTTGTCTGGGTCCAATTCTATAACAACCCCGCCTGCCAAGTCCCTGGCCCAGACTTTCTCCAGTCCGTCCAGCAGTGGAGCGCGTCCATCGCGGCAAACACCTCTTCCTTTCAGAAAATAGGTAATGGTGTGGAGAGTCCGCGCCTGTACATCGGTGCGCCCGCTTTTCCGCTCACGGGTACGGCGGAGGGGGGTTATGTGCCGGCGCAAGACCTTGTGGGGAAAATTGGAGAAGTGCATGGTTTGGGGCTGGAGAATTTGGGCGGTGTTGCGATTTGGGGGGGCGCGGAGGGGGAGGAAGGGGGGAATGGTATTGGTGGCGAGGGGAGGTTTGTGGAGGTTGTTAAGGGAGCGTTGGGTTGAGTTGAGTTGGAGGTTGGTTGTTTGCTTTCATTTTAAGGGCCCTTCTGTGAGTACACCACGCTGGTCGGGGATTTTTGATCTGGTATCCTCCCAAGGTAGACTCTTTATCCCTTAACATATATCTTAGATAATACTCTATGTCCTCTCAAAATCTCTCCCAATTTCTTCGAAATCTACAAATTATCACCACCAACACCTTTAACAGGTCATGAACTACTATAACCCTATTACTTCAAAATATAATTCTCTACCAGCCATATCTTTCAGCACAATATATCCTTCAGTCCCTATAATTCTCTACCAGCCATATCTTTCAGCACAATATATCCTTCAGCCCCTATAATTCTCTACCAGCCCTACTTCTCAGTACAATCTACACCCCAACCTTATCAATAGCCTTCTCTAAACATATCAAAGACCCATGTCGCATCACCCTCCCAATAAATATCTCCCAACCTTCTCCAGTAATCGCTAATCTCCTCCCCAACAACTTAAAACAGACCCATTTTCAAATCAACACACAACCCCCCATCTACTACAAACAAGCCCATTCCTTCCTCGAAAAACCACCAAGACCGTTTACAGTAGGATAACTATACAT
The DNA here is from genome assembly GCA_021030905.1 of Pyrenula massariospora. Taxonomy (NCBI): domain Eukaryota; kingdom Fungi; phylum Ascomycota; class Eurotiomycetes; order Pyrenulales; family Pyrenulaceae; genus Pyrenula; species Pyrenula massariospora. The sequence goes on from JAGFMI010000006.1 coordinate 106,671, forward strand.
CGCCTCTTCACCTTCAACACTACAAGCCAGAATCCCAGCTGAAATAACAACGCATGGGTCCATCGGTTCACGATTCTTGTTGGCTCCAGGAAGAGTCTAGGTTGATGGATAGGACTACGTGCTAGTGAGGGTTAGGGCTTGCTAGTTTGAGGTGAGCTGGAGCGGTGGGATTTTGTTGGAGGGGGGTGGGTTTCCAAAGCATACGAGTTTGATAGAATCCGATCTTTGTTTTCCGTGTAAAATGTTCCACGACGACCCTTTTTTTTCTTCTGAGTAGGAACGTAGGGTCAGGTGTGCACATTAAGCGTGGTAGATCATGAGACAGTCGATATGCGTAACTACAACAGCGTTCGCGAGACAAAAAGTCCTTACGGAGAGCAGCACGCGCACGTCAAGTTTGCGTTTTCGAACATGAATAAAAAAGTAATATTTTCGTTGACATTGCAAAATTTATTCAACGCATCCTCTTCATTCAATTCCCAACACCCCCCGCGACCCAATCCCTAAACTGCGGATCTCCAGGCGCAGGAAAGAGCCCTCTATCCCCCTCCCCCCTCCCACCACCATTGACATTGCCTCCTCCCTGCCCTCCTTCCCTCCCCTGATCCCCTCCCGTTTGAGCCGCCGCCGCTGCCCCACCCCTCCCAGCCCGCCGATCATGATTCTCATTCCTTCTCTCCCTCTGCACGCCCCTCCACCAAACCAACACCGCCAACGTCGCCGCAAGCCCCACAATGATCAAACTATCCAGCAACCCATCGTCGTCCAAATTCTCGTACCCAGCGTCCCACGGGTTCGCTCCCGTGGTCGGATCCAAATCCCCCCCGGGCATGGGGTCGTTGCTGTTATCCCCGTACCCATCATATGTGGGATCCATGTTCATTCCGGCCCCATCCCCGCCATCATGATCATACGCGCTGGACAGGAAATGCGCGATCCACTCACTCAGCGTGCGGGATTTCTTTCCCCTTTTCTTCTCGCCAGAGTCCTCGTCGTCGTCGCTGTCCTCGACGTCATCATCGTGAATCGAGTTCACGCTCCCACGGGTCAGCGTGTTCCAATAACTCCTCGCCCGCAACTTGATCAAGCTCAACTTCACCGGCAAATACGCCTCGGGCTTCAACTCCAGCGCCAGATCGTAGAAGCGCTTCGCCAGGTGAAAGTCTTGTTCCACGCTCACGCCATTCTCGTGCATCCAGCCCAGGTTCCACAGTGCTTGGGCGGAGCGGTGTCCGGCAGATCCATCTGCGGCAGTGTGGTAGCACGTGCTCGCCTTGTCGATGTCCATGGGTGTCCCCGTGCCTGTGAGGTAGTGGTCGCCCATCTTGATGAGGGAGTCGATGTTGGACTGTTTGGCGGAGCGGGTCCAATAGATCAGTGCAAGGGAGCCGTCGGAGCGGTGAAAGGGGAGGGGTGGGTCCTCTTTGGGGAGTAGGCTTGTGAGAGGGAGCATGGATTTGTGCGAATCGAGCAGATACGCGACGTTGGATTGGGCGGGTTCATACCCCTGCTCGGCGGCCATGATGGAGGCTATCAGGGCGGTTTCAGTGTCGCCGGAGGTGTGGGCGTCATTGGCTTCGGTAAAGGAGGAGTGTAGGGTCTCGGCCTTCTCGGCGACGAGCTTGTAGTAGACAGTCGCGTAGCCACAATTGCGTTCTTTGCCGATTCCTTTGTTGGCGATTTCGGCGAGGTAATAGAAGGCTTCCATCCAGCCATGGCGAGCGGCGACTTCGAAATACTTGATAGCTGTTTCGACGTCACCTTGGTCGAGGAAGAAAACGCCGAGGGCCGATTGGGCAGGACCAAGGTCTTGATCTGCGGCTGCTTTGAAGTATGCTGCTGCACGAAGAGGATCTTGAGGGACACTAAGGCCGTCGCGGTAGAGGATGCCCATAAGGTACTGGCTGAGCTTGTCGCCGACGGAGATGCCTCGTTTGAACCATGTTGCAGCCTTTTCAAAGCTCTGCTCTGTGAGCTCGCCACGGAGGAACATTCGTCCTATGTAGCCAGCACTTTTTCCTGCAGTGCTTTCAATTCCTTTCGGAGGGTTAGCGACAACTTTGCCATCTCTGCCCCAGTATGATTTTGCAACTTTCATGAACATCTTGTGAGCCTTTTTGACATTTCTTTTCATGTCCTTAGTGCCATCGTAGTAGATGGTGCCGAGGTTGAAAGCCGCAGTCATGTCACCATCTCTTGACCACAGATCCAGATACTCGACCACATTCTCGACATCAGAATGTGCCTTGCCATGGGAAGTGACGACGCTCGCGCCTTCACCGAACACGCCGCCTTCGTTATCTGCCCATCGAAAGGATTCTTTTGGCATTCTGGTACCACCCGGCGGACCTGCTTGCCAAAATGCCATAGCCTTGTCTGCAACTCTTTTGTAATAGTAGGCAGCCTCGTCGCAGTTTCTCGGGGTTCCGATGCCAGAGTGGTGACGGAACGCAACTGTCATCTCTGACTTCACGTTACCCTGTTCCGCCGCGGCAGTATGGTATAGCAACGCTTTTGCCTGGTCGCGCTCAACGCCCCCTCCAACCCCAGTCGCGTACATTAGCCCAAGCATATACTGTGCTGTGTTGTTGCCATTCAGATCTGCCAGTTGAGAGTATCTTTCGAAGGCAGCCTCGTAGTTTCGTGGGTGAGAATAATTTCCATAGAAATTCATCTCAGCCAAAAGAAAGATGGCGTCCGGGTCTTCCGAGTAAGCCGCATGGTCCAAAATGCGCACAGCTTTCTGGAGAGCCGGATTTAGGCGTGGAGCAGTCAACGTGACTGTTGGATCTTTCGAAGGGGCTTCATTGAGGAAGAGTAGGCGGAACAGGTGCTTGCCGTAGTAAGTTGTGTGTCCTAAGAAACCCGACGGTTTGCGACTGGCACTTGTGCTTGTCCTCGTCCGCGGCAATCTCCCTAGTATATTCAAAGCATTTTCAACAGCCGTCGAGATTGTATCGCCTGACTGTTCTGAATATTCAGTTCCTTGAATTGGACGTTGTTCGCTCTGTCTATTGTACTTCGTAGCCTCGTCATCAAGCTGTGGCTCCGGCTGGAGCACCGACTGCTGGCTATCGTCTTGAGGCCCATCTTGTGCAAGAGAGAAGATTGCGGAGACCAAAAGGATGACTGGATTGTCCGCAGGGTCAGTGTACAATTTTAATCCACAGGCCTTGGGAGCTCACCAAAGAGGAAAGACAGCATGTGCTGTCTCCAGAGCCTGGTCATCGTTGCGGCTTGACGATTTTAATGCGATACTGGGCTTTCAGTACACACATTGTTGCAGCATGCTCGCTTCTGGTAGATATCTCGTCCAGAAGAGCAGATTTGGATGGTTGCGTCGAACGTCATATAAAGCCAGGTGTTTATAACTGCTACCTCCTCCGAGCCGCGGAAAAATTTCTTTGGGTCTGCAGCTTCCCGGAGCGGAAGCGCCCTTCAGCTTCGGCCCCCTGACCTCCTTCCTATTAAACTTTCAACCTTCTAAACATTCTATCTCCCGTCATAACTCGATATAAGCATTTCTTTGAAAGGGGATAACTATCAGTCAATTGATTCTTTTCGGATTTGGCAGTGTCACATCGACGTCGTTCCACTGTAGCCATAACGGCGAAGGTAGCTGCCCCAAAAAGGAGGGAGCCGGGTTGCTGTGGAATGATTGCAATTAAATGAGTATTGGTTGCTTATATCGAGACCCGACTGGTACCAGCAGAACCCGGATACATGCAACTGCCTTATCACCCAAGCTTCAAGTTTTCTTCCAATCTCTATAGTCCAAGGTCTTTACAGACGTATTTCTGGACCTGAGATGCTCAGAAGGCGGCCGTTGGCAGTTGAAAAGGGTTTATTTGACCTGTGAAAAGCACAATCCACGCGAAGCCCCGGATGCTTATAAGGCGGTTTCAGTCTAATCCAAATCTCAAATCGCGCTTTAAATAAGAGATTCCATAGTGCATAAGGCATGAAATTATCATTTTGTCTATGGAACCCGTCATTGGCTTTGTCTCGTAGCACTTGACAACCCGAAATGCCCCAAAGTCACTAGAGGCTATGAGTTAACTTTTGTGTTAAAAGAGCTCGTAGCAAAACTCGAAACGTGAACACCGAAAGCCCTTTCTCGTCGAGGCCGGCCAAGCGTCAACTCTCAGTAATAGCTTTGTGAATGCGGTCCAGCAAACATCTCACCAAGACGACCTCTGACTGCCATCCACCCTCATTCCTTTCCTCCACCCAGCCACAATGTTTGAACCCCGTGTCCGCCTCCGCAGACTCATCTTCCTCTGCGACTGCTGTGAGCTTTGTTCAGCTTTAACGTTCTGCGATGACATGTATTCACTGTCGTCATCACTGCCCACGTTCGGGCTTCTACTTCTAATCGGAGAGCTAGAGGTGTCTTGTGTCAAATCAACGATCTGCGATCCTTCCGGTATCTGGGTGGCTGGCTGGTCGATAGAGTTGAGACTCTGGCTTTCCCCGGTCTTTCTTCTGTTCCCAGCAGGTTTGCCATCCGCCGTTGTCCTGGTTGTCGTTTCCTCAACAGTAGGTTGTTCAAATTTCGAGCCAGATCTCGTGCGACCCGGAGTCATTTGACCTGAGCTAGAGGGAGGAACTGGAGTGGAAGACTTTTCTCGAGACGGCTGTCTGCGTTTTCGGTGGACAACTTTGAGAGAAGCTGGGGATCCACCAGGGGAGCGAGTGCTGGACACCAGATTGCTGATGCTTGGAAGGTCCGAGAAGTCGTCCTCCTCGGAAAATGCAGCGCCGTCAGACTGGCTGTAGCTGATGTGGAAAGGATTTGTGACGCGCGCGTTGATTGGTGATGGTTCCGTCTCGTCAACGGTGGATTTGAGAGACTCCGTATGTGGCTCCTCAATCTCGGATGGGCTGGCTCTCTGAGCCATCGCCTGGGACTCGTGGCCAGTTTGGTGGAGAAGAGGAGAATGCCTATCACTAGCTATGGCTGGTGTGGTAAGGCTGAAATCGGGGGCCTTGGTCTCTGAAGCTGGAGGTAAACGTGGATAATGCACACTAGAAGCGAATATGTCCTCCTTTCCCTCGTTCTCAACAGCCGCAGTAATTTCAAGATCATCCCTCGTAATTGAACTCCTCTCATGAGGAGAGTCGACTGGCCGAGGACTTGAATCAAATCCAGCGAAGACCGGTTCAGATATGCTCTCAAAATTTCGATCTTGATCTTTAGCAGTAGAGATCTCTGAGGGAATCCTCCGATCAGGCAAAGCACCATCACCTCCCTCGGACTCACGACTCTGCCCATGTTCGTTATACCGGTTTTGCGCTGCTAGCTCATCAAGAGCTGAATTTACTGATAAATTTGTTTGAGGCTGAAGCTCGGAATTGATGCCAGACTCGAAGCCAGCCTCTGTCATCAAGGCCGATATCTCTTGCCTACGAGGTGTTGTGATGGTGGGTGATACCTTGTGAGACCCTTTATCGACGTTATTGCTTTCTCCCTCGTGCATCTGGGAGTCGCCATGGCTCAATGTATGCGAGGTCTCCTCGCCTTGTTCATCTTGGTCGGTAGACTCGGTCAATGGCGCTTCCTGCACCAACTTCGGCCCAAACAGGTTGTCAAATTGAACCTGCATAACGGTTGGATCATCTTCATCGTTTTCGAACTCATCTAACCTAGTCAAATTTGGAATCGAAGTGGCTTCTTGATCTCTGTTTGCGATCTTGACCTCCAAGGTCCCGTCTTCAGAAACACTTTCAACTTTAGCGGTAAGATAGTCAGATACAAAAGGCTGAAATGCAGAGCCCATCTGGAGTATCTGGTACGCAATGACAGCCCCCGGAACAGCTTTTGAAGGCGTCAGATCCGGCAGCTCGGTAATATCCTTCGGTAAACTCGGTAAGTCTTTGGTGGGCTCTTCAGGGCTCAAGGCGGATAGATCATGATTCTCCCTCATTAGTTGGTCGCGAACAGCCTCATTGAATTCTGCAGGGGAGGAAAGCTTGTTCGGTAGGTCGTCTGGCTTTCCTGGCCCAGTCTTTTTGTCTCCGGAAATCGCCTGCCGGTACTTCCCCTGCTTGTTGCCGCTGTCACGTGATTGAATATGGGTTATTGCTTCTTGATCCCAGCCCTGAACAAAAGGGAAAGGTGGTACGCTTATGGTCATACCGTCATGTTGACATTCCACAGCAGACACGATCAATTTGTCGTGCCAGTCAGGCGTAGCACCCACGGATTTCGATGGTTGGACATGCTCATGGGTTCCTGCTTCCAGGGATGGCTCAGTAGCTGTGTTTTTCCCCGTAGGTCTCACGATCGGCCGCCTCTTCCCTTCGCTCGCAAATTTCTCCATAAGCTGACGTTCTGCAGATTTTGATCTTGGAGTCCGTACGCCTAGCGACCCAAATACCAGTCGTCGAGAGCTCTCAATGTCTAACCTGGCCCTTTTATGAACTGGTTCTGACACTGAAGTGGGTTGGGAAACGCTTTCCGCTGAAATGCTTTTCACTGGGGTAATAGCGTCACTCCTGCATGGCGCCAATGCGCCTACCTGTTTCTTCTCCGTAGTGAGAATTCTATAGTCCATGGGTTCTGCGATCTTAGGAGCATGGCCGACGATTTTGAGCCTAGAAGTTAGTGGCTGTTCCGTTGATTCGGGTCTGGGTTCAGGTTCAGTGATTCGGTCACTCTCTCCCTCTAATAGTCCAAGCAGATTATTTCTCCTAGCCTCTAAGTCATCATTCTCTTTGAGCATGCTTTTGTTGTCTGGCACAATCTGAGGATTAACAGATTCTTTAAATTGTCGGAGCTCCTCAAAGTCAGCAGCTTCATTCAACACCCCTTGTTCTTTGAGCTTGTTCAGCATTCGGCGTTCCCGTTGACGCTTGTTATTGTTCTTCGTCTTTTTCAACCCTTGGCCAGGAGGAGCACTCTGCGTTGATTGAGCAGATTTGACAGGAAAATGGGTTGGCTGCCGTTGACTTTTTGGCTTGGAAGGTATAACTTCTGGGGGCAAACTGGCTGAGGATTTAGAGTAAATGCTTGATGAGTCGGATAACGGAGATTGAATGCCAGGATTGAAGTCCGAATTATCGCCAGATTCACTGCTAGACTCTTCGGAGGAGGAGGTAATGCTAGAGGAGGAGGTAGTGCTGGTGGAGGAAGTTTCAGAAGTAGGTGTTAGCTGTCGATTGCCTCCACGCTTACGAGAATGGCAATGCTTGCCCACAGCACGTGGTGGTCCTTGCTTTCTTTGATGATTCGTTCCAGCCTGTCGACCTCTCGAGTTTTTGGCTTCCCCTGTGACACTGGCATCGCTTGAATCACCATCCGTCGAGGTTTCTTCACTCGACGAAGACTTTTCGGGACGCTGTCCGGCTCTAAACAGGGCAGATGAACCTATGTTGCCATCTGACTCTGAATCACTAGATGATTCTTCGCTTGGCGAGCGGTTGGGACGATGTCGTTGGCTTGTAGAGGATGACTCCGAGTCACTTTCGGTATCTGACTCGGAGTCGCTCTCTGTTGACTCGCTGGAACTCTCTTCGTCGGAAGAGTTCTGTGGATGATATCTAACCGATCTTATATATGGTTCGGAAGGTCCCGAGTCTGATGAGTCATCGCTTGAGGTTTCTTGCGCTGAGACCCTCTTCTTTATAGGCTCTTCAGATGAAGATTCATCGCTCGACTCTTCCGAGTCCGATGCATCGAAACGTCTTGGTACTGGTGTTTTCACTACGAGCTTGTTAGCTGCTGATCCATCGCTTGATTCTTCTGAATCCGAAGTCTCCCCTGTGGACGACACATTCTCGGGCATAATTTCTGGTGAGCGTTCAGGAGACTCGCCTGGGTGGCTTTCGAAGGTAACAGTCTTGGTTGTTTTGCTCACAGTGACAGCGCTATTTCTGTCGGAGGATGCAAAGCTTGATTGACGACGATGTTCCAGCAGAGACTGTATCGGCTCATGACTTCCAGCTGTGCTTGACGTCGCTATGGTCTTTTGACGTTTCGAGGGTCTTGTAAGCTCTTCTGAGATATCCACTCTTTCGTCACTGTTCAGTTCTGCTTGTATGTCGCGCAGTTCCTTTTCTAAATCCGTGCTGCTACTGTCGTCTTCTTCATCCGAGGAACTGTAGCCCGTAAAATCATCGTCTTCCTCATCTTCCTCATCAATTGGCTCGTCATCCTCCCCATGAGCCGTAATAAGATGCCTGCCTAGGTACTGTGGCAAAGCGGCTCCGGAATCAGAGTTGCTCTCATCAATTGAAATGTCTTGTTCCAGATCATTTCTCTTTCTCTTCCGTGAGGGGATGGGAGGTATTTCAGGCCGATCGATCTTCCTAAGATAAGGGCGGCCAAATGGCACGCCATCAATTAGGTGTCTTCCATCTGATGAAACTTGGTGGCGTCCAGTGATCCTCCTCTGCCGCAAGTCGCTTGTAAGTAAAGGCCGAATCACAACCTGGTCGTTTTCTTGAAGAATGTCGATGGTTTGGAAATGCAAGCACTCATAGCCTCCAACTTCCACGACATAGTCTTCGAGGCCCCACTCTCCGCTCTCTAATGGTACAATTGAATTAATATCCTCTACCAGTTGCGAAATGGTGGCCGACTTGTGAGAGGCAGAATGCTGCGGAAAGGATGGTTGAGAGGTCCAGAGAATATTTGTAGCCGGTAGGCCGTGGCGGTGAATCGTCACTCGGAGCCGCATGGTATGGGCTAATCAGGGGAAGCCAGCGACTCAAGATCTGAGAGCTGTCCTTAGATATCCCAGATCATCGCAACGCTTCCATCAGTAGCCACCGGTTGATTGGTGTAAAGTGTGTGTGTGTGTGTTTACGATAGCGGTGACAGTGAAATTGGAGAAATGCGGGGGAGAGCGGAAGGCGCGTTATCCTCGTACGCCACTCTATTTACGCTGATCCCTGCAAGATGCCTTACTTTAGCAAAGTCTAGGAGCTGGACGAGCTGTTTCTCGCTTCTACTGCTTCTGGGCAAGCAGGAAATTTATGATAGACTTTACATCTAATATGTGCAAGGATATCTCAAACGTCAATTGGAAAGTTTCGATGTCCCAGGCAAACCAACCGCTAAATCTAAGAGTCCCCACCCTAACGCCTTGCAGATCGTCCATAGTGTTAAATTCCAACATGTAATTTACAAGATCATGGCTTACTAGTCTCCTCCTCAATCTTGGAACTCTTTGGAGCTTGGAGAGATGGGCGAGGAGGCAGCTCTGGGGCATTGTCATCCTGCAAGGACGATCCTGCAAATGGCCTGATATTGTTGCTAGAAAACAGACGTTCGCTAACTCTTCTTCCGATTCCTGAGCTCTTCTCTGAGCCCTGTGTGGGCGAGCTAGTCTCTGAAGGGCTATAATCTCGTCGAGGACCATCCACGGGCGCAATGTCCTCAGCCATCGCATCTTCATAGCTTGGTGGTGCTTCATCCGGAATAACAAAATCGTCATGCATTCCAGCTTGCGCTGGAGCTCCACTAAAAGAGCTCTCATTAGACGGTGTAGGAGGCATATGAGGAGTTGACGACGGCTGTAGAGTATCTGGTCGATGGGGCATTGGCTGTGAAGGAGGGCTCGTATTTAGGGCATGCAAGAGAGCTGGTGGTGGAGCGATGCCAGAATAGACTGTAACAGGCAGCCTCAACGGAAGAACAATTAATTCAGACTGCGGGTTGTTAGCATTCCAACGACAAAAAGCTATGCAAATATTTTGTGAACATAAATTATGAACTCTAATGTTCAGCAGACGCGGAAGGGCAACAGACCTTAACAGCGCCGGGCGAACCGCGGGACAGTCCAACTCGAACATCCAACTCGTAAGAGCGAGAGATATTGCACGCATCAAAAGACGGCGCTACGGTATTAGGCAGGCGTATATTATCCCAGAACCTCGCTGGTATTTTCCATTCTTTATTGGGAGGGTCTAGAGGGTTACCGATCGGTATATTCATGTTGGATTGTGACATTAAAACCCACGTTCCAGATTCCGTCCTTGTAAGATCGTGGGCACGGACATTGGTGTATCCTATCAGCTCTATTTGAAGAACCTGAAGCGAGATGGTCTCTGTGCTGGCGTTAAGACGCTGCAAAAGTATCCGAAGAGGTAGGGGCTCATTGCACGTAATAATTGCGGGATTTGGGAGTCGGACATCGACCTGGATTCTGGAAGGCTCTGCAGTGTCTTGAATGCTCGTCTCGGATTCGCGTCTGAACAAGCTCCTCTGTGGCGTGTTGTGAGCAGAAAATTGTTGCTGTCGCCGAGCAAAGGTCTCCTCGTGTCTGTCAGGTGGTCTCGGAGGTTCAATTGGCAAGAATCGGAAATCGGAAAACTGTGCCGTCGGTATCAGAAAACTAGCAAGCATAGAAAGGTGAGGTTCATACTGCGCGTATATTTTCCCTGTAGAACTGAGGCCGTACTACAGTTGCCTTGACAAAGTATTTGATCTCAGCTTCGCCTGGAAAACCACTCAAAGAAGGAGGCAAAGTTTTCTTGACATGTCTGTTGCTATCCAATATTCTTCCGGAGATGCTGAGATTGGTTAGAGGGCTAGGATTGTCCGCGCAGGAATTGTTGAAGGGCAGCTAAGGTAGAGTCAGCTTGAACTCGTGTTGTAGAGCTCCGCTTGTTCAATGCGGTCGAGGAAGATGACAAATTCCATGAAAGCGGACCTGATCGCTATACCTTGAATCTAAATGGGTATTCGTATTGACCAGGGCTCATCACAAAGCTTGCACTGGTAGACGTCTGCTGCTGAACCTCCAGGGAGGGAAATACTGTCGCGACTTTGTAAAGAATCTTATTCATAGAATCAGAATCCGGTCTTTCTCATACTAGTCCGCTAAAAATGGTTTGGCGGTGGGTTACCTTGTGTTCTTCATATTCCGCTCGCCTACGATTGTCATCGCCATGTCTCCTCGGACCAGCAAGGCGGGTGCGGGATTCTCCTTCGAGCTTCACCGCGATAGTAGATATTGTAGCTTCGCTCCGTAGATAGAAAACGACTCTGCCACTGACAAAGTCAAGATTCGTGAAAGTCCCTTGGTTGCCCTCCAATTGGATCCACAAGGACATTGCGAAGGCTGTAGCGAGCCCTAGAAGTTGTCATAGGGCAAATGTTCGCAACGTGCCGCGCGAAGCAGCTCACGTAGGCGAGCACATCGCCTTGCCCAGAAAGTGGACGAAAAGCTTTAAGAGCTCGAAAGCCCGAGTCTAGCGTTAACTCAGGAGAATGCCACACTCGTACCCTGAGCGCGCGAAGCTGAAATGTCTAAGCCACAATAGAGACGAATCGCCTCATGCACAGCTTCTGAGGTCGAATTTGGGCCGGGGCCGCAGGGCCTTGGCAAGGGGGTAGATGGCGAACATCATCCAACGCCAGACCAAACGACTAGTTTACTCCGATGCGTGTAAGCATATGATGCCCACACGTTCTAGCTTTAGTCATGCAGCTCTAACTCGGCTGAGAGAATGCTCCCTTGCAATTCTATCCAAATGGAACTTTATGGCCCGAGCGGGGCATTGTAGCCTGTTATGCTGAAGGACCGCTACTGCACAGCATGGCTTGTTGCTATGAACCATTTAGGTTTGTGGGGCAGTGTTTCTCTTCTACCCTTTCAGGCCAGCTTGCTTCCTCTGTTGCCTTCCAATGTCATACGTTTCCTTCTCTCCTTCTCTATTCGCCAGCAATAGAGTGTTGTAAGACGAAAACCCTTGTGATCCCACATCTACGACCACGACTGTCATGGCTCGCCCAGCACTTACTTCCAGTCCTCTCGTCGACCTCCCATCCGAGATACAGCTTTGCATCCTCGGATATCTCTCTAAGGACCTAAATATTCTCTGTGACCTTAGCATTACTTGTCACTTTTATCGTGAACTACTAGTTCCCCGCATTTTTCGATGTGTTCGTCTCCGTGAGCACGCTGAAAGTGGCATTCAAGTCAAAAGTCTTTTAGAGAAAGGGTATGGAGATTTTGCTGAGGAATTGAGATTTGTTGCATGGGCGGAAGATCCGGGAGAGGACTATCTCGACGAGGACGACGATGATGAGGAGGAGTATAGAGATGATGGGCAGGGAGAGGGTGATGGAAATGAAATGCTCAAAGAAGTAATCAAGCAAGGAGACGGCGTTTGTGAGGCACAAAAAGTATCAGAAGAAGGTTCAGAAAACGAAAGGCTCCGAGAGCTCATGTCAGACGAATCATATGACGTGCTAGCCCATTTGATCAAACTCCCGCGCCTGCGGACATTGAGCGTGTTCTTTGACATGGACATTGCAAATTGGATGGAAAGCATCCACATTGTCATGGACGCAGAGTCGCCTAAGCTGGTTGTCAAAAAGGAAAAAAAGCAGAAGTGGCGAAAGCTCTTACGCAGGACCTTTGCCGCTGTTGCAGAAAATGAGCCTGGATGCTGCAGTGTCATGGAGATAAGAAACCTCGTTCCTAAAGAAGTTTCGGTCTGGCGGGAAGAGAGCTTTCACCGTTTCCTCTCCACTATTGAAGAGTTTCGCATGTCCTTATTCGGTGGTGACAATGGAGCAGGTACGTAAAGAAGACCTGAACCACCCAAATTTGCAATCTGACGTATTTCCTAGGCTGGAACATTAATACCCAACCTGGATTTATTGACTTCGTATCTAAACTTCCCGCAGCCTTCACCAACCACCTCCATTCTGCCACGTCTATCACTTTTTCTGCGCATGCGACCGGCCCGGTTGGCCTAGAAGGCGGAAACCATGCTCCACTACCCATTTCACCAACCGCCTCGCCTTCTCTATTGTCCCTCACGCTCAAACATGTCTTCGTTGGCCCCGAGCTAGTTTCCTTCCTGGACTCACACCAGTGTCTCCAATCACTCCATCTGGATCAGTGCTATGCATCTATAGACGATGGCATGGCCGACAATCCCATGTCCTGGGCTGAATTTTTCACCTCGATCTCCTCCACGGAACTGCCCAATCTCCAAAGCTTTACCGTCTCCGACACAGAAGAGGATCCAGACAGCGGCAAGCAATCAGGAATACCAATCCAGGGCTTTCAAGATAACGAAGATGACGAGCCGATTCGGGCAATAAGAGACGCTCTGGAAGAGGAAAGGAGCAAAGGTCCAGAGGGGAAAAGGCTCTTTAGCTATACGAGTCTGGATGGAAAGTATGGAATGGTCTTCAACGAGGAAGAGGAGGATCGCGAGAGATTCTGGCAGGGGGAGGACTGGGGCGCTTTTAAGGCAGTGATGCAGAAGATCAAGGCGAACCGAGCAGAGCGGGCGGAGACTAGGGCGTAGAATGATAGACGCAGGAGGAAGGCTCTGTACAGAAAGACTCCAATAGCCGTAGAAGTTTTCGGAGACAGCATGCAAATTACGGCAACTCGGATTCTTAGTCTCCGGCAGGAGGTTTATGGTCGGACACTGTCTGGACTTTCCGGTATTCGTCTTCAAGTTTCTTTTGCATCTCGAAGTCTGCCTGACGCTCTCTCTTGATCTGCTGTCGTTCCATGTCTCGAACAACTCCGGCATGCATAGCCTGAGATATCGGTCAGCTTCATGTGAATCGAAGAAAAATTCTGTAGGTCCAACCGCTTTTTCTGCCGTCTGCGCCCAGTGGACGAACCAGATGATGCCCACAGTACCGATGGTAGTGCCCAGCAGTGTAAGCTTAGAAGCGGTCGACATAGTAGTCGAAGCAGGCAAGATCGTGTAATCCTACCGTCAATCAGGTGATGACAGTCAGAAAAGCTTTGATTGAGGTTGAATGTTGTATCAATGATAGAACCGACAAAACCTTCCCCCCAATTCTCCGATTCTCAAATGCCAAGCTGTGACAGGCTCGAGGTCGAGCTGACAAGGGAGCTTTGGCCAATCAACCAGCAACAGGACCTGCCCCCACGTCCAGTCTGTCTGGTGCGCATCTGAGCATCTATTACAAGTGTTTGAGAACGGCACCACAAAGGGTAGATTCGAGGTGCCAAACTACCATAATGGTTGGTCAATGCGCTCAAGCTGAGGTCAAGACTAACGCAGCATCTTACAGTCTGCTCAAAATTCGGCTGGCATCCAAACGCTGCTTGACGTGAGCCCGACCATTCTATGGGGAACGTTTACTTGTTAACTTTACGTCGCCAGTCCGAGAAAGAAGCACAAAAGATTGTACAAAAAGGTTAGATGCTTTGCCGATTAGTGAATGATCTTATCTATAACGCATGCTAATTCATCTACAGCGAGAGAATGTTCGTCAACCTCAAATATTGAAGATTTTAGAAGCCCTAACACCTCTAGACCGGACGAAAAGAGTTAAAGATGCCAAAGCAGAAGCTCAGAAAGAAATAGAAGAATATCGAAAACAGAAAGAAGAAGAATTCAAAAAGTTTGAGGCAGAGGTACATGACGATTCCTGCGGCTGTGGCCTGGTAGGTCGAGCTAATGGCTCTCTAGCAATCAAGCGGCAACAAAAAGGCAGAAGAAGATGCAAACAGAGACGCCGAGGCGCAATTAAAAGCGATCGAGGAGGCGGGTAAGAAGAAAGGCGACCAAGTGGTTGCAAACTTGGTCAAGGCCGTTACAGATGTACAGCCTGAAGTCCCAGAGCGGTGAAGAGATAAGAACGGGCTGCTGTTGAATGAGAATCGGGACGACTTTCACAACGGATGTTGCTTCCACTGTATTGTTTTGCGGAGTTCTTTGCATGCTATAGATGACTCCTCTGGCCATGTTTGGTTGAGCGTGGTAGTGCAAATTTGAAATTTGATACCACAACCTTCTTAGTGATATAAGGGTGGTTAGCTCATGAGATCTGTCTGCACCCTAATACTACTATCTGAACTCTCCTTGTCGTTCCTCAGTAGAACTCGTGGGCGAACATGTTCATATCCTATTATATCAGTCTCTTCGGATTTGTAATGACGTAGATTCTGAATATCAAGGTCTCCCGCGTCACACTAATTAAAGGCGAGTCTCTAGTAAAGCAATCTACTATATATATTTTCCATTTGGTCGTCACAAGCAATGAAAGCATGCAAAATGCATTTTGCAGTCTGAGACGTTTTAAGAAAACATATCTCTCAAGATTCAACCACCACAAGCGTCTCAGCACGTCACCAGCCCGCCTCTTCGAAGATCCACGCCTCTCACAAATAGGCCCGTTCATCGAAGATGACTATGCCGAACTAAAGCCCAAATACCGTATGGCCGGCCCCTCATCCATTGATGTTTCCGAGTCTTTCTCTAATTAACGCAAAGGACCCCCTAAACACACTATAATTCTCGCCCATGGCCTCCTTGGCTTCGACGAGCTTTGCCTCGCAGGGACATTCCTCCCAGGAATTCAATATTGGCGAGGCGTTCGAGAGGCGATGGAGTCGAACGGTATCAAGGTGATTATTGCGACCGTGCCCGCTTCGGCGTCTATTGAGGAAAGGGCTGTGGAGCTTGCGAGGGATATAAAGGAGGGGGCTGCAGGGGAGAGGGTCAATGTCATTGCGTAAGTTTTCTCGCTTTCGATGTTGTATGGGAGATTCTGACAAATGCGTAGACATAGCATGGTTCGTTTGCCCTGTCTATCATATGGGAATCAAATATTGATCAGCAGCGTTAGGGGTAATTGCAGGTTGAGCATGCTCAGCTCAGCAACTGCTAATGCAGTGTATACAGCGGTCTCGACTCCCGTTACCTCATCAGTCACCTAAAGCCCAAGGACTTTGAAATTGCCTCATTGACGACTATCGCCACTCCCCACCGGGGTAAGCATCGTCAACATTGCGCGCTGCTATCTCTCAACAACTAACGCCGACAGGCTCCTCATTCGCAGACTACCTCTTCCACGAGATAGGAGGTAAGCCATCCAACCACCAAAAAACCCCCAAATTCTCGCTCACCGCCTCCCCCTGAAAACCAGACGAGCGCATCCCGCTCGTCTACTCCTTCCTCAAACGCCTCAACCTCGACACCGGCGCCTTCAGCCAGCTCACCCGCCGCCACATGACCCAGATCTTCAACCCAACAACCCCCGACAACCCTTCAGTAAAGCAAGCAGACGCCTTCTCCCCACTTGTATCTAATCTAACATGTAAAAGGTATCTCTCCTACGGCGCCTCCTTCACCCCACCCCTCTACTCCACCTTCCGCGTCCCGCACTCCATCATCGCCGAACAAGAAGGCCCCAACGACGGCCTCGTCAGCGTCTCCAGCAGCCGGTGGGGCGAGTACCAGGGTACGCTGGTCAACGTCAGCCATCTTGATCTTATCAACTGGTATGTTTTTCCCATCCCGTGTCGTGTAACGCTGGTTGATACGGGGGCAAAAGGACGAACCGTGTCAAATCCGTGCTTGCGCAGCTCAGCGGGCAGAGGACGAGGTTCAACGCGATTGCGTTTTACTTGGGGATCGCTGGTAAGTGACTCATGATTGTGTTCCTGTTTGACAAGTTGATGCCGAGCCTTCGGTTCCATTTCCTCGATCTAGATAGGACTGACTTTTGACGTCTGAGACAGATTCGCTGGCACGGCGGGGGTTTTGAGGTGGTTGGAATACTGTCGGTGAGTCGGGGGCAACGAAACATAGGTGAGGCGTTTGTGATTGTCCTTTCTTTTTTAAGCGGCGGGATTCGATCTCGTTGGGAAATAGTCTGCGGAGAGAGGAGGTTCGGTATGGACGCTATCTAGGTACGATGCCCTCTATAGAGTGTTATTGGAATAAAAATGTGTGAGCAGGGCATTTGCCAGTGGTCAATTATAATACAGTTTCATTGCAAGTGTACTTTGAGGAGATTGAGATAATTAAGCATTTCTCTCCTCTCTTTCAGAGGATCGATACTAAAAACTCTATCCAGCTCTATCCCATACCAACTCTACCGTCTCGTCTCGTCTCGTCATTATCCATACAAGCCAGTCATACACACATGCTACCCAATAATACCGTCCCATCCAACCCCATCCCATCACATCCTGTCCAACACCCATCGAAGGGGAGGGGAGAGTTTTCGATCATAACCGCCAAATCCAACTTCAGTTCCTTTCCAACCAGCACACCACATCCCTACCTGTCATTGTCTTCTTCGTTTCTTCCTCTCTCCATCCGTTTGTAATCTATAGACAAGAGTATCCATAACCCATACCATACCAAACCATACCGTACCATATCATATCACCTCGTGATAGTCATCATCATCGTGATCGTCATCATCGACCAACGCCCTACCCAACCCTCAACCCTCAAACCCCTTCCTCGGACTAATCTTAAGCATCAAATCCAAACTCCCTCGCTTCGGCATCCGCCGCTTCTTGATCGAGCCCGTCTTCCTCTCCTTTGTCGGCGTAAAATCTCCAACACGCTCGAACCGATGCGGTCCCGCGAGCGGCGAGACATCCTCATTTTCCCCACCAAGATAGCTGGAGGATGGTAGTAAGGCACCGGGTGCTGTTGATGGGCGACGACGCCAGTCAGCAGCAGCACAAGTCTCATCGCCTTGCTTTCCAGGGTTGACTTGGAAATGATGCATCGGCCGGCGGATGACGGTATCCTTCGACCCCGACCCCGACCCCGATCCAAATCCAGAATTCGAGCCGGGACTCGTATCTTCAACCTCGGCCAGGCTCTCACCCACTGTCCTACCATCCCCCTCAGATCCTATAGGTGCAACATCCTGTTTTACCTGCTCTTGGATATCGTCGGAGCCGCCCTCACACTCCCCCAGCATCTCCCCCGGACCCTTCACCACCGCCCCACCAACAGCCAGCAGGATTGCAACCGAGAACTTGCCCCAGAGGTATATCGACTGGCGCCATGTCTTCTTCTTCTCCCTCTTCCGTCCCCCGTCTCCACCGCCGCCTTGTTCAACACAAACCTCATGCTTCACGTCCGGAGCCGGACTTTTACCACCAGCCCCCCCGTCGCCACAGGCCACAGGGCTCCCCTCAAGCTCAAACACATCCCCACCCTCGCCACGACGCTCTTCCTTCCCTCCAGACCTATGCCCAAAGAAGAGCCCGAGCACCCACCACGACAGCCGGCCGAACAAACCCCAATGACACCGCCAGGCGTTCGCGATCACACGCCTCGCGATGGCGGTTGGGTCGTTGCTGAGATTGCGGAAGAGCGCCGTGTAGCTTGAGATCACGCTGCTGTTGGGTAGACTGTGAGCTAGGAGCTGGGGCCCAGAAGTTGACGCCTTGAAGCTTTCGGAGTCTGTGTGAGATCTATTGGGCTTAGAAGGTGTAGAGGGAGGGGGGTGTGGATGGGCATGTGAGGTTCGCTGAGCGACGGTATTGGATTGAAAGGCAGGCGTTGGATGGTTCTGGAGTGAGAAGCTGAGGGGCGAAATACGGTGGGATTGTAGCGGGGAATCTTGAACAGAAGGAAACTTCAGGCCACTGGGAGAAGCTCGGATTGTATGACTGTTGTCTTTATGTTTCGTCTTTACATCATCTTCACTTGGACGGGTTTCATCATGCTCCTGAGTGATGACCTGGTCAATAGATCTCCGTTGGAATCCCGGCGCGTCTCGAAGACCCTCAAGACCCGGTGAAGGTTCGCTGTGAGGAGAGTACCGACGTTGCCCACCGAGCCCATGCTTAGCAAGAACTTCGTCAAAGCTCTCGAAATGCTCCTCGTCTTCCCCCTCGAGCGCTCGTAAAGCCTCTTCCGACGACTGCCGTCTCGGCTGAGTCGGCGTGTCAAAGATGCCTCGGCTCGCCAAAAGTCGTGAGGTAGGATCGCTATATCGGGCTGATACTTGACGCGATGGATTGACAACATCGGTCTTCAGAGGCGTCGTATTTGTTGGTGAGTTCAGGTTGTTCTGAGTGGCACCGTTCAAAACTGGGAGTACAAGCGGTTTGAGCGTTGTCGACCCCGGGGCAAAGCGTCGACTTCGGCGGTTTCGTGACTTGGCTTTCTGTCCGTCCGGTGAGAACAGCGGTAATGGAAGAGCGCCTGCCCCTTGGCCGGATGAGGACGAAGAAATTAGGGAAGAACGCTGCGAAGTTGAGTTGACAGCACTGGATGGGACGGAACGGAACTCATCGATGACTGAGTCTGGTGATCGCATGACAGTGTCATCCCCTTCACCAAGTTCATTGCTGGTCTGCGGGCTTGTCATGTCCGAATCCGGCCGGTGGTCAAAGTATCCAGACTCCGGAGTTCCAGCAAGGGAGGCCTGTACGGACAATGGTCTGTAAATGGAAGAAGCACGAGGAGACGTAGAAAGCCTTGGAAGCATGGACTGTGGTCTTGGTGTAGTCCAGGAAGGCCGTTCTCTGCTTGGCGAGGAAAGTCCGATCCTAGCTTCTGCGCGCGTAGGTGATTGGGCTAACAGTTCGGTGAGAACATCATTTCGTCTCTCAAGGCTCCGATTCGTCTCTTCTAGTGCAAACCTCTCCTCTTCCAATTTCTCGATTGAAAGTTTCAAAGACTCTAGGTAGCTAAGGTCATGCTGAGTACGATCGTTGATGCTTTCTAGATCCCTAATCAAAGCATCTCGTTGTGTGAGCTGATCTTCAAGTAGCTTGACACGTCGGTAAAGGTCCATTTCTGCCATTGCTCGATGGTCGACAGCTTCTTTCACACGAGCATCGAACCGATCCTCCCATTCTTCCACCATTTGTCTTAAGCGCGTGTTGTCCCGGCTTAGAACTTTGACTTTGTCCTGAATTGGCCTACCGGTCTGAGGCGACATTATCGACTCTTGCGTAGCTGCCAGCTGATTCTCGAGGTGCTCGATATACTGTGACGCCTCATAGCTTGCTTTTCTCATATCTAGCGTCCTCGTTCGTTGTCTCCTGCGATCCGCTGGTGAACAGCTGAGCGACATGGGACTCCGTGCATTGGCGGACATTTCTCTAAGCGGCCAATCTTCATCACCCACAAGGGAGCCCATGGCGGGCACAGAACGTGAGTGGGAGCGCATTGATTGTCTCGCTCTTTCTGGAGAATTGACGACCTCAAGGGAAGACCCGTCTGATACGTCTTCGAATATCTGTATCGCAGATCTCTTATGGTGCGACCGAGGCCGCGTAGAATTAGTGATCTCTTGGAGTATGTGTGACGGTACTATTGTTGTCGTCTGTGCATGCTTTCGCTTCCGCTGTGGCGTTGTGTTCTCTTGTCTCTCTTGTCTGGGTGGCTCTGGCTCTGGTTCATCTCTCGCAGCTATCCATCGTGACAGACGAGCGCTGATTCGATGACTTGGCATCCTAGGAGCACGAAATCCAGCATTGCGTAGTTGCAGTCTCCGGTGCTGAAGGCTAAAGGGCCCCTCGTCCTGCTGCGGTGACCCAAGAGGAGAAGGGGTATTTGGAACGCTGCGAAAAGGTCTGCAATGCGGAAGTCCATGAGGTGATATGTGGCCAAGCTGTGGAGCTATGTAGCGTTCAGAATGAGGGTGGGCGTGTTCCATGTCGGCAGGAATTTGCTTGTCAACTGTTTCCCCATGCTCTCCAAATTACCGAGGCTCTAGGTTAGGACTGTCCCATGTCCTATTGGCGGATACAAGCGCGGAGTGGTAGACCAACGGCGAAGGTTCCAAGGCCTCGAAAAATAATCAGGCGCGACGATAAGGAATGAATGAAGCTGATGATCGATTTCGCGGCGGGTGCTGAAGGAGCGAATTGGTGGTGGCTGCTGGTCAGTTTGCGGCAGCCTGCAACAGCTGCACCTGGCTTTGTTTTGATTTTCGAAAAGAGCAAAATGTGGGGAAGGCAAAATGCCAGACCGCAGGGACACCCCCACCTAGAGACGATCCATCAAGACCCAAAACGTCGACTTCTCCGTCTTAAGGGGGCCATAAAATTTTAAATCTTTCCGTAGACAAAAAGTACAAGAATGCATGGAAACTGTTTGCCGCACAACACTTCGAAAGATTGGAAGTTATCGAGATTCAAAATGTCTGGATAGTCCGTACAAGAATAGTTGAACAGCGAGAGGACACCGAAATGACGTCTTTCTCGAGGAGAAAAATGGATGAGTCACGTGTACGATGACGCGAAAGTAACGCGTCCATCACAACGATGCCGGCTGATATTCAGAGCTCTTATTGTTATGACTAACACTGTGGTATCTGATAGCTTAAGACAGAAACTCTGCATCTGGAGAAGCAACCCTGCGGAAACACCGTCGAACAATCAGCTGCTGCACTGTGGGTGCAGACCACCTAACAAGAGCTGCTCTATATACCCTGACGCTTCAAACTTCTTTTTCGGTCTCGGCTGTGGCCTCTTGACCCAAGACAGTGTTTCGATACTCAGGCCTATTCTAAGTTCGGCACCATACGAAGATATCATAGTGTACATTTCATGACCATTCCAGGGCTGAGCCTGCTCATTGACACCTGGATTTAATGCCTGGTTGAGTATGATAGTCTTTTCGCGCTGATAGACGCCATTAGATAGAGGTTGAAGAGTTAACGTGGTCACCCAAAATTGAGGAGCGTTTAAGTCGGCCCCTGCATGATGAATTGGAGGATATACGTAGAAATGCTGTTCTGGTGCTGCAGGCAGGTTGAGGTACCCCAGGTCGTGACAGAGATTTCTCATCGAGTCCTGGACTGATCGGACGTGTTCTGCAGGGACGGGATCGCCCTGCTCAACCGAGAAAAAGTGGTAAAGCTGCCGGCGTTCGAGGTGGCGAGTCACGTGGGAACCTGAGAGATTCGCCTTCACGCTGTCTATCACCGAGTCAAGCAATAGTGTTGGCATCGTGAAATTTTTGGCAGCCAGCTCTTCCCGCTTGTCGTAAAGCGCAGCATCCTGGAACAGACAGAAACTGATACGGACTGAAACAATATATTAGTACTAATTTCAACCAGTTACAAGGACATACCCAGCGCGAGGTAAGGGAACAGAACTACCAATTTCATTACGCTCGAGTGCAAGAGTTGGAGCTAAGCTCGAGACTCAATACTTCGCGCGCGAAGAATGAACAACTTAATTACCAAAGGAAGAGACCAACACTGAGGCAATTTGAGCGCCAAAGAGAATGCGCTCTAGAAAGGTTAGAGAATAAAAAGTTAAAGTCAACCGCTTTTATTAAACGATAGTACTCCCAGGAACATTACTATTCCTACCTTTACGCGGGTAGAAGACTCGGCCAACATCCGCTGCGTACTGCCTCCTTAAAGAGCTGGCCAAGCCTTGTGTGTAATTCGGCCTCATCCATTTTGTCAGTCATAGGAAAGTAGCAGCCGGCAGCTATAACAAATGTGCTGACAACAACGACTACTGTGATTGATTGTTTTCCGAGATTGCAAGCGGATTTTGAAGGGCCACCCCGTCTCAGCTTGAGCTTCGCCCCACTGAGGTTTGGCCTATTTGAGAGCTGCTCTGGTGTAATCCCTCCTGGAACACACCCTGCTAGGAGGCTCTTTAGCAAGATCGCATTGCCTTGTTTGAACGCACTCGCACTGTGTTGGTGTAAGACATGCGATCTCGAATGCTGATACAACAAAGACTACCTCGATCCATGTCAACTGCACATACTGCTATATTTCCTCTATTTTCTCGTCGACAGGGAGGTGCTCTCGATTCGTTTTGGGAAGCCGTCGGAACCGAGATAAACCTTTCTATGCGTTCAGGAAAGAGGAAGAATTGAGGAGCTTTGACGCTTACGTATTTGTGGCCCCCATGGCCATTGAAGCCAGGAAGGTATGCAGGCGTTCGGCCTAGAAGACCAATCCCCCAAACCCGCTGTCTAGCTCTTTAGTGTTAACTCAACAATCCCCAAGTGCCTCAGCAAAGCTTTTTGAAAGACTAAAAAAGAGGTTTATACACCGAGCAGACAGGGACGTCCGTCATCCCCAGCAGCGACTGTGAGTGGTCAACTTTCTTTTGCTTAGGCTTATGCAAGACTTCATCCTTCCGCAAGTCGTACAGTGACGTTTCGATTTCGAGTCCCATCCGTTGCTCAGTGCCAAATCGCAATAGCATCAAATAATTCCTATGTCCTTGCCAGCTCACTGCCCCGACCTCTTCACCTCCAGAATGTGCCGCATTAAGCATGAACACTTTCTCATGTTGTAAGGCACTGGGAACGAATGGATGGATGCTAAGGCGCGTGCGCCATAAGACATCTTCTCTATCGCCAGTTTCGGAAACGAGCCCCCACCAATAGATGTGCTCTTCAGATTGCGCCGGTAGCAGAAGGTTCCCAAGATTCTGGCATAGAGCTGACATCCCCCTTCGGACTTGTTCTACTTGTCCGCGAGGAAGTAAAGGTCCGTCATGGTGTGACCAGAACGAGTATGTATCGTCCCGCTGGTGAAGGTCACGGGGCTCAGGTGAGGCTGTAATGTTGGCCTCGATCATGGTAAGCGTCGCGTTGAAATAATCGTCTGGCGGGTGAGAGCCATTCAACCTGTGGAAATCGTTTGATAAGTCTATTGCAGGAATACCCTGTTCCTTGGGCATAGAGAAAGCCACGCGGACTGTATATGAGTCAGCCCGTACTCTATTCCACAGACTGTCAATCTCCGATGCATACTAACCCAGCCCAAACGGGATTAGTCCTACCCAGACTTTCATCATTCGGTACGAACAATATTCTCTGATGAGAAGAAGGGCTTTGGGTCTTGTCACGCGCCCAAGTTCCGACCAAAGGTATGACAAGAGATAAAAAATGAAACAAGAGATGCAACTAAAATCCTTGAAAGATAGAAAGGAACCTATCGCTTTTTGAAATCCCTGGCATCTCCTGTGCCTTATCTTTCCAGGTCTTTGATCTATTCAGTATTACGGATGAAGTCCGCGATGTCTGCCTTTGATGTGTCGCACTGCCCTGCATTGAGTGGATATGCCCACGCGTCTAAGCGATAAATCTGCTTCATATTTGTTGGCAACGCACCCTATACAACGCAGGTAAATTTTTTGCACATAGAACAGGGCATCTCCGCTGACTCTTACGCTTTCAAGGTTGCCAACCTCGACGTACCTTGGCAGCCACCTGACCGCACAACACGTATCCGTGCGCATTTGTGACCAGTACTGATGAACCGATTCATATTCTGCTTCCCAAGATACATCAAAAAATGCTAATGGCTCCAACCAGACACAACTACTTCCAAGTCACCGTCTTAGTCTGAACCCATTCTTCCAAACCCTGCACCCCATTGAACCGCCCCCAACCGCTCTTTTTCCATCCACCATGGGGCAATGCGACTTCGTCGTGAATACTCATGCTGTTAATATGGACGGCGCCGCTCTGTATAGCCTTTGCAACTCGGAATCCTTTTCGCAGATCCTCTGTGAAGACTGCGCCTGTTAGTCCGTATTCGGTATCGTTCGCTAATTCAATTGCCTCTTCCTCTGTTTCGAACGGGTAAAGCGCAACAGATGGTCCGAAAGACTCTGTCGCATAGATGTCCATCTCTTTGGTAATAGAGTCAATGACAACAGGGTGCATTCGGGTGGGGCTGGGGTCGTTGGCGTCAGCGTCCCCGTATACCACTTTCGCGCCCTTCGAAACCGCATCCTTGAGCAGCTTCTTATTCTTCTCGACCGGCGGACTCCGTACCAATACTGGCGCCGGCTGGCTCGAGTCACCGAAGACATTATCAATGGCAACTTTCAGTTCGCCTTGAAACTTTGGCATAAGCTCTTTCTGCACTAGAATCCGCTCTGTGCTCATGCAGATCTGTCCTGTGGCCATGAAAGCTCCAAGCGCACACTGCACTGCGGCATTTTTGACCTCCGCATCGTTGAACACGATGCTGCTGGCTTTCCCTCCGAGCTCCATAAGGCAGGGTTTGAGGTATTTACCGGAAAGAGAAGCGACGATACTCCCCACTGCTGTGCTACCTGTGAAGTTGACCTTCTTGACGGCAGGGTGGGCAATCAGAGTAGTCGTAATCTCAGATGCATCCGCAGGGCGATGATATATAGTGTTCAAGCAGCCTGGAGGAAGTCCGGCCTTGTGAAGGACATCAGATACGGCCCACATGACCATTGGCGAGAGCTCGCTATTTTTCAACACGACTGTATTTCCGGTTGCGAGAGGCATGAGAACAGCACGTAATTGCAGGACGTAGGGACCGTTCCTGTCCGAAGAGCACAGGTCGTCAGTCAAACGAGAACAATGGAAGCCAGATGGCAATGGAGCCTTGAGCGGGTCTTACCAGGGCGAAATTCCCAGACACACGCCATACGGCTCCTTGTACACCATCGCGTGCTGTTCCTCCTGTAAAACCTCAGGCATGAAACCCTGTGTTGCCAGAGACAACTTTCCTGCTGTATCTCTAAAGTAGTCCGAGCAAACTCCAAGGAGAAACCCTAGCATGGGTGGAGCCGCGCCCATTTCTGTGTTGGCATATTCTTTGAATTCGGCAGTGCGCTTTTCGAAAAGATCCGCTGCTCGGAGGAATATGTCTCGCCGTGTACCTGGTTTGGTCTTGGACCATGCTGGGAAGGCTTTCTCGGCGGCTTCAATGGCAGCGATGGCGTCTTGTTTGCTGGCGGCCGAGCATTTCCAAGCAAGCTTATTCGTGACGGGGCTTTCTACGTCAAATGTTGAGGATGTTGTTATCTCTTTCCCATTGAGCCACAAGGGAACCGTGGAAGAGGAATCCCAATGTCTAACCGTGCCGTTCGCGCCGTTGGCACCGTCGGTAAGCGGTAGAGTCGCCTCCATTTTAATTGAAATGTCAATCTACGAGAACCTGACGGAAAATAGATTGCGTGGAATACTAGATGAAAGATAAGACTTAACTAGAGAGAGCTTAACCAAGCTTGCAGAGACAAAAGATCGCTTTTCAAACACAAGCTGGAATGATTTTTCGAAACACAGAGGAATCGCTGTTGGAGCATCAACCCTGCGACTTGGTTCCGCTGTCACTGCCGGTAAACGCCAGGCGTCTCATCTGGACCCCCGTCCAGCGTCTATTGTTCTCAATTCAGTGACGTCTCCGAATGATTCGTTCATGCGGGGGATCAGTTCCTGACGGCGCAATGGTCGGCATAGGCTGTCGGGAAGGTGTCAGTAGCTTAGAAACTGCCCGGCTAAATGGACACAGGCTGTGATGATAATGTTTAATGGACGTCGATCATAATAGTGTCTTACACTGTTCAAATTTCTCATCAAAGACGTGTAGTGTTCACTTCTAGACGTGGCTCTCCAAAGTTTTGATCTCGTTGCTCCTTGTGAAAGCACCGGGCTAGATCCTTGGCCGCCCCACTCGGAAGCTGCATTTGTAACTTCGAGGCTGACACAGAAGTTAGTACGGAAGAAGTTCCGGCGGCCGCCCCGCCAAGGTTCAGTGTCGATTTCTGTCACTGAACTATCCAATGTAGAGGAGCTGGTCTTATTTTCCAAAATCTGTAACATAGTGTGAAGTTTATGGAGCGGATTTGAGCCTACATTTGTCAGCTGACTGTTTACAGATGTAAAGAGAAGAACTAACCAGGCAGAATAACCTCTTAGTTTCAGCCTTCAACACTAGGTCTCGTCGAAGAACTTGAGGATGTCACAGCGGTAGTGCTCTTGCCGATCTAGGCAGGAGATAGAGAGCCGACCGAGAGAAACTTGGTTTAGGCTTAGGTCGAGGCTCATGAATAAAGAGATCAAAGATGCTTTTATGAGACGGGGAGTTCATCCACTGGCTCGTGGTACCTTTCGAAGATGACATTGACACTATAGGTCTAGATATACTTCGATTCCAATTTTCAAACCTAAGGTGATCCTATTTTTTCCAACCGTTACTCGCAATTGATTGTTACACGGCCTCAACTTGCTTCTTTGACTTCCCGAGCTTGAAGACTGACATGGCTGCGTAATCTGCCATTTTTGCTCAAGACAATCAACATTAACGACTGACTGGATTTCTCAATATCTTCTGCAGGGAAAGCAATATCTTGCCGTGTTTCTTAACATTGTCCTCCTTTCTTTATGGACTTAAATGAAATTTGTCGTCTATAAGAAAGGGATTCGAAGACAAGGGATGTGAGAAATTACAAGACAAGATCGGGAAGATAGGCGGCGAAATGTGGTTCTAAGAAGCGTAAGTAGACAGTTAATGTCGGTGAGAAGAATGATCGGACGGCGACAGCGAGGGCAATAGCCAATTGAAACTGAGGGAAAAGTGAGACAACATCAGCGGCAGGGATGAGATAGGAAAAGATCATGATAGAAGGTAAAGGTGAGGGTATGAAGCGAAGCAAGAGACGAGGACGGGAAGAAGACTGGCGGGAGATGCAACGTGCAAAATGAGGCAAGAGAGAAAATGGATGAGACGAGCCACAAAGGAGACAGAGCATGGCCTGAGGATGGCAGGGGTGGAGGCGAAGCTAGGGAGGAGAGGAAAGGAGGCAGGCAACGAAGTTGGGTCTTACACCTCCTTTGTTTTGTTCCTAAAAGGTAACGCTGGTGATGAATCGACGACGGTAACTTCTTGGTCACCTTTCCAAGGCAGGCCGGGAGTCCATCACGTTGGACTCAGGTTTCGCTTGCAACAGCGTGTGCAGATATGTATCGCTTACCATTCTACAGCAGCGTTGGTCATTGGTAATGAGGCTGGTAAGGTCAGGATACTAGACTCACGTGATCCCACTTCCTACACATTGAAATCGGTAATGCTTTGCAAGCTGCCTTTTGCTCTTACGTCAGTTTGCTACTTGGGTTGCAATGCTGGAATATTAGACTCGTTAATCTCGCGGCATCGAGATCCTTTGAAATCTGGTTGCGCTACATCCAAGTTGGCATATGATGTATCGATGTCCATGTGATCCTGTTCTTTGCCACAGATGTGCTCAACAAGCAAATATACCCACATCTTTGTCCGCAACAAGAGAGCTTAATGAGTGCCTACGCGGCTCGTAGCGCTATTGAGTGTAATGATGGATATTTGACCAAATCTTCAGAATGTTGTTCCATAGAGAAGGCAGGCACAGAGAGTAGACGTAAGGTCAATTAAAGGTATTGGACAGCACTATGACCAAAGGCGCCGCGGCCGCGGCAGCAGCAGCTTCGTAGGTTTACCACTGGCCCAGCGAGATCTATGCGTCAAACACCTGAAAGCAAGACCGTATGGCAAATGCACGATGACGGTTGGCCTCGAGAGCTGCTTCAACAATGATTTCATTCCCATGGTCAGACGGCGAGCAAGAGATTTTTGGACTGGGATCCCAGCGCTTCCACGGTTTAGAAAGATTACCAATTCTTTGCTTTGAGCCGGATACAGAGCGACAACGGCTGGTAGGAGCCAGCGAAGCGCAAAAGATCCGGGACCTTTCTGTCGCTTTGCAGCAGACAGGCTAAACGATACTCCATGCTCCGACATGTGCCTATTTGGCCACATGGTCGTGAGAGATGCGGTCATCGCAGATTACCCCACAATCTCAAATCTGGTTCGGGAACACAGCCAGCGAATATGATCGCTGCAACGCGAAAATTGCCCTGTATCAGGTGGCCGACGATCCCTTGGCCGGGATTCTGACAGCGGAGGTGCTCTTGGGAATCTGCACCTGAAGTTGGGGATCTGGGGAGACGCAGGCACGGAACAAGGCCGCTACATCATCCTGGGTGCGTCTTGCCACCAGCTGCAAAGTCCTTCTCCGCAGAGGGGGTCGTACTCTTGGCAGACCGTCAACGCTGACCTGGGCGTCCCTTCATCGGCATCCTGTATACAGCTGAAAGAACACCATCGCGAAATTGGAGAGGTCCGATGGAACGAGAGGGTGGAGGCGCTCACCGCCACCGCTGCAAGAAAATGCGACCTACGCCATCTCCCGGATGTTCATGCGCGGAAGTGGCAGTGAGTCCAGATAGGCGGCTGCTCTACCATATTGTTTTTTCTTGCACCGTCTTGGAAGGTCGCTGTTCCGATAGCATATGGTCGCACACCGACGGCCTGCGTGATGAGATAACCTTCCGTGGGATCAATCCGTCACGGCCGTCCAGTATTCAGATATGGGGAGGTATCAACCAACGTCGTTCCCGCTTCTCGATGGTGACTTGCCTTCCTGGTCAATCTCCTGCTCGTGCATGCCGACGTATGCCGAGTTCGGGGGAGCTTCTGCCAGATGTCTCTTTCCCTGTGGAGGATGCCGAGATCCCCGGCAGGCACCCGTGACTGCAACCAAGGCTGTGGCTTTCAGGCGATTGGGCGTGGGCGCTTGATCGCCAGCGCTGAGACTACTCTGGCTAGCCCAGCACCTGAGGCACAGTTCAACTTTGGACCCAGCATCAAACCAGAATGTGGGGTACCTGGATCTTGGGACGCCGCTGGCAGAGACCTTGCCCGGTAACGGCAACGCCTGGACGCCCGAGGGTCCAGAAGCACGCTAATGCCGTCATCGGGCGAAGAAAAAACAGCCGCGGCACCACTTTGTTCTGTTTACACCAGAAGATCTTCACCTTCAGCGTCATCCCATGAAGTGCAGGTCAGCTGCGCTCATGCACAATGAGGGGCATATTCTATTCTCCACCCCGGAAAACTTCTGTTCGGGGGTTAGGCTTCGTAGAATTATGGCAATTGTCAAGATGTATATCAGGGCCCTGCCCCCAACCTCCTCAAAGCATGGGTCAAACCGCAGCAGGCTCTCGCGAAATACCAAATCAGGTTTCCGAGATCAGAACACGTTGACTGCCGGGATTGGCCTTCCAGCCTTTTCAGAAAATCATTATTTGTATCCGACTTGAATGGCCTTGTGGCTGCGAAGTTGGTCTTCAGAGAGCTTTTCATCAATTTCCAACCGCCGTCCAACACGAAGATGTTGTCGATGATGTCGAAATCACTAAAGTGCTTAGCACTTGCATGTGTAGCGAGCTTAACCTTCACTTATGCCGCACCAGCTAATTTTCAGCTTGCGGCAAGGCAAGGTGGTGAAATTCTTGGAGTCAACCTCGGAGGCTGGCTTGTCTTGGAGCCGTGGATTGTGCCGCAGCTCTTCGAGCAAGCTGGCGATGGTATTGTGGACGAGTACACGTTGGGGCAGATTCTCGGTCATGATACCGCGTTCAACATCCTGTCGCAGCACTGGAGCTCCTGGATTACAGCAGACGACTTCAGTCAAATTGCGGCTGCCGGATTAAACACCGTGCGAATTCCTGTTGGATTCTGGGCGGTCGACGACCTTGCCAACGGCACACCATACGTTGCAGGTGCGATTGACTACCTTGACCAAGCTATTGGCTGGGCTAGAGCGAGCGGATTGAAGGTGATCATTGATCTTCACGGAGGTATGTGCAACTTTTTTCAGCTCAAATTGTACAATCATACGAGGATTTTCGATCCACCTGCCTCTTTCGTATGCGTACATACTGCTTCGGGAAGCTGACTCTCTCCCAGCACCGGGCTCTCAAAACGGATTTGACAATAGCGGGAGATACGGCCCCATTCAATGGCAGACCGGGGACACTGTCGACAACACGCTGAAAGCTTTGAGTGATCTGGCTAGCCGCTACTCGGGTGACCAGGACGTGGTGACCTTGTTCGAGATCCTGAACGAGCCTCTTCCCCCAACTGTCAACCTCGACGCTTTGAAACAGTTCTACAATGACGCCTCTAGTACTATTCAAGCATCGATGCCCAGCACCACTATTGTCTTTCACGACGCCTTCCAAGGGGTTGGCTACTGGAATGGTTTCAGTCCGTCCCCTAATGCAATTGTCGATACACACATCTACCAGGTCTTTGATATTGGTCAGTTGTCGGAGAATATAGATGGCCATGTTTCTGGGGCTTGCGGAAATGCTGGCGCCCTTTCTGCTGCGGACAAGGGCGCCGTCGTTGGCGAGTGGTGCGGGTAAGTACTAATTGGTTACGTGACGCAAGACCCAAGCTAAAGTTTTTCAGTGCTTTGACGGATTGTGCGAAATACCTGAATGGCCGGTACAAAGGTGCACGCTACGATGGTACCTATGAGAGCAGCACGGCCATCGGCAGCTGTGATGGGCTTTCCAGCGGCAGTGTTGATGCCCTGTCAGGAGACCAGAAGACCAACATCCGCAGATTCATCGAAGCACAGCTGGATGCTTACTCGGCCAAATCTGGCTGGATATTCTGGACCTGGAAGACTCAAGGGGCCCCCGAGTGGGACATGCAAGCCCAACTTGCAGGTGGCCTCTTCCCTTCACCTCTCGACAACCGTCAATATCCCGGTCAATGCTCGTAACCAATTCTTCGTCAAGCTACTGCTAACCCTGACACCCGGACACGCTGCACCTCCACCCACTGTGATACTAGTTCTACATCACGAGCCACCAGGATCTTCCCCGACTAGTTCAGGGCGCTCTGTATCTTGAACTCAGCAACAGCGATTTTCTTTCACGACCTTGATGACGACTCTCGTTTCCCCAGATACCCCTGGCTAGGCCAATGTTTTGTTTTAAAAGATATACCCTCGTTACCCTGCAGGACAGATAGGCATGGTATCGTCAGCGATGATGGTTGAACGCCCCTAAACGGTGGCAGTGTGTAACAAAAGTCATGAGCATTTGCAATGTGTTGATGATCACTTGTACATAGTAAGGAGCGAAGAGTCGTACAGAACACATTAGGACAGCTCCTTGGGAATATCATACCTTCAGATCTATCCCATCGAAAGCGTACATATAAAATGACATTGTTTACTTTACCCCACTGTTGGCGTGTGAAAGGATGCTTCCATTGACCCGCAAGCTTAAATAACCCCCTCCCAACTACCCCACGCATCCTGACGCTCGTCCGATTCGTTATTAATCTATCGTTTTCTAGCGACCCTTGATCCGAGCGTTCAGCCATGCGATTCTTTTCAGCTTACAGTTGCTATCTATGGCATGCATGGAGCTACTGGATCTTGTTCCGAACATCATGCTAGTAAAGCCCTGCGTGCGCTACGCTTTCCCCTTGAGCCTCGGGATCTAATCTTCCGCAGATTTCTGTTCCTGGAAGAAGCTCGGCCTTGGTTTGCTTTTTTCCAACCTATCCATAGAACAAGACAATTGAGGCGAAGGCGGGGAGCATATAACTCATGCAAGAAACAGAGCTCTAACACATCTTGACCTCACTTCACCGTGCAGCAAACCCTCCAACCCCGCATCTCCAGCCAAAGTTTCCCTCGAAGCACACGCGGTTCTCCATAATTCTCGGGGAAGTGCGTCTCATTTGCTGGCAATCGGCGGCTTCCACCTCGGATCAAGGCAAAGTTATGCCTAACAAAGTCGAAAACCTCCCCGTTCTGTCCTCATTAGGATAGAGAGGAGTCCTCATGTGCTGGGCTCCTCTGTCAAGGTTGGTAAAGGAGCCTTTGGTCCTGGTGAAATGCGTGTCGCCATGGTTCCAGATGCTTGGGACGGGTTGCGCTTTCCCTCAGCTCACGAATGTATAAGAGGATCGAGGTGACACCGATTACGTTCGACTTCACACCTTTCCCCGCTCTCATTAGAAGCTCATTTTTCTCTCTCCTTCAACAAACCGTTCCGCAACTATCGCATATTACCTTTACAAGATGGCTCCCTCTATTCCTAAGAAACAATGGGCACAAGTTATCGAGAAAACTGGCGGCCCGGTTGAGTACAAGCAGATCGACACACCAACACCGGGACCAGATGAGGTTCTGGTGAACATCAAGTACACTGGCGTCTGCCACACTGATCTACATGCTGTCAACGGAGACTGGCCCTTGCCTACCAAACTTCCACTTGTCGGCGGACACGAAGGCGCTGGCTATGTTGTGGCACGTGGTGAGCTTGTCAATGATGACATCGTAAAGATTGGCGAAGCTGTTGGCGTGAAATGGCTCAATGGATCTTGTTTGGCCTGCGACTTCTGCCAGCAAAGTGACGAGCCTCTATGCCTCAAACCTACACTCTCAGGCTACACCGTTGACGGGACTTTCCAGCAATACTGCGTCGCAAAGGCCGCACATGTGGCTCATATCCCAGAAGGCGTGCCCCTAGACGCGGTGGCTCCAATCCTATGCGCCGGCATCACGGTCTATAAAGGCATCATGGAGTCTGGGCTACGGCCGGGTCAATCCCTAGCCATTGTCGGAGCGGGAGGGGGCTTGGGGTCGCTGGCTCAACAGTATGCGAAGGCGATGGGGCTTATAGTCATAGCTATTGACACCGGAGATGACAAGAAAGCAATGAGCGAAAAGATGGGTGCTGAGGTAGGCACCGACACCTTGATTGTTCTTGGGTCCGCTGACTTCTGCGTAGGCTTTCATTGACTTTGCCAAATCCAAAGATGTTGTGAAAGACGTCCGAGAGGCTACAAAAGATGGGCTAGGCCCGCACGCTGTCCTTTTGGTGGCTGTCACTGAGAAACCCTTCCAGCAAGCTGCTGAGTATGTGCGACCACGTGGCGCTGTAGTCTGCATCGGTCTGCCGGCGGATGCGCAACTCAAGGCTCCGGTTTTTGAGTCGGTCGTCAAGATGATCCAGATTAAGGGCTCATACGTTGGTAACCGCAAAGATTCGGCAGAGGCACTTGAGTTCTTCAGACGAGGTGTTATCTCTGCTCCTTTCAAGACGGCAGAGCTGAAAGATCTACCGGAGGTGTACAAGATGATGCGTAAGTGCTTGATGCGACAAAATTTCTCTTAAAACAGAAAGCTAACTTGGGCCACTCGTAGATGAGGGAAAGATCGCGGGAAGATATGTGCTAAAGGTGCCCGATTCATGATATGGTACTTCAGGGAAGACACGGCGCTGTGAAGTGGCTTTTTCAATCAATGCAGAAAATTCATGCCTGGTTGATAACAATAGCGAACAACCTTAGGGGCTCTTCATAAACATAGATTCTCGTTACAGATGGAAGCGTCAGGTCGCAACACAAGATGCCAGTACTGTACTTAGCTATACTGGCTGAACCTCGGCGAAACAGCGATCGCCTGCCCTTCTCCAGCCGAACTTTTCATGCTGATATTCTCGACTTCCCCAAGACCTGCAGAAAAAGCTCCTGTCGGCGCATAGCATCGTGCAGAATTCTTTAATAAAATTTCCGCCAATCTATCACCGTGGATCTGATTCGCCTGAATGCCCCATCGTGATTTCTCGAGCACCCCCGGACACGCGGAGATCGATCCCTGACCCACAACTGAGCGAGAACCCTTAGAACTGCCGAATGTGGTCTCGGTTCAACCACCTTTCCCACTAATTGGGCATGGTTACTCCTGGGATGTTGCGGGGGTAAATTCATGGTTTGTTTGGGTTTATCCGGAAGCCTTGGAGGGTATTTTCTTCAGAAATGTACACAATTTGGCTGTCGCTTCTGGGCGTAACAATTGCTCGACATGGATGATTTGCGGGAATACGGGGATGAAGTTCAAGAGGTTTTTCTTCAGGGGTACGTAGATGGGATCGACGCAGGTACTGATCGTAGGTGGACCATAATGTTTTTATTAACCGTTGGGATCCCTTTGTTTCCTGTGTTTCTTGTCCGCGTGGCTGGCTGTTCCCTTGAGTCCTGTCAAGATGTTTCTCCTCAAGGCCCTTTCTTGCGTTCTTTTTCTTCTTGATCTTGCCTCTGGGCTCGGTCAGAAGCCTGTTGTGGCGTTCAATGCCACAAGAGGTGGTGTTCTCCTTGCAGGTGGAAGCACCACACCGAGTATCCTAGTCGATGGCAACGACTATGGAGGTGTTGTACGCGCCGCGAATGACCTGGCCAAAGACTTTGGACTTGTGACCGGCAGAAACCTCACAGTGTCGATGATCAATGGAACGGCGAACAGTACAAGCAGGTCAGGCTCAATGGCCATTATTGCCGGAACCATCGGCCGATCCAAGCTCATCGACTCCATGGTTTCAACTGGCAAGATCGACGTATCGCAAATCAAGGGAAAATGGGAGTCTTTCACTACCCGAGTTGTGCCATCGCCCCTGAGCGGTATCTCAAACGCCTTAGTCATAGCCGGAAGTGATAAAAGAGGCACTATATACGGCATGTATGATATTTCGGAACAGATTGGAGTATCGCCGTGGTATTGGTGGGCGGATGTCCCTGCACAGCAGCATAGTACCATTTATGCAATGAATGCGACGAAAGTACAAGGCTCTCCATCTGTGAAGTATCGTGGCTTCTTCCTGAACGATGAACAGCCGGCATTGAATAATTGGATCCAGGAGAATTACCCAGATGGAAAATACGGCCCTGGTTTCAATGCAGACTTCTACTCGAACGTGTTCGAACTTTTGCTCAGGCTACGTGCCAATTATCTCTGGCCTGCGGAATGGAACTCAATGTTCGATGTGGACGATCCACGGAATCAGCCGACAGCCGACTATTATGGGGTCGTCCTTGGAAGCAGTCATACAGAGCCTCTGTTTAGGTGGACCAAAGAGCAGAGCACATTCTTGCAAGGGCCCTGGAACTGGCTCACGAATGAGGCTAATATCCGAGCTTTCCTCACTCAAGGAGCAAAGCAGGAATCCCCTTACGAGGGCATGTACACTATGGGAATGCGTGGACTAGGAGATACGGCGTCTCCCAGTATCAACGCTAGTGTACTGGAAACTATCGTGCGCGGAGAGCAGCAGATTCTGGGCCAGGTTTTTAACACCTCAAATGTTTCGTCCATTCCACAGATGTGGTGCCTGTACAAGGAGGTCGGCGGCTATTTCAACCAGGGCATGGATGTTCCTGAGGATATCACTCTACTCTGGGCGGATGACAATTGGGGCAATACTCAACGACTACCTCTGTCGAACGAGACAAGTCGAGCAGCTGGTGCGGGAGTGTACTATCATTTTGATTATGTTGGTGAGTCTAATGCAAACATTGCACAACATAGGAAGCAACTAACGATGAGGCACAGGCGATCCCCGGGATTACAAATGGATCAACACAATCTCTCTGCAAAAGACATGGGAGCAAATGCATCTCGCCTATCAGCGCCAGGCTCGCCAGATCTGGATCGTCAATGTGGGCGACCTAAAGCCTCTTGAAATTCCAATTTCACATTTCTTTGATATGGCTTATGATATGAGCCTATACACGACACCAGACAGTACGGCGACATGGTTGCAAAATTGGGCAACTAGGGAGTTCGGCTCAGCTATGGCTCAAGATACTGCGGATGTTATGAACCTTTATGGGATGTATGCGAATAGAAGGAAATATGAACTGCTTGATCCGACAGTTTACTCCGTGGTCAACTACAACGAAGCCGACACGGTCCTTGAGCAGTGGAAAAATTTGACGATTATGGCCAACAGCATTTATAACAAGCTAAACCCAGCTGCTCAAACTGCCTTCTTCGAGCTGGTCTTGCACCCAGTCTCGGCCGCCTACACTGTGTATAACATTCATATTACAGCTGCGAAGAACAACATGTTTGCACAACAGAGACGGACTAGTGCAAATACCATGGCTCAACAAGCTTTAAATCTCTTCAACCAAGATCACCAACTTACGCAGCGTTATCATGACCTGCTAAATGGAAAATGGAATCACATGATGGACCAGACGCATATCGGCTATGATTGGTGGCAACAGCCGATGAGGAATACGCTGCCCCCTTTGAGCTATGTCCAAGCCCTTGAGACAAGTTTAGCGGGCAATCTTGGTCTCTCGGTGGAAGGGGGCAACGGCTCTGCTCCAGGAGATAGCCGTAATAATATCGCGAACAGCAATTCCACTCAGATCTTGCCGCCTATGGACCCATACGGGCCTTCAAGCCGATGGATGGATATCTACTCCCGCGGAACTGGATCTTTCAGCTTTAAAGTCTCACCAAACGTCGACTGGGTCACAGCCACCCCTTCATCAGGTACAATCGGAGCCAACGGCAACACGACGGACACCAGAGTGTATTTGACCGTCGACTGGGACCGTGCTCCATCCGGTGCCACCATCGTACCCATTAACGTGACTAGTAGCACTCCGTATGGCAACTACGGCATGCCAATGGCACGCCTCCCTGTCAACAAAACCTCCGTCCCAGACTCCTTCCACGGCTTTGTCGAGTCTGATAAAACTGTCAGCATCGAGCCAGAGCACTCTTCCCAGAACACCTCAAATGGCAACATATCCTACGCCACCATCCCAAGCGCTGGCCGTACACTGTCCGGTGTAACTCTCCTTCCTGTGAACATCCCTTCCCAGCCCGTCAGCGCCAGCAGCCCTCACCTCGAATACGACATCTACCTCTTCACACAGACTATGGCAAATATCAGCGTCTACCTTACTCCTGGACAGAATACCGACCCGACAAGACCTCTTCGCTTTGCTGTCAGTATAGATGACGCAACACCTCAAGTCGTCCAGCCAATCCCATCTGGCAGCTATGCGTATAGCTCGCCAGAACCGCAATGGTGGATCTCGATGACAAGCAATGCAGCGATCGTGAATACTACCAGTCATGCAGTCACGCCAGGAGCTCATACTCTGAACTTGTGGGCGTTAGAACCGGGCGTGGTCTTCCAAAAGATCGTCATGGATTTGGGAGGCGTGAGACCGAGCTATTTGGGTCCACCGGAGAGCATGAGAGTGTAGGTAGAGATGTTTCGACCGAAATGTGGGACATAGTTTCTATCTTAGATTTTATGAGTTATTGAATGGTATTTTGGCTGGAAGTATTTAATTTCGATTGGTGAGTCTTTGAGTCTACAAAGGGCAGAAATTTGTTTGCATAGACGCATAAGTCAGCTCATTGAATTTGCATCGTGATTGATTACGCCATTTAGAAAATAAAGTCTTCATTTAGCAAGGTGAAGAGCCTTTGCTTGTGGCAGGTGAAGATGGCTGGAGCGGTGCGTCTAAGCCAGTCCGAGATTAGCGCACTCACGTGAAATGTGCATGACAGCTGGTCCTGACTCGCAACTTAACCATCATTCTCGACTCTACATCCCTTGTGCGACATCCCCTTCCGACATTATATCTCCCTTCCCAAATTTGTCTCCAAAACATCTGTCTTGTCAATCATTTCCAAGACACCTTCGAATTGAATTTACCATGGGCAAAAAGAAGCGCGGTCATCCCGACCTCGACGAGGTCCTCGGCCGACCGTGGTGTTACTATTGTGAGAGAGATTTTGATGATTTGAAGATCCTTATCGACCATCAAAGAGCCAAGCATTTCAAGTGCGATAAGTGCGGTAGGCGATTAAACACCGCCGGTGGTGAGCTTCTTATGCCCTGCTCCTCTGGTCAAAGGGGCCATTAGACTGACGGTGTTTGTCCAGGGCTGAATGTACACATGTCGCAAGTTCACAAGGAACAGCTAACCGCTGTCGACAATGCTTTGCCGAACCGATCTGGACTGGATATTGAAATTTTTGGGACGGAGGGAATCCCTGAAGAGATTGTCCAACAACATAGGCAACGAGTGCTTCAGAATTACCATCAAGCAGAAGCCGAACGACGAGCCGCAACTGGCAATCCGGCACCTGGTGGAGCTGGCGCGCAATTGAAGAAGCCAAAATTTGAGTCTCCTTCAGAAATGAAGGCTCGCTTAGCAGCTCACAAGGCCAAGATGTCTGAACAGAGCGCTGGTGGCAACAGCGGCGGCGGTACACCATTAGGCGCTGGACAAGCGCCTAGTCCGGCCATGGGCCAAAGCACAAATGGATTTGTAAGTTCGAGGATCTCCATTCATGCGACTTTCTAACCTTTGAATCAGCAGCCACCTGGCGCCAACCAATATCCGCCTTTTCCGCAGCAGTACAACGGCGCGCCGCCAAACGGTGCGTTCGGCCAACCTCCTTTTAATCAACCTCCCAATCAAGCTCCACCCTTTCAACAACACCCCGGATTCCAACCGACACCAAGTTTCTCTCCTCCGCCCTTTCAGAATAACGCTCCACCGCTTGCGCAACCATTCCCAAATCCTCAATTCTCTCCTCCATCAATGCAAAATGGGCCTCCACAATTTCAGCAAGGCCCTCCCGGTGGGCTTCCCTCGGCGTTTACAGCCCAGCATCAACAGCCGGGACGGACTCATACCCCTCCACAAAACGGCCAAAGGCCGCCATCCCTTCCGCCTGCTCCCGGCTTGCCACAAAGGCCAGCCTTCGGCGCACCGCACGTCAATGCATTTCAGATGCAACAGATGCATCAAGGTCAGATCCCTGGTCCCCCAAATCCAGTAATGAGCCAGCCCCCTCCCGGTCAAGACATTCCTCCAGCTACATATGGACAAGTACAACAGCAGCAACAGCAACAGCCAGTGGGGCCGCCACCAGGTATGTCTGATGGCTCTACAAACGCTACGTCTCTAGATGACCTCATATCCGGCGCATCGAAACAAGCGGAAGCCGCTGCGGCAGCGGCGAATACCACCAGTGCTGGTGCACCACCTGTCGACACACAAGCGGCTACGACGAAAGCGCCCGAGCAGCCGGCTGCCACGGAAGAAAAGACCGGCAAGAAAGAAAAGGAGAAATCGAAAGCCGCGAAGCTGGTCTATTCTGACAACGAGACCAGCCCAGAAGAGAAAATGGCTTCATTGTCTAGGTACGCTTTCACTCCTGAACCTAAAAGGAACGTAGTACTTGGAAGACCTGAAGGCGTTGTGACCGGCCCAGCTGGGGGATCAGACAATGTTGCGGACGCAACCAGGGGACTGTAGGTCTGCGATTTTCAAGCGCCCACCATCTTATCCTCAGCCACATGACGGGTTAATTTTGCATCTCAGGGAGGATGAGAGGTTGAAGATAAGTTTGCGGATCGTCTATTGATTTCAAGCATCGGCTATAACTAAGAACGACCGACGTGCC
Organism: Pyrenula massariospora; assembly: GCA_021030905.1. Classification (NCBI taxonomy): domain Eukaryota; kingdom Fungi; phylum Ascomycota; class Eurotiomycetes; order Pyrenulales; family Pyrenulaceae; genus Pyrenula; species Pyrenula massariospora. Next base: position 146,273 of record JAGFMI010000006.1, read on the forward strand.
ACCCGCTCGGATCGCCTGACATGACAACCCTCAAACCAATCATGCAAGATCTTTGAGGAGGATATCACAGAGTCCATTGCTGGTGAGTCGACAAACACAGGTTGTGTGTGGAGGGTGCTGATGGAACGGTTGGGCATCTAGCATTGGCGTTTGGGGTGGAAATTGAGCGTATACGCCACGGACGTATCTCTTCTTCGTAAGTGTTTACGTGGTCGGTGGCTCCTCTTCTTTTTCTGTATTGCTAGTCTTGCGAATGCCATTTGGTTTGCCATCTATGTAGCTACTATAAGACGATGTGAGTCCAGTGTTTCATCTGATCACATGCTGATTACGGACGGCTTGGAGAGCGAAGCTTCTAAACCCTTGATGAGAGGGGGAAAGAAGCTCGCCGAAGGCTCTCGAATTTTAACCTGGGGCTGCTTTCCAAGAGCGTCGGCTAGGGCTTGGACAAGGAACGTGCGGTCATTTGTGGTTTTCGAGGACGGTTTACTAGGGGTAGATAGATACCGATTTCATTTGTTCTCATTTCGGGAAGATGCATCTTCATCCTTATAAATCACACGTGTAATGCCACAGACTCTTCCCAATACTCGATATTCCAGCGTGTTGATTTCAAGATGCTTCACTGCAGTCGAGCACCGGCACTCAGGAAGGACAGTGCAGCGCATTACCCTACTGTACGGCGTCAATCACGCTGGCTGCTTCCTTCACTCATATGCTTGTTGCAATTCGAAAGCTTTGTAATTAACTATGATTTGTCAATCCACCGTCTGCTCCACGCGTCCATACGCCATCCCTCCGTCCTTTGCCCGTCCACAACAGCACTATACTGTCTCTACCTCCTTTTCCATTTTTTTTCCCTATTTTTTTTCTTCTCTCTTTCCTCACTGGTATAATTGATATAGTATGTAAACCTTTCCAGTCAACCACACATCTTGACCTAGCTGGCTAGCTAGCTGTCTCAGCGCCTCCCCTGCTCTCCTTCCTCCTCTCCCTCCTTCCACCGTCCCCGTCACCAATAGAGCTATACCATCCCCCTCCCTCCCGGTCCCCTTCTCACCCACATCCCCCTTCCCGCTCTCGAATTTCTCCTTCCCATTCATCCCCCCGTCCTTTCCCTTCGTCCCCTTATAATGTCGACACAATCCGCGCACCCTCCCCAACCAACCATCCACCCATCAGCCCTGCCTCACCCTGACTCGCCTTCCCTTGCCTTCCCTCGCCACGTCATCTCAGCCCCGCGTCTCTAAGTTACACCACACCACACTATACATCTGTACATACATACACTCTCACCCAGCCCTCCCACCTTCTACTCCCCATCCCCGACATGTCACCCTCAAACATTCCGCCCCCGCCTCGAATCTGCCTGCAGTATGGCGTGCCGTGTTGCACTCTCTAAGGGCTTGGTGGGGAGGTCGTTTCCGTTTGGCGGGTCGGGACGCGTGCTTGTCTGCCTGCTGCTCTGGGCTCTTTCGCGCTGGGGTGTGTACGGTGATGGTGCTGGTGCTGGTGCGGGTGCGGGTTATGTTTGTGCTTTGGAATTAATATTTATGGGGCTTGTGGTGGAGTGGATATGTCTTTTCTTTGATGCGTGTGTAGGGGGTGGTGTGGAGGTTGGTATTGTCGTTGGTGTTGTTGTTGATTTTGAATTTGATTTCAGAAGGGGTGGGACTAAGATTGGGACTGGGGATGTAGGATACGGATCCAAGTGGCGCGTTGACTATGGAGGAAGGCTCGGGGCTCTGGTGGGCTTTGTGCCGGGGGAGGGCGGGGGAGGGTTTTGATAGAAAGCTGGTTGTGGAAATGGAAACGGAAACAGGGGATATGATGGGGCATGCATGGCGTTCAAGAAGGGGGTTTTTTGGTTTCAATGTAGTCGATATACTTCCCGAAACGTTATTTATTATAAGAGCCATGCTAAAGCCATTTACCAAACATTTGTGAGATTGGCCTATTGATCCATCAAAATCCAAGGGGTATCATATCCTGCGCACAGACAAAAGAATTCCCCAATGATTAGTATATCGGCCACCTAGTCCATGGAAACTTTGATATTTTACGGATATACGCCAATCAACAAAAGAAAAATCAGTACCAGGACAGGCGATTGTGGTCATATTTCTTCAAGGCTTTCCTGCAAAGCCCCCACATCCAAGCTGACGGGTTTGATATTGATAGGCGCTCGAGCTGGCGCCCTGAAGCCAGGGATGAAGCCCTTCTGGTTGATGCCCGGCGCCCTGCCATTGAAAGCGAGACTGAGAGGATTTTCTGGTTCCCGCTCTATCGTGCTGGTGTTGGTCTGCTTGTTTGGCTCTGTGGTGGTCGTGCTCTGGCTGGACGCAGAACTCGCGCTCCGCCGTGCGGCTGCGCTGCTGTTTGCCGCGGCCCGAGCCCGCAGGTCGGGCGTCGAGGACGTGGGGATGGCCATCATGTTCGGTCGATTGCGGGTCCACCAGCCGCCGATATTCAGGCCGCTGCTGCGGTAGGGTTTCGGGCCGGTGGATTCTGCGTGCTCTCGGGCGAGAGACGACAATAACATGTCCCGTGAGGATTTGCTTGGGCGGGCAGTGTCTCCAGAGGATGAAGGGTCCAGGACAAGGGTCGGCACAGCAGCGGTTGCGGAGATGGATGAAACGGTGGCTGTCTGCGGAGGGTGGGAGGTGATGAGAGGCGTTGGACCGGGGCGCGGACGGAGGGCACGTGGGGCGGGGGTGTGGATGTCCATTCCCGAGATGGAGTGGACGGAGTGGAGGGAGGTAAGGGAGGGGTTGCGGTGAAGTGACGCGAAGTACGTCGCGTTAGAATCTGGAAAGGGCGGCGGAGGAGAGGGGGAAGGCGTTGGGAGGCTGTCCTCATTGTCCTCGTCGGGTTCTAAGGGTTCGCTCTGGGGAGTAGAGGGGTCGTTCGAAGTGAGTTGGGAGTAGATGGTAGTGTTCTCAGGAATTGGCGAGGGGACGACGCCATGTTTGCTCGTCGCGGAGAGCGGATTGTCAAGCATGCTGAAGGAGAAATCTGATTGATCGCGACCATGTGGTACCTTCCCAAAGATCGGGGAAGCAAAGCCGTTACTTTCTGGGCTCGTAGGCCGTGAGGAATCGAAGTCTTCTTCGATGCGATCGAAGATTGACGAGTTTCGACGGAAGGAGCGGGGTGAGCTGGGGAGAGAGGACAAGACTGTCGAATGACCTGTGGCGGAGGACTGGAGGGACCAGCGGTTTGAGTGTGGGATCGGGACGGAGCTCAGCGGAGAAGATATGTCAAAAGACGGGTCCGCGGAGGGAGTCGAGGATATTGAGAGATGGGATAAGGGTGTTCTCGCCGGCTTTGGTCTGGAGGTAGGTGTAAGCAACGCAGCAGTGTTGCGTCGCTTGCTGCGGCGTGGTAGCACAATACGCTCTTTTCGCGCATGCGGAGTGTGATAGTGGTGGTGAACATGAAGCTGCTGAGAGATAGATTCAGGGTTACTGCGATCAAGCTCCTCGCTCAGAACGGATTTCGGATCGTAGTCACTGGCCGCCAGCGGCTGGTGAAGAATGATCCGATCGCGCAGGTTCTGGACTTCTTCGTTGGACGAGTAGAGCATCTCGCGGAGCTCGTTGATCCCAGCTTGGAGGTTGCTGTTGTCAAGGAGAATGTCCCGGACGAAATGAGAGACGACATTGGTACCGCCATGGCTCTGGGAAAGAGATCTTGCCGCTGCTGCACCTTTCAGCCTTCCAGCAGCCGTTTCCAATTCCTTCTCAACGGCACGCCGCCTCTCCATCCGGCCCATCAGTTCAACATGTCTTTGCCGTTCCTCGCTTGCCTCCTTTTCCATCCGCTCCATTTGCTCGTAAAGATCGCGTAATTTGCATTCAGCCTGACGCCAACGAGATAGGGCTGAACGCCCATCGTCTTGAGAGGTCTCGAGGTCTTCGCGTAATTTGGCTTGGTCTCCTTCGACCTTGAGAAGCTCGTCTTCAAGTTGGGTAGCCCGTAGGGCTAGTGCGGTTAATCGTCGGATCTCCAGCTGAGCGGAAGCGAGTGTCGCATTCAAGGATTTGATGTGTGCATCAGATTCCGAGATTGATTCGTTGAGGCCCTCCAGCTGGTCCAGCAGCTCTCGATTTTCGGCTATGATCTTCTGGTTCTCATGTTCCAAATTTCGCTTTTCGCCTTCCAGCTTCTCAATGTCTGTGGTCATACGCTCCCTCTCCTTCTCCGCCTCGGCCATGTAGGATTCATGTCGGGTGAGAAGTGCCTGCAAAGTAAGGTTAGCAACGTCCAAAGTGTGGTATAAACTTATAGAACGAACTCGAAAGCACAGCGGAACAATGTAAGGCATTTTGGCAATGGTTGCGACGTGATGGGTATACTGACCGCACCAAGAGATGCCGCAGTCTCAACATCCCTTTCAACGCCCGAGAGCGCTTGCTGATTCTGTTGTAAGAGAGCGCAGGATGGGTTCCCACAGCAACAGGCGAGAGAAGGCATGATAAGGGTGGAATGTCGCGTTAGGCATGTCGTGGTAATCAACGAGTGAGAGGAGATCGGTGGGAGAAGATTGGCAGGGATAGTGTCATGTCGGATGGGTCAAAGAGTGACAGAAGAGGAGATGGGAAGAGTTTCTATGCCTCTGGGTGAACAGGTAGTCATCTGAGAGTGCAGGGCATCGTTCTGCACAACCAAGAATGGACGCCTCGCGCGCGGTGTCTGATTGGTGCGACGCTCGGGCCACTCGCCATCCCAGCCACCGGGATCGACTCGTCCTGCTTCCAACGCATGCTTCTGCCTATCATAGACAAAACCACCGCCGTCTGCACCGTGACCATGGAACCAACCTCTTTTCCCACACCACCGAACATCCTACCATGACATCGGTGCTTTCCTTTTTGTTGGTTTAGGACCGCCCATCTGCAAGCCAGCCTGCTCAACGCCCTATTGGGAACTTCTTGGCCACGTCCGACGCGCTACAGAGCCTACGCACTGCCTATCAAGCCTCTTTGATTACAAAAGCACCGAACATTGATATTCCCCTAGCTCCATCCTCTCGGGAGGCTCCCGGACACTTGAATAGCGTTGTGACCTTCTTCGAGACGACGAGCAAGTTTTCAAACTCAGCCGGAGGATATCGGTCGAGTCTCAAGTGGGCTAGTGCTATTTGCTTTAGCAGTGGGCACTTGCTGAAAAGCAGCAAATCCGACATCGCTCTGAACGTTGAGCTCCGATCGAGCATGTCCGTGTGAAGCGTGCATCGATGGTGTACGGATCGTTCCGAATGTCCCAAACGCCCCATCAGTGGGTTGCGAACGACCCAATGTTTGCCTTGCTTGTCTGTCCTCCGTTTCCCCAAATGTGATAACGTAGGTATATACGCCGTGCTTGAAACTCGGTGTAGGGTTTTCCCATTTCTCCACTCAGTTCAACGTTCCTGATGCTCTCAACACTCCAAGCGTTGAGTTCCACAACTTATGTAACATTGTTCCTTTCGAATGTCATACCTATGTATATCCTCAACCGTCACACGTGGGCGACAAAGCACAAAAGCAAGGAGATGAAGCTCGGGTAGATAGCCCTTGAATAGCACTCCATTCATCCCGTTTCTTTCCGCTTGCTTCGATGAAACGTGCTACCATGATATCAAACATGGCACACCCCGGTAAGAACGGCTTTTATTCCCGACGAGCACTGTGTATCGCATAGCTTTGTCCTCGATTGCCCCTTCGATCACTCTGCAGAAGACTTTGTTTGACTCTTGCGGTGAAGAAAAAGATCATGGTGCGTTGTCTTAAGGTCGTTCGATCATGCCTCTGGTTCTCTGTGGTGGGAATCAACATCACTTGTACCCAAAATCTCAGAGCAGCAGTGTCCGAAAGAAACATTCCAACACAATTTCCTGCCTCCCAGAGCAATCCACGAGTTTTTTTCCAGCTACCTCCAGCCACAAAAATCACTTTCCGATCTCACCAACACGAAAGTTCTCGATGTCTCAAACCAACTATCAAAAAGCCAAGACTCTGTTCGATGCTCTCGAAGGCGCAGCCAGAACACTTCCCTGGCCTAGCCCCAACCAAGCAAATGTCGAGATCAGCAAATGCCGGGCGCAGATGGAATTGGCCGCTAGGGAGCTTGGAGTCACTGGCTTTCAACATTGGTTCAACAAGAACCGTTATGCACTCACCACCAGCCGACATGTGTTTATGCAAGCTTTGAAGAACGAGTTGCAGAAAATGTGGGCTTGGACTGAGGGAGGAAAGAAACCGTACGCCTATCCGCAAGGCTAGCTTTCAAGTTTGATAGCCAGTAAGTCAAGGAATGCTTCGTATGATGGTCGCGTTCTCGCTGACAATGAACAGGTATGTCGACTGCGCATTCGGGACGAGGTGGCGACGATTCCAGGAATTGAAGAAGAGAGAACGCCGTTTCATTAGTCAATTAGGTGGTCAATTAGGCGCTGGCGATCTCGTTCATAGACTTATTAGACGGGCTTTGGTTCTAAGAAATCTTTGCGAGTATCAGTCTCGCGAGTGTGGAGCAGTTCTGGGATTTTGTTGAAGTCCTGGCTTCATTGGGAGTTTGCTTTGCCATTTTTATCAGATGCGTATCAACCTTTAACTTCCCTGAGTCGAATTTGTTCGTCATTCATCCTGCAGCCACTCAAAGTTCCTCGGTATCAAGGCAGTTGTTGCGTAAAGTTTTATCTGGAATGCGTTAGCTGAAACAGCGCATGGTCTCGACGAAGCTAAAGTTCTCACAGAATACATAATCGGTAGCGGCTCTAAAGACCACTTTCTAGCCGATGTTTACCAATGGCGGGCTCGACCAGTGATCCATTCTAATCATCGATGAAGAAACCTGCGGTAGCAGGGTTGAAAACCCGATCTTGACCGTCGCGCTCACAGAATCTTTCATCCTTATATCAAGAATGTCCAAAAGCTGGGCCACACGAATTCCTCTTCAAAAATTCTCCTTACCTGCTCTAGCACGAACCTCTCCACCTTTCCTACGTTTTTTAGTACCTGCCTCCCTTCCCCTCTCCTCCCAATCTCACTTTCTACCCGTAGTTCTCTTAACAGGCCATCTCCATCACCTCGAATATTTCTGCTACTATCCTCATCTTGATTACCGTGAGAAGCACCGCCGACGAGCGCCTCACCATCTTCGGGCGACAGAAAGCAGAAATGACATCTTTTCCTAATCTGGGCGAGGATAGCCACACCATCGAAGCTTAGACCTGTGATGGATAGCTGGAGCGGGATGCTCATAAAGCTCGTCATTGGGTAGTCAAGCAATAGTTCTGCGGTGAGAGAAAGGCGCACATCTCCCGCGTACTTCACTTTAAAGACGATCTGCAGATCTGAAGGATGTGGAGTCCGGAAACGCTTTGCGGATTGAGGCTCTTCAGCCTGCTCTGGAGTGGACGAGCCGTCTAGGAAGTCGGATTTGCTAGGACGTTCACGTAATGGTGTCTGAGAATCGGAGATCGGGGAGACGGCTGTGAGTATGGAGTCCGAGGTCGAAGGGCGGGGAGGAGACTGGGAATGGGATTCGATAGAGGCATCAGTGTCTCGCCTGTGACTTAGCTGTGGGAAAGGGAACCCTGTTTGGCAGCTATTAGGAAATTGCGTGCCACCTGCAACAGCGGCAAGCGGGGTTTGGCTTCCTGATAAACCTCCAAGAGGCAGGTGGAAATAGTTGAGATGGGATGGGAGGCCAGGGGTGCCACTACGAGGATGAAAAGGACTGTTAAGCTGGTCGAGAGGGGAGCGCAGGGATGGCAATCGCGTTTCAATCTGAGGTGGAAGTCTGGAAGGTTTTCTGGGCGATCTGTCAGTAGTAGACTGAGTGGTATGTCCTGGGAGAAGCTGGTCTTCTATCGACGGAGTTTCAGAATCTTTAGATCCTGGGCCACCATTATGAGCCTCTGCCGCGTCATCTTCGTCGTCTACTTCATCGTCATCCTGTTCATAAAAGTCTGCCAGAGGGTCACATATGTCTTTAATCTCGAGCTCTGGGCAGACCTTGCCGAAGTCAAAAGAATGTACCTTTACCGAGCGAATGAAACGCGGTAGAGCTACTTGCTGAAATTTGTCGTCGATGAATGATCGGATCGACTCGGCTAGAAATTGGCCGTCAGGGCCAGAAGATATTGTATCCCATCTGATGTCTACCGACATTTCTTTGGAGTCTAGAGTATGTTTGCCACAGGCCTACCCAGGTCGCTTTTGCAGGAGCTCGATTTGGGAAGCAATCTTTAATGGACCCGCCACCAAAAACGGCATGCAAGAAGGGTGAGTATGGTGGTTGAGTGCTTTGGTCATTGCAGAAGTGCTTGGTAAGCCCAGAAGTGAAGGTTCTTCTCAACGGTCCTCATTATGATAGGGTGGTCTGCTATTAGCGGAGACTGCAGCGGGCCGGGTCGGGTCCCCGCGCGGGCAGGATGGTGGGAATGGGATTGTTGAGGCTGTCGATGCGGTTTCAGTTGTATAAAAGGGGGCTGTACTGTCTGAGCCGAGACGTTTCGTCTTGAAGCTTGGCAGGTTGACCAATTGTAAACTTAGCCCCTCTTCGCTTCTGATGGATCGGCACCCTTCCTAGCACTACAAAACCTACCAACATCACTGTCGTACAAAGTTTGGATTCTGTGCTCCCAAAATCAGTGCCGTTGAGAAAAAAGACAGGGATGAACCATGGCGTGATATCATCAAGGATCAAGGCCACCTGATCTCGGCATATCCTAGTCTATCGGTGGTTTGTTTGAGGCGACTTGAGGAATGTTTTCTGGTAGCCAACTGTATATTTCTCATGTCGCGGTGACTGCTTAGAGAAATTTTGATTTTAGTAGCTGGGCAAGAAATGTAAGATGACCATGATACATACCACTGAACTGGCATTATCTTGTGGTGCTTCTATGTTTCGACCAAGAATCTTGGCCCAGAGTGAGATGCCATTCTCACACAAAGGCGATCTCATCGGCCGTGCGGAAAGAAGGCGAGGTTGAAGCTATAAACTATATCGCTTCGGGACCGATAGGATCGAGGATACTCGTCCCGGGACTTATCCGTACTCTCCCGATTCATCTCACCAAGATCCCAAGTCTACCCGCAAAATGACTTATGTACCATTTTATTTTAGCTTTACGAACGACAGCGTCAGATGCCAAAGCATTGGCACTCTGCAGTGCAAGGTGGTCATGTATGAAGGTTTAGGTATCTGATTGCGAATGCAAGGGGGGTCAGCGGCATGTCAAGCTGCATGTACATATTGACAGGTCAGCTATCCCCACAGTGTCTGTGTGAGTGAGTGGGGTAAGGGACTAAGAACATTAGAGGTGATGTTGAAGCCGAATTGGTGTTTGGATACATAACCAAATAGAGAACTTCGTCGATGATGTGTCAAAATTTCCTCCCCAATTAGCAACTAATCCCATGCGTAGCCAATCCCGGAACCCTACCGAAGCTCGTCATGGACAAGATCAACGGAACCAAACAAGATTGGCGCCGGGTACACGTCCGTCGATCGAATTCAATGCCGCTCAAGCTTTCACGGAAATTCCTTCATTATCTTGCCATTACACAATGGTTTTCTGTCCTTTGCCTTTCCTGTAGTCTTCCCGCGCTCATGCTGGTCCTGGGTATCAATGATCATCCTGTCTTGTTGCCAAGCTTGGTCTAGCGAAATAGGGAACCGCCAAGGATAAATGCGAGAGAAGTAAATGATGCTCGAAAGTAACCGTGATGTCGTTCATTAGGAATGCAAAGGTCTGTCTTCCAAGTAAAGGTACAACGTCAGAACCTTAGAGGTGAGTGAAACGGCTGCTTCATTATTAACAGTCAACGGAAGACATTGAAGATATCGTTACTCACTCAATTGTCATCCCCGCGTACAGTCCTCACATGGCGTGTCTGCGTTTCTCTTCTCTTCGCCAGCGGGCCTAGGACACCCATTCGGAGTGTGGGCTAGCCTGCATTTGACAAAACAGGTAATGACATGGCCGCAAGAATGGCTCCAGTGGAACCAGGTGCACATTGTAGTGAAGAGGCTTTTGTCAAGTGGTGATATAGTTCAGTAGAGTCGACTTGCTTGACCTGGGTAAGGCAGCCCTTAAAGCGAGGCCAGGATGGTGAGAGAATTCCAGGAAAATTGGGGACAGGCCCCGAGGCCGGCTCATCTTATACAGAGGAATTTCCAGATCCCTCGGGACGGTCTATTTGGGACAAACGACGATACTTTCTTCTCCGTTACACAAACGTGTTTACGCAGTGGAGGTGCGGCAGCAACAGGCAATAACCTCGCGATTTCCTGCAGAAGGGACTCGGAGAAAAGAGCTGGGAAGGAAGGGTACCGCCTATCCTTGTTCAAGCAGACAAGTAATGCAAAGGCGCAATGTGCGTGTACTCGATAGAGCGAAACCCCCTATTTGGCCGGAGCTGGAAAACGGCGTCACGGCAAACATAAGGCCCTGCGGGTCAGCGTGTCCTTCACACGCTTATTTGATTTACGCAGGGAGTGGCCCGGGGGTCCGCATATCTAACAACGGCTTCTGTGCGACATTGAGCGCGGGCCTTGTCCGTCGAGGTTTATTGACTTCAAAGACACCTTCGTCTGAAACTGGTGAGCAATGTGTTCGCGGGTAAAACGAAAGGGGAGTGTCAGGTATGTGCGGGGTATCAACAAATGCTTGCCAAACGGTCAAAAAGAGTTGCGACGGGCAGATGAAGACAGATTGCAGCTCGCTGCAACTACTGCAACTGCATCATTGGCGAGGCAAGCGATAGGCTTTGGATCTGCGCCTTGAAGCTGGGCATTCAGCCCTACCAGAAAGTTAGGACCGGCACGGCAGCCTCAGAGTTTCGTTGGCGCTTCTCCATTTAGATTGGCCTCCATCACATCTCAATGACACGGGAGCTTAATATTTCCGGTCATCTTGTCCTCGACGACAAATGTTACATTGCCCGAGCAGAACCCAAACAAGCGGCCTTGCTGTGCAACGTGGACCGCGTTTCTGCGCTTCGACAGAAGACGTCGGCGCCTCACGCTCAAAGCCTACGGGTGTCGGCGAACGCTGGCTCCCAACATCGCTGACCCTGGCTAGAGAGTCCTGTTGATGGGAGGGAGAGCTCATCCACAAGGTCATTCGTCTGCGAATGTATGGCAGCTGCTAGTCACGGAAACGAGGAGTTAGAGTCGCTGAATCCTTTGGAAGATTCAATGATCCTTAACGCGTGGAGCTGACACTTCGTATTGACAAATGCATCGGAGATGCTGGCAAATGATCGGGCTGCTACTTGTAGAAGTTGGCAGGGACTTGTAAAGCGTCCCCAAGAACTCTGTTTACTTGCCTTGTACATTACCATCAAACTGACAATTTTATTGAAGTTAATCGTGAGAAAATTTCTCCGGTGGTACTGCGACAACGGCAACTAAGCCGCTGGTGTCAGATGCGCTGCACGGGAGGCCGAAGCGGGCTCGGTGGAATCCAGAAGTACCGTGGGGACGCTCCGTCAGAGTAGTCCTTTTGCGTGGGATATTCCATGTCGCACATGAAACCAAGACGGCATAGCTGCCATCACTACCTGGAATGAGATAAGCTTTGAAGCTAGTTGGTGTAATGAAATTGTTCCTCATGATAGAAAAGACAGCGCTGAAAAAAAAGTTAACAGGGGTGAAAATTTTGGGGTAGCACAAGACTCCGCGTGGCAGTTGTTAGACAGAGCCAAAGTTTGGACGAGACTGGACGTCTGCAACTACCCGCCGACGGGAGGCTCGGCTAGTCGAAAGTGACTGTTGACCTTTTTGTGAAAAGGTTGAAGAGCAGATATCCGCTCTATCGAGTTCTTCGTGCCTTCTGAGAACGTGGGGTGTGACAGCTGCTGAAAACCCTCACGGCCCAGAGATAGCCACATCAGGCAAGTTGGCGCAGGCAGCTGAAGAGCGATAAGGGATGGAGGGTCAAAGGCGAAAGGCTAGGTAGGAAGGCCGGCCGGTAGGTACAGGTAGGTAAGGTACTTGAATGGGACGGTTGGCAGATGGGCCGGCCGGCAAAAGACATGCATACTTTAGCAGCTGACAGCTGTGCATGTTGACTGTGCAGATCAAGGATAATACGGCTGCCTGGCATGTCAGTTGAGACGGGGGGAGGGGTGCAGATCAGCGAGACATATCGAGGAAGCCGATCAGAAACATTCAATCCTTGGGGGACACGATTGATGCTGTTCCAACACCTCCCTGGAGGGCTAAGGTGCTAGTAGGTAGTCAAAGATGCTGAGAGCGCAATTAATTGTGATTAGTTTGTGCTATTATTTGTCCGGCCAATGCGGGCCGAGGCACGTTACGCGGTCACGCGTATGCACTAGACCCGAAGTGGCAATGACACGCCAAGGCTTCGGTTTGCTACGGAGGGTAAGAACGATGTGGCTCGCTGGACCCTCAAGTGCCCCTCAACTCCCTCCTCTGTCAAGATCGTGATCGTGAATGCTCGACTCCTCCATGAACAACGCTTAGATACCGCTATCGCCCGTAGCCTTGCTTAAGCCCTCCAATGACACAAGCATCGCAAATGCTTCCATCTCGCGGCCTTTGTGTACCAACACGTTACCACAGTCGTGGACTGTCACAGACGCCATGAGATCGTCTCACCTCGCCGCTGAGTCCTAGGTCCGAGGCATCACGGTGTCCTCTGAACACTTTGCCATGGACCCGAAAAGGTATTTGTTGCTCTCTACGGTCTCGCTTACGCGTCTACAGTTGCTCAATGCGTTCCTATCTTGTGTGTCGCCATCGTGCTTACCAACTATCTTTGCCTCTCCTCCCTGTGATCGCATGCGAACTCCGGGGTTCCGCGCACCTCAATTGATCCTACCTCACGTCATACCACATCCATTGCCGTTTGGAATCACATCTCTGACAATCCTAAAATTATCCGTCAATGCCATGGCTCGGATTCTACGGCGTTAATCTGCCCAGGTCTCTTTGATAAACCCTGACATCGCCTAGAAGGCCAAGGACGTCAGCCTCGGTGGCGTCTTTTTCCGCCTTCTTATAAATTGAAGTTCAATAACTTTGTGAAAAGATATAGCACACACGTTCTCGCTTCCTTTGCAACCTGACATCTTTACTAGATCAACGGACATCAGAACAATTCCGATACCAAGTCGACCGTTGAGAAAACCAAAGCAAACATCAAAAATGCCTGCTACAGTACAATCGCCCACATTTCTCGTCCTCGTTCCCACTCAACATCAACACCCTGTTCTCGGCAACACCCCCCAACCCCCCGTTATTGAAGATGCGCCGTTGCACGAGACCCAAGCTCCAGCCAAAGCACACGGCTCAGAATCAAGCGCAGTTGCCCCACAGTTCGAACCGAAGAGCGGCTTCCTCAAGCTTGGCAACTAATCCTTCTCGTTTTCGGCTTATATCACCATAAGTGTATGACCATTTTTCAATTGAATGAGCGAGCCAGCGAGATGTCCCGGAGTGTTTGCATCGGAGGTCAAGCCAGGCGTAATATAGCATGGTGAAGCATGTCAATACTTCTGCTTTTGGGAAAAGATTCTAAAAATTGATCACATAATGCTGAGATCTTGAAGCAATGAACCCATGACATCGTTGTTTTTGTGATACTATACAACGGACGCCCCCCGAACCTCCAATGTGAAGTCAACCAAGATGGTTTCCTTGGACATTTTTCAACTCCAGCTCGAAGTTTAACTCTTACTTCTCCTAGCCCTCTCTGACTTGACGCGCTGACGGAAGACACTCAAAATCCTCTTCATCGCTCGATAATACTACCTCTTTCGTCCTATTTACCCTTCTACCGTATCTTCCTCTTCCTCTTCCTCTCCCTCGATCCTCCCTCCACTCTCCTCTTCATCCCATCCCCTTTCCCCTGTAACTCCCGCCCTCCGGATCCTCATCACACATCCCCTTCAAACTTCTAACCCTCCTAAGTCTCCTCACAATCCAACCGGCAATCTCACCTCTACCCCGGCGAAATTTTTCTCTGGAAAAGATTGGGATTGGTCTCGCTGTGACGCACACGCAGCTCCTTGGTATGGGTTGAGAGCATGATTCCGGTGAAGGCTTCGTTGGGTGTGTCTGTCTGTGTCTGGATTGCGCGGAAGTTTGGGGCTCGGGTGCAGAAGTGATGATAATGTGATGATTTGGAGCGTCTGCTGATATTCTGATGGAGTCAATCGCTAAGTAGACAATTGGCCGTGGATATACAATGCACGTAGCTAAATGCTCCATCAATCCCCGCAAGACTCGCCGTGAGCTGCCTAACTGTACGAACAAGTCTATCAAAGCTCCTCAATAACTAATTCTCAAATCTTTATATGCTCAAAGTCTACAAGTGCTCAACTCCACCGCCACCAACACAATCCAGCAAAAGTACCCCGACGAAACACTATGCTCCAAACCCGCAACCCCCTAAATAATAACCAAATTCCTCACCCTCACCCCCCTCGTCTCAACCCAATACCTCCTCTTCACCCCCACGCCCAACCCCCTCCTCAACCCCTCCCAAACCCTCTCCCCCCCACCCACCATAACCATCGGCACCCCATTCCTCCGCGGCACGCCCCCGGCACTGACCTGCTCCCTCTCCAGATGCGGCCGCACCAACCCCCCACCACCACCTCCTCCTCCTTCCCCAACCTCCTCGTCGTCAAAACTGACAACGACAACGAGCTGCAGCGACGCCGGCGACGGCGGAAAGCCGGGGATGTTCGCGAGCTTGTCGGAGAAGGAGCAGCCGCCGCGGCGGACGAGGAGGACCTGGTGGGTGCGGACGACGTGGAGGGGGAGGGGGTGGGCGCAGAGGGTGTCGGTGGCGTAGATAGTCGTGAAGAGGAGGGGAGCGGATTGGGTTCCGGGGAGGGGGGAGGGGGCGTCGGGCCAGTCGGGGAGGGGCGCGGTGCCGGGGCCGGTGGGGAGGGCGGCGGGGATGTAGAATCTTTGGGTGTTGGTGGTTGGAGGGGGGTCTGGTTTGGGGATTGTGGTTGGGGAGGTGTGGGGGTGGGCTTGGAGGAGGGAGGAGAGGTGGGAGATTATGGAGGAGAGGGCGGAGAGGGGGGAGGGTGAAGGGTGGGAGAAGGAGTCTTCATCCAGGGTAGTCGGAAGGGTCTGCGGGGTGGAGATGTTAGATGGTTCTTGGTTCGAAGGGATGTCGACGACGAGGTCAAGCACACCTGTTTCGCGGACGCGTGTGAAGTTTGGGTCTGTTGGGTTGACAACATTAGATGTGGTGTCTTTGGCGAGGAAGACTTTTTCGTCTTTGCCGAGTGCGAGATTGTTGATTACTTGGATGCGGAACCCATCTTGAATGCCCCACTCCATTGTATCTGGTAGCTCGAAGGAGAAAGGGCTGTCTTGAATCATCCCGAGTCGAAGTCCGCCAATAGAGTTGATAAGAATACCGTCTCGAACTCGCTGCAAGGGGGCCAAGTTGTTAAGGATATTGGGTAATGAGGGAAATGAGATGTCAAGTGTTGGTCTGGCAGGCATAGGTGAGCTGGTTGCGTTGTGAGGGATTAAGGTGGGAGGTAGAGTCCAGGGATAGTACGTGTAGTTTGAAGGTGATCGCACATCTGAGATTGTGATGCTGGGGTGATCGGTGGCAAACTCCTGCAGTGGGGAGTCAAGTTCATCTCGGGTTGGCATTAGATGGAGCCTTGCTAGGGAAGCTGCATGGTAGACATCGGCACGAGCAGCAGTGTTTGAAATGGTTAACGGTATTGGCGCCGGTGGAAGAGGACACATCTGCGGTTCCTTCGTAGTCTGCCCTTTTGACCTGCGGCTAGACTCACTGGCGCCATGTAGACTGCGCGGAATCACCAGCGGATGCCCCTCTGTAGTAAAGACGAAAGAGGCGTCAATATGGTTCAAGGGATGATCTTCGTCAAACAGCAAAAAGAGATATTTTGCAGTCTCTCCCAGGAAAAAGCTCTCCATTCGGTCGCTCAGCTCGCCGCTCTTGACATCTTGGATGCCTGCCCAACCGCACTTAGTCCAGCATCTTCTCTTGATATCGCGAAGCACCATCTCAGCAGTGTGTAAATACCAAGGGTCTTTCGTTGCTCGGTATAAATACCATGTGGACTCGATGAACTCAGGTCTGCCTCCCCACCACCCGAGGCCACCTTCAATGTTACCAGTAGCCGCATTCCACCGCTCTGGAAGGGCGGAGAAGCGGGACCAGAGTGCTGTTGCCAGAAGATGAATTTCGGCTGCCTCTTCTATTTCCCCAGCAAGTGTAAGTAAGCCAGGATAATATGCGCTCAAGCTGTCTATCCAGAATGCTCGAGCAGCACCCGTGGACAAGTCACCTTGAATGTAGTGAGGGTGCTGATAGTTCGGCCCACGGTAGAGATGCCTCTTCAACGCCATATGCGCCTCATCCCACGCCTGTAAGAATCCGTCAGAGCTCTGCTCTTCCGCTGTGAGGGGCGTGAATAGCTCGCGAGGGTCCTTCGCGTGGCCGGGAATGAATTCTTCCGCACCACCATCGCGTGACAAAAGTATGTGGGACTTAAGGGCGTACTCGAAGAAGCTGTCTATGCCAGCTCCGATGCCGGTATAAGGACCAACCCACTGCCCGCTTTCAGCATCTAAGCCTGCCCCAATCAATCCAATGTTGCTCTTTCTATTCCAGACTGCCCAAAATGCTCGCTTCGCAAGGTCTTCAAATCTTGTGTCGCCCGTCAAACGACTTAGTACGGTGAACTCTAGAACCAAGCTCCCAGCGCCAGCGCTGCAAGTCTCGGTAATTTCCGCACCGCTCTTGCCCTTCACTTCGCATTCGCCCTCTTCCGGGTCTAGATTGAGAGGCGAGTTGGCGTAAAACGGTATTCCAAAGCGAAGGTTTACCCTCGGATATGGCATGCCCGTTGGTGTATAGAATGCTGGGATCATTCGGTTGGCGAGGTCGTAGGCCAACCGCAGAAGCTGTCCATCGTAAAAGAATCCATTCGGCCACCTAATCCCTTTCTTCGCACTTCCTGTCGTACCTTTGTTCCAAGTCTGGGCATAGGCTGTTGTCGCTGCGTCTGGATGATACCCTCGGATCGGCAACTCTCCCACCGCAAACAAATGCGCACTCAAGAGCCCTCCAACGCCTCTTATCACAGTCTCAAAGACCTGTACTTTGCTATCCAAATCAAAACCGCGAGCTCGCAAACCATCTCCCCTTGGGCTCTGAGACCCGTCTCCGTACATCTTCACCAAGTCTTTGACGCCATTCTGAAAGTATCTCAATGCCTTGTTCTGCCCGCCCTTCTTCGGCGTGGACGATGCAAGTATCGCAAGGGTCGACAAGCTGTCAATAAGCGTTAGGGAGTAGTTGCCCAGAGCATCGTTCAGTTCGATATGGGTAGGGTTTTCGCGATCACGCGTAAGAGGTTTACAGGTCACCGGTTTTAGCTCGTCTTCAGGGAATGCATGTTTCATGTAATTTTCGAAGCCATGGTAGAAGATGTCTTCGGTCTCTTTCCTGTTCAACGTTGTTAGCTGTGTTTAAGTATCGCTGAAAGGAAGCTCATACTTTAGTTCGCGTGCCTGCCCAGATGTCATGGAAGCCACATGTGCAATGCACAATGCCAATATGCAGAGGGCCAGCCATGCTGATGTTTTGGGCGCAAGGAAAGTCTTTGATGGGTTCCATTGTGGTGGACTCCGTTGTGATAAACAGAGCAGGCGCATCACCGGGAAATTAGCTGGACAGCGGAAATGGAGGGGAGACTTAGAATGAGCATCATCCCAACGTGCAATTAATTCTCGAGATAAATTTCTAAGAAAGACCCAGAGAGGTGAGTGAAAGTTGTTCGTAAAGGGGCGGAAAATAGCAGAGGACAGATTTGATGGATAAGATAGCAGTGATGACAATTGGTGGCTTGCCCGACTCGGGTTTCCCGGTGGGACAGAGACCGAGAAAGAGGATTCTCCTCCAAATCTACGCAGTCTGCAGACTGAAAGCTCTTCCTATTTTATGGCCTTCGGTGCATCTACTTTTCTGCTCTTGTATCTATTTTAGGGAGCAGATATTGTCTGTTCTCTTCACCAGACTCTGCGTCTGTAGAAAAGAGACAATACAGGACGGAAGCAATTCATAGTCACAAGACCATTGTAAAGGTTTTGAAAATATCCCCTTCTATTCGCTAAATGCATGATCGATTCAAAATGCTAACAATTCATCTCTTACAATTCATCCTTTCTATCGCTCTTTGAAGACTCCGATGCATCAGCCGAGCTGGCCGTAGTCGTCTTTGACGATGTGCTCTTCCCCTTCTTCGTTTTGCTAGACTTGCTGCTCTTACTGCTCTTGCTCGATGAGCTCTCCTCTTTTTTTTCCTTTTTCTCCTTCTCCTGCCTCTTCTTTTCGAGCCTTTCTTGCCTGTTCTGTATCTTTCTCAATTGCTCAGCCACATCTTCAGCATATGCCTCTACATCTTTCACCAGGAAAGCGGGGTCATCCGTTGGCGCAAGCTTTTCTTGAGCGGCGGTCTTTTCCCTGTGAAAGTCTCCTGTTTCATTGCGTAGCCTCTTAAGTGTATCTAAGTCTTTACTTGGTGGCATTTCCGGCGGCGTGGTGGACTTGGCTGAGCTCGATGAGCTCGTCTCCGTTGATGCTGAAGAGTAAGGATCACCTTCCAGATCATCCGCACTCGACGTCGAGGAACTCTTCACCCAATCCGAGGCTGCAATTGGAGTCTCTGCGAAGAAATCGATATCACTCGTCTGCAGTATCTCTATTAGTCTCTCCTCCTCTGCAGACTTTCTCCTATCTTCCTCGAGTGCGTCCATAACCGTCTTCTCGATCTTCCCAATAGTCTCGTCCATCTTGGTGATCACACGGCTGAGCTTCCTCATGGCTTTCGCTCGTCCCTTCGTCTCCTGCATTCTCAATATGACCGGTTCTGTAAGATTCTTCAAGTCTTTCAGCTTTGCCTTATAGTCGGCGGTGTTTGCGTTCAAGCCTTCCTCGTAGAGCCATTCGCTGGCTGCGGAGAGCTTACCCGCAATGGCATCGCGAGTTTCTGCTGTCGAGTGAACCTGGAAATCTCCGTCCTCTAAATAGTCTCGTGTCTTATAGGTGTACGACTCAAGATTATTCAGCGCTTCTGCACGATCCAGACGGGCTTTATCAGAGGCATCAAAAGCTTTCAAGCGGGCTTTGATGTCAGTCATGGAAGTCTCACTCGGAGGCGAGCCAAGACCCAGAGCTTTGGTAGAGAGGGTAATGGGAACCGTGGTGGTGTACGGGCCTGTAGGCGTAGGTTTGGATTTTTTGGAGGACTTTGTTGGAGTAGACGTGGATGTAGTGGAGGTCGTTGAGTCGCTCGAAGACGATGAGTTGGGATCAGATTCTGACGAAATAGTTGATGATGATGCTGGCTCTTCACTAGAGGTATCGGCGCTGGTGACGGTGGTGGAGCTCGATTCATCCTCTTCTGCCTTTAGCGGCTCTTGCTCACCGTCCTTTTTCGATCCAAACCCGAACAGACCCTTAACGCCATCAACAATGCCTCCTTCTTTCGTAGGCTCCACTTCACAACTGACCGAACCACGAAGGATTTCAGGGAGCCCATCAAATGGGTTAAGCCAAGTAGTGAATTTCGTGCTAATATTAGCAGGCGCGCAGCCAAGATCTTTAAGGTGAGAAACAGATGCTGTGAGGTTCGATGTCTCGAACTGGGTAATAGGAACATCCGCACCATCCGTTGATTGGAAGAATTGCATTACGAAGTCTTCTTGATTCTTGAAAGGGAGCACCTTTTCCGTGTCAATTGTTGAAGACGCCGTAAAGATCTTCTGCGTGCGTTCTTTCCCATCAGAAACCCATTTCAAGCCGGCGGCATATCCTGGGAAGTCTTGAATTCGAAGGTCCTTGGTAATGCGAAAGGCCGGGCTGATTAGAGCAGCCCTTAAAGCGGCACCAAGACATGCAGACTCGTCAGCGTTAACGTTGGTACGCACTTTCTCAGATCCTCCCATAGTGACCTCCAGTTGCTTTTGGACGAAAGGAGTACGAGTTGCGCCGCCGTGCAGAATGACCGATTCAACATCTTCGATTGACATTTTCGCGGCTTCAAGAGCTTGGATTAAAGGTATTCGAGCGCGTTCCGCGAAGTCTGTTGAGAGCTTCTCAAATTCGGAGCGAGTAAGCTTATACTTAAAGGTCGCATCCTCATGAAATAAGCCCTCGAAGGTAGCAGAAGTTTCTGTGTTCGCACTGAGCATTTGCCGCATTCGCTCCGATTCTTTCCAGATTTTAGCCATGGTCCTCCCGTGCTGTCGAACCTGTGAAGCTTGAATATTCAATGCTTGCGCTTTTTTAGAGTTGATGAACTTGGAGACAACGTCTTCAACGATGACTTGATTGAAGCTGTCACCACCTAATGTTCTATCCCATCCAGCGCCAACGACCTGGATTTCTTGCACAGTCTTATTAAACTTTCCAACGTCTTTAATTTCTTTACTAGAGTATTTCACAACTGTAGCAGTAGTCGAACCAGCTCCCATGTCGTAGATAACATGGAGTTCCGGTTTTCCTCCGGCCTCCTCACCGCCTGGAAATGATCGAGAGGCACCGTAGTCAACAGCCACTGCGGTACCATCTGTCATGAGACCTAACACCCGTACACCTGCTAATTGCGCGGCCAGTTCAACGGCCCGTTTCTCATCTGCTGTATAAAAGGCTGGGAATGTGATGACGGCATCCTTTGCAGTCATACCTTTTGGAACTGCTGCTTTGGCATTCGCAAGCACATTTTTCAACTCCATGGCGAGAAGTTCCTCAACCAGGAAAGGTGGCTGCTTTTCCCCCAGAGTCTCACTCCGGATGCCAATTGTGCTCAGCCCAGAGCCATCTCTTTCCACACCATCAAGCTTTAGACCAGGGTAGTTATTTGAATAAGTTGACTGCGCATCACTTCCGTATTTTGCGCCTAAGAGAGATTTGAGATTCGGATAGACGTCCCCGGGGAATCGAGCGCTTAATGCAACAGCATCGGCGCCATATAACCGTTCTGGAAAATCTCCAGAGCCAGACGTTGAAGGCTTGAAGGCGAGTGTTGAGGCTTCTTTCCGTCGGGAATCTTTTGTGAGGATTATATCTTTAGGAGCGCCATGTTTGATCACCCCAACCTTGATGTATTCAGTCCCAAGATCGATCCCAAGGACAGCAGTAGCGGCGGAAGAGATCGTTGAGAAGAGTGTTAGAATGAGGAGGGATAAGAAAAGCAGCATTGGCATTCGCTGCCTCCTGGGTTGGAGCATTGTTCTGTTGTACACTGGGTAGGAGTTGTGACAGTTATGAGGGAGGAATCATGGAAGCTCGACGATCGAATATTCCCGAAATTTGCGAGATTATGTGGGAGTAGACGAGGAGGAGGATCTGAAAATAGGATGTACCATATTCATGAGTAGCAATGAGGCCAGCTAGACCTCAAGAACAGGCCAGCGTTGGGGGTGGGGTCTGTCATTCGAAATAGGTCTGAGGACACGCTGGCTGATCGGGCGACTTTTTGATGTTCCTGAGAAAACATCGCCAGCCTGTCCCTTAACTCCACGTCAATTAAGCTTAGCCCCGCCGCGCTCTCAGCCTTGCGTGCCCCTGAAACCCCTATCTGCCCCCTGCAGGTCATCGATACGCGGGCATTGAGAAACTAAACTATGCTACGATTAGAATGTACGAGAAAGGCACCTGAGCATTTCGATTTGTGTATAGGATGTAGGCTGGTCTATTGACGCCACGAGATTGGATGGACGTCTTCCTGTAACATAACCGGTATATCGGTATACCTGCACTGAAAAGTGCTGCATCTAAGGGATCATGTAACCATTTCGAGAGATAGAGTACTGTCGTCATATGATGTTCTAAATAGTAGTGTACTAGGGTTTTCGGTGCGGCTTAGTAGTTCTGATGTATTTGGAATTCGGGACTTATAAGCCTTCGGTAGCGCCACATCTAGAGAGCGCATTACCGGTAACGTCATGGCTATGAGCCCTCAAAGGTCCCGAAACTGGAACTGAGAAAGCAATCGTGCTTGATTGAAGCTTCCAGTAGCTTTTTGGACCGACAAATATCTGGTGTCCGGTCTACACATTTCAGCCTCTTCATCAACGCAGGCTTTGTGACACTCCATTTAACGGACAAGTTTGGGTAAATCGGGATTCTGGCTGTTCGCTTTGTGCACGTTTCAGAATCCAATGCGCTGTGCTTCGGCAGCTTAGCGGCCGAGTCCAATCTTGAATCAAAGTCTATGGCGCAGGTCCTCCCATCAACGGGATCTTTCTAGTGGAGTTGCCAGTCCATGGAGGATGAAACTGGTGCCTATCAGCTTACTTTCACTGCTTCATCTTAAAGTGCTCTCAAGCTTCAGATGTCATCGTCATATCCCGAGGAATCATCGTCTTGGGCAATTTGGAATGGCTCCGAAAGCCCGGAGAGAGTGTTGAGCAGATCCTCTCGCTCGTCAAGGTCGAGTGATCGTGAAATCGTGCTCTGGAGATTTTTGATCCTGGTTGCGGTGCTTGACGTTGATGTAAGTGCACACTTGATGCGAGCACTTTTGGACCCGGCGGAAAAGCGAATCATGTCGTAGGGAAAACTGTCAATCAGAGGGAATTCGACCCTGGAAGTGTAATTTTCGATCAAAGGCAAGTTTTGCATTCGCCTCCTCTGCCTCTCCCATTCTTTGATCACCTCATCATCTGTTTCAGATTGTCCAGAGCCGTACGCATCACGATCGACATTGACTTGTGCAAAGACATGCTCAGATGAGCCAGAAATATCGCTCCTATCAGTAGGCGTAAAGTTGATGTCCAGCTGTGGAATTTCGGCGTCAACGCTTGAGTGATTACTGCCATTGTGGTGTTGGACTATAGTATGGCCATTCGGTGGACTAGCTAGGGGCTTGTTGCTCGGTTTTAGAATGCTTGAGCGAAGTTCAAGGATTTGACTTGGTCCCGAAGCATTGAAGACTGCTTCCAAGTCTGAGAGAAGAGCCACACGACCACCTATACCCTTGAGGCGGCTAGGTAACGTAGCGGACTCGACAGCAGTGGCTAAAAGGGCAGAAATATACCATTCTGAGCCCTGATGCAGATTTATATAATCTGGTACCGTGTGGGGAGGTGTAGATAACCGCACGTATGCCGATGAAAGAGGAGCTAAGGAGGCTAGTGATCGTGCCGTGTTGATTGCTTTCCCGATGCGGACTTGCTGGAGAGGATTGTGATGAGCTCGACGACGAAGTAATGCATACTCTCAACTTACACGCTGATGCTGATGCCCGTCTTCACAAGCCCAAAGCCACGTGCTCTTTTTACCGAATTCGTCTCGAATCCTGTCAAGATAGCTCGCGGCGAAGCCTCCCCAAGAATTATCAACGCCGGTGAATATTTGAAATGCCGAGAGTGAATCGCATTCCTCTACGAACGGACGAAGGTCACGATCTAATACGTCACTTTCACGATCAAGGCTCTTGAAAAGCTCTTCTCCCACTGTCCAGCTCTCAAATGGTGAAATCTGAGAGTTAAGCTCGTAATCGCTCAATTGAATAATTGATCTGGGATGATAGTAGACTCTGTTCAAGTCTGACCAATATCGGACAGTGTTCGAGCTGAGTCGCGGGATAGAGGTTCCCTCATCTAGGCTGGCTTGATACTCATTAGGGACGACTGAAGGGAGTCTTTGGGTGACTGTTTGACCTTCCCTGTATTGCATAAGCTATTTTCAAAGGACAAGGTTTGCGAAAACATGATACCATAGGCTATTAAAGACTTCTGGTGTGTCAGCGACTTCATACAAGGCATTGAATTTTCGAAGGGAGCCAAATCCGCCTTTGAGATCGTATATCAAGGTTCGAGGGGTGAAAGTTTCTGCCCCATCAGCGCCAATGCCCGGCCGAAAATGTATATCAGATTCAACGAGGGGTTCTTGCTCCGGTGAGTACGTGAAATATGCTTCCTAGGTCGCATTACAACAAGCTTAAAGCAATTTTGTTCGATTAACTTGTACCTGAGCATTCCAGAAGTGTGTTGCTAGGTAATTGGCACGCTGACCAAGCTGAATGGTGACAATCTCATGCATTTCTTCCAAAGTTGGGTATTAAATTAGGCATACATACATACTGGGTATGATCTAGCACACAATAAAATGAGGCAAAGGCTGATACGCGCTCAGGTCGCCTACATTGATCCTCGTAAAAGAAAGCGCGCACTTGCCTCCTAGCTAAGCTTATATCATGTTAACGCTCGTGGGCAAAGAGCCATGGCGACAGAGTCTTCTGATATTCTTTATGACATGTCCGAATGATGTCAGCGTGGTGTTCTGAGCGCCAAGATCGCAGATTTGCGCGGCCGCCTCACCCCCTTTAAGCGTTAGGATGATGCCGCCTTATAACTCACCCCAGGACACCCAACTCGCGCGAGCCTCACCCCCGACTCAGGAGCCAGGGCTGTGTTGCGTTAGTGCTAATGTCACATCGAACTCCAGAGCGACGCCGCCCGAGTGATTAGATAGTGCAAAATCAATGTTCTACTCCTGCCACTCCTCAGATATCAGCTGATAGCGAATAAGCTAAACTTAGCTAACTGAGCAAGCGTAACAGACACATCTGTCACTCGTGTTTGTAGCTCTGCATCCTAGTTACAACAAGACAAAAAAAAGGATTGCATTGTGCGCATGATGATCTTGAAGAATTAGATTTCAATTGGTACCAGCCTCGGAAACTACTTACGAGAGTGGGATTCGAACCCACGCCACTTTCGTGAGTAGGAATTGAGCTTATTAAGGTGTGCCTTAACCTACCTATATTGACGATTTAGTTGAGTTCCGGTGCTAGATAGGGAAGCGTACCGCCATAACCAACTCGGCCATCTCACCAATACAGAATGAATAGCTAATAAACAATATATCACGAAATAAAGCTCTAAGTTAGGTTGAAGCCTGTCTCACATGTAGTCTAAAATATTTAAAATATATATCTAGAAAGCTAATTAATATTTTGAATGCAAATAATAAGGAAGAAGAAGAAGAAGAGGAGGAGGAGGAGGAGGAGGAGAAGCAGAAGTAAGCCGACGAGAGGTCTCTTTGGCAAAGTCTGAAAACAAATGGCAGACCCCAGGAACCTTTTGCGTCTCAAAAGGCCTATCGCGACGAGTGAAGCTATTTATTCCATACCTAAGCGAGGGAGAATCCTCGAGGATCATTCTCCTCGCGACTGTAATAAGCATACTCTACTGAACACAGAGCGCAGCATACTACTGCAGAAGATGACCAAAGTTTTTGGCGGGGATATCTCCTCAACCACGTTCGGTGACCTTCTGCTTTCTCTATCCGTACCATCTGAAGGTACAATCCAACCAATCCAAGACCACATTGCAGAGGAGGTCACTGCAGACACGTCCCTGCTTGCGCTCGACAGCTTTCTCAAAAATGACAGGGCAGAGCCTGATACACATTGCTATAACCTCGACAGATTATGGAGCGCGTTTGTCAAGAACTTAAATACAAGGTCCGCAAGCCAAGTTAATATCGGGGAACTCTCGAAGCCTTCTGGTCCATTGAAAGCGAAACTCTTTGTACTTTGGAACTGTCCATCTTATAAGACTCGTCGTCCGATCGGATCGCATTCATTGGACCCTAGTTATCCGTGCCTGCTTCTACAAATCCAGAGAATCGGTTTGAATCCATCGGTGCTTACCGCAGATATGATTCCTATCCGAAAGGATCACGAGAAGAACATTCCTTGGGAAGAGTTATATACGGGATGGCAGGATATCAACCGACTCTGTCAGCAATTCACCATGACTCTCGCGAAAGAGAATCGGGTAATATTAGTTTTGGGAAAAGAGAACTTCATCACTATCAAGGCTCTCCTCAGTGCTGACAAGTCTATCAAAGTTAACAGAGTAGATTTAGCCCTCAAGTCTTCGCAAAGCTTGTACAAGGATTTGACACACTATCTAGTCATCAAGGACTCAACCACTGGTGTTATCCGGCAATTAATCTTCTTCTCATATCATTTGGAATTTTTCCTTCACGGCGAATACAAACGTATTGGTTTATACCACGATCTGATCTGGAATGCGGCTTGCGAAATTGCTCGAGTAAACGTGCTCAAGGAGGATCTTTTCACCTGGAGGTTCACATACAATCGTGCAGTGGAGCTGGCTACGCAGGAATGGGATCGAGAGCTGTCTATGCAGAAGTCAATACCGCACCAGACCATACCCTTGGACGATTTAGAGAAAACGTTCTCGCATATAATGAGAGAGAACCCTCAATTGGTAATCCAGCTTGAACAGACACCATCTGGAGAGAGCTACATCTCGCAGATATTAGCCACTTGTATTCAGAGACTTAGAAAACCCGGCGTCAAAAGCTTTCTGTCTTGAGTGAACATACCGCCACGGTATAGGTTAAAGCGGCAGATCTGGGTGATGGGCGAGGTGAGCGGGATTGCGGCAGGTTTTTTTCCTCCCTGGCCGCCAAGACATACAGTGATTAGCAACGCGCTCCCTGCAGCGGCGCCTTGCAAGCGCGATCTGCGTGTTTACTTGTCTCCCGTGTGCTCCGCTTCCTCGCCAAACTTTCGCCTGAGCAAAAGGATCCCTACCACCAACACGCACCTTAACTTTGTGCGCTCGCCAAATCTGACTCTTCAAACCACATTTGAACCTCTCCTAAAAGATCAGTGCTATTTGAGCCTTGCGAAGATGTAAATGCTTCTCTGAAGCCCCTGAGCTGACTTTGTTCCCCATGGATCCCCCTAGTTCGTTCATGGTTCCCTCGGTGCCGGGCCAGCCCCTCCAACCTGCATCGCCAGAGCGCATCAATCAGAATCGGGTGCCACAGTCCCCGTCTATGGCTGATACCCTGAAGCTTGAGACAAGACACCACCGACAGAGCTCCGATGTGCAGTCAAAGGTAGCTTTTCTCAACTCCTTGGCCCGACCAGGGACCCCGAGCACTCCGACCCTGCAGCCTCAATCGACATCGGCATCGGCTGCTCTGCAGCGCGCCATCCTCGGAAGAGAAGAAGCTGAAAATGGATTATGCGCGGCCAATGCAAAATTGGGGGAAGCAGAGACAAGAGAACGAAAAATTAGTGAGAGAGTGGAGAGCCTGATGGAAGACCTACAGTCCAATAAGGAAAGGCAGGCGCACGAACGACAAGTGTTCGAGAAAGAAGTAAGAAAGTCGCGCAAAGATGCGTTCAGAGCTGGTTCGGCTCTGGTAAAGCTACAGGAAGAGCTGAAGGAAGCTCGTACCGAAAATTGGAATACAAAGCAGGAACTTCAAAGGGAAAGGAATGACAAGGAGGTCGCCAAGCAGGAAGCTTTCGAGCGTGCTTATACGCTCTCAAGTATGATGGAGGAGACCGAATCTCTCAAGGAAAAGATGCGGAGTATGCAAGCGGAGTTGGAAGCTGAGCGCCTTAACCGACAGGCTGAGGAGTTGCAAGAAAATACGGTCATACATTCGGTCACTGGTGAAGGAATTGACCTCGCCGCTAATTCGCCTTCATCAGCAGAGCCTTCGACCCAACGACACGAAAGCCCTTCACCGGTCTCATCATTTCCAGTCTCTACGCCAGCCTCTATCGAACAGCAAGATTCGTTAGAAGAGATAACAAAACTCAACGAACTTGTCAAGGTTCTCAATTCAAGAATTGAAATGAGAGACTTGGAACTGAAAAAGAAAACTGAGGCGGAGCATGTATACCTCAAAGAGCAACAAAAACAAAAGGCTGGGCAACGAACCCGAGAATCGCGCGTGAAAAAGAGACTTGTTGAAGCTGGCCGACTGGCTCGACATATGAAATGTCAGAGGAGATATGAACACTTCGAAGAGGACTATGGTTTCAGCGACAACGATCTACTGGAGCTCAACTTATGGCTACATGCCTCTCCAAACTCCCCCGATTTACAATATCATACAAAAGCTAAAGGTGTCTTTCGCGCTCTTGTGGCCGTCGGGAATGCGCAGGTGCCTGCTGGCATGACTCTAGAAGAGGCAAAAGAAGCCGGACTCAAGTATCAAGACCTTATGACGCCTCAAGAACGACGAGCTAGAGACGAGCTTGCGAAGCGAGAAGGGCGCAAATTTTGGAAGGTGCTCAACAAAACTGGAGTGCAGCGAAAGCATGTAAAGGCGCTTTTGGATTGCGCAAGCCATCCAGAGAAATGGCAGAGGCCAGCCTATAAGCGGACCGTAAAAGCCCTTGTGGATCTCAAGAAGCTGGACATGAATCTCATGCTGGACGACAATTTGACTATTGCCAATTACCTTCGATTGCCCATCCCTGCGGATTTCGAGCCTGGGGTTGAAAGCATGTGGGAGCTTCTAGAGGAGATTCTTCAGATTAACGAGCATGATAAGAGCGGCGATATACGCTTGGCTGGCCTAGATGTATCAGATGAAGAGGAGCAGCATGGAGAATCTGAGACGGCTGTCGAGCCGACTGTTGAATCGGATCAGCCCGCTGTTGTGCACTCACCGACATCTGGAACTTTTCGAGTACTGAAGGGCCCAGAAGTCGCTGCAAACCAAGGCAAAGAGACTTCAACGGAACAACTGAAACGTGATGAGCTGGAGCCCGTTGCTATTGAATCTGAGCGGAAAGCGACTGAACAGGCTACGGGCAAAAACCTTGATACTGCAGAGCCCGGATTGAGTGAAGGAGAGCCTGTCCTTAAGACAATGGAAGCGGTTCAATTGCTAGAGACGAGCAAAATAGAGAAATCTGGAGATACTCCGCGACAGTCACAACTTGAAGAAGTCAAAGACTCTATACCATCAAATAGCTCCCCAGCACCTATTGCAGCTGAAGAAGCTCCCGACGCAACCCTGGAAGTTCAACAGGCTCACGACGCTGGCGACGATGACACAGCACTCGAGTCCGGCGACAATACCGAAATACCCCTTGATGACCGAGACGAAGACCTCACTTTTCAACCAGCATACCTTCAAAGTCTGACATCAGCCCTTCCTCTCGACCCGCAAGGTTCCCCAATCCGCATGGTCCCGCCATCACCTGCTGCACCTGAAACCCCAACCCCACAACACAAGCCCCGCAACGTCGCGACCAGCTCTCCATCAGGCTCTCCACGGCCTTCTTCGACACCAACCCTCTCACCACCCAAACCTTCCACCACCGCCCGTCCGCTGTCCTTCCACTCCACCACCACGACACACACCACGACCGTCCCCCTCCGCGGCCTCGACTCCCCAATCAACCTCCCCACCACCAATCACACCAACGAGGAAGTACTGCCTGGGACACCGATCAGCAGAGACGCGGCGCTCGCGCAGATCCGGGCGAGGCGGGACCGCGCGAGGAGCGTGGTGCTCAAGGATTCGAAGAGTGCCCCTGGCACGCCAGCGAGGAGGGGGTTGGTGGGCGGGTTGGTGAATGGGAGCAAGAGTGTCGGGAGGGAGGGGGCGAGGGGAGGGGTTAATGGGGGGAGGGAGTTTAGTGTTCGGAGTAATGCTTTTTGATGAGGGGGGAGGGAGGGGAGATGGGAGGGGAGAATTGGTGGAGGGGTGGAGGGGGGTGTAAATTCATTGTAGGAGAGGGGAAAGGGGGGAAGGGAGGGCGTTGTTCTATCCTTATTGCAATGAAATAATTGTGCTCTGGGAGAGGGTTAGGGCTGCTTGTTGCGAGAATTGTCAAGTTTTAGCAGCATCGAAGATGGTCGCCGTACGGTGGCCTTGCATTTGTCCCGCGTAATGTCACTTGCACCAGCAGAGCTATGCTCTGTAGGTAGGTACCTAGGTAGGTAATGAATATATCGAGCTGAGATCTTATATTTTCTTCCCTTCTTCAATTGCAAGCTACCTCCGAGGCAAACGTAGCCCGCCTCCTGTACAGTACAGTAACAATCTGATGCTATAATGGTGATGTAGCTATTCCTTCACTAGGGTACCTAGTTCTAGTTCTGCTCCCCGCCGCCCTCCTTCGACAGCTCGTCGATGTTCTTCTCCAGCTCGGTGAGGTGCTTTTTCTGGGCTTCGAGTTTGGCTTTGAGGTCGAGGAGTCTGGGTAGGTTGGGTTGGGGGTTAGGTTTTGGGGGTTTGATTTGGGTAGGGAAGGGGGGAGTGGGAAGGGGACGGACTTTTGACGCTCTTGCTCCTTGATGAATTTGTTTTCGTTGGCTGCTTCGCGTTTTTGGAAGGAGTCGCTAAGGGGGGAAGGAGCGGGAGGTTAGCTGTTTGTTTACTTGTTTGCTTGAGAGGTGGGTTTGGGGGTCTGGGAAAAGGGGAATGGGAATGGGAATGGACTGTGTCTGGTAGTTGTTCGTGCCCGCGGCTGATGCAGAGGAAACAGGGCCAGGCATGCATGCGGCTCTTCTAGGTGTGTCTGTGTGAAGGAAATGGTCATACCTCGCGGCAACACCGCCCGACCTCGTCGCTCCGGTGTCTCCTTCACCCATCCTGGGAACAGCGGCGGAGAATGATCTAGCGGTTCGGGCAGGCGTGTTGACTCTCGTGAGTCTGAGTAGGGATTGTCTGATCATAGTTGTGAGGAGCGAGAGTTCAGGTGTCGGGATTGAAAGCAGGTTTTCTGGTCACTGGACTTGGGAGGGGATGAAGGGAAGCTTGTTGGAGGAGCTGTGATTGGTTTGTTTGGCCGGCAAAGTCTTCGTCATAGGCGGTAGCGCTTTGAGTAGCTGTGGGCAGCCGTAGCGTGTGAAGCGATTTGATGGGTGAAATTCACATGTTCGGAGGTCTTGTATTTACGTGAAAGCCCGTTCATTTGACGTTTTTGGCTTGAATATAGGATCAACGTTCTACAGTCTCTACAACTTCTCATGATGAAAAGTGGTGTACGGAGTATATGTAAAACATGACCTTATTGGGCAGCTACTCAGTGGGCGGCGAGTGGTGGTTCGGAGAAGAGAGTTTTGGTTGCTGGGGAGTCCGGCATAGGCAATACGAAAGCGTACTTTGCGAGTTGCGCGTCCTTCCTTATCATTAATAGTAACACAGTACTGCTATTTCAACCAAGATATCTCTGAAATCGAGGCTGTGCTCCATCTCACGGCCGTGATCCGACTTTTTGTTGGAAATTGCTCTCCGTCGATTGTCACCGCTTCAGCCGCGCTAGACCCGAACCAGGAACGCCTCTTCCGCCCACAATTTCAGTTGGCGATCCCCTGCCGTACCACAACCACTCCCTCAAAACAACAACTCTGTTGCCCGTGCTTTTCAAGGGGTGATCATCTCGAGATTGCGACTGTTGCTCTTGAAACTACCACGGGCTCGCTTTTTGGACCTCCTACGACATTTGAAATAAGGTAAGACCCCTCTGTATTTTCTGCCTGCCTACGTCACAAGGGGCCTGCGGGTCTGCCCTCTCACGGTCAATACCACTCTCAGTCAGCGCAAACATGTGTGACCCAGCGAAACTCTAATGCATTTTCTTTGAGAGACTTGGGACAAGGGAAGAGAATCTGTGTCTTCTCAAATGAGCCAAAAAGCACGAAGACTGGCGTGCCTCTCATGACAGTCAACGTGATCAGCCGCTCTTTCCCCTGACCATCGCGCTGCCAACTCATTACTGCTCAAATATGCCTAAATTACTTATACTAACGCTCGTTTCTAGAGAGTGACCTCTTAAACTTGAAATCGTCATCATGGGTGTCGAGGAGTCCGTTTACCTGGCGAAGTTGGCCGAGCAGGCCGAACGATATGAGGGTTTGTTATTGGAGTCAAAAGATATGAACACATAGCTGAATATAAACAGAGATGGTGGAGAACATGAAGGTCGTTGCATCTGCAGACCAAGAGCTCTCTGTTGAGGAACGGAATCTCCTGTCCGTCGCCTACAAAAATGTTATTGGCGCTCGCCGTGCATCGTGGAGGATCGTCACATCCATCGAACAGAAAGAGGAATCGAAAGGCAACGAGTCTCAGGTCAAGCTCATTAAAGACTACCGCCAGGCCATTGAGGCCGAGTTAGCAAAGATCTGCGAAGACATTTTGGAAGTTCTAGACAAGCACCTGATCGCCTCTGCTCAGACTGGCGAGTCCAAGGTCTTCTACCACAAGATGTTTGTCATTTGATCTAGCTTGCGAACTCTAGCTGACAGGCCTCTCAGGAAGGGCGACTACCACCGGTACCTCGCCGAATTTGCGCTGGGTGGCAAGCGTAAGGAGTCTGCAGACAAATCGCTTGAAGCATACAAGAATGCCACCGAGGTCGCCGCCACCGATTTGGCCCCTACACATCCCATTCGTCTTGGTCTCGCTCTGAACTTCTCCGTCTTCTACTACGAGATCCTCAATTCACCAGATCAAGCTTGCCATCTCGCCAAACAAGCCTTCGATGACGCTATTGCTGGTATGTTGGGTCACTGAATTGTACAATACGAAGCTAATGAGATCTCCGAATAGAGCTTGACACGTTAAGTGAAGAGAGTTACAAAGACTCTACACTCATTATGCAATTGTTGAGGGACAACTTGGTGAGTTACCACAGTGACCCTATGCTCTTGTGATCTAACCAGAACAGACGTTGTGGACATCCTCCGAGGCAGAGCCTCAAGGCGAGAGCAGTGCACCCCCTGCTGAAGCGAAGGAACCTGCAGAGGAGCCTGCGGCCGCGCCCGCCGCAGAGGCCGAGAAGCCTGCTGAACCCTAGGCGGACAGCATGCGGTTCTGGAACAAACATTGAGGGGGGCTTTGCAAATCTTAGATCACGAGATGTAGGTGGCAGTGGCGCTGGAAAGGGCGGTTGCGATACCTCGTAGATTCACAAGCTATGAATTTTAGGCTGGTATCGTATGGTCATTGGCACGCACATCAACAACTGTGTATCTCTTTACCATATGCTCTCTCACACACAGCTCTCTGCCGAGGTAGACAAGACAAAGACATTAGCAATCATACACAGTTTTGACTTTTCTCTTTTCTTCCATTAGACATTTTGTGTGAAGGTAACTTCTGCGATTCTCACTTTTATTCCGCTATACTGCATAAGGGGGAGACACGCTTCTTTTGACATTTTTTCTACTCTATTTCTCCTGAACATCCTGCATCGGGAAGAGCATCTCCGCCAAACGTCTATTCATCAATTTAGACAAGACGAAGGCTTTGGCAATCATACACAGTTTTACCTTCCCCTCTTCCCCCCATTGGACATTACATATGATGGTAACTGGCTTCTTCTACATTTTTCACTTTTCTTTCTCTGCAGTAAACTTCTCCCAAACCTTCCTGAATGGCATTAAAAGGGCATCTCTATTCATCAATGCTCTTCTATTCATACACGACAAAGATATACATATCCCCCAACTCCCCTTTACAAGCCATCCTACCTCCTGTATTATACGTTCTACGTTCGAACCCGCCAATCTCGCGGGGCATGGTTAGGTTGGTTCTACGTTCAGCTGCTATCTTGGCCACGGCTTGGTATGTACTGTGCCGTGCGTTCTATCTTGTCCAGGGGAAGTTGTGCAGGGGAGTTTTTGGGGTGGGATTTTGACATGGGGGGTTTTTGGGGGGGCATTTTTACATAGATGTTTTGGGTTAGGTGGGTGTTTTGAGTTGGTGTGATATTGCTTGGTTGCTTGATTGCATGTTGAACTTTTAGGGAGACACCTTGTGGGGCTGGTTGAAGGAGTACAGTGGGCTGAGGAGGGCGGAGTGGTTGGGTTCTGGACGGAGGAGTGGTTGGGTGGGTGTTGATTTCATAGGGAGACGTCACGTCATGTTTTGTTCCATTGCCACGAGGAGATGACAGCCGGAGGACGTGTCCTACCCTAGCTGATCTGTGGGGGGAATCGAATGGCTGGGGAGTTTGGGAGGATGGGATGCGGGAAAACGAGGCTTTGTGTCCTGAGGAAGGGTTGCTTCATGTGGGAGTAGAGTGGAGGAGGGGGGAGGCGCTGTTGGTGAAGCACGTGATGTGGTGGTAAGGCTGTTTGACAGATATCTATGGGTCTTCTTACGAGTTGATTTTGTCCCGTACTGGGGTGAGGAGGATGGGAGATGGAGAACGCTCTGATTCTGAGAGCAGCTGCCTCATCCATCCATCCCTCGACCTCTTCATTACTGTCTACCTATCTACCTACTCATCAAACGGTGTAAAGCATAAGCTATCCATACACAAGTCCACCCTGCTATCTATCCAGCACCTCGCTTAACCATCCCCGGATTTTCTTTCGCTCCCCCTCGTGTATGCACGTCAGACCTGTACCATTTTCCAAGAAGCACGGAAGTACTAGTCAGTACATCTCTCAATTACGGATACGGATACAGTGCGCTGCTGTCCATCAGGGTCCAGAGAGGGTTGCTAGCGGGATAGCAATGCCAAGACGCAACGGTTCCCTGTGGCGTTTTTGTGGCTTACGTGCCAAGGGCTCACGCTTTTTCCGTCAATCGCGGGCGAGGAGCGGCGTGGCGCCAGGGGAAGGACTAGGGGGGAACGCCCAGGGGTAAAATATTTTAGGCTGTCCGGGTTGGGGAAATAGGGTCTTCTGGGCGACTGGAAATTTTGTGTAGCTGGCTTTAGGAGAGGCTTTGGGGCTTTGGGGGGCTTTGGGGAGGGTTTGGGATGAGGAAGATGAAGAGGGAATGGGTAGGTATCTGTGGTAGTATCATGGGGGAAGTCTGGGAGCACACGCATGGAGGGTACGATGGAAATTGACTTGATCGACCGGGATTGCCTTTGGTTTGCCTGCTTCTTTGCTTTGAGAGTTTTGGGGACCAGCACCGTAGCAGCGTGGGATTGTGTGCAGGAAAGAAACACGGGCTGGAGAGGAGCCGAAAGGGACCATGCTTCTCAGGTGACAGATGCGAGATGTAGATAGTTGGATGAACAAGCGAGACAGGGGACAAGGTAGAAGAAAGATTTCGGTGCTCTAAGATGAGTTACTGTGACTCTGTCCGTGAAATTAAGCTTTCGGGCTCGATTTGTGAGCGTCTTGATCTTGAAGAAGTCAGGTGAGGATAGCGAAGGGCAAGGTAACATGGGTAAAGTCAAGTTTCCAGGGGCAGAGGTGGGGGATCGGGCAGCGCAGGGCAACACAAGATCTGGATCTGCGCTAGGTTGTGCCAAGACGGCGGAGGCGGGATGGAGGATAGGCATGCATATGCAGGGCAGAATAGAGCAGGGGTGGAAGCGAGTTGTGCCACCGCGCTGGAAGATTGTCACATCCAGGTTGGGGAATGTTGTACCTCGGCACGAGATTTCCAGAGGCTATCAATGGTTCATGTGGTTATGACTAGAAGACAGAACTGTCATGGGTACAAAGACAAAGAAGCTTCGACGCTTATGCGCCTGATATAGAATGTATGTAAGGTTACTCCATTCAGTTGTGATCCTAATTGAAACCAGATCACGCACCAGCTCCATTGCTTTATACTTGTAGCACCAATCATATACCTCCACTAAGCCGTTGCCGTCTTCTTCCTGCACACAACAATTCAGTCCAATGCCACTGCATGCAAACGAAAGCAAAACCGGCTATATCAAGACACCAAGTCTGCACACTCAATCACATCACTTACTTGGTGCAGGTCTGCCACTTGACGTAGAGGATCTGAGTGAATTTCGCGTCCACGCTATCGGTGGTGAGCACACCGCTGGCGCCAGAGACGGTGCTCGACAGGCGAACTTGGGAGTTGATATTGAGTAGGCCCTCAGCACCGCAGGGTGACCAGACCAAGGATGCGTTTTCGGCCTCGTCGTGGATAAGATAGTCCGTATCCATGGGACCGGTAAAGTCCGTCTCAGTACTTGTCTGTAAAGGAAAGGTGGGCCCTTAGCAAATATGTCCTTCAAAACTATGTGAAGTGGAGAGAGTATACCTGCGCAGTCTGCCCTGAGAAGTAATATGTGCTCTTTTGCACACCTGTAACACCCTTATCCATCTGGCCATACCCACGATAATCGGCAGAGAACACGGAGAACTGGAAGCCACCGGGATAGGTGAGGTCAATGTTGAGCTGGCAGTTCTTGCGGTTTTCGGTGGCAGCGACACCCTTGCCAATGGAGGCAACATAAGAGTCAAAGATGAGGGTCATGGTGGTCTTGTCTTGAGAGATAGCAGTTGCGACAGTGCCCTGTGGGCATCCTGTACCGCCATAGGCAACCTATTGATTCAATTAGCAACAAAAACAAAAGTATGAAAACGGTAATTGACCGAGTTAATATGAACTTGCGTTGGATCAGGAGTTACAGACGAGACCCCATTGCCAAGATCAGGGAGAGCAGCGGCTGCCGCAAGGGCTGGAAGAGCAAGGAGAGCTACTGAACGCATGCTGAAGGCTTGAGACTGGGTTTGGACTGCGGTAAAAGGTGTGTGAAGGTATCAGGCTTGAAAGATTAGGAGCTTTGGGAAATCATTTTGTCGATCTTCATCGTCCCTTTTATAATCGCACCCGAGAGCTCGGGGCCATGCTCTCGACCAGTCTATCGCGTCGACGAGGTAGTCTAGGCTCATGTAGCTGCAGTAGAAATAGCGAATGATCAATAGCGGACCGCCAGTTGAATAACCTGTCCGCTCGGGATTGATTGCAGTCGCCGATTGTGGCTTGGATGGAAGAAGAAGTTCCTCGAGTCTCTGTCCTCGACATCGCCAAAATCACTGAATGCCAAGGACCGAAGGATATGGTGTTTCAATTTGCAATATGAACATTGCATCGAGGCACTAGCGGTCAAAAGCTTCTGCATAGCCGATGGCATGTGGTGAACGCCATCTCCAGCGGTGTCGACGTTAAGCAAGGGATCTCATTCGCTGCGAGTGTTAATTCCATAGCCATTCCACTCCCAAAAGGCAACTAGGAATAGAGAATGTAGTGATTGGGTTCCTGGAAGCTCGTGCGTTGGTGTCGAGCAGTCTCGTAGCCAAGCCTAAAAGTCGTACAAATTTTCCTTATTGACTCACGAAAACCTCGCTCACGTATGCATTCAAGAGCAAGCGACATTGCAGCCTTCACACTGAGAGCTTAGTCAGTCCAAAAATAGCCACTTCCGGGTATAGGAGGGATTTGATTCAATATCTGAGCTTTCTGAGAACTTTCCGCAATCTTGTTTCGGCTGGCAGTTCAGCTCTAACACGGAACCTCGGTCCTTCTTGCGACGTTGTTAACCTCTGTCATTTCGCGAGCGCCAGAACAGACAGGAGTATTATCGGCCTGTAAGCTATTGACTGTAGTATGACCCGTATATGCAATCCAGAGATAAAATTGTGATTGTGCAACTGCTTCATGAAGAGTATAAGGTTGGTACTATAACCACGTGGAAGAGGTCGAGTCTTGGCGTCACTGCAGGTGTCCCCAGTCCAACCAGAATTGGTCTAGAGTCGACGCCGACTTGCCCGAAATAGAAAGGCACATCGTTTGGATAAAGAGGGGTGACATGCATTAATTTCCCTCTTAAGGTATCGTCGCTAGATCTAGGACATCCTTAGCATAGTTCCTAGACTGAACAGTCTCGCCGCGGTTTGTGGGGAATGGATCTGTTGCACGGATTAGCTCCGGGGTTTTCGGATGCTGTAGCATTCAGCACATTTTCCAACAGGGAGCAAAGTCCCTGCAGCAATGTTCAGAATAAACGACATAGGCCAGTCCGGGTCCAGTATTTCTTAGCACATTTCCGACAGAGCGGATCGGTCCAGACCGTAGATTAATGCGAATTGTTTGGGTAAAAACCTTTTGACTTTGACAGATGCAGGGCACGTCTCGGAAGAAATCCTTAGCATTCCCTGCCAAGAGATCTTGTTCTGGTAGGTGTCAGGTCGTCCGTCGGCACCGTCGTGCCTGGCGCAGCTTTAGGTATCTAGTGGCGTTCTCGTTGCAACGATTTCTCCGAAATGCTAGAATCGGGACAAGCGAGATTTGTATCTGTGGCGCGATCATGAGGACGGCCACACCGACTCGAACGGTCCAGATCTCTGAGCCTGGCCAGTGGTAGAAAGATAGGAAAAATGGTATCGCACTATAAGAACAAAAAAAGGCAGGTTCTTGAAGACACAGAAAAGCAAAACTTGAAAACACAGCAAGAGATAATATTCCGTGAGCTTTCAGCCAAGGTCAGTATGACAGCCCTGTGTAGTGATGAAGACTGACAACCTATAGCCATAACTGCTCTCATTCGCAGGCGTATTTAGTTCTTCAGAATATACGAACGAAAAAAGTCTTTCGGTCAGCAGAACATAAAGTATGTCAATTTTGTCGATAACTAGACTGAGGCTGACACAAGTTTTCATAGGCAACCCTTTTGCTAGCAAGATGCATTCTTTGACCTACCTGCTTGTTATTGCTGCATCATTCCTCCCTACCCTTGTAGCGGGTGATGCTTGCGTTATTGGAGGGCCAGCTGCGAGGGTCACTGGTGCTCGTAAATGCTGCTATGGCGTTTCTGGCAAATTCTTCCAGAACTACCCAAATCAGGGCATTTGCGTCCTCAAGGAAGCAGTCGACGATCAGTTTGGAGCGTGCGTTGGAACTGTTGACGCAGACTATGATCTCGTTTGCATCCAATGCGATGAGACAACCGATTGTGGCCTCGATTCATAGACCTTGTGGGTAGACATGGGTCTGATTTTGGACTGGGGTTGAGGAGTTATTCAAAGTCGTATTTGATTTTTCTTTCCACGACTTAGTGCGCTGAAAGGTTGGCCGTCCTCTTCAAAAGGAAAGAAAGATACCCAAATCATTAGCAATTAAAAGCCGATAAAAGTATTCCTCTTCCAAATATCATTCCAGATACTCATACTCATAGAGGAGGCCCTCTGCTGTTCACGTAACGCGAAGAGAGTTAGCTTGGGTTGACCTGAAGATATAAGATGTCAGACAGCTTGACCATGTATATGCGGCCATGTAGGCAAGACATCCAACTAGGCATGACGCTTGATTGCGCAAGCTCGCCACGTCAGCACCTTGATCCCATGCTATTGGCTCTTTCGGGTGAACAGTCCGTGGACGCGGGGATTGTGAGCAGACAGCTTCTCCGCGCCGACTTAAGCAAGAAAGAGAACATGAGATGCATATATGAATCGCATGAACAAAAAATTTGGTGTAAGTATGAGAGTAAGCTCAAGGGAACTCGACATGCCGTTAATAAATGTTGACGCCTAATTTTTTGAGGTCTGCAAATTGATTTATGCTTTGTTATTGAAGGCGCATTTTCCAATTATTACCGCATCTCTCATCCCCAGATCGTTGCAATTGAAAATTTGCTGGACCATACTCTCGACACAATCCTGAAACGAGAATAAAATGCTAAAGGGCGTTTATGCATTGTGAGCTTTTGCAGATAGCTGAACTTTCTCGCTCGAGCCAGGATTGCTTGCATGCAGGAACGATTCGTTGCCTGGTGTTGCTTTACCAAAGCATGGTCTTTGAGGAGACAAGCCAAGCCTTTCTCCGTTGCGTAGAATTCTTTTCTGCCATGGTGCTTACTTGCCTTAGACTCAAAATGCCTTGTAATCATTTATCCTGTGACTCTCCTCCACGATGAAGCTTATGCAAGGGCTTAAGGACATCTGAGACCCAGGCTTGATTGATTGTGTTGATGTTGGGCCGAGTTCCATAGACTAAAGAAGCATGAACAGATAGATTCAGGGACCGGTATCTGCCAATTTTAGAGCCGCCATTTAAACCTTCCTTCTCGTGCTATGCCAGTCGCCGCCTCAAGTCTGACCCACAGCACAGCTGCAGTTGCCATTGCTAACAAGACCCCTACCAGGATGCTTGTGTTCTGATAATGACTAGATCCGGTCTGCTTAGTTGAGCCTCTGATCAACGCACCAGCGACTGGGGTACCAATCATCGTCGCTAGACCACGCACCATGTAGAGCACACCATTGACAGAAGCGAAGTGTTGTACTCCAAAAAGCTCAACTATAGAAGTCGGAAAGAGTGAGACATATGCGGACGCGAATATGCCATAGAGTACTGCGAAGGCAATGAAAAGGTCACGACCACTCGACTGTGTTTGCGAAAGAGATGACGGAAGCCATAGACCAAGGGCTGATATTGCTGAGATTCCGGTGGCTAGAAAGAGGGTATTGATGCGACCAATTTTGTCCGCCACATGACCAATAATAACCTTACCAAGCGCATTCGCAGCGTTCGAGAGAGCGATAAAATTCGAAGCAGTGGCCGCCGAGTAGCCTAAGGTTCTAGCATAAGACGCGAAGAAAAAGACTGGTGTATAATATGCTGCCGATTGTAGAGCCGTACTAAGTGCTTGGGCGAGAAATTTGCGTGAGCGAGCTATGCGATAGTCAACCAGAGGTATGTTGAAAATTCCTGCGGCACGCGATGAAGGCGTTGCCTCTGCTTCAATACGCTGCAGAGTTGCAGATTCCCAATGCATCATGGAACCGGCAGCAATGTTGAGCACAAAAGCAATGGCACCAGAGGTCCGCAATGTGTTGCGAAATCCAATTTTGGTAATCATTGCGCGCAGTACGGGCGCCCAAACCACCCCTCCAATGCCAGTGCCAGAGAGAACTATGCCCATAGCTAGACCACGACGAGCAGTGAACCACGTCGGTGCAACCGTGACGGCAGGCATGTATGACAGACACGTACCTATTCCACAGAGAAGCCCTTGTGTCACTTCAAACTGCCATAGGCGTTGGCTGAATGATGCCAGTATCAACGCTGCAGAGAAAATGACACCGCCAGTCCAAATGACAAGATGTGGCGGATTTCGCTTGGTCCAGGCCGTTGTAAATGGTGCACCTATGGTCATGAATGAGATGGCTAACGTCCCTATGAGATCGATCTCCGCCGGCGATGCGCCGTAGAAAGGAGTCGAAGGATTATGAGACATGCTCTCGTAAAGCTCTTGGTAAACGCCAAAGGCGAAAGCTGTGCCGCATACTGTAAAGACAAGCGTCGTAGAGGCTATGATAATGAGTATATGTTGGCTTGCTTGTCAATTGATGTGTCAAAGAGAGCGATCGTAGGATTAGTACGTACAATTTCGAAGTTGAAGCTGCTTGCGGCTCTGGGTCTACTGAATTAGGGCCGAGCTCGATGCGTTCACTTGGATCCGACATGTCTACGCAAGACTCTGTTTCTCATTATCTCGGCTCCTAAGTACGGAGAGGTTTCTTATATCCAAACAATAGGTATGAGTCATGGCTGAACCATGTTGTAACCCCAAAAGAGACATTGCATCTCAGCTTGCAGGAAATATGACGACTATCTATACTAACTCTAAGCGGAGATGTGGGGAGGTGGTTTACGTGACAGCGAGGATGCCGTTCATTCCGACTCATCAACCCACCTGAGGTGCAGGGCTTGGATGGCTGGACTTTGAATTTTGGAAGCACTATGAGAATGGTGATTAAACCTTAGAGCCTTTGAAATAGGAAATGCTGTAAGAGGATATGGGCGCAGGTTTCACCCTTCTTGACGTCTATAGGATATAATTAAATTTGCACACCTTCCCCTTGTGTCCCGCTGGTGTTCGTTTAGCTCCCCAAGGCTGGATGGTTGCGGAACGTATCAGAAGTCGTGGCGCATCGGATCATTAGCCGGACAGGCGCCAGATTTAACCATTAGGTGCACTGTGACTTCTGATATCCACTTCATCTCTCTTAACACCTGAAAGCTCTTGTTAGTGCTAGGAAGACCTAGGTACGCTCCAAGAGCATACATACAGGTCCCAGGAGCAGCTTATCTCCTACCTTGGGGGGATTGGTAGGAGCGATGACGCGACTTAATAGAGTCGAAAAGACAGAAATTGACAGCTATTCCGATCCTGGCCTCTCCCAAAGATTCCAGACTATGTCTCTCTAGGTAATAAAAAGCCAACTACTGCGATATATTTGCATTGAAAAGACGACCCAGCCAAGACTATTCTGCTACCTGTCCGAACAACACAATCAGTGAAAACATACCTCCTTGAACATAGGCTGATGCGCCATTAGCGAAATTAGTCCAGACAATACCAAAATGACGGCGAGCAACAAACAAAGTGATCGACAGGCTACTGCCTCAGATCTCCATCAGGACCAAGCAGAATGGTAACCGCTTCCTCCTCGCCTCGCTCCATCACGATGTCGACCACCGGCCTCCCAGACTCCTCTTCGATCGCCTGCAAGTCGACGCCACCCCCCTTCTCCACCAACAGCCTTAGGATGTTCGCGTCTCCGTTTTCCACGGCCTGAAGAACAGCATTCCACCCACGGTACATCTGGTTGATGTTCGCGCCGCGCTGCAGCAACATCTCAATGATCTCTAGGTTCCCACGACACCGCCGTATCGCCTTGATGAGAGGGAGGTGCTCACCGGGCGCATTCGGGTCAGCTCCAGCTTCTTCGAGTAGGAATCGCACGATCTCCCTTCGCTCTTCTCGGATGGCCGTAGTCAGCGGAGAGAAGACGCCACCGTTCTTGTCCTCGACACTGACGCCAGCCTGCAGCAGCAGCTTGACGCTCTCGAGCTGGTTGGCAACCACCGCCATTTCCATGATGCCCCTGACGGCGCGAGGATTGTGGACGGCGGTGAGGAGCTTCTGAAGGATCGCGGGCCGCTTGACGGCTAGGCAGATGGGCCAGTCCTCGCCTCGGACACTGGGGTCTGCCCCATTGGCAAGTAGTATATCAACAAATTCGCCCTCGTCGTCGCGAATTGCTGTTGTTAGGGGCGTATGACCACCGGCGCCTTTGTCATTCGGGCTGACGTCCTGGTTCAGGAGGTACATGAGCGCTTCCTTGTTCTTGTGTACTATGGCTGTCTCGATGATGCCCTTGGGGTTGTGGAGGTCTGCGCCAGCGGCGATGAGCGGTGGTAGCAGGTGCACACGATGGTGTGTTACACACTTCCACGCCGGATACTCAGAGGCTTTTAGGTTTGGATCGGCCCCGTTCGCTAGAAGAAGGGTTACAATCTCGCTGCGGTTGTCCCGGATAGCAGAACAGAGTGGCGTGTAGGTCCCGTCCTTTTTAGCATTAGGGGTGACACCAGCTTTGAGAAGGATCGAGATCGATTCGACACTGTTGATGCTTGTAGCAAGCTCCATCAGGCCCGAGCACTTGTTATGATCTGCACCGCGCGAGAGGAGGAGATGAAGAGC
Source organism: Pyrenula massariospora (assembly GCA_021030905.1). Classification (NCBI taxonomy): domain Eukaryota; kingdom Fungi; phylum Ascomycota; class Eurotiomycetes; order Pyrenulales; family Pyrenulaceae; genus Pyrenula; species Pyrenula massariospora. Next base: position 189,313 of record JAGFMI010000006.1, read on the forward strand.
CCTAGGTTGGTAAACTGAGGGCCACAGGAGATGTTTGGGACCTGGGAGGTTTGGGTTGGCTCCATGGTCGAGAAGAAGCGTTGCGAGATCTAGTCGGCTTGCTTGAATTGCTTCGAAGAGGGCCGTTTTACCGTCGCTATTCTTAGCGTCGGGATCACTTCCGTAATTGAGAATGAGATCCACCATCTTCTTCGGAGTGGTTTTGTTCATGGCTTTGATGAGGGCTGTGTTGCCGTTTGACATGACCAAGTTCGCATCTCCTGCGTACATAAGGTATAGCTGGACGAACTCAATTCTGTTCTCACCGACAGCTAAAGCGAACGGAGACTCGGAATTGGGGCCGCCAGATAGATTAGGATCGGCGCCATACTTGATGAGCAGCTTCGCGCCTGGAAGGAAAGATGCTTCCGTTGCTGCGAAAAGAGGAGTAAGGCCGTCTTTATCGAAAGCATTTGGTTCAGCGCCGAAAAGTAGTAGTAGCCGAACACTGTCGGCATCTCGACTGAAAACTGCTTCTCGAAGAATTTGAGCTTGGCCGAGTCCACTTTCAGCTAGGACACCGCTGTCGAGTAATTGCTCGATCTGCTTGTGCTTCTTCTGCTGAATAGCACTGATTAGAGCTGCTCTAGACCCGGCTGAATTGACTCCAGGAGTTTGTCTAGGGGTCCACCGGGGCACAGTGGCGGGATCGGCCTTGATGCGGATGACCTCGTGGGTAGAAAACTTGCCTCCGAGGTCAGTCTCTGGTATTACCTCTTCGATCAGGGTCTTTGATTCGGTCGTAAGATCGGAGGAGTTATCTTCACGAGTTGTGGTTTCTGCGTGTGGATTCCCATGTCTACGAAAGACACTTTCTCTCACGGTCGAGTGCGTCGTCACATCACTAGACCTACTATTAGGCTCCCGTCCGAAGCTTTGACGGTCTGGGATCCCCGGTAACTCATTGTAATAGTCATCCGATGGCGACATGAGGTTGGAGGCAGAAGGTCTCTCGAGTAAGGGCTCAGGTGGAAATTTTGGCGGAAGCTCCGGAGCTTCGACATCGGGAGTAGGACCGGGTGTTCGCAAGGGAGGAATCATAGTGGTCGGTCTGCTCTGATTCATGCGGTCGAGGGCAGCCACAAGCCCAGTATAACCGATGCCAACCGACGAGTCTGCTTTCGTATCTCCCAGAGACCATCTGAACACACCAGCGCTCATCCTTAGTGCGTCGCGGCTTCTAGCCAACGACTCTCTTATCTTTCCAATGTCCGAATCCGCGAACATCATGCGCCACCCTTTTTGTAGCCTCCCGAAGCCTCCTTTCTTTTCATATTCCAGAAACCTGACAACCATGTGATTCAGAACGATAAAGTCGTCATTCGTCTGACGGAACTTCTTGTCAAGCTCTTGGATCATGTCAGGGGGGAATTTGTTGTGCTTGCGGGACGCTTCATTGAGACCCGCTTCGATAGACCACAAGATGCGACAGATGTCGAGAAATTCGGTGACAAGGTCACGAAATCCGTGAGGATGGGACTTGGCCGTACTGAGGTATTCAAGCATGCGCACTGAGATGCTATTTCCTGAGACTGTCACGCGTGTGCAGAGCTCCAGGGGAGTCTCTTTGCCCTTCTTAGGAGCCATGACAACAACGGTGTCTCTGGGCCAAGTGAGCTATCATGCACACCCGAAGGCTCTGGAGTTGACGTGGTGCTAAATAGCTGACTCCCCACACAGCGGAAGGTCGCAAACAACAAGAGGCGTGCCGAATTAATAGGATGATCCCCTATCATCCTGGCGAAAGCCGGGGAATGAAACCTTTTATCTCGCGTCCGGAATGTTGGGGTCTGTTTGGCCTGGCCCTAGGAAAGTCTAAAACCGTAAATGCGCTATAGACCACAGTCATGTGGAAATCCAAAAAGTATCACATATGGGGTCTGGCGCACAGATCCCTTATGGTGATTAGGCAAATCTAGCGGCATAGCTCAAGCTCCTCAATTGCTATCAATTCTTCTGGGTCGAGTAGTGGAGATGGACTTATCCTATGAAGTTATGCTATCTCAATTGAGATGTCTGGAGGAGGGAATGCTGATAGAATTTACGCACATATAACCAGCATACAGAATCACTGTTCACTTACCAGTAAGCCTAAGTATTTATCGGGGAAAGCCCACGGACCTCCCCGTTTTGGCGCGAAAACATCGTCCATGTAGATCATGCACACCATCCTTCATTTTCGCAATAGAGCCCACGTTCAAAGGATAGAGTAAGATAACGTTAGGACCCACCGATCACGTCGCGGGGGTGACGGGCTGCACATATAGTATCGTTAAACCATGAGAGCTGGAGAACAGACTCTCGGGAGACCCAGCCAGAGCAACATTACTTGACTTGGCTCACCATGGCCCTCTATTTTTCTTGGCGTGGGGACGAGGTCTTGCTCGAGGTGGCCCATTTTTAATTGGACTTCGGATGACTTGCATAGAGAATTCCCGTCGATCCACTCAAGTCGAAGAGATCAGATTCGATATCCTCTATTAGAAACATCTTCCAGGATATTGAAAGAAAATTTTACCCGAATTTCATGCTCTGCCTCGTCGCTTATCATGACAGAAATGGTCTCGACTCAAAATCATCCCGAGGTCTGTGCGTCGAGCAACCTTAACCGTCCCTGCCGTTGACGCTAGAAGCTAGGAAAAATGGGTCGGAGCTCGCGGAACATATTTGTGGCGTCGCTCGTTACTTTCATGTGGAGGTCGCTTCGGAGGGCAACGTACGGAACCAGGTGGATAAGTTCAGGATTAGAGGGAGTTGGCGGCGGAAGAAGGGGGAAATTGGCGACGGCGCACAGGCCTTTGGCGAAGTTGGCGTGGTTTTCGGCACCTCGGATTCCTTCCGTAGGAGCAAACCTGAAGCAAGTTGAACGCCATGTCACTGTTCAAGGCAAAGGTAGTCGACGTCGCAAGGCAAAATTTGGCTTTATGGCACGCGAGCTGAGACCCTTTTCAGTCTGTTTAGTGCTTCGTTATTCCATCGCTTGGACATACAGCTTCGTCATCAACTAACGAAATTCATGAACGCGGATTCAATTTCTCTTCATCAACGGCCACAGGACTTTATCTATCATTTTCCTTCTCTACTTGCTTAAATTTTGGGGTTCTGTTATTGAACAGATAGCTAGCTTCTCCCACCTCCTGTCTTCTTAATACTACGCTACGGGTCAATTGCCCAAGAAAAGCAAGCCTGGGGGAGATAATGACTATTCAGATCGTCAAATAGTAATGTCTTGAATTACAACGCATTAGAAATCATTGCTATATTAAAGCCGGCACATTTCAAGCAAGATGAGCTACATTAAGGTAAAAAAACTCAATTTGAGTTCAAAAGACGAAGATAGCTAATTGAGAGGCAGTTACTGGAACGTAGCCGCGGATGCTTCTTCAGATTCAGACCTTTCCTGTTTTCCCTTCAGGAGCTCACATTCTTCGGACACAGACCATCAAATCTCCAGAACCGTTACCTATATAGAACGCAATTGTGCTGATTGACTCGCCGGTCTGCCTACCGTAAAGCTGAGAACAACTGCGACGAACCCTCTTCGCAATGTCCCTGGCTGAACCATCTTTTTGAGCCACTGGCAGCGTTCTAGACTTCACTTTTCTTGAACGCCCAATAGCTGAGATGGACGTTATAGTCACTCTTGTGGCAACTTTTACGTTTAGCTACTTGAATTAATCTTTCTCGCTATCATTCCTTTCATCTTTGATGTCGCCTTTATAAGCTGTCGAGGACCTGCAACGGCAAGACACCAGAATCTTCAGTCGGCGAAGAGAAATGTCATGCGACCCGAGCTATATTCATTACTAAGGCAATGATAGGTTGAGAGAGTACAAGATTTTGAAAAGGTAAAGGCAGGCTCTTGCGGCTAAAGAAAGACCGTGCCTGGTGTACTATCCAACTCAGCGCTACGAACTTCCCGTGGCAGACCCCGAACTACAACTGCAAAGCATGCTGCTGTACAATTTGCCTCCGGAGTATCGCCATCAATTCTGTTAAGTGATCTTCTGTGACCGCTATCTATCCGGACATGACCGCTCGAGACCAGTCTTCGGCACGGAAAAGATGTCTGTATTGAGGCGTGGGAGATAAAGTAACTTATTTAGGATTTGTGAGCGCTGAATCTCCGAAGTGTTTGTGACTGACTAACGAGCGTATCGATAGACTTGCTGAATGTTGTGGCGGCGAAATTTCTCGAAGACATCCACGTCTCAGCATTCAATACTGACCTCGGCTTGATGCTGACAGATTTTGTTTTCAACACCTTTAAAATATGACCGAGATATCATCATTTGAACTACCCGGAGTAGTCTAGCCTGTCTTTGCGAGAAGAGGAAGTATTTGTGGAGCATTCGATCTTGATTCTGCTACTAAGAGCGGCCTCTACAGATCTCTGCTACGGTTCCATAATTGATTGCTACAGCAATATGTCCCTCCTTGACCGTAAGGGCGGTATTTTTGGCCCCGACAACGGATCCTTAGGATCAATTGTAATTGTGAAAGAACAGTTGAACTTTCTCAGCGAGATTCCTCACAAGATTGAAATTACTCTATCAAACAGAGGCGTGTTTCCCGTCAGGATTATCAGTTCTTCAAGAGGGGTGGTGAGAAACTCCAGCTCTCGCCTCGAAGGTTTCTGAAACCTAAAACCTTACCTAATTCCACGCAAAAGTATCTTGGCTTCTCCCTCACCAGCCTTCGGTAACAATCTCTTGAGAACGTCCTCCATCTGCCTTCTCGCATTGCCTCACCCTCTCTCCAAAACATCTCTCCCCCTCCATAGCATTCCTCTCTGCCCTCGTCTAATCCCTTTCTTCAATCGCTCTTCTGATCCATCGCCCGCTCTTTCGCCGCCAGCCTGCTCATCACCTCCAGCTCTCCGTTTGCACAACTTTCAAGGTCGTGATCGATGTGTCTTCGACATGAGGGCATGTGTGCGCGCCAAGTGATGAGTATGTAAAACAGAAAAATGATGGGGCCGGCAACCATGAGAAGGAGGCCGACGACTACGAGGGGGAAATCGAAGTTTTCTTCCGGTTGATGTTCGTTTAGTTGCTCCATCTGATAGTGTGCTCCCGAAGAGTGACGATTTTTTCGATGGGTGCTCAAGGTGTAGTAGTTGTTTTGTCTCTGCACAGTTGTAGACGAGGACTGCTCGAGTACGAAATCCGACGCGCGATCCACCGACAATTGACTAGACAGCTGCAGAGACGGGAACGTTGCGATTCTCGATTGGAAGGAAGGCCTCACGCTCAGAAATTGTGGCTGTAACAGTTGCCAAAGGACATGGGTTTTCTCACTATTAAATAATTATCAGAAATCTATTTGTGCGTTTCTTACCTCAGCAGAACAAAGTTTTCGGACTCCAGACTCCTCGATCCGCTTCCCAATCTCCCTTGGAGTCTTTTTGTTATGGGACCGCGGAACCATCTCCTTCCCCATCCGGTCCTAACCAATGGATCTTCTTGCTTGGTTTAATATTTGAGCTTTCAAAGTGAGCTACGTGTGGTGCTCCCATATACAACATCCGGAAGTCACTCTTCAAATCTCGTCGACGCTGAATCGTGCGACATTGGACGAGACATACCAATGCGCATTTCACAAGCCGTAATTTTTTTTGGTAGCAACCTTCCACAGATCTTTGGCACCTGTCCCGACTTCACAGCTCCGCTGCTTTCTCTCGCACCTGATTTGTTGATTTCATTCTCTCAGTGTCTGAGGCAAGCCCTGAGAATTTTGACATGACAGCCACGGGTGTATATTGCCACTTTGATCTCTGCATGTTCTTGTGGCGGGTTTCCCGATAATTCCTGTTTCTATCTCAACGCAATGAGAAACAACGTTGCGCGAGCGCACTACATTGGACCGTATGGTAATGAATGAATGACGATAGAATGCTTGTTTCAAATCAACCTGGCTTTATGAAAGTGGGATACTCACTTAAAAGGTGTTCAAATAGCTTAGTCTGTGAAAGCGAAATTTTACTTATTGGAGTTTATGACAGCGATGTTCACCTCTAGACGGCCAGACTTGCTCAATCTCACTAATGATCCTCTGTTTCACTACACTTTTCGTACTTTTCGTCTGACTCACGTCAATCTTCGTCATCTTAGTGGTCCTACCTTTCATCTTCGGATGTTGCAAATCCGCAATCCTCTTCAAACTCATCTTGTTCGTCATCTGATGCTATACCATCCCAATCCTCTTCAGACTCGACCTCTTCCATTTCTCGTGGCGCATCTCGCCCATCGTCCCCCAATGCTTTCAGACGACCCTTGCAATCTTCGTACTCTTTCCCTCGCCTCTCCGACGTAACCTCCAATGAGATACTCGCAAGATGTGCAGCACGTTTGCTTACAAATTCCTTCTTCAACCATGTTCCAAACTCTTGCATCGCCTTGTCATCGCCCTGGTTCGCGCATTGGTGGAAAGAAAACCCGAGCTGCACATCCACCTCTACCGGCAAGACAGTGATGAGCCCATCCACCAGGTCCCAGAAATACGAAATATCATTATTCTCGGCCTCCAAGAAACTAGTCATGATACTCGCTGTCACAGACCTTAAGGCAGTCAGGGCCTCGAAAGGAGCCGGAGGCAGCAAAGACCTGAGCTGCTTAGTTATCCAGTCACGCTTTTGGTCGTAGATGACTCTGCATTCCTCTCCCATTGGCACCTCCTCAAAGGGCATGTCATTAAAATAAATGTTCAGTCTCCGTACATTCTTGAACACTGAATACAGGCGCTTGAAACGGCCGGGCATGAAATACGGCCGTAGAAAGGCATTCGGCTTCAATTCAAGCTTCCGGACATCGTAGTTTCGAATGTCAAGATGAAGGGGGTTCGAGTAGGCCACCTCGCAGGCGTCCTGGTAGATTTGACGGCTGACGCGGAAGAGGGTTGATGGGAGCGTGAAGGTTTCGGGTCGCGACCAGGTATCGCAGGGCCTGCCGGGAGAGATTTTGTAGTAGATGCGGCTGGAGGAGGATGATTCAGTGGTGTAGATGTAGCAGGTATGCTTTTGGGGGTAGCGGTGAAAGACGACTTCGTAGACTTCCTTGCGGATTTCTGGAGGGAGCGACAGAAATGGGAAGGGTTTGGCGACGGTAACATCTGAAGCCGCCATATTCACCATTGATGGTACATGATGCAGGCATGAACGGGAGCGAGGAGCGAAGATGATCGATGGGACCCCTTTGGAGAGAGGTTGAGAGGCTTCCACCTAAAGTATTGGTTTAGTTCTTAGCAATCACGAAGACGTTACCCAACTGTGGCCGCTCCGAAGGGTTTGAGATTTGATATATGCACTTTGATGTCGGGACGTGTAATAAGGTACCTCCTTCACAATCAAATCTGGCACCACGTATTTATCCATACAAGGCGGGAGTTGTGTTGATTTGGGGCTGATCTGTCGCCCACGAGGTGAAAATCCGACCCAAACACAAAATTTTCAATCACTAGATAAATTTAGAAGAATAGAAGACCCACTTGCAAGGGTAAATACCTTCGAAAGGAACGCCCGTTCTATGTTGAGTCACTATCCGGACTATTTTCACCTTGGGGTAGAGAGAGGACAAAGAGGCATGCATCATTTCGTTCACCATAACGACGTAGCATCGCACGGTGATTTTTCAGGGCGGTGAGACTAGTCTCTGTTGTCTCTGCGTGAATACCTGACTATAGGCGAAAATAGAAGCAGAATTAAGGCACCTTCATGCTGAGTTCGTTCGTTCAAATAGATCGGTGAAAATTCTCCAAGATTGTTGGACTAAGGATGTCTGCAGATATCATCTCGTGAATCCATTGACATAGAAACACTAGACAATTTCCAGAAGATTGGTGAAAATGGAAGTAGTGCCTCCTATCTTATACTGTAAAGTATGAACCGACGCCATTTCAGGTGAGCGTCAGGGAGTGTCACCTTAACGCCAGAAATGGGCCAAATTTGTTGTCTTGGCGCCTGAGGACATCCAAAATACGCGGAGAGCTTCTTAGCTCTCAAGCATCCCTTACTGCTTTTAGCAGGTAGCTAGGCTCCGAGTGCCCGTCGCTCGCCTTTGATTCCCGAGCTGTAGTATGATAAGCATCAAGCTCGTAGGCTAGAATGGATAGTCGGACAAAAAGACATGGCGTGAAGAAGAGAACATTAGAACGAGGGATAGATGTACATAGGTTCTTATTGTCTGCAATTTCGCAATTGCCTCTGAAGAGCGGCTGCTCTATGTGCAAGAGAGGCAGGAACATCCACACTTATGAGTCCTCCCGTCGGGGTCGGTCTTTCTCTGTCGCAAACACACGCCTGTAAGCGCGGTTAGTGTATGTAGAAGGTGTCTCTTGAGAAGACTTGTCGGGTGGGTCAGCGATTTCTCGATCTCGATATATATCATATAACCTGCGCACGATATGAGCTTGAGATCCATTGATCTTATCTCTTTCCAGAGCTTTACCGTGGAGTGAAGGATTGAGAAGGAACTTACATCGGTGAGATCGATATCCATACGCAAATAGGCGAAAGCCAGCCACTGTCCCTGAGCGTCTTGAAAGCCCTGAAGAATAGTCGGGACATATCTGCGGAGACAAGCTCTGCTACCGTTCGACCTGTGGTCCGTTTTCTTCGCAAGATGGGGATGAAGAGTGCGAAGACGCATCCTGGGAGTGAGAGAATCATATAGCCAGACTTGTTAAAGGGGATGCTAGGAGAGAAAAGTCTTCAGGTAACCTAATGCTGCCGGACACCTTCGGAGATCCGAAATGCCAACTTTAACTAAGGAACCGAGAAAAGGTAGAGGAAAAATTGATCAACACTATCCAAGTCCTTACTTTGAGCCCTACGGCTCACCCAGTCCAGGGTGGACATAAGAGGCGGCATCACTCTCGAGGCATCTGATTGTCAGCAGTGGCACCCGTCCGGCGTATTGGATGCGTCGCGACCTTTGTGAGCAGCAGTGCATAAAAGCGTGGTCTTGGCATTTCTGGCCTTGGCACTTCTTCTCCCCCCAACTTGTGGCGTGTACGTAGTACGCCAGACGAGCAATCCGCAGCTTCACTTTTGCTTTAATGTCATGACTCCATGTCCATTCGTTCATTTCTGCGTCAGGCATTAGTGTTTCTGTTTCCTCTGTCTTTAGGCTTGAACTTCTACTTCTACCTCTACCCTGTCTTCGGCGGATGTTCGTTCCCTCATCCCAATGCTTCGAGTACCTCAGCCTTCACACGCACACTCTGCGAACATCTGTCCCTGAAAAACGGCCACGTCGACGCATGGCCACCTTTTCGACTCTTAACACTCGCAGATCCTCAGCTTGAGGGTGACAGTTCCCTACCAAGTCCTGAGGATGGGTTCTCATCGAGAATTGCTCGACGATGGGAGACTTTTAATGCACCGGTGGAGAGCATATGGAATTTCGTCGGACGAGGACGAGAAGAGCTGAGAAGGTGTTTCATTGAAGACATACCTCACTCACTCAATGCTCTCCGAAAACGAGTCGATCTAATTGGCAACGACCACTACCTGGCGCATATATACCGTACACTACACTGGTGGACTAAACCTACACATGTGACAGTCCTCGGTGACCTTATCGGGAGCCAGTGGGTTACGGACGAGGAGTTCGAATGGCGCGGCTGGCGCTATTGGAATCGTGTATTCAAGGGCGCCGATCATCTCGTACCATTCACGGAAGACTTTCAAGTGCTTGACCCAAAGACGTGGAGCAATCGCATCATCAACATAGCTGGAAATCACGACATTGGGTATGCTGGCGACATATCGCCAGCGCGAATGACTCGCTTTGAGCGCGTCTTCGGGCCTGCTGACTGGGACACACGATTTCACTATCCGTCACATCTCCTGCCCACAAATCACACTATCGTTCCAAGCCTCCACGTGGTTAACCTGAACACTCTTAACCTCGACACACCCTCTTTCCACCCCGACCTTCAATCCGTCTCCTACAGCTACCTTAATAGCATCATATCCGAGCGATCCCATGCCGTCGGCGACAACGCCTCCTTCACTCTCCTCCTCACACATCTTCCGCTCCACAAACGTACAGGCGTCTGCGTCGACTCTCCGCACTTCGCCTTTTTCGAGGACGACGACCTAGACAACCGTTTTCGAAAAGGCGGATTGAGAGAACAAAATCATCTCAGCGAGCATGTGAGCCACCAGGGCATCCTGCAGGGTCTCTTCGGCATGAGTCCTGACGAGAACGCACCTGCAGGAGGAAGAGGTAGGAGAGGTCTTATACTTACCGGCCACGATCACGAGGGTTGCGATGTATGGCATTATGTCGGGCCAATTCCTGCATCAAAAGAGACGCAAGACGATAACAACGATGATCCCACAATCTCCGCGGAGCCAACAAGGGGCTGGTTGAGTATCCCCTATCGCCACCGGAATTTCTCCGAGACCGAGACAGGGATCCGCGAAGTCACGCTGCGCAGCATGATGGGCGATTACGGTGGCAACGCCGGACTCTTGAGCGCGTGGTTCAATTTTGACAAAGGGAAATGGGATTTTGAGATTGCGATGTGCCCGCTTGGGACGCAGCATCTGTGGTGGCTTGTTCACGTTTTGGATATCATTACTGTGATTGAGGGCCTGGTCTGGATTGTGCTGGAAATTACTGAGCTTTGTAACAGCAAGAGTAGGAACCTACGTGAGGGCGTTAGTAATCGTAATCTCAAGCCAGAGGCAAAGCTGGAAAAGGAGAAGAAATAGATCGAGGTATGTTGTAGGATATATCCTGGAGCTTATTGTATATCAGATACCAATATTGCAATCGAATCATTTTCCGGTCCCGATAAGGTGTCGCTTTTCCCATACCAGCAAGCCATCCAAATCCACAACATTAATCATAATTATAACCTTTGACTTTTTAACCTCCCCACTCAAACCATCCGTCCTCCAAATTTACTCAAAAAAATCAAAGCCGCCGCCCACAACAAAAACGACAACCGTATCTCCACCCCCATCCCCTTCTCTTCCCTTCCTCCCCTCCCGTCCCTTCCACTCTCACTCCCTCCACCCCCTTCATAAACCCCACCACCCCTCCCCCTCCCCCCTCCCCCTCAACCCCCCCATTTTCTCCCCCCTCAAATTCCGAAACCCCCCATCACACCGCCGCCAAAACACCCCCGCGCTCACCCCCCTCCCGTCCCTCACCACCTCTACATCCGTCGCGTCCGGAATGCAATTCCCGCCCCGGTGGCCTTGGTGGATTCTGCGCGGAACATTTGGCCTCAAGGGGCTGTTATTTCGCGTCAGCGAGATGCAAAAACGGGGTGAAAGGGGATGTTTGTTGGGGGGGGGAGGGAGGTTACAATGGTTTGGGTGTTAAGGGGTCAGGCCCGATGCACCAAAAGTGGAACGTTTTGCGGGGGGAGCCGTCACAGAAGTAGACGGTTTCGGAGCGGCAGTGGCAGGGGGTGGGGTTGGAGGCGTGGAGGGTGAAGAGGGTGGGGAGGGAGGTGAGGGGGGTTTCTGGAGATGAAGCTGAAGCTGAAGGTGAAGGGAGGGGTGGTTGGGGCGATTGGGGGCGCGTGGAGGGGGGTATTGCGGGTTGCCGGATTGGAGGGGTTGTGGTTGTGGTTGTGGGTGATGGAGCTTGAGGATTTGAGGAGGGGAGGGGATGGGAGGGGGGATTAGAGGTATTCTGGGTTGTGGTTTCGGTTGGGGCTGTATTTAGGGAAGCGTTGAGTGTTGTGGAAGGCGTGGTCGTGGCGGTTCGGCTGGGAGCTTGAAGAGGATGCTCAGGTCGAGGAGCTATTGAGTGACTGGCTTTCGTGATGTCTGGATGCTTGGACCAAGGCTGTGTGAACGATTTGGCCGCGGCTTTGAGATGCTTCTGGGGATGCTTTTCAACGACAATTGGGAGGATAGAGAGAAGGGTGGGAGGCTTTGCCAGCGTGATCTCGGTCGTCATTAGACACATGGTGATTCCTGCTTGAAGCAAAGCCGCAGGGGCAAATTGAGGTTGTTCTGAAGCTGACTGATTCAAAGTGCAACAGTGACGACCGCTTGACAGAGGAAAGCGAAGTACAGATTGAGACTCGCAGTAGTATAAAAGCCGGGAGACAACTCGGAACAGGGGCGAGACTTCCAATTGAAGCTATTCAAGACCCAGAGACTTCCCCCACCTCCCCATTCATCGTATCAACCCCGAGCCGACGCCGTGGCCCCGGCGGCCCCACACCGAGCTTGGGGTGAGAATCTCGATCTTCCACAACATTGCCATGTAGTCCAACTTCACAATGACGCTTTGCCATGAGTAGACATCTTAACTCGATCGATTGCTGGATCACTTATGCAGAGAGGCATGAAAGCAAACCTTAGACACGATGCTATGCAAGCTCAGGAAAAGAAGACAGGGTTCTCCACATTTGGCTAAACCTGATCAAGGATCGGTGCGGCGAATGTCGGACTGAAAGGCTTGTACAACAAAGGAGATAGATTGTGAGACACTGCTTGCTAAAGCCGCGAACTAAGGTACAAATAAATACGTTAAAGGCGTACCTTACCAGAGGTAGATAGATCGTGGGGCTATAGCTTGTGCGACCAACCCCGACAGTTTATCCGCTCGGCTTCCACCAGAAAAAGGTTCCGTGCTAACCCCAGATTCTCACACCAACGGAATTCCGCTTTAGGAAATTGGATGCCACAACTGGCAATAACTTATTGGTATTCGAGACACCGATTTGGGATCTGCAGCCCCTAACACCGGTTTTCTCCGGTGACATGGAAGCCAGACGCACTCTTCGTGTCGAAGTTTGCGGGGTATTTGAAAGTATTAGCAGATGGAAAAGGCGTCGCTGCGCGACGGGCTAACCTGTCCATCACTGCCGAACCTAGTGGCTCGGAAATATAGTTATTAGTAAAATGCGAAGCATAATTCGCTGCAACAAAGACGAAAGGCTTCATCAACAAAATTTCGGAGCCATGTAAACAAAGTGAAACAAATCAAATGTCCGACTATTGGGTGACATAGGTATTCGCTCAAGATTTTTATGTCGTTGAAATGAGTCGACGGGGCCGGATGGCTCGTGCGAGTTATGCAAAACTTTTCAGCCTTGCCCCGGAACGCCGACACCATTCCTCCAATAACTTCCATCTGTCCACGAAACACAGATGAGATCGAAGATGTTCTGTAATGATCTTAGATATCTCGCTTTCGGAAGCCGTCCTCGAAAAGTTAAGGGCCCACAAGAAGGGACTTCTTGATCCAGCTTCACGGTGATTCCGATTCTTGGCATACGGTCGTTGGCCGAGAGTAACTCGTCAGACATTCAAGCAGCGGACAGGGTGCCCGCCACATTAGTATCAATACCACAGAGGTCTTTATTCCTGAAGAAGCATTTCTTAGCATAACAGTCGGGGTGGAACGGGCATTGATGCCCAAAGTAACAATTTCTGTCTCGACAACCGGCCGCATTTTTACAAACGATCTGGCGAGCCGTATGTCGTAAGACCAACTTGATGCCGTCATCGATAGGACTATGGTCGAATTGACATCGGTCACCGTTGCGGCAGTTATTGGCCAGGAAATATGCATTGCACAGCTTCCACGCACCGATTCGTTCGTGAAAGCGAGCACCGTCTCGGTCCGTGAAAGGCTTGAGGCGTGTGTCAATTCTTTGACCGCTCCGGTTGACCGGGATTCGATCGAGCGATGGCGCTGGGGTAGCAGGTTTTGGTGATATACTTTCGGCCTTGTTGTTAACTTGAGATGGAATCACTATCGGGAAGTCGGCCGCCGCGGAGGAATATGTCTTGTTAAGAGAAATGTTCTCGTCGCTCATAGGCTGGGGAGGTGGGGCAGGTCTCATAGGGAGCGAAAATGAATTTGATAGCTGTTTTGGTTTAAGTAACTCATCGTGGAAGACCATGCCAAAGTCGCATTTTCTGAACGTTAAATCGCTGAAGCCGCGCGCTGGTATAGCAGCTTTAACAAGAATGGTTTTACTTGAAACTAGGTCGTCTCGTCGATACTTGTCGAATTCTGCGACGTATCCATTATCGTGACAACATGCCAAGAATATGGCTTGACATGATGGCTGGTAAGCATGAAATCGGTAGGTTTCTGTGGGGTTGTTAGACGAGAATGCCTCTCGGTGTAGTCAACTAACCTCTTATCTTTGCGTCCACCCTCTCTTTTCCAGAGCCGCAGTCTGCCCAAACAAATAATGGGTGGCTCTGATTCCATTTGCAGATAAAGTTGTCAAGCATAGAAGTTTCTGATAGCAAGCCGGCGTCTACAATAGCTTTACCTAGTCCTCTCTGATTCGCGTACACATTTGCCATCATCTCACAGTCGGGACGTAGTTCGATTGTATGCTCTCGCTGAAAATATTGAGCGACTGCGGTACGTATAGCATGCGCCGCATCGATTCCGCCTGACTCAACATCATTGAGATATTTTGAGTTAAAGATATATCCATCTCCATCAATAAGAACTAGAATATATGGCCGTCGAGACTAGATCAGAATCAGCATTGCTTTTTCGCAAGATGTTTATTCTGTGTAGAAGCTTTCAAGATGCGGCCTGAAGGGGCAGCACGCAGGTCCAACCCACAATCGATTTTTCAGCATGTTCAGCACGATTCTTATAATCTCGGCGTAGATTGTTCTGATCCTCAAGGTCGGAGCTGACTCGCTGTAATTGAATTTCAAGTTCGGAGACTCGCTTGACTAGTTCCTAGGGAAGTGTAAGCTGAAAAGATGCAGGCAAAGACGGGTTGGCGTAGGGGTGGAAACTCCGGAGAGCGGGGAGACAGCTTCTCCCTTTGAAGCACAGTGAAAGATACGAGTTGGTTTGGTTCATGGGTAGGGCATCGAGAATCCTTACCTCGGTGAGATCATGCCGTTCTAAGTCGCTCTTCCGAAAAGCCTCGAGCTGGCCAAACAGGTCTCTTCCATTGAGTCTGAGGGAGCCCATTTTGAGAGTTCAAAATTGGGCCAACGCAGGTTGATATCTGCAATTCTGCAGAGTCCCAATGCAGAGGCAGTACGGACGACTCTGCAATGAGCTTCTATATAGGCGGTCATATATGGGACAGGCTGGGTAAAAACGCAGATTGGTGGTGCAAGGTGCATGAGCGGGAGCCTGAGGTTCAAAATATATCGGCAAGGTGCATGGACCCACTTTAATTTTCAACCTGATTGAAATCTACGCGTCTGCCGCTGCGTGCTGGTGCTTTCTCGGTCAGGGTGCAGCGTTCACCAACACTTTCCACGTGGTGGGTGCAGTCACTAAGTAAAGATCTATGAGTGTGTAGGTGCTGGTGATTTAACCTTTTTGGGCGCAACGATCACCACAATGAAAGTGAATGCATAATTCTCCCCATCCCGTCACCATAATATACAGATCAACTCCGTCACCCCGATGACCTCAAGCTGAGCACAATACCGACTCTGAATGCCCTTGATAGAGCATATGCCAATGCTTTGAAAACCTTCTTCGAATGTCAAGTGTATAACTCCCTTCAGCCACTACACCCGGCTACTTCTACCCATGAATGAGCGATAAAAGTCCTCAGCGGCCCCGTTCCCAGCTCCACTTGTGTTCAGATTATTCAGGCTATACCCGAGACCTTGACTCTGCTTCTGAGCTGCACTGACTTTGGCTTGTAAAGCCACGGTACCTTGATCAATGGCCTGCAGCTGAGTGAGATGCGAGTTGAGAATGCGCACGATATGGGAGATCTATGATCCACGTTAGCAGAGCTCGAGCCGATCCATGAAATAGACAAACGCACCGGCTCATCATTTGTTGACTTGCCCAAGCCCGCAGAGGCACCATTAATTTCTTCTATCATATTCGTTATACTGTTGCCCATATCTTCCAGCCGATCGGAGAGCTTCTCGGCCAGCTTATAACTGTAGAGGACATCAGTGCGTTGCAAAACAATCGAGCGCAGATGTACTCACGTGCGTTCCCTGTCTTGGTCTGGACCTTGAAGCGCTTCACCTTGACCAAGATTTTGCTTAGCCATCATCTCGTTTACGTCTTTCTCGTACTTGTCCAGCCAGCTCTCCAGCTCGTTCTGTTGATTTTCGACAGTACGCAGCTGCATCTCTACACTGTTGGTTTGTTTCTCTGCTGTAGCAGCGCTTATGTACAATTTGGTGATTTTGTCCATATTCTCAGTCAGCGTCTGATCCCATTTGGCAACCTTTTCAGCCTGAATTTGAAATTCCTTCTGATATTTTGTCAAGTCAGAAGCCCAGCGCGTGAGAATTTCATCCATAGTCCTGTTCTTGAGTCGAGACTGATGCGGTGGTATTGGACCACTTGTTGAAGCGCCAAGTCCAAGGAGCCCTCCGCTCCCGCTTGCAGTCTGGGCCATTGCCCCAGCAACTGGAGGTGCAGATGTCGTCCCGGCTTGGGCATTCGATGGACCTACAGGTTGGGCAGTGGGAGCAAACAAAGAGGGAGCAGAAGTTGCAGGGGCCGGGGCTCCAGATGATACTGTAGCCGAAGTTCCTCCAGCGCTGGAAGGCTGAGACCCGAACAAGGAGGGAAATGGAGCAACATTTGAAGTTGGTGGTCCAGATGTTGTCTGCGCCGAAGCGCCCGTTGCAGTAGCTGGTCTCGAAGCTGCCGCTGAAGTAGTCGGTGTTAGTCCTGGAAAGGATGCTGAGGATGTCTGAGTCGCTGACGCTCCGCCGATATTACTAAAGAGGCTTGCTGGTTTATTTGTCGTATCTATGCCTGAAACTTTTGTACCAGGCTGTTGGCCTAAGCCACCTAGAGAGAAAGCAGGCTTCGTTTCAGAGGCAGCCGAAGAATTTGTAGTTGATGGGCCAAATAGTGGAGCTGAAGGTTTCGAAGATGAATCTTTTTGGCCAAATAGGCTCGTATTACCCGTCTGGCCAGACGTAGTTGCAGCCGCTGCACCGAATAGCGGGGCGCTGGACTGGGGGGTCGACGATTGTTGGCCGAATAAGCTGGTACTACCCTGGGGTGTAGATGTTTGATTGTTGATGGGGGGAAAGCTGAACGCTGGCTTCTGGGTAGAGTTCGGTGTAGTTGTAGTTTGAGATGGCTGGTTTGGAGTTGGTGCAGACGAGGCAGAGGCGGCTTGCTTGTCCTGGCCAAAGCTGAATCCACCACTAGGGGAGGTGCCTCCTGTGTTTGACGGTTGTGATATGTTAGAGAAAAGACTCTTAGACGGTTGGGACTCGGTGGCGGCGGCTTTTGTTCCTCCAAACGAAAAAGTAGGTGTGCTTCCGCCAATGGACGCGGACGCAGGAGGGGGACCAGCTGGGGTGAATGATTGTTGGCTAAAAATATTTGAGCCCGAAGATGCTGCTGGCGTTGTAGACTCGGCCTGAGCTGGGGGTGCAGATCCAAACAAAGGTCCAGGCGTTGTGCTTGTGTTGCCAAAGAGACCAGATTTCGGTGCAGGAGTTCCAGGTCCTATCGAGGTAGGAGACTGGGTGCCGCCCGAAGCGGGGCCAATATTGAATAGCGGTGCCTTTTGTCCTGAGTCTGCTTTATCATCTTTCTTGCCAAAGGAAAAGCCACCGCCACTCCCTGCGTTTGTTGTGCTGCCAAAAAGTGAACCACTATTGTTGTTGGCGCTCCCTCCAAACAATCCAGCACCCTTGTTATCTGAAGTTGTTCCGAACAGTGGTTTACTCTGGCCAGCACTTGTAGCGGAGCCTTGATTGCTGAAAAGGCTGCCACTGGACGTATTGGAACCACCGCCGAACAGCGGCTTGTTCGTTCCACTGCCGGTACCGAAAAGACCACCCCCGGAGCCACTACTCGTCGACGGGGTAGAGCCGAAATTGAATTTTGGAGGGTCAGACATTGTCGTGAGAATGTCGAGAGCTCGTCGAAGATGGTTGTCTTAGGGCAGGAAAAGTTTGGCCTGGAGAGACTTGTGGTTTCCGTTGGACAACCCCTAGTCACTGCGGGCCTGGCGATGTTGCTGCTGCAGAGGTTAGAAGGAAAAGTGGGAGGGGCAAGTGATGAGCAACGTGCAGAGAGGTTCGCTGTAGCATACGTTAGGATAGAATCGCCGCAGAGGATCACCGGCTCCTGCTTGAATGTGCGGCGGCCTGCTGCATTCATCAACGCGGTCCCTCTGCGTTTCTCCAACAGTTCGCGTTATACCGGCCTTGGCACCATTGGCCAAAGCTCCATCCCGCCAAGGCTTGCCAAGACCCCCTGTGAGATATTCACCCTCGCTGCGTATACGAACATAGCTCTTCAAGCTTTGAGTCTTGAACCTATGGGATATAGGAATTAGCTATTGTTCTTCTGCTCTCTGCCTGTTGCCACCCATCTAGATCTCACAATCTGTGACTACACTGATTCGCACCCGGCTCACCCTGCTTCAGGAATGGGGCGATGCCGCCCTATGCTCACCCCAGATTACGCGAGCTGCACCCTCCGCTCATAAGCACAGAATGAAAGATGTTAGAGGGCGGAAAGATGCCAGGCCGAGGGTTGTTAGATTGAGCAGGGGGGTATGAAAAGAGACTTAATATCGACTGGCTGATTTCACCGACATTGGGAAAGTTCGTGCTTGACCCGAACGCCGTGAATAGAAGCTGCCGAAAGTTATTGAATATACATAAGGACCCCGATAATCAGGCAAGAACGGTCGGCTTCAAATATATAAATTTTATCTACCACCAATGCCTGTCCGGTACTTCCCAGACTTATCGATGCCTGCGTTTGCAATGTCGTGAAGTATCTCATAAATTCCACTCCACCGTATCATCACCTGATTTCCGGTAAACTCTCGGGTGGACAGTGGATTGGATATTAATTGCGAGAGTTCGATCCCCAAGTAACTACCAGGCCTAGTAGTGTATTTATCCTTTTAAATTTTTTTGGTAGTCCCACTGAGGGAAGAGCTCGTTAAATTTTGTCCTAGTTATTTTACAGTGAAACTCTGCTTAAACTTATTAGTTGTTATTAGTAAAGGATTCTATATAGTTATATTTAAAATTTTAAGATTCTTTATTCGACCTGTAATTATTCGAAGTATAAATAAATAATTGGTCTAAAAGATTAAACTAATACTCGCGGGGGCTCACTACTTCACTTAAAGAATATTAAACAGTAAATTAAATATTAATTGCGAAAGTTCGATCCCCAAGTAACTATTAGGCCTAGTAGTATATTTGTTCTTTTGAATTTTCCTGGTAGTTTTACTGAGGAAAGAGCTCGCTAGGTTTCGCCTTGACTATTTTACAGTGAAATTTTACTTAAACTTATTAGTTATTATTGGTGAAGGGTTCTATATAGTTATATTTAGAATTTTAAGATTTTTTATTCGACCTGTAGTTACTCGAAATATAAATAGATAATTGGCCTGAAGGATTAAATTAATGTTCGCGGGGGCTCACTACTTCACCTAGAGGGTGTTGAACAGTGGATTGAATATTAATTGCGAGAGTTCGATCCCCAAGTAACTACCAGGCCTGGTAGTGTATTTGTCCTTTTGAATTTTCCTTCGGGGTACTGTGATAAAGTGAAAGCTCTCGATCCTGCCGCAATAAGTGGCCTCAGTGCGGGATGCGGCTTGAGTTTCCGAGAAATGGATCAGACCGAACGTCGGAAAGCGATATTTTCAAGTCGACGCTGAACGTTACTGAGGTAAGGATCCATATGACGATGGCGATGATGATGATTTCTATCTGAAATTCTATAGCTGTTGCCCAGAGGACTCGTCTGGTCTGTTTATTATTGAAGTTAGGTTTTAGAGCTGGATGTTCGCCTTATCTACGTGGCGAAGCAGTCAGCAGTATACTGTTATTAGATCAACTGGACTTCTTACCTTAAGTCCCTGAACCCCGGTGTATCTTGACGGTATCGTAAGATTTTCACCCTTTCTCTGGCTGCTACAGAATCGCATACTGGATGACGGCAAAGACGGAGACTAATAAATAGTTTAGTCCCTTAATGAGAACTGAACACTGCGTCTGAATATATATTTTCTTTTTCATCATCTTCTGTCAAGGAAATGAAGCGAGTGTTGATTGTTTTATCTAGGAAAGGTTCTCTCCTCAACTATATACTAACCTGAAACTGTTCGATCAAATGCGACGACATTGTGAGAGTTGTTGTGGCTTCAACATTCAACTGCAAGATTTATCTGATGGACGTGTTATCAATGCAATAACTTTATCATCCAACTCAAAGAAACGAAAAGCCTCGCAATCAACTAGGTCAGGGCAGACGGGCAGTCGGAGATCGAGCCAAATGGAATAGAATCGTCACAATATAAAATGAGATCATCAGCGCTATCAGCACAGCCCGAACAGGACTTAGAATCAGTGAAGAGAAGGATTTCAGGAAGAATCCAGGCGTTATTTAGAATGTTTATTAACAGCGATAAAAGTGTTCCTTTTCCAACATCCCCAAAGCCTGCAAGCACCAACCGAGTTCCCTGTACCTTGCCAGCGCCGCATAATAAACGATGTTATTGATATTCCTCAACCTCCTCAAGGGATTGACGAAGTGTATCGTCGACTGGAAATCCAACGCGGCGTGGTCGTGCAGGAAGGACGGGATATTTCGGAGTCTCCACGGCGGTGCGGCGAGGAGCTCATGAAATAGGATGAAAGTTGACGTGGTCCTTGTGAAGAATGTGAGGACTTCGTCGAACCTGTCTTCGTATTCGTCGTTCGAGTCCGGGGCGTCGAGTTCGTGGTGTATTGCGAACTCGTCCAAGGTGATCGGCTTGCCAAGAGGACTTTTGGTCATGCGGTCGCAGATCGTGGTAGTGGACCATATCATCGAGCGAGGGTATCCAGGCCAAGAAGCCCAGATGGGGGCTGGGTCGTACGTCTGGGCGTAAGGGCCAGTGCCTCGACAGCCCATTGTGCCACCCATGTTGGCTTTGTTGATGGGGTCCCAGTATTCTTGGTACAGCTCCTGTCCGGGGTAATGTAAAGGCTCTCGCTCGGCGTTAGGCGTATAGCCTGGCGGTTGCTGATGAGGTGGTGGATCGTCGCGAAGCCGCCAACGTGCGGTTCCGTCAATCCTGTCGTCATCGCAGTAGTAGCGGAAATTTCCTATGGGCTGGTTCGCGGTGTCGTCTGGTACGTAATTTGGCGGTGTTACGTCTTTCAATTCTGCAATGGCCGTGAAAATTTCTTCAATTTTGTCGGAGACTGCTTGTCCGACAGGCCACCATGGCCAGGTGTTGAACATGGTGTGAAAAACGAAATTGTCGTAGTCGTCTGATGGTCTCTGAAGCATTGCCAATGCACTCTTCGCCATTTGCCGAGCCGTGGTTATGCCCATTGGAAATACGGTTTTGTCGTCTCCGTGGAAACCTAGTGTGCATGTTAGCACTGGATCGTTGAGTCATGCGGTAGTACCGAACATGATCGGTGAATCCAGTAAGTAAGTGGATCTAGGCTTTGAGCAGATAGACTCAAAACGAACACTGAAAAAAGCGTCGACCTTTTCATAGTCTTTCCCATAGTACCTTCGGACACTTGAGAATTCAAAAGTTAGCGAGATTCCACGCTGGGTAGTCTTGCATGCTGATATTTATCTCGGCCACCTACTTCGTGCTGGCTATAGACTATGGAAACAAAGGTAAACTCGGACATGGTCGAGACATAGTGCGTGACACTATACTCGGTGGCATTGTTTGTTGCCTGCGAGATTGATGTTCCTGACCGCGTTCTCGAACCTAAAGGTAATCAATGCCACTCTCTATCGTACCAAGTATGGCATAATGCAGCTCTTAAGCCAAGTCAAGGTTCATATGTTGTAGCGTCCTGCGACGATCGCTACCATTAAGCTCATCGTTCAATCGTACGGCATACGCTAGAGTCAAGCTCTTGACGGGACGGCTGGGAACGTGGAGAAGATTTTCACCAGAGACGCGTCTTGTAACATACCCTGCCAAGTGGCTTAGCTACCATTGCAGGAGGCGTAGTCATAACCGGAATGACGGAAAGGTAGAGCCTTTGGCAAACACTCACGGACAACTTGCGTTTCTAGAGCTCTGAAAGCCAGCCCTAGCCCTACTACCTATTTGGGAATGACCAGCTATTGTCTCGTAACTTCCGTTAAGCTGTCGTTGTTAATAAAAGAAGAGAATCACTTTGTCTTTTGAGGTGATCTTTGATCAGCCTAAAGTTAAGACAGCGAAAGCCATTGTTGGGATACATTTTGGACTAGGTGACGCAGTGCAAATTTGCATCTAATCCTAGGAGCTTTGAGACATGGCCATTCCTACACACTCAGCTCAATCACTGCAAACCGAGCCAGACGCCACTGTTTATTACCGCGGCTCATGCGTTTGTGGGCGCATCACCTACACGTGCCACAGCTTCCCCAGCGACGTCACTTTCTGCCACTGTATCACGTGCCGCAAATTGAGCGGTAATGCTGGCCAGATCTTTGTCCATGCTTCCGCGTCTCAGGTAATCTTCTCCGACGCAACCACCGGACAACGCCACGTCGGTCTGCCTTCTGACGACTCTGGAGGCATAACGTATCGCCGTTTTGCCAAATCGGGCGTTGGCGAGAGAGTGTTCTGTGCGGATTGTTTCACGCCAATGACCATGGGCTATCGATTCCAAACAGAAGGTATCGGTATATGCATTGGAACTGTAATAGACGGAAGCTGGAAAGACGAGAGTGTCAAGGAGGCTATGCGGGTGCAAGTTCATATCTTCACGAGCCAGAAGGCTTGGTGGATTGAGCCTGAAAAGGATGGAGTGCCTTGCCGGCCAAGGTTTTCACCGGCGTTTGAAGAAAAGCTGGAGAAGTGGGAGGCGGAGCATGCAGCGAAGGATGCATGACGCTTTGGGAGTTTGCCACGCCGAAGAGCTTTGTCTATTTCTTGTTCAAGGATTTAAATCAACAGAAAATCGGAGCCTAGATCATCATATCTGGTAGTCTATGATGGCCGAGAGTCATACCTTTAACTTACCTTTTCATAATTAGAATATCGAATGGTACACCTCAACAATCTCTAGTCTCCTTAAGGTGCAAAAGCTCTCCATTTTATCACACTCCATTTGACGCGCCTAGACTGTACCCACGAGGCTCGCTAGACTATTAAATGTGGCATTGTTCTCTCCTGCTGTACGGCTTCGTGTTACCATCTCTGATGCAGATGATTCGCTACCCAAAGGTCCCGCAACGGATAGAATGCACGTTTCTCTCATCGCTCTGATTGCTCCGATAAAGAGAGACCGTCCCATCAAAACGACAAACAGGAGGAAGAGCTCTCGAGGAGCGAGGTAGAGGGTGAGCAAAAGCAGCGTTGAGAAGATGAGCGGCGGGTGAGCAGAAGGTGGAGCGGCCGGGAGCTGCCTCGCCTACGGTTTTGTATCAGTGCGAGCCGCCAAGCCTTCCTATCCGCCTGCTGCAAATCTAATTTTACGTCCCGCGGTCCTTCAGACCTGCCGTGCCTTCATTATTTCCATTTGGTTGTTAACATGGCAACTCGACCACGCTCTACGTCAACTGCAAGCTTAGAGGTGCCTCGAAGAAGCACGGATATTGAAGACCCTGGAGCTCATGAGCTTGGTACGTGGCCTTGATTAAGGTTCTGGCCTCTGTTGATTATGACAACTTTAGATTCCTCCGACGAGCACTTCTCCGATGCACCTGAAGGCCAGCAGCCCATATCTCCGCCTCCATCAACCCAGTCGCCAATTCCCCGCACTCGCGTGGAAAAGGTTGATGACGTTCCCAGCCATGGCCAGATCCCTGGATCACCTGCATATGACTTGATGAGGCAGGATGCTGTCCCAGACGAGATTGAGGTAGTCCAAGAAGGCCGATCCAGTAAAAGAAGTTCTCTGTATGATGAGAGCCGCACACCTGGTGGCACACTCGTTCCTCGTACCGTCGTGGAAAAAGTCGACCCGGCCTCCCCAAGCCACGGAGAAGTACCTGGCACCGAAGCTTATGAGAAGAGGATGGCGGATGCGGCCCCGGACATCGTCTTGAGAGCCCCTGATCCAGGCAAAATGCCGCCCGCACTTAACAATCCTGCAACAACATCAGAGAAAGATATGCCGATTCCGGAGACTGTGATATCAAGAGTCGATTCCGAGCCCGCTCATGGTGAACAGCCTGGGACTAAGGCCTACGAGATGCGTGCGAGAGATGCAACACCTGATGCAGTAGAACAAGTTGGTGAAGCTGCCGGTAAGATTTCAAGAACACCCTAGCCACTTCGAGAGGGCGATTGACTGGGCCAGGCTTGCCAACATCTTCAAATCACAGATCTCACATTCGCACGCACTCCCAGCGGAAATCGTCATTGATGACATCTCGAAAGTCCACTCTGGATACCGAAGAGGAAGCTGCAGGAGGCGATGACTTTGATGATTTCGAGGAAGGGGAGGAGCTTGGATCCGAGGAGGATTTTGGAGACTTCGGTGATGATTTTGAGCAACCTGCTGAAGCTGGTCATGAAGTATCAACTCAACCTTCAGTAGAACCTACTCCCCTACTTGTGAGTGACTTCTGCTTCTATAGCGAAATTATGAACAGTAATGAGAGTGCTAATGGAATAAAGCCTCTTCTCGATTTCTCCTCTATTTCATCTTTTCAAGGATTAACTGCCGCGATGGAAGATCATCTTGACGCCATGTTTCCTCAGACTAAGGATTTATCAATATATCCCAACCCAGAACCTTTACCTTCGGATTCATTAATCTTTCCAACCGAACGCTCACGCTCCCTATGGACACAATTAATCACACCTCCACCATTACAACCGCCCAATTGGACAAAGTCCCGAATAAGACGACTTTTTCTCGTTAGCCTAGGGGTGCCCGTAGATCTCGATGAAATACTACCACCTTCGAAACAGAAGAAGCTTGTACTTCCCGACATAAATCTTGAGCCAGCACCGAGAAAGTCAGAGTCCGATAAGACCTTAGGCTCCGTTGCGCGCTTAAAGCAAAAGGCTGCAAATGACTCTAACGCATCTGTTGACTCGACACAATCTGCATCCCAGCCGTCTCGTCGCCGAGGTGGCAGGAAGGGACCAGCTCCACCCCCAGAACTTGATCTTGCTGATGTTCGGAGACTCTGTGCGACAACGAATGAAAAGCTTGATGGGTATGAAGACGAGGAGCTGAAGGCTCATATCGCCCGTCTAGAAGATTCTAGTGCCAAGACCAGTGAAGTGCTAGAATACTGGCTGAAAAGACTTGATGTTACAAGATCAGAGAAAGAAGCCTTTGAGGGTGTGATTGAAAATCTCGTCAAGCATGCTCGACGGGTGAGGAAATGATAGAGCATTCTTTTTAGATGTGGCCCGCTCAGAAATTTGGATATATGAAAGACTTTAAAGACATGGAAATGCCTTCATTGGCTTGTCAGCGTCGTCAAATCTCACGTCCAACATAAGCGAAGCTTTCGCTACGCTACGCCGCGCTACATTTAAAATGTAGCCATCCCGGCCAACGGAGATCTGCTTGTGCGATTTGCGGGGTGAAAGAATGCGTCGGGATTTATCATCATCGGAATCAGATAGCTGGTGTCGTCCAGCCGCACTTTCGTGGTCGAGATTGATGGATCTCTTTAGTATGAATGAAGCTTGTTCTGCAAGGGTACGGTGAACTACTCCCTGCTACGAATGATGCGAAAACCAGAAATTTCTGGAAAAACGACACGAGAAGAGGGAATGAGCAAGTTTCCTTGACAAAAAGATTATCTGGATACCTATATTTAGCTTGCTTGCGAGACCGGTACAAATAGTGTTCTCGTTTGTTGTCCAAGAGCACAAACACCAATTGGAAACAATATGATTTCGCTAAGAAGACGATCTGATACGAAGAGCTAGCTCAGAGCGCACCTAATCATAGACACTTTTACTAGCACTCTTCAGCTTCCACACACTCATCGCAAGCCTCAAATACTATCTCAACATATCCCACCAGCGAAACAATTCTCAATCCACCCTCGCGCTCCGTCCCAATTTATCAACCTTCATCTTCCACAGGGGCGACCTGATCTATTGCGTCCCTCATTCTTCAGAGGCCAACTCCGCCATCATCGACATCCTCCACAACTGCACCTTCCTCACCATCCACGGTTCCCTCCTCGCTATTACTCCACCCACTCCACACCCATCCCTGCGGCAGCATTCCAGAATGCCTCCTCCTGCTAAACCCCACTTCTGCCAGCCTACCCCGCACCCATCCTCGCAACGCGCGATCGGGTTGGAAAGTCGCATCGGCGTGTCGGGGAGTAGATCCCAGAGAGGTTGGGTGGGAATCCGTACAAAAGAGAGATTGTGAGGACGAGGTTTAGGCGCGGTCAGGGGGGAGACGGTGGATCATGAGGAGAGTGGCCATGGGTCAGCGGCTTCGATGTGTTCTGACGAGGGGCGGGGTAGGAGGAAATGGTATGCTTGGTGAGGGCATTGGAGCCGTGGGGAGGGGAGGGGTGGGGTGTAGGTAGATGGTTATCGAAGGGAGGTTTGGGTAGGGGCTAGGAGCTAGGTATGGTCATCGTACTTCATTGGCCGCGGAGGCTTGAGGTATGTGTGGCTGGATGGGTTGTTGATACTTCTGTCTGTATGGAAGGGTGGATGGTGCCGACATCTGGGAGCAGTTTGGGCGAGTGGGATGGACAAGACTTGTTCGAGTGCGATTCTCAGCACTGCCATCCCTATGAACGCAGTTGTATACGATCCTCCGTCTCGCTCGTACAGATTCTCAAGTTATCACTTGAGGGAATACATTGGATAGAGCGGAGGGGCAATAGCGTCATTTTCTTTTGACGAGCAGTCACTTGTTAAATCATCTGCAAAACTTGAACACCAATAACGAGATTGGAAAGCAAAGTGAGCCGTAGACAGAGGCGTTTATGGTAATCTATACTCTCACAGGAAAGGTGTCCACAGCCTGCCATGCCTGTGTCTGGGTGTAGGGCCTAGGATGGACTGCTCTCCTTACAGCCTACCTTCGTTTAGAAGTGTTTGTCCTACAATTCTCACAGATTATCTTTTTCGCCAGCCCTTTCATGGATAATGGCAATTTAGCAATGACATCTTCAGGCTCTCCGCCCTAACCAGTCACGTATTGAGACGTTAGTCTTTTTCGGCGCCTTATTATATGATAAAAAGTATTACAAGAAATTGAGATGGATTATTATGATCTTAAATAGCTCTTGACCATGAAAGGAGCGGCTACTGCGTAAGTACTAAGTGAAAAGAATTACGTGGAGCACACGGAGCTATTCCCCTCCAAGGCGATCCGATGGAGCCAGGTACGCAAGAACTTTGATAATCTGATTCATTCGAGTTTCTTGTTAATTAGCCAAAGAATCTTTCATCTGAGGCACGGGGTCTTGTACTTGTGACAAGGTATTTTGGTGGTGGCTTTAAAAGGGTCTCCCGGCGGAGCCACCCTGTGGATTCTCGTTGTGGGACTGACAGCCTCAGATAATCACACATGCTGCTACAATTGATTCATCAGAATTAAACACCTACAGAATCGTGGGAGATTACTGATGGGAGGCATGATCATGAGTGGACATAGCCTCACTGTTTCGCGGGCGTTGACCGCGTGGCACACGCCTCAATGCCTCCAGCTGC
The DNA here is from genome assembly GCA_021030905.1 of Pyrenula massariospora. NCBI lineage: Eukaryota > Fungi > Ascomycota > Eurotiomycetes > Pyrenulales > Pyrenulaceae > Pyrenula > Pyrenula massariospora. The sequence goes on from JAGFMI010000006.1 coordinate 216,901, forward strand.
GGTGCTGTGTCCATCATTCTCTTTCGATGGTGGTTTGATCTCCGGTCAATTCTAAAATGGAAAGCGTAGGTATAGAGCATCCCCAGCCAGCCTAAGTAGGGTTATTCATCCGTTAAAGTGATCGCTGTATTACCTTTGTCGTCAGACAGTAGGTAAAGCTTCACTTTGTCTTCCCAACCCATCAAGCTATGAATATTATTTTATTCTATCTGCTCATGCTCACGCTGCTAGTCATTGAGAAATTCCCCCAAGTATCAACGTCTGATTTTGATGAGATCGTTGAAAGTGCTCCAACAGCACCATTGACTTACTGGGTTGATACATCATGCCGTCGTAATGGGCATTTTTTAGAGGCTTTTGACGAATATCGCTTGATGGCAAACAGAGCGAGCGACAAATTACGAGCTGGCAACAGACTGCAGCGCAGTTATTTTTCTCGCCTTATTGTACCAATGGATCAGCCTGGGTATGAAATCACTCTCAATAAGACTATTGGTAACTAATACCCTACATGTTGAGCTATAAGTCCACGTTTCTCTAATTAATTTCCATTCCCAGCGTCCCTATCCAAGATAGGTACAATGACTGAAGAGCCAAACCGGAAACGAGCGAATTACCGATACTATTGCGATAATGACCCTCGAGATCCCAATCTAATTGATAGGTCTAGGTGGCAGCTTCAGAGTGATCCTCCGTTTCATTTTTGGCCGATCAATTATACACCCCAGCGCCAGCGCCCATTGCCTCAAGGACGTAGGGATCGAGGGAGACCTTCTCAGGAATGGAGAGATGTTGATAATATGATGTGAGAGATGAATGTACCAATTACTTTCTGACGCGCCTAACATCTCACGCCTCCATTCTAGGTGGGCAGGTGTCAACATAGGCTGTCAAGCTCCCTTGACCCAAGCTGCAACGTATACTGAAATCTATGGGGCTGAAATCGATGCGGCGTCTCAGATCTATCAAAGGGCCACGCTGACGGTCTGTCATATCCTGTTAAACTTCCCATCGTTGGTTGTTCTGATTGGTATCTTCTCGGCCGTAGGTGTGCGATTTTCAATTCGGGTGGCAACTTCCTAGCCTAAGACTTCTGAACGATGCAAACGAACCGATCACATTAGCTGACGTCGACTGGTTCCGATTGTTGACATCCTATGTTCTTTTGCAGCAGGTACGCTGCTCCCGGTCATTTCACCGTCCCTGTACTGACATCTGGAACCCAGACGTTCCATCTGCCGCCATTTTTGAGTAAGCTTAGGGCCAAACCCCAATTATGTTATGATCTTTAGCCTTCTATTACTTCTCGTCTCTTGTCGTTTACACTCTCAAGATGCTGTTCCATCTTTGGCAGATGCTAGCCGATGCTGACCGTAGGTCGTACAGTGCGTGACGTGGTGGTCAACGATTCGAACGCCGGTCCTCAAGATATAGGCAGACCAGCCCTGACTTGGCTAGACACAACGAACTTGCAAGGGGGGAAAGATCAGAATCCTTCAAACTACGCCTTCTTGGGCATCCTTGCTATTCTTGCAGATCGCGGATGGAGACTACATGGGTATGAAGTATTGGCAAGGAATGGGATCTTGACTAGAATTCCAAGCGTCTTACCCTGGCGCTCTTAGAGAGCCTAGAATCAAGAAAAGAGGGAGGGGATGAGGAATGATCGAGGCGGCGATGCCTTGTTTGTAATCCGAGGGTATGACTATGTGAGGAGTTTGAAGGGCTTACGTTCAGCAATCCTGTCCTGTGCTTAAATCCGTGTAGCATAGTAAGGACGTCTACCTAGAAGCCATGTTTATTCATGGACCCTAACAGGTAGCTCCTATATATTCAATCTGAGCCTATGTACGCAATAATGGGAGCGAAGAGAGCTGTGTCTACACTCTCGTTGTGAAGAGCATGGATGTATGGTGATTATCCTCGCTGTTGCGGGTACGATATAGCAGTAAGGCTCTGAGACTGTGGCGCAAGGGGTGCTGTTAGTATAAGTCTATATTCATTTCATGAACCCTGAAACCTTCCCATTCCCTCTCTTCGACCCCATTACCACCTGAATTCGCCTAGGATAGATATAGAAATAATCTCCAATACTCATGGATAAGTAAAGATCCCATGAAACTCTCCAAGACTTGGCTGCTCGATCGACCCCATAATCTCATCCCTGTATTTCTATCCCATTTTAGCTGCCATATCAGGCCCCATATGTCTCATGCTTGGACAACTCTGCGTCTCCCAAAACGAACCCCCCCCCAATAGCGGCAACCTATCTCCGCAGTGTCAATGGACCAAGTGGCTAGCACGACCTGCGCTAGTGACGACTAGTATTCAACGAAGAGATCAGATCGTTGTCTTTTCTGAGCAGCCGCGCTGGGAATGTGTTGCTGCGGTGATAGATTGGGTAAGAGCGAGGTGAACAGGATTGGGGAACGAGGCTTGGAGATTGAGAAGGGAGCTGGATTGTTTGACTTGCGACTTAAGCCGGTATATAGATCAACGGATCAAAAATTCGGGAAGAGAAGTGCGACTTTGGCCATTTGGCAGTTGGACAGAGAAATACTTGCGATCCAGGGATCAGTCGATTGTAGAGCCCACGCTTGACCGAATATTCATCGTTCGCTTGAGCACTCGGTCTCTGTCAATCATGCATCCGACTAGAACAAGTACTGTTTGGTCCTAGTCGTGGAGTCCAAGGCTTCTAAATCTAGATTATTTCAAGACAACGGGCTCTTAGAACAGTTCGAATTCAAAATCATCCACCCCCTCGTCAGAAAGGGATGGATCATTGCTCTCCAAACGGCGTTGGATGCATGCGGCAATCGCAAAATAGCCGCGACTTCGTGCAATGGAGACTGCCTTCTTCAAGACCTTTATATTTGTCTCGAGATCAAGTAACAATGCAACCATATCCAATTTGCCATTCTTGGCCGCTGCGGTCAAGGGGAAATACGTGGAGAGATGTTGTCTGCACCTGACAGGGACGGCCACTGTTGCACTAGCGGCCAACAGTAAAACGGCATTGTCAATATCCCCGCGGCGGGCAGCCAGAGCAAGTGGCCCACCTCCAAGCCACATTGGGTCTCCGTGGGGAGAATAGTTTGGGTCTGCCCCGTGATCAAGCAGTAGCCTGATCAACTCAAAGTTTCCTTCAGAACACGCACTCATGAGTGCACTAATTCTGCCGGAGTCATTTGGGGGGTTGACCTCCACTCCGTGGGCCAGGAGGAACTTAACCAAATCGAGGCTAGGATTGCAGTCGCGTTGATGCCGGCATAGATATTCGAGGGCACTGCGATGGGGACCCGATCTGTCTGGCATACTTGCATTAATTTGCGCCCCGGAAGCAAGCAGCATTTTAAGTACGTTCTGCTTCTCATTTCCCAGACGAGAGTTAGTCAATGCAGCTTCAAAAATAAGACAGCATTCCGACATGTGAGTCCTTTCACCCATCCAGGTCTTTGCATTGACATTGGCTCCATGATCAATGAGCAATTTGATGAGTCGAGTGTCCGGGTCTCGGGAACATAATGCTATTTGAAGAGGAAACTCGCCATTGTAGCTGCCAGTGCCGTTTGGGTCTGCGCCATGCTCTAGCAAATAACGAGCAATTCCAAAATGATCGGGCCAGCCTTTGCTAGAATAAAATAAGTCTGTGACATGAGGTCCACAAGCCCACTGTAATGCCGTGTAAGCGCTTCTGCAACTTTTGTCGTTAAGCATAGCTCCTCGGACAACCAATTCCTTGACGAGATTCAAGTCTTGTCTTCTTGCAGCCGCTATGATTGGCGTATTAGTTTTTTTGTCGAGCCCTGTTCCGTTTACGTCGATTCCCATCTCCAAAGCGCGGTGGAGGAAGTCTGACTCTGCACCTAAGGAAATGAAATACGTCAGGGGATGCATATGGGTGGCGAATTTTCTATGATCTGCTAATGGCTCGTTCGGAGAGAAAATAGGGAGTCCATGTCGGGTAAGGAACCGCAACAGCTGAAGTGAACCCTCTTGCTGGGAACGCAAACGACGCATCATCAGGTTGCAGATTGACTCTTTGCCAACGTCCAGCCCGTTACTGATCAGCCATTCTAGACGATCTGGATCGAACTTGGCAGGGATTTTCCGATGCAGAGACAGATCTACGAACCTGCCAGTGGTATCACTATCACTTTTTTGTCGAAGGAGGAATTCCAGCATCTCAACGCTTGCGGCTTGGGAATGTTGAATGAAATCTAACTCATTCTTTACTTTCATACCTGTCGCTGCAAGAATAAGCACCGGGCATTGGACCCCTTCAACAGTCACTGATCCGTTGACGTCGACGCCGTTGCGCTGTAGTAAGTTGACTACGGCAAAATGATTTCTTCGAGCCGCCTCGACCATCAACACGACACCTAGTTCTCCGTTCATCCCTAGTCCACTTTCTTGAAGGTGTTGGAGGGCTTGTGCGTCTCCGGTATTGAAGCTAGCCTCAACAAGGCCTGCTTGTACGGAATGCTCTTTTTGAAGCATAAGAGAAATGGTGTCATGTGGAAGAGAAGTGATTGACATGTTTTCAAAGATGTTGATAGTCACTTGTCTCAGAAAATCAAAGTCTTTGGTACGGCGTGAGTACTCCTTGCCATCATTGTGAAAGGTGAGTTCGACATGGAGGAAGCTTAGATCAAAGCCTTCATGAATCATTGAAGAGAGCGCCGTTGGCCTTCCAAAGGCGCGATACAGAGAGACCTCTTGCATGTAAAGTCGTCGGATGCCACGTGGGAATGACGCAACTTTCAGATAGTCGTGCAATTCATGGCGGCCTTCGTCAGCATGGGACACGATCCCAGAGACAGTAAGCAACGATTTAGGTGTTTCGTCATATCTGTTTAGCAGGCCAAATATGTCACTGTCGCCTGATAGGTACGCTTCATCAAGCAGTGTCTCACTTGACTCTATGAAATTTGGGCCGTTAAGGTTCGGCTTGAGTTGTACTTGAGGCCCTTCATTCACTCGAAATGGCACATTAACGTCTGCTCCCTTCTCAAGAAGTAGCTCCATGACGGCAAGGCGACGGTCCCTGCCGAAATTGTCTTTTCTTAGAGCACAGAGCAGACATGCAGCTGCATTATATCCTTTGTAGTAAAGGTCGACCTGGGCACCACCCTGAAGCAAGACTGATACTGATTCAATATTGCCTCTGACTGCGGCTTCAATAAGGGGTAATGACTCCCCTGACTCCCCGTTGTATATCATAACGCGGTCTGGCACATACCATTTTGCGGATTTTTGATGAGTAGAAGCTAACAACGTGGGTATCACTGTGTCTGATGGGAACCTTACATGCCGATTCGGAGCGATCCCGTGCTTGATAAGCACATGGCATGTTTCAGAGCAATTGACCCATGCCGAAGCAATAAGGAGGCGAGTTCCGTAAAATTTTAACCAATCTGGATCATTCATTACGGCCAATGCAAGAGACTTGACGAAGTTTACTTCTTCGAAGTAAATCGCCCAGTCTATCAATTTGCTCCAAGATTCTCGCACAGTTGGGCATTCAAGCTGTAGAAAAGTTTCCATAAGGCGAGATGGTATTTTGTGCACAAACCAATCCATTAGCTGGATCATCTCACTCATTTCTTCTGAATGGTTTGAGAGGTGATACATCGCGATGCTGAGAATGCGAAAAGGATCCATATAGGTCGATAGCTGAGCGTCGCGCCCCGTCTCTGCCGTGGGCTGCTGATCTAGTGGAAGCTCGGGAAGGGCCATGGTTAATGACAGGCCGAGTTCGATGGCGTCCTTGAGCTCAAAGTACTCTGTACTTGGCGTGGAATGATTATTCACATCATGGATCATTGGACCGACTGGAGAAATCGAATTGAGGATATCCACTTGGTGATTTAGCAAATTTCCCCACGACCTTAAAATATTTGACAGAGACTTACAGTTGTGTCCGGCTATGGATTGGAACTGGGAGATTGGTAGCTTATCTATTAGTGGCGAGTATACTCTTTTGAGGTCATCATTAAAAATTACAGTGCTGTTGAACTTGAATGGTAGGTGACCTCTACTAGAAGCCAAAACTTCAATCGTTTTGTCGAATAGGACACGTTGTTGACCACGAGAGGCTAAAGATGACTGTTCTAGCTGTGCAGATGTCGTGGTGAGTGCGCTCCCGGCGGCCAAGATGTCATATTCCGTGACGTTCTCAAATGGAAGATTTCCATCCGTCAAAATCTCTCCGAAAAACCCGGAAATATCACCAGCTTCTCCCATCTGGAAGTTAGGAAAGGATAAGAGGCTATTAGTACGAAAGGGAATGTCGCTCGGGCTCTGCAATGGGGTCACAATAGAGACGCCCGCAGGGAGAGGCAAGATGCCTATGCAAAGCATGAGTGTAAAGTGCTACTATACGATATGCAAAAATTCGCAGCTGAGGCAAGTTTTTTACCTGGTATTTTGCTTCTCGTGTCCCGCTTCAAATTTCTCTTGATCTCTTTCCTCACTTTACCAGGGGGAATGGGAACTCCGTTGAAGTAAACATCACTTTTCCGATTTCTTCGAGCAACGATATGCTGATTTACGACGACCCAGTCTTGAGCCTTCATCTTCTTTCTCATTCCGAGTTCATCTCTCAGCTTTGTCTCGTAGGTAGACAGCCTTGAGAGCATTAGCCAGATATTACGCCCGAGACATGGCTTACTCGGAGAACTCACGGCACTCTAGGGAACCCATGCTGCTCCTCCATAGTTTTCTTCACCTCTTTGAGCGTCCTTCTCTCCACCTGGTATAAATGATTGAAAACCTCTCGATGCTGTTGCCATACATCTTCTGAGGATGCGGAGGCTACGTTTTGGGAAAACGTTAAAGAAGAAGCCATTCCATGCGACACCATTCACTCTGAAAGAATTCAACGTAAATAGGACTTAGGGTTGGATAATCGTGTAGTACAGAGCCAGAGTAAAAACGATTTAAACCACTATAATCGCCTGAGGCAAGGAACTGACGGAAAGTAGAAATTTGATGTGAGGCTGGAAGAGATAGCTGAAATCCATGAACAGTCCAATTTCTGGTGAATCGCCAATTTCTGGCCGCGGCATGACCCGCGTGAGGCTGCATCATGCCGAACAAGTAGGGGTGGCGTTGACATTCCGACCTATCAAAAACGGCGTGGAGAGGCTAACCTCCTCGACACCGTCAGATCGGCATTTACGGCAAGGATAAACGATAAGACAAGGCTGTGCACCATGTGAATAAGCCCCCTCACAGTCTTTGCCAGAATCTGTTCCAAAATCTGTTCCAGGATCTACTTACATCACCAAGCATAAAGCCAGCCATCTCTCTTGTCCAATTTCTACCGACAAACCAGAATTTGGATGGCTGCTGCTGTATTTAGGGCAGAAACCCGGCGATGGAGGCCCGTTCTGGACTTCCTCAAATGGCAACACATCTAACCGTGCATTGAAATTGTCTATTCCAACTCCATCAGTCGCCATTCCTCATCTTAATTTATGACTTTGTCAAATGAGGCCATCATCGGCCTCTGTGGTCTTATAATTATGTGTGCTCCCCTATTGGGACTCCTAATCCGTCTTGGAAGACTAATAAGACGGCAGAATTTGGACTGTAATGTTCCCCGTTGTACATCTTGAATTTATCCTGCTTTGCACTTGACTGACTTGATCGCAAACTGATTAGATCACGGCCTCACACAAGGTTCCGGTCTATTAGTTCCCCAATCGACAGCCTTGGGTCTCGCTCGCTCTTATGATATCGAAGCACAGGCAGCTGTCAGCCTTGTCACTGTAAGAGTTCCCCCTCTGCTCCTATCTTGCAGGTCGTCGTTTAACTTTTGATGTGTAGCTGAAGCGAGATAGTATTGTGCTGAGCTGGAGTCATATGACGTAGATAAGCAATACACTACGCATCTTTGGGATAACTCAAAGGGAAAATCAGAATCAGCTTTATTCTTCTATTCCCCTGAAATATCCATTGACTGAGACTGGATCAACGTGACAAGTGCAAGGGCTCTTCATACGCCATGGTCACGAGAATATCCATGACTGGCAAACACAGATCTTGTGTAAAGTGAGACTGTTACGCAAAGTTTTGGGCTTCATTACATCTACAAGCCGCTAAGCCAAAGATTCTCTTCGATCAAAAGCCTCACTGTGGCTGTAACGAGTATTCCCCCCACCCGCTCAGCCAGAGTATCTAGACTTTAACATGTCAATTATATAGTCTGGCGTCTTAAAACTGGCAGGTTGTAGTGGCTCGTCACACATCAATGGTCTTTGATGGCATCTTACCCATAGAGTCACTATTTGCGACTTAGCAGATAATAAAGCATTTTTACCTCGCCATGCGTCATACATCGCATTAACATCCCTGAATAAGAAGCATACCCACACAGGACAATGGCAACAAGAATTCCTTATCCCAACCCTTGAGCATACTCTTCCCGCAATCCTGTCCATTAAGACTTATGTAGGCCCCTTAGCGAGCAGCCACCATTGAAAAAGTTTATATCCAGGACCAGATCCTTATGGATGCTGCGTAAGCGGCCTCTCCCGTCGAAAAACCCCATCTAGTTGCATAGATACACGAACTCACGCAAAAAGTCGTCGCTCATCGCTCCTTGAGGTGGGTTATTTGCAAGAACGCTGCCGTGCAATCTACTGTGAGACTACGAAGTAGGATTTAATTGTCGAGCTCTAAGGCGTTGTTCTGGGGAAAACAGACGAGGCTTCAGCGGCTTCTGATAGAGATCAAACGCAAAGCGATCTAGATAGTGTTATAATGTCCGTATCCGGTCGAAGCTGGTATAATGAACTAGGAATTCAATTTGTAAACGTGCATTCATTTTCAAGGGGCAGTACAGCTATACAAGCCAATCCAACACGATTTCTCAAGAATAATGAAATTCTCAGACTTCTACTTATGCACCACCTTATGAGAGGAGAAACCAGGAAATCACCAAGACGTCTCAACGCAAATGTGATCGGCGCTGCATGACCTGTGATCAGTATCTTACTAGGGATATCCTGAAGAAACCTCTTCGGTCCGCTGATTCTCGTGTGCTGAGAGGCCATCAGCGGTACGTCTCGTCGTGCCATCTCTACGAGTGAACAAAAGCTACATAGGAAGTTTGATACCATAGAATGAGTGTAACAAATCCATTTGCCGAACAAACTAACAAGCTAATGAGCGTCCATTTTGACTCCCTCGACAAAGAATATTGGGGCGGCGTGGAAACTTAGAAGATAAAGCAACAGGACTAGGAAAATGGGCACGGATGAATCTGCCTTGGCCACAATGGCGCAAGACCCCATTCTTTCCTCCAGACGCCGCCGTACTTGTTATGAGCTGAAGCCATCTTATCGTCGTGACCTCTATAGATTTAGTTAGAACGATTCAGAAAATTTGGGGATAGTAAAACCGACAGCTATTATTCAGTGACTCCTTCATAGCTTGCCTTTTGGGGAGCACGCTTCTCCTCCGTCACACCTTCATAGCTGGCCTTTTGGGGAGCACGCTTTTCCTCGGTGACTCCTTCATAACTAGCCTTTTGAGGATCACGCTTCTCCGTAACACCTTCGTAACTTGCCTTTTGAGGAGCACGCTTTTCCTCGGTGACTCCTTCGTAGCTAGCTTTTTGAGGAGCACGTTTCTCCTCGGTAACACCCTCATAGCTCGCCTTCTGGGGCTCACGCTTCTCTGTCACACCCTCGTAGCTAGCCTTCTGGGGCTCACGCTTCTCGGTGACACCTTCATAGCTGGCCTTCTGAGGGGAGCGTTTCTCTGTTACGCCCTCATAGCTCGCCTTCTGGGGGGAACGTTTTTCCGTCACACCTTCGTAGCTCGCCTTCTGGGGCTCACGCTTCTCGGTGGTATCCCTGCGTTTGTTAGCTATCCCCTCCCAAGTGCCTAGAGAGCTTACCTCGTCCAGCCAGGGAACACGTCTCCTGACAACGCATCTCGAACTACATGACGTCTCAGCTTTTTTGGCCATTCCCATGGCTCGGGGGCATTAAGTCGCTCGAGCTCAGCTTCGAGGGCCTCACCAGAGAGCTCCGTAGGTACAGGAGAGGAGATGGCATTTGATGCTAGGGTAGCAGCTAGAAGGACGGCGGTGAACTTCATATTGCTACAGATTCGGCCTTTGACTCCAAGTAGAGACAGAAGAGAACCAACGATAGAGACCTTGGGGAAGCGAAGGAAGAGAATGAGCCAAATAGTGAAAGAGAAACGGTTGGTGAAAGGGGCTTGCATGAAGAGCTCAGCGGCTCTTTAAGAGTTGTAGACATGTATGCTGCGAGTAGAAGTCCACATACGCTTGTATGTGACGGTCATGCACGGTCTTCGGCAATCCGAGCACTGAGCATGTCTCTGAATTTTTGCAATTGCTTACTCTTAACACGATATCCTGGTTACAATGCGCTTCTATGCACTAAGCAGGTGTTCGAGGTAAACCTAATGCCGAGAACAAGCGAAAATCACACCATTCTATCCACATAATGCGGGAAACGCGTCCAATGATGCATGCACGCTATCAAAGTCAGACTGATATATGCAAGCCTGAGAAATCTCACTACCTAATTTGGTCGAATGCTCGATCGGAGAAGTCTAGATGTCAGGACAGGCGGTCAACTATGACAGCCAATCAAGGAAGGTCTTCGGGCGTCTTCAATGGTTTCAATAAGAGCCGTGGCCAAAGTCAAAACGCCACCACGTAAGACGTTGGATCAAATTCCATAAAATGAGCTTTTTGAAGATCTTGCGAAGACCTACGGACTCGCCGACGCTTTGAAGACATTCGCGTTCGTAGTTAGCGTGGAACGCGACAAATGCCAAGACTAAATAGGAAGTGGGGGCGGTAGGGGTGGTGGGGCGGATGACTCTCTCCACCGGCGGAAACCGCCGACGTCCCGACTTCCGCCACGAGGCCGGGTTTTGACCACGTGGCGGGAAACATGGTTGGTTCTCCGCTTATGCCAGAACCGAATTGAGGGATGTTGAAACCTCAAACAGGCCGAAATGCCCTAAGGTCTGCAGGATTAGGTGCACCTAGGCGCACCCCAGCAGCGGACGACCCCTGAGTCAGCACTATCCCACCGCCTCCGCCCTTCAATCTTCTCTTGATGTGCTTGGCAGAGGCGTGCGTGGCCTTCGGCTGATGGCAGTCATTGATATCTGACAGGTCAATGGAGTCTTAGCTCAGAAATACTGCGAAATACAGTATGAAATCATATTTTATGAATTACGTTTCGCGTCTAAGTATTACGACATTTACTGTCTAGATCGAGAGATGCCAAGCCGCAGAAGATGACTGTTTCGTTCCCTTCTCGAGCTTAAGCGATCTAAGCTGTTGCTTTCTCTGCTTTCTACGTGACATCAAGATGTTCTTTTTTCTACTGCTTTCTGCTTGTGTCTGCTCTAGCTACTCGTCACCTGTGCAATTCTGCCGGACAGACCCTGAAGCGGGCACAGATCTATGTCTTGCATTGGCAACATTTCGCAACTCATCTAATAATGCGATAGACTACTATCTACACATGTCATCCAAATTCGAAGATCGAAATGGTTATTCTGCGTTTGGCACGGGTCCGACTATGGATGGGGCACTGATGTTTGTTTTTTATCCGGGGGAGAATGATGGCGGTAAGTGGCGGCTTCAAAGCATTTAGAACTAAGATTGATCATAGTTAGATTTGACAGTCAGCCTACGAACCACAAAGTAGCTTGTAAAACAATATTCTCCTAAGCTATTGCTGATCCAGGACAGTCTCCACTACCCACCTCAGGAGGCAGATTTTCCTCCCGAATATATGATTCTTCACACTCAAGTCGACGATTATCATAGTGTAGATCTTGTCTGCTATAGTTGCGAGACTTGGACTGGAAATAGTCCATCCGTGACATCGAAAAGCCAACCATGGATCTTCGCACACAACTACAACCTTCAGATGAAGTCGGCGAATGCGGGTAAGCCGCTGGCTTTACATACGGATTATGGTGAGTTCAACGAGCTGAATGAATGGAATGGCTGATTTACCTTTGAGAGATACCTTTCCACTCGACATGACACTGAGCTTCTCAGAATCTGCTGAGCCCTCAGCGCCAGCACTGGTAGAGAATGGCCGTAAGTCAACCGGAGTTGCAAACCCAGAAAGGGCACAACTTTCACAAGCAGAGATCATCAAGCTTCATGGGTCCTTAATGGGAATATCCTTTGGTTTGCTTTTGCCTTCGGGAATAGCTGCGATCCGAAGTGGCACTAGGCTGGCATTTACAGTGCATTGGACAATCCAGGGCTTGTCGACCGTTTTCTGCCTCGGAGGGCTTGCCTTGGCAGTCTCATCTTTGCCCATCACTGAGGTAGCATGAATCGAATGTAACATACGTCTTGGAAAGCTAATGATTTCTAGTTTCATGGTGCTGTTGGAGCGCACAAGCAGATTGGTCTATGCGTTGTATTTCTTGCCTGCGTACAGTTAGTATTAGGAGTCTGGCATCACATGAGGTATTTGGAAAATCTTCGGCCGACATGGATGTTAAAATGCCATCGATACCTCGGATCTTCAGTGTTGATTGCTGGGTGGGTTGATGGAAGTCTGTAAGTCAGTCTAGCAGCAAACCCATAGCATTTTGAATAATTATTCTCTAGCGGCTTGTATCTTGGAAGAGCGACTATGGCTGAAAAAATATCATGGGGAGCTCTACTAGTCTGTGCAACCGTTTTCATGGGACAAATCAAGCGAATTTGCGGAATTGTCGGAAGGAACGGCGATACTTTGGATTATATGCAGGTGGAAGATGATGAGACTGTGTGCTTGGCTGAAGAATATAACCCTTGAAAAGACGAAATGCTCTTCTGTCTGCTCCACTTAGACATAGCGAGAAAGAGGTCTCTTAGCTTTGCCACGTCCTCATTCAAAAAAGCACTGGTGAAGATCTCCCCTGTGACTGGACAGCTTATCGTGTTCACACCAAAATTTCAATTATCATTACACTCATAACCTCAATCGGCTTTTAGCTTTGTTTTCGTGCCTTGAAAGCCATCTCAATGTATTTCGACGTTGAGATAGTCCGGTGGAATGACAGGAAGCCCATAAGGGAAGTCCTGAATTCCATAGACCTGATGGTCTTGCACCCACTGCGCAGTTTTTCCGTAGTTTCTACACTTCTGTGGTGACGTCCATGGTACCAGATGATCCTCAATGACTTCGTAGACAATAGGTGTGAGATCACTCCAACACATTAGTATGAGCCTGAGAGAATTAATGCAGTGGTCTAAATGGGCCCGAGACACCTTTTCCCCTTCGCTAAAAGAATCGATCGAGCTGAGGTTCAAATTGTCCCTGTAGATGTACTGCCGGATCATGTTCAGACAATGGATCTGATGTGCCCCCTCGAAAAGACCCCCGACTCCACCCCCTTGCCCATCTGGCACAGGGCGGAAATCTCCGCTCAAGGAAGATTTGTTCAACAAGGACAACTTGTCCAAAGGAACATCGAAAGCTCCATCTAACAAAATCAGCGTCCTTCTTTTCGAGCGTCGACCAAGCACTTACACTCCCAGAGATCGCTCCAGGCATTCTCGATTCTAGGATTGGTTCGGCCGCTGTAGACGTCGGGCTGAAAGCCGCTGCGAGCAGTCGTCCAGTAGTGTTCGACAGCTTCAAGCAGTGGACCTAGCCCCATTGTTAGATGTGATTTGAAATTCTCATAAGTGTATAGAAAGAATGTCGCGGCATTGAACGTACTATAAGGGTACATGAAATGCAAACATTCTTGATCGCAGGGAAGCTGACCATACGATCGGATCACGAATGCTAAAGACGCTACAAGTTGAAGTATAGCCAATCCAAGTAAAAGATACGAGAATCGCTCTGCTGGACACCATAGCTTCTTAGGCGAACTTTGAATTGTAGCATCTTCGAGAAGCCCATGCTCCTTGTCGTGAAGAAGGAGCTGGGTGTCGTCGGTAGAGACCTGAATGTATTGAGTAGCCAAAGGATTAGCATAAAGCCGCTGCATTAAGTCCATTGCATGTCGTGAGGATGTGAACTTTGATCACAGAAACAATTATATTGTTCTATGAGGTTTAGATGTTTTGTAACAATTGTTACGAGATACGAATAATACTGACTGTCGTGTGTACTGTTATACGTATTGTAAACGCCACTTTTACGCTTGCAGTATTATTTGGCCGGTACCCGCTAACTTAAAAGCGACATACCTCTTTCTACCATTCAGCGGTCTTTCTGCATGATTTGATGCCGCGTCGACCCGGGATCTTCAAACACACTACTATTCAATGACACTCTCACAAGCCGTGGCGCTCATGTCGTGTGATTATGGGTGCATATGCAACAGCTCGCTCTGCTACCCGAAGGGTCTTTCCGACCTTATACGAGCCGTTCAACGCCCCACTATACAATAATGCAACAGCTTCGCTTGAGATCAATGCATTCTTTAGGGTCCCTCGTAGGCGTTCCCCCGGCTTGATCTTCTCCCTCCTTACTCACATCTCATCAACATGGCCGAGAAGCTGACGCCTTCGGACAGCAGAGCCGTAACCTCTCGCTTGAGAACATCTGCCGCTCTTGGTATCAGCCTACTTTCATTGCTCGTATTATCTCTGGCTCCCACATTTCCAAGTGAGGCTTCCTGCCTCACCGCCTTGTCCGGGGTATCCATAGCAGGCGTTCCAGTTCATCTGCATTGGGAGACATTCCGTAACGACTTTGCGCAACACTCCAAGTACCGAGGAAGTCCAACCCCGGACATAGAGCGAAAATGGTCCGAGCTCGCGAGAGGTGACTTCCTCCCCGCTAATACCTCGTGGGTCGTTCGCTGACAGCGGCAGTGCAACTCTTTCCCCTCCCAGCCCGCGGTGCTGCCGTCCAAAGACTTCCAAGCTCGAAGACCTGGGCGAGCGTTACACAAGCTGGACACGCGTCAGACGGCAGGAGTCCTCCAGAGGTTTTGCTTGCTTCCATGTCTATTCAACACCAGTTCGCTTGCCTCAATCTCATCCGTCAGCACACTTACCGTGAGGAATATGACTATTCGCAGTTGCCCACCTTTAGTGGAACAGAGGACGAGACTATGAATCGGTTCGATGCATGTGTCCAGATGCTGCGGGAAACTATCATGTGCCATGCCGACACGACGCCTTATCTGGCGACGCTGACTGGCCGGCCAGATTTTGATACTCTACATCATTGTAAGGATTTTGAAGCGATTAAAGAGTGGCTGGGGGAGAATGAAGTTATTGAGACGAGAGATATAGAAGAAATAACGGGTTCTAGGAAGTAGCGGGCACATTTGTGATATACGTGCACAGATCTATGTGATAGCTAAGACATTGAAATGCAATTCATTCGTTGAATCTTTCAATCCCCGCTCTTCGCCATCCGCCAGAAAGCCAAGAGCATAACGATCATAGAAATGACGCCTTCGAAAGGGTTGTCTATGATCAACCACCGGATCCTCCAGTATTTTTCACCAAATTCGGGCCCTGTGCCATCAAAACTCAGCGCCCAAAGATTCAGTGCAAGTACGGAGATAGAGAAAGTCGCGACCAGCATTCCAAGTGTCCGTTCAATCCTAGACATCTCAACGCAGCTCTTGCGAACTACATAGCCAAGTATTGCCAGAGTCATAGCCACCATCGTTCCCAAAGCAGCAGATAAAGCAGCGGGGAGTCTAGACTCTGCGCTCACGTTGAGATCCACAAAGACAGCATATGTGTAGATCGATAGAGCAGAAATGGCACCAGCCTGCACTGCTCGTAGTGCGACCTTTGGGCGGATCTCGGTTCCGTACTCCGCCCATCGATTCTGGACAAAATAGAAGGCGAGCATTAGCCGGAGGACTTGCAAAACGTGAGCCGTAATTGCAACTTCCCATGCGATTGATTGCCAGACGGACACAGAAAGCCACTTCAGAGACACGGTTGCGAGTTCTGCCAGAATGAGTGCTACCACCAACGGTTCTGGAAAGAAGTTGCGTTCCAGCAAAAACTGGATCCATATGATGACAAAAGCAACTAAAAGATAGAAATGAACCCCCTGAAACCCCGCAGCCTGTACCCGAAAAGCTGGCGCTGGGGATCCGCTCTCAAAAGTCCTCATCCTCGCCGTAAAGTCCGTCCCCGGATCTGAGGTGATGGCCGCGCAGTAGTATCCGTCCGCGGATACCGTGTAGTAAAGATCATGCGGTAGCGTGAGGTTGACGAACTTCGAGACAACGGGTACTTTCGCGGTCTGCAGGGCGGGCGTGTCGTCGATGTACAGCCCGACTTGGCCGTCGCCGCAGCGGTGCTGTTGGTACAGGGCCGTGGAGCATAGGGTTTCGATCTAGATGTCCAGCATTGGTTTTTGAGCGAGTAAGAATGAGGATGATTTGGGGATACCTTTAGACCTGTGGCGAGTGCTCTGTCGTTGAATTCGAAGATCGTCACGCCTATGATGGGCCTGGCGATGGGCTCTGGGTTCTTCTCAATGGATATTGTGATTGAGGACCGCTGTGTTGGGCTGAATGTGGGAACGCCTCGCATGGGCGCGCATTGCTGGGGGATGAAGTTATTCTTTGGGGCATTAGAATCTTAGAAAGTCAAATTGTAGAGTTCTCCTACAAGAATGAAGTCCTCGGTTGCTGCTAGTGCGGTGAATGCTAGCACTAAAGTCAAGAGGGGTGGAGGGAAAGCCATGGTGTAGAATAACTTGCTCTTTTCTGTTGTGTAAGAGTTCAAGGAACTTAAGTGCAAAAGGATAGTGGACCACACGCAAGTTGCTTACATCATGTGACTGCTGACATAAGCAATGGCCCTTTCATAGGCATTTCCTAAGTCGGTTTCGGTAACAAATGCTCGTTCTTATACCAAAAGCCAATTCAAGCATTCAATTCAACGTTACCAGAACAGAATACATTCTTTATATAGCCTGCGAAGGTCGTGCTCTAAAAGCAGACCTTAGTCTTCCAAATCATATACCACTGGCCCATATCATTGGGGTCTTTATCTGACTCTCGCTGGCCAGGAACAAATGCCCACTCATCTAAAGAATCTAGACAATGCTTCATGTGCCGGTAATCTATATCTCTCGCGCAAACATGGTGTCCTGTTTCTTTCGCCTGCCAATACCTCCTTAAAACGCGAACACAATGGGCCATATGAAAGTTCTTGTCCGAAGGTACCTTGATTCTCTTCGGATCACCTAAGAAAGATTCTTTAATGTAGTCATCGTGTAATCTGATCTCATTCATTTCCGTGTACCTATTTCGGAACCAGTTTTGATAGCGGGTCTCATCTTCATCCATTAGACTCTTAGGGATCATAGCCTGATCATCAATCCGAAATTCCCAGTCGTTGATGTCTTCGATGTTCTGCTCAACCCATGACGAGACGTTGTGGTGGGTAAATTCCAGTTGATATCTCGGGCCTTTACTGCCCGACGTGTCGTAACGGAGCCATGCTTTCTCCCGAGGGCGGTTCTGCTGTCGTACGAGACCAAAGACAACAAGGACGATCATGGAGATAGAGGCAATGGTAGAGATCCACGTTCTAGGGCTAGCTGTGAAGAGAGACCAACGGTTCCGATGTCCAGAGAAAAGGGCTCGACTCGACAAATGCTGTGTCTCTAAGTACTCTTCAATTGCCTCTTGCTCGGAGCGTGGCAGGTCAAACGAAGTGTTCGTAGCTAGGTCAAGCTTCATGAAGATGACCACAGCTGAACTGCTGTCAAGTGTCTTGCGGTCGTCTCCGAGATAGGGGAGCTGCTTTCCAGAGAAGGAAAATGTTCGGCATAGATAGGATTGAGATCGCTGAGGAACGAAAGCTTTGAAGCTTGCAACAACCTCTTCAACAGTCGACGTGGTAGTATCGGGAGA
The DNA here is from genome assembly GCA_021030905.1 of Pyrenula massariospora. NCBI lineage: Eukaryota > Fungi > Ascomycota > Eurotiomycetes > Pyrenulales > Pyrenulaceae > Pyrenula > Pyrenula massariospora. The sequence continues at coordinate 234,772 of JAGFMI010000006.1, forward strand.
TGGGTTGATCCAAGATACAAAAGGGCCATCACCCGCAAGAGTGAAGACTGTCCGAGAAGCAGTTCGTGACTCGGCTTTTCGTGAAATCCATTCCAGAAAGTCACATTCTTCTCCCCAATTGTCGATATCAGTGCCGGAGATGATGGTGATTGTCTCACAGCTTTTGACAATGGAGTAGCTCATGTTGTTTTTTCTGTACTCTGATTTTCTATTAGTATGTAGGACAGAAGATGTCGAGTTTCGATGAAAGGGCTCCGGCCACACTGGATTAAGGACTATGTGTTGTGAGGCTTACAACGTACGAACAGCCCATCAATCGATAACCTAGAGCGGTTGAGTATCCTTCGATGAGAGAGTGTTAGAGTATCCCACTGTGAGGTCTCTTGAAGCCTTGACATTGCTCTAGAACTCATTCTACGAGACTATAATGATGGCCGCGTCAGGGTTGGTCAGCCAGCTGTACCCAATTGACTTAGCGCATGATTACGATAATCTTACTACCATTCTTGGAAGCTCCGGCGGATCAGTACCTTTCAGAATGCTGACACTGTAATCAAGAATCAGCTGTTGTGACTCAAATGCAATCATTTTGCGAGTGATACGAGGTATATGCAGCTAAGGCAGATTGCCTTGAGCATAAACGGAAACGAATTCGATTTCACCGCTAGTACGCGAGAAGAAACTTTTACAGTGAAAGCATCACTTATGAATAAAGTAAGGTTGGCTGAACAAATTCGGAAAATGGGTCGAAAATTTTGTTGGGTTGCTAAGATGGAAGCCTGATCCGACGCCCTCTGACACGGATAAGCTTATGTCTGCATAACCTTAAACCTCGTGTTCTACGGTGTATTGAATACCGGCCACTACTGTAAGATCTGTATTTCGATAAAAATGACAGTCATTTAGAACTTCTATGGTAAAGCGCGTAAGTCCATAATTCTACGTATCGTAGTCGGCGACCAAAAAGCAACCATCACACGAAACAGCTACGCTTCGTTAACACAGAATAAAAAATCATTAAACATCCAATCATTCACCATCGTGAGGCTTTATCCCATTGCATGTTCACCTCATTCCTCTACCCTTTTGTAATGTTTTGAAAGGCGCATCCTCAAGCCCGTTTAGGATGGCAACAGTCTTGATTACCAAGTCAACATCACTACCTTACAGAGAAAACACCGCCGACTATCATCCTCATCCATCACGAAAGCAGCGATGGAAATTCTTCAGCCATTGGACTGTTGCGATTCTGGTCGGAGCCTGTTTGCTCGTCATCGTTGCAATTAGTTCAATTCGGCCACATACCAAAAGCTCCATGAATCCCGCTGAAATCGGCTGTGGAGACAATTCCGACGAAGCTATCAAACGCGGCTGCGTCTGGGACCGGATGAACTACGCCTGGACTCCGCCGGCGTGTTTTGAAGCCGATATCGAGACAAAATTCTACGACCAAGAAATGAGGCGAGGTGGGCCCTGGAGATGGTATTTAGATCCAGAGGCACAGCAAGAAACAGCGCAGGATTGGGAAATCCTGAGCCGGATAACGACAATCTATACAGAACATCGCTACCACATGCTTCACTGTCTTTATGCTTGGGAGGTCTTTCATGCGGCTGTCTTGCGTGGCGCCGATATCTATGGCAATTTTGCAAGGTTAGGACATACGAGGCATTGTATAGGCGAATTGGAAAAGCATTCATGGAATGATACAAGGATCGACGCGAAAATTGACATGTTATTTCTGAGGTGTCAAGGGCCTGCAAAATGACATGGGGAATGCAAATAGAGACCAGGAGCTCAAAAAGCACGCGGAAAAGTCTTCAAGGATCAGATAACGTGACGAAAAACCGTGCTGTTTGCCCAAAGTCCTCATCAGATAAGCTGATTTATCCCACTTGCTTCATGAGATATTGTCTAGGCTAGCACAATACATGATAGGGCTGAGATGGCTAGGAATATCTGGGCGGAATGTTTTCCTCTCGCAGTCTTCTATCAACAGAAAGAATCTCAGCGCAGAGGTGAAGCTCCTTCCATCAGTTGCATAATGCAATAAAGATGCCTCGCCGGAGATTGGCAGGAGTAGAAGTAACGTAGGAAAGGCTCTCATTCACGCAGGTTTTCATTGGTCTGGCAAAGACACTTCTCGGATACTAAAGTAGACTCTATTGTGCGAAATCTAGGGGGACTTGGTCTCTATCTCTATAATAACAAATCATTGCAGCCTCACCGAATGCCTGAGACCGATTCAACTCTTCGCCTTGGCACCCTGATCCAACGTCGCGTCCGTGACCCTTAAGACGGGATTCCTCGCAAAGGTGTTCAGGATGGACAGATATGCCTGCATCACTGCCTCGGCGGCTCCCGGCCCATACCGCTCCTTCCGCATCTTTACTGTAATCATCGGCTCCCCTTTGCTCGGATCATCCCCCATCTGCAATGTGATATCGTACGGAGTCCCTGCACGCGGGATATCAGTCTCAACTATCTTCGCCTCGCCAATACTTCCGCTTTCGGTCTGGCCTTGCTTGTAGTCGAAGATGGCCTGGAAGAGCGGCGCGTGGGAGGAGGGGTCGTCGGCACTGGGGCTCGTGGGCAGGCCGAGATGATCGAGAATGGTGGGCAAGGGGACGGCGCTGTGGAGCTGGGCGGCGCGCATGTGCTCTTTGGTGGCGATAAGGGCTTCGTTGAAAACGTGACCGGAGTCGTAAGGTATGCGTACGGGAAGGTAGGAAGCGAAGAGGCCCATTGTTGCTTGATCGATGAGGGAGGCACGGCCAGCGTCGGCAACACCGATAGTGATGTTGGAGGAGGCGGTCATGCGGGCGAGTAAAATGTTGAACGAGGCGAGGTACAAGTGCATTGGGGTGGCTTGCTGTTTGCGGCTGCGGTCCTTGATGCGGATTGCTACCATGCGGTTGAGCCGCGTGGAGAATTCGTGCGAGCTCCAATCGAGCGTTGCCGAGCTGGAAGGGTTGGTGAAGGTGGTGGAGAGGACAGGCAAGCGGGGTGGTAGAGTTTTGAAAAGGTTGGACCAATAGGTAAGGTCGGCGTCAAAGGCGCCTGATGCGAGCTGTGCGCGCTGGTGGATGGCGTAGTCGACGTAGCTCGGCGCTGGTTCGAGAGGGAGGCCGCTGTAGAGCTGGCTAGCCTCGATGAAAAGGTGTTCAGTGGTCCAGCCATCGCCGACGAGGCGATGGTAGGCGATGATCAAGAGGTGATCGGTAGATGTCCAGAAGTAATCGGTGATCTTGAGCGTGTCCCCTTTCTCTAGATCGTACTTAACCCCTTGGAGGTCCTTGAATGCTTCGTCGGCAGCTTTCCTGTCTGCCACTTTGATGGCTTGAAAGGAGTTTTGGGGCAATCTCATGATTGCTTGCATTGGCCGCTCGGAGGAGTCTGGATCAGATATGAAACACGTGCGAAATGCATCACTGCGCTGCAGGGCCTGATCAAAAGCCCAGCTGAGGCGACTCAGGTCGAGAGGGCCTTGCATGTACATGCCAATTGTGCTGTTGAATGTAGCCGGATCCAGAGGAAGTTGCATCTGCTTCCACGAATACTCTTGTATGATGGAGGTCGGTTCCACACGCTGAAACCCGTCGCCAGATTTAGAAGATTGAGATGGTGGCGTTGACATGCCGCTGCTCTGTTCAGCGAAGGATGTGGAGGAGACAGTGGAAGTATCATTGGACGTGCTGATGGTCGGCGATGGCGCGGTTGGCGATACGTCCTTGATTGGCTGCACCGTGTCCTCCAAAGATCCAGAATCAACCAGTGGAATCAAGTCAGGATTCAACCGAGAAACAGCTTCGTCAACTAAATCAGTAGCCGAAGCGCCGCCCAGAATCTTCAACAAAGGAATGTCCAGGTTGAGATTCTTGGAAAACCACGAGGCTACCGTCGTCGCGCTGAGAGAATCCACTCCCTGGTCGATTAAAGGAGTTTTCAGATTCAGCTCGTCGCCCGCAGCGAACAACAAGGCCCCACGAATCCTGCCAGAGACACCTTCGAGGATGATGGCGCGGACCTGATCCATGGTTTCGGCCTTTGTCAATTGGTCCTTAAGGGATCCAACAGCCCCAGTGGCTTCGTCACCAGCGGTATGACGTTCAGACAGCTGGAATGCGGCAAAGCGTGGATCGTCATACCAGGGAATCCGATCCCGGTCTTTTTCATCCAAGTGTGCCATGCCAGTAACGATTTCTATATCGTCGGTATCCCTATTTCGGCCAGCCACAACGGCTTCTGCAAAAAGTGCATGAAGTTCCCATTCTTTGACCTCGTCGGCAAGGAACTTGCGGGTTTGGGACTCATTCTCACGCCCAGCGCGGGAAATGAAGCCTACTCCAATGACAGCACCAATATCGATGGTCGATGCGGCCATGCCGCGAGCGCGTCTTTGCTGGGCCAGAGCTGCGAGGTACGCATTCGCAGCGCTGTATGCGGCCTGTCCTGGGTTTCCTACAACTAGCACGATAGAAGAAAACATGACGAAGAAGTCCAATGGATTTGCAGGATCAGACAAACGCTCATTCAACAGACGAGCACCTGTAACTTTCGGCGCCAGGACCATCTCCATCATCGGCAGCTCCATGTTCTTGAACATGACGTCCTGAAGCAGGAGCGGCCCAAAAGCCACACCAGCGATTGGAGGCATCGAGGCACGCACCTCTGCCAGACCTTTGTCGACTGAGGTTTCGTTGGAGACGTCCCTAGTTCAAAATAGTTAGCCCACTTTACAACTGTATGTGCCATGACGTCGACATACATTGGAAGCACCATAACCCTCCCTCCAGAACGAGCGATATCATCGATCCAACGTCGGTCAATCTTAGGAACACGACTGGACAGCACGAGATGGCGCGCGCCGCGCTCGACCATGAATCGAGCGATCGAACGACCCATGTCACCAGCAAGGCCGACCAGCAAATACGTTTTGTCTCCCACAAACAAGTCGTCTGTGTCAATGGGTCGGATACGACTGGTGATGAGCTTGCTTGTTGCCCAGTCGACCATTGCGTTTATCTCAGGAGCGCGCTTGGAAGACAAAATTTCATCACCAGTGTAAACAGGCATCTCGTCAATATCGCTGCTTTTATGCGCCGCTTTAACAGCCTCGGCGAGGATCTGCGTCGCAGCTTGAGAGCTTAACGCCGAAATTGGTGTTGCGACGTTCTGGAACAGGTGGTGTGGTCCACGGACGGAGCAGCTAGGTGGAAGACACCTGACCAGTCGACGGCTTAAGCTTGCCGGATTCTGATCGGCAACCAAGTCATATAGCATGGAAGCGTTCGTGGGCAGCTTCGAGCGCAGGCTTCGTTCGGTCTCCCTTTCGTGTAGATGGATCCACTGGATACCGCTCACTCTAGGTGTAGCTTTAGTGGAAGCAATCGTCAGCGAGATACCGGCAGCCGCGGCTTGATCACGAAGACTCTCGACATAGAAGCTGGGAGGCTCGAATACGAGCACAGCCGAACCTTGTACAAGGTCAGACATCAGAGTGACGGCGATGATCTTTGCCGATATGCCCAGGAGCAGCGACTTGGCCTCCTCTTTATTTCCGATATGGACAACTTGACGAGAAGGAACCTGGACATGGGAAGCATTGCTGTCAGATAAAGCTATGACGATCGTATCCTTGGAGTTGGCAACGTTGCCTAGAACCAGATGGTAGAACCCCAATTGGCCGATCCGAAGAGCCTTTGCGAGTGAGCACTGCACCTGTATCTTTAACGTGGTCTCGTCAGGGAACAAGGGAATAGACCGCTCCACATCAGCTCCAAAGAAAGGCTTCTCTTCATCATAACATAAGCTTAGAATCCCTTTCTGGGGATCTAAGTCGGCCAGGATAGGACGTCGGCCAGAATTAAGCCGATTGTTCATGTCTACGTCGCGTTTGAGACGCGGTACCAGGAGCTTGCCGCCAGACAGGTACAACTCGGGCTCTTGTGTCCATAGAAGGCCGCTGTCCTCCCATTTTCCGCCATGTTGCAGACGCAGCACAGTCTCGATCAGGAAACGAGGCTCCAGATTTTGAATACTGTCAACATCCAGCACTTGTAATTGAATGTCAGGATACTCGTGACGTAATGTACGAAGTAGGCCGATTGTCATGGCTTGCTGAGCATTCTTAACCCAGGCGTTTTCAGTTACCCACAAGACATGGCGAGCAGCGTTGAAGATGGTTTGTAAGGCGTCGAACTTTTCGTCGTCCAATCCCTCAAAAGTATGCTCATCAAGTTCCGAGAGCACAATGAATGTCGACCCAGGCTGTAAGTCAAAGTTGATGATCTCTCGGAGACTTGGGACAATGTCCAATTTGCGTGCTGGTAGGATGTCGGCGAGCTGGACAACAAGTTCGGCCGTCTCTGGCGAGGAACCTCCGACAACAACCAGTGGCTCGGAAGAGTCCTCGAGAGGGGCAGTTAAGGGCGAATCCAGCTTCTCCATCAAGTCGTCTACAGCATGGCTGAGGAACACACCGCTCGGGAAGGTCGTACTATCTGGATCAAGGGAGCGGGTATCAATGCCAGAGAAACCCGACCTCTTCAATAATTTGTCCCATCCATCATAAGGAATGAAAGGTTCCAACACACGACCGTCGTCATGACCAGACCACCAATCCTGGAACAACCCGAAGATGAACCCGACACGGGTGTGTTCATGGTGTGCAATTTCAATGACAAGGAGTCGACCGCCAGGTTTCAGCAGAGACCGAACGTTTGCCATAGTCTCTTCAAGGTTCGGGGTGGCGTGGAGTACATTAGACGCCGCGATTAAATCGTACGAGTTGGGCTTGAATCCTTGTTCGCCAGGAGGCCGGCGGATGTCGAGTGGTTCGAAAATCATCTTTTCTGCGTGTCGCTCAAACTCTTTGGCGGCTGGCTCGAAGAAAGTCCGGGAGATATCGGTGAAGGTGTAGCTGTTAAAAGAGAGCTGATCATGATTCAAAAACAATCGTGTCGCTCCTGCTGTGCCAGCCCCTGTTGCAGTCATCAGTCGTCGTTGTGCTCGGGGGCGATTTGTTATACGTACCAACTTCAAGAACGTCCAAGTTCGGGTAGCGGTGAGTGACTTGTTCGAGGATTCGTTGGTAGTAGTGATAAGATTGGCCGTAACTAACTTCCCCGCTGTAAAACTCCGTAAGTAAGCCGTCGTGGTCCAGGAGGTCGAAGGCATTTTCATTATTGCGAAACGTGTCGAGCGCGCCTTCGCCAACTCTATGAATGAGACGGATGAATGGTTGTGATATATTCCTAGACAAATTGTCAGTCAGAAACCCCTTCTGTGTTGGTGAGAAGCCTTACTCTCGAATCATTTTTTCGATATCGGCACGTGTGTCCTTATCCCAATCTGGTGTATACCATGCATTGCGACCGGCTTTGGCTTCAGCGAGTACGTATTCACACCATTGGATATACTTTGCGAAGTGGAAGTTTGCTTTCTCACGATCCTCGGCGGTCAAACTAGCGAGGACAAATCTAATATACCAATACGTAACCCGCTCGATAATTGAGACGTCCCTCTTGTCCTGCTCTGTAGCGTGTCTATCGGGCTCGTCGAGCAACGCATCAGGATTCAGGGGACCTAGGCTCCATTTGGTATACATGTCGTGATCGTCCGCAGCAGAGAGCGGGGAGGTAGGCTTGAAACCAATACCTTCGACGTGGAGCATCGTCGCCATGGTCTCGTGGTCAAAGACCTCAATATCACCTTGAATATTTGTGCCAACACCTGCTATACAAGTGGATGTGAAGTCTACCTGACCAGACGAAGCGCTAATCCGATCAGCAACCCATGGGTTCAAAGCAATGCGACCTATTCCAGTTGGGACGAGCAGGGATCGTATACGCCCATCACCAGGAGCAGTATACGCCCCAATCATGCTCTGAAAGGCGACATCGAGCGTGCTGGGATGAATAACCATATTGCGGTGGTCGTCTTCCAAGCGATGAAAATCGATGGTTCCGTACGCCTTGCTGTCGCCGCGTCTGAGGGTGGTGATTCCACGAAACTGCTTGGTATAGTTGTACCCAACCTTGTCGAGCATGCTGTAGAATCGGTCGATGCTAACATCGTTGAGGTGAGCGGGTTCTTCCATCGGCGTTGGCAGAGCCTCGCGCGTCGCTGTTCCGTATGTGATGGCGAGCGTGCCAGCAACTGAACGACTAGGCCCGGTTTCTCTGGCGAGACACGAGTTGATGCTAAAGCTATACACAGCATATTCGTCCGTGGTCTGCGACGGGTCCACGTCAAGACTGAGACTGAGCTCGGCCATACTATTTTCATCTTCGAAGGTAACAGCCTTGTCAATTTTGAGGTCTAGAACTTCCAAAAGCTGAATGCTCCGTTCGCCGCTCAATTTGACAGCAGCCTCCATGGCCATGACAACAAATCCTGCCCCAGGGAATACAGTCTGTCCTTGAAGTGAATGGCCATCGAGCCATTCAATGTCCCGTGGCCGTATGAAGTTCTGCCAGTGCATTGACGAAGGAGTGCTGTGGGGGGATTGCCTACCGAGCAATAGATGGGGTTTTTCAGCATTGAGCAATGCGCGAAGTGTACGGGACTCTTTCCGATACGATCGCGAGTGGTCCCAAGGATAGCTCGGAAGCTGCTTCGACACATCGCGGACGTGTCCATCAACCGACAAGCTGCTATAAAAACCGTCAATATCGATAGCCGCGGAGCCGAAGTGCGACCATATGTATCCCAAGCATGAAGAGAAGGCCCCGGTGTCATCTTTCTTCCGCTCCATACAGCCCACGTATGGGAGGTCAGAACCGGTACAGTTCTGAATAGTTTGCAGGGTTGGGTTCTTGAGCGCAGGATGAGCGCCAACCTCGATACACATGTCAAGGGGCGTGCTCTTCACGACTGCCAGTTCGACCGCGAAAGAGAAGAGAACTGGAGAGAGCAAGTTGTCTTTCCAATACTCGGCGTTGAGGTCCCCAGGCCGCATTACCCTCCCTTCAAAGACGGAAGAGATCCAAGCGCTGCGGGGCTCAGCGCCCTGAGTAAAAGTATCACCGTCACACCCGCAGGCTTTCAGAGCGGTAACGTACGGTTCTGCACAAGGTTGCATATGGTGCGAGTGATAAGCCTTGTCTACTTTGAGAACTCGAGCAAACCGCGATTCTTCAATCAGAATATCGTGCGCCTGGAGAATGGCATCTTTATCTCCGGAGAGTGTAACGGTGTCTGGGCCATTGCTCGCTGCGACTACCATTCTACCATCGAAAGCCTCAAGAGTGCACAAGTCGTTCGCGTCGTCAAAGGAGGTCCCTGCAGCCATCATAGCGCCCTCCATACCATCTGGTCCACCTGCATGTTTTGCGGTGAGGCCGCGAAGGTATGCAATACGGATGGCTTGCGACGCCGATATAAAGCCGGCGGCGAAAGCGCAAGCTATCTCCCCTGAGCTGTGACCGACAACAACCTTGAATGTTACTCCTGCTGCTTCGAGGAGCTTGGTAAGCATGATCTGCACAGCACAGCATAGCGGCTGAGAAAATGCAGCATCGTGCACGTTGGAGTCCTGGTCCTCGAGGGAAAGCTGATCTATGAGGCTCCATGAAGGTCGATATTTGGCTGGTAAGCTGTGAAGGGAATCATCAAGCTCTGAGATGATATTTCGTGCGTATGCGATCTCAGAAATGAGAACCTTGCCCATAGCTGGCCACTGCGCACCCTGTCCAGTAAAGACTCCAAGAACTTGAGGTTTGCCCTTCACGTCCGATGTCGTTGTGACAGTTTGCTTTCCTGACACCGAAGCGGCATCGCGTTCGAGAGCCTCGCAAAGTGCTTGCACGGTTTTTGCTTGGATAGTGTGGCGGACTTGGAGGTTCGATCGTTTCTTCAGCAATGTCCAAGCCAGATCACGTAGTTGAAGTTCGGGCTGATCTTTTAGCCCTCTCTTGAGGTCGTCCATAGTAGCTCTTAGTGAGGTGGTAGAGTTCGCTGAGAGAGCAATCGGGGCCAAGCAAGGTGATGGTGATATTGACGGCGATGGGGTTTGCTCTAACGTTGTTTTCGAAGAGGCGGGAACGTATGATTCGACAATTACATGAGCATTGGTTCCACCGAAACCGAACGAGTTGACTAAATTTAGGTAAGCTCGTATTATCTAGGTATCGACGTTTTCGGATTTTTGACTTACCGCTGGCTCGTCGTGGTTGATTGAACTTGAGCGCAGGCCAGGGCTGTTGCTTGGTGACAACCTGCAGGTCTGAATAGAACGGAGCTACTCTCGGATTCAGCTCATTGAATAGCATATTTGGTGGAATGAGGCCATTCTGTATGACTTGCGATGCTTTGATCAGGCCGGCGACCCCAGCAGTACCTTCGGTGTGGCCGATGATGGTCTTTATACTGCCCACGTATAGTGGGTCTTCGCCCGCAGCACGTTGTCTGTCACCGAAGAAAGCTGACGATATAGCACAGGCTTCTTGTGGATCACCCGCTTGAGTCCCTGTTCCGTGAGCTTCGAAGTATTGACACCGGTCCTCAGCTTTCGTGATATCGAGACCTGCCGTTTTGTAGACTTGTCTGATGAGCGCCTCTTGTGCTGCGGGGCTCGGCATTGTTATGCCAGGAGTCTTGCCATCTTGGTTGATGCCGCTTTCGCGTATGACACATTCGATGGTGTCACCATCGGCAATTGCCTGTTTGAGGGTCTTTAGCACGACGGCAGCTACGCCCTCCCCGCGCGCATAGCCGTCCGCTGCAGCGTCCCACATCCGAGAACGGCCTGTGGGTGAGAACATGTTGAGCTTACTTGCTGTGACAAAGGGAGTTGGGCCGAGAATTAGATTGGAGCCGGCGGCAACAGCAACCTGACTTGCTCCTGTTCGAAGCTGCTGGACAGCATGGTGAACAGCAACGAGAGATGAACTGCAAGCAGTGTCGATGGTCATACTGGGCCCATGCCAGCCGAACAAGTACGAGACCCTGTTGGAAAGAATAGATGCTGCGGCTCCGGTGGCGGCATAGGTGCTCAATGCATCCATGTCGTAGTTTGAGTTGTCGAGAAAATCGCGTTGCATCAATCCAACGTAGACGGCGGTAGGAGAGCCTCGAAGATCCTCCATATTAAGTCCTGACGACAAAAGGCTGTCATAGACGGTCTCCAGAAGCATCCGCTGTTGAGGATCAATTGTATCGACTTCGCTAGGGGAAATATTGAAGAAGCTTGGATCAAACGCATATGGGTCTTCTTCGAGAAAGTATGCGTATTGTGCATTCGTTCGGCCATGATGAGTTCCGTCGGGATGGTAGTAGCCGTCTATATTGAATCTTTCTCTGGGAACTTTCTTCACCAAGTCTGGGGGGGATTTCAGAAGTTCCCAGAGACGAGAGGGATTGTTTGCACCGCCAGGAAAGCGGCAGCCACTGCCGATCAATGCGATGGGCTCATTATGTTGAGCCATGGCAGTTTGTGCACAACGTTATGTTCGTGATGAGAACGGCCTTTGGGAGAGGAATACCACCCGGGAATGAGAAGTCAACGCAGAGGCTATAGTCGATAGAGTAATACAAGTTGTCCTTCTATTCAATTAATTGACGCTCAAGACCAAGGAAAACATGAGACGGGTACGCCTGCTCCTGATGACCTTAACTCCATCATCGCTTGCCTACCACGGATATTATACAACGAAAAACACCGGATCAACGATACTAACGAAGAATGTTCAATGCACTGAATGATACGCCCTACTGAAGTCCAAGGAAGCTGCTGACAAGCGGTATCCTCCCGGCCGGCACGGCGTAGTCATACTCATCTGCAAGCCTGCCGGCCGCAATGTGTACCGCTTCGGGCGCTATGGATAGCTCCTTCTGCAAATATTAAGCAAGTGAGTGGCTTAGGAATGCACCATGCAGATAAGACCATACGATACTGGTCTAAAGGAATGCATATGGGATTCAGATTTGCGACGGCACAGTAGTCGGGCTTCAAGTGCGCCTCGTCGGGGATCCGGCTGATTATTGCGCGTATTTCGACGTCTTATTCCGTGCTCGGTCGATGGCGTATAAGTAGCTCATGCGTATCGGCGTTCTCATCCTCCTGGTCTGCCCGGCGTTTTCTATCCTGTCTGCCCTCTCGCTTTCGCCGTGAAGCGAATGTCTTTGCCCGGCCCACGTGACAGCGTGTCGGCACGGGCCGCCGATCCAGACCGAACAGAGGTTGCCGTCGTTCGACGCGTTGCCGGCCGAACATTGCGCAAGTCGTGCGACAGATGCCACCAACAGAAGCTGCGGTGCGTGGGAGACAAGGTCTCGTTGACTCGATGCAAGCGCTGCCAAAGGACTGGGCTCGAGTGTGTGTATGGGGCGAGATACAGCAAGAACGCAAGCCAATCCAGCGTCAATATCTCTGAGACCCGGGACGATGACCCCACATATTTCACGAACCCGACTATGGACGATCCGATCGGCGAGCTAGACACAATGTTGGGACTTGAATCGGCTCAGTTCAACGATGTGTTTCCAATTACTCCCTCGGCTTGGCCCGCCACTGACGACGGAGGCTTCCCTGCCGCCCCCAATTTGTCTGCATCTGGGCGCAGTTCTGGCACCTTTGTCGGCTCAGCTATGAGCATGCCATTGCTCTCCTCAGACAGCTCATCTGAAGCAGGTGATGAAACCATGCCCGAATTTGCTGACCTGTCGGCGGAGCTTGCCGACGCCTTTCAGAAGTTGGAAGCGATCTTTATAAGGACGGCGGACGATCAGACGAGCCGAGAAACTCAAAATTGTATGACATTGATTTTAAACTCTAAACAAGACTAAAGATATCGTCCCTGTTAACTCCATTGTTAGATCCGATTGGCGAAGTCTTGAACGCCCTTGACGATTTTCTGGGTGTTCTCCAGCTCGACAATATGGTGGGAGCAAGCACCCCTTGCACACCGCAAAGCCCACGCTATGCATACCTACGCAGCAACCAGGCTTCGATAGCGGCGCAAGGCTATGTCCTTTGTGCAAGGCTTCTAGCCTCTCTATCAGAGCAAATACTCCAGAGCCTCTTGGCATCCCCATTGAGGTCTGCTTCCAGCAACTTAGCTAGCTCTGACAGCACTCAAAACGCAAGTAGTACAAGAACAGATGCGGGAGCATCAGAGAGGCATTTCTCTGACCCAAGTCATGTTCCGCGAACTCTTCGACTAGGAGATTTACACGCGCCTCCAGACCATTTTGATCATGCATTGAATTCCAGTGCCAACTTGCTCCACATAGGCAGCAGCCGACTACATAAGATGGAAGATCTGCTTGGAATACCCTCTCAGCAACGACTTGGAAGCCCTTCATTGATAGTCTGTGTGGAGCAGGAAGATCTTACTCAGCAGGCGCTCCCAGGTAATGGTTCTTCAAGACCATCATTGCCAGCTCGTTTCGTCGCGTCAATATGGGAGGACGAGGCGACACTGAGCAGCAAATCCCCTGTTGTGTTAATACAGCGCTGTCGTGCTGCAATTCTAGGGCTTACTAAGCACTCGGCTTGATAAGTAGGGTAGCAACAGTTCGATCAGCAAGGCACTTTTCTATGGCTTTGCGCCGCGTTCGGCTATACGCGACAGGATAACCGACACCACTCTCGATGCTTTCTAGATAGCGCTATTAGAGTTAGAGCGCACTACTGATTTCGTAAGTTACAAGATATAGAAGCTAAGGAAATCAAACGGCGCAGAGCTACCAGTATAAGCAGATGATAACTATAATAGCCACAGGGCAGGCAGCATATTTACACACATAATCGATGCAGAGCAAGAACACACCGCTCCTATAAATGCCTAGACGACGTATTTACGTCAGGAGCTTCCCGCTAACTCTATAGGTTAGAAATTAGTAGGGCCAGAGCTGAGCGGCCTTGCACTAGATAGCCGCCACTGAAAAGTCATCAGAGGTGTTGCTGCTAAAGCACTTAAATTTGACCTATTCTAGAGTGGGATATGCCGAATGAGACCATCCGAAGATGTCTTAGCAATTTGGTAAGTGACCAATCAACCAATCAAAGATCTCGCGATTAGTTCCTCAACATACAAGTACCCAACTCTTGATCAACCAATCAAATAGGTGTAGATTTGGGCAGATCACTTGTTCGCCACTATGGTGCTATCAAAATCGCTCTCAAATTGTACACTAATTCCGTATCTACACAATTTGGAGCAATGGCTAACGATAACACCGTACTATGCTGGACATATCCAAGACTTAATTCGCATATGCTCGAACCTCTCGCACACTAGGCATCAATGAAGCCCTCCGGACAATCATGCTTTAACTGACCCGGTTGCAGCCGGCGATTTGTTCGGAGGCTTTGCGTCCTTCGTAGTCTCAGAGATGGATCTCCACTCTCCAGCAAAGGCAGCGATGAAAGTAGCGCCACTCAGCGCAATACTGAAAACCCATGCGGCTTTAAGACCGATCATGTACGAGTTGACAACGGCCGCAAGGTCTTCAGGGTTCGGGAACGCTCGTCTTAGTCCAGTAGCACCCGCAGTCAGCACGTTCGTGGCGGTGACAACAGGATTGCCACTGGGGAGCGTTTCGATGAGGCGATTGTTAAGAATGGCCTGACCAGTCGAGATACCGAAACCTCCACCAACAAAGAGAGTGACTATCGAGATATGTTAGCTTTCCATGTGTGACAGTCCTGTAAGCGAACGAGACTTACACATCATGATTCCCACAGTGACAGACATGTCTTGTCGTGTTGAGACCCTCTGGGCAACTATGACCGGAAGCTGCATGACAATGCCTATTCCAACACCTGCAACAATTTGGTAACCAATCCAGGACCCAGCCGACGAATTGATATCTAAAGTATAGTATAGACCAGATCCAATCGTCATCAAGATGCCACCTACCCAGAGGAAGGGCTGGTAGTATCCGATACGTCCCAAAATGATGGAACTAATAAAACTTGCGATGGCTTGCATACTAAAGTCAGTAAAACGCCTCGAAAAGAGAGTCTGAATGATTCATACAGATTGATAGCACGCTAGGAAGTGTGCGTATACCGCTGGTCGATGGTGAGACCCCTCGAACAGCTTGGAAGTAGATAGGAAGGGTGTAAATTCGAGAGGTCCCACCGCAGTTGGAGCTAGAGACACAAATCGTCAGTTTCAGCATACACACACTTGAGCTTCTTAAGCTTACATGAAGTTGTAAATTGCACATGCAGCAATGTTACGACTCTTCAAAAGCCGTTTTGGAATCATAGCAGTATCGCCTTGTTTCCATTCGGCGATGATAAAGGCGATGACAAGCAGCCAGAAACCAACGAGCAAGCCGATCGAGAAGCTAGAGCTCCAGGCGTGCCTTGTGCCACCATCTTGTAATACGAGGAGCAAGCAGATCCAGGCACCTAAACCCAGAATGATTCCCAAGGCATCAAACTCACGAGGCCATTGTCTCCATGGTGGAGCTTCGGAAAATCTGGAGTGCGGTGGTGTGCTGAATAAAAGCAAGATGACGAGGAATGTTGCGCCTCCAAGAGGCAAATTAATCCAGAAACACCATCGCCAGGTGACATCCTGGGTGAAAACTCCACCAAGCACAGGGCCCAACACGGATGCACAAGCCCAAATGGCACCGAACAGTCCCATCACCGTTGGTAAGAGCGATGGCTGCACAACATATGTGGCGATGAGATAGCATCCTGAGGTTATACCAGCGCCACCAAGACCTTGGACTGCACGACCAGCAATAAGAGCAACGCTATTGGGAGCTAGAGCTACTACAAGACTCCCAATCTCGAAAACGAAGATACAGGAAAGGAAGACGATCTTCTGCGCGACGTATTTATATGCTCTGCCCCAGACACCTTGAAACATCGCCAGGCACATAAAAAAGGCTGAGCCATACCATCCGACCTGGTCGACACTGTGAAAGTCCTTTGTGATGGTCGGAATTGCAGTAGCGATGATGCTCTATTTAGAGGGTTCATTGTCAGCTTGCTACTACAAGCTAAGGGAAGACCAGATGTCTACTTAGTACCATGTCGAGGCCAACAAGGAAGATGGCGAGCATCAAGGCAATGACTAGAAATGCTTGTTTGAGCGCCCCTGGGTACGAAGATGGCAATGACGTCGTCTGTGATTGTATTTCTTCTACTTTTTGAGTGGCTGCCTCGCCTTCAACGTTCAAATTCGATGCATCGTTGGGTCGATCGTCCACCGCATGCTCTGTCAGGAGTCGTCAGTCAGAAACTCAACCACTTGGAAAAGGAAGACGATGGAAGCCGGATGGTACCTTCTGACATGATAAATCAAACAATTCAACTAAAATGGAACTAATAAGACTTCGATGAAGAGGCTAAAATACGAGACGCGTTACGAAGAGAGCGGACAATGAGAAGTCAAGTTGTCAGTCAGCAGCGCTAAATGCCGAGCTAAGTAGAATGAGGCGTGAAGCCCACCTAACAAAAGGCTTGCATCTAACCACACGTCGGGCCGGCCCTTCCTTTGACGTAATGTCGGCATAAGTTTTAATGAAAAGAATCAAAAGCTTGTTAAGTTGAATATTATTAATCTAAAATCAAGTTAAAGCGGGCTACCCCTGTCTGGTTCAGTCATTGCCGATTTATCCAATTCTGTCCTCGCGTAAGTTGTACGGTATAATCGGGTTAATAACTGACGTTCATTACTCTGGTAAAAATCTGAGGATCGCAAACTCCTGCTTTCAATCCTCTGCCCATAAACCAACACATGCATACGCCATAGCAAAAACTCCGAGCCTTCCGGCTGCGATCCCTTATGCTGTCATAAATACTGACCGTTTTTGATTTGTCTGCATTAATCCGTGCCATCCCGACTTCTATCTGGACTATGCTAAGCCGGGTTGACGCAGACCGAGGCAGGCCAATCAGAAGACCGCTGTCGTAAGGAACACGATAAGGGAAAAGTGTAAATGTTATCTAATGAAGGTTAGGTAACAGGTGATCTCGGTCGGCAGCGACATTAGTCTTGGCTATCTCTCCTTTTTCTTCCTGACAAGGCAGAATTTGTTCGCCGTCTTTTTGTGAACCCCGTCGCTTCGAGCGTTGGCAATGAGTAACAAAAATAGAAAGCAGGGGATGACGCCCTGATCCTACGTGAGGGATTTTTCCTGATGCGGACAGGCGAGGCTGGGTGAGGGAGGTTGTGCCGCCCCCCTACCGGCTAATAATCGGCATGAGGACCCTGAGGGAGGGCCACGTTTTGTGTCACCCAGCCTTGATGATGCCATGCATACAAGCTCTACAAGCTTTGCCCTGTGCTTCAATAAGCGCTAGTGACGCACTTTGATGCGCGGCGCATCACATTCCCTCTTTCGTGTCATAGTCTTCTAAATACGCCTTATGCATGCTCTTTCGGCGATTCTAATGTCGACATATGCTAGACACAAAAGGCCGAGTCCCTCACCGCCCTCCTCGTCTCGCCCAAGCAATCGTAACTGAACAACCTCCTATTCACACACGCTCGCGTAAACTTGGGAAGTTCCTCCTCCGACAGATATTCTCTTACCATATCCTTTGTCTCCCGACTCAGCTCATACTCTACGCCGATATTCCGGCTCAAAAGCTGCGTTGCACTCGCCCTTGGTCTCCGCACGCGATCCCACACCTTCAACCTTTCCGTCACCTCTCCTGCGTCTTTGACTCCTTCCATGATCACCCCTAGAGCTCCTGCATCCTCAATCGCCATCCCTGCACCGTTGCCCAGAGTCGGAAGCATGGGGTGCGCAGCGTCGCCGAGGACGATCAAACGATCCTTGTGGTACGTAGGCAAAGGATCGCGGTCTGCCACTTTCCAGAGGTACGCGTCATCTTCATTACAGTAGTCGAGTAACTTGTGGAGAGAAGGATGGAAGCTCTGCATGCGCTCGAGGGCAACTTGTTTAGACGTCTGCATTTTCCATTTCTCTCCGTTGGCGTGGAAGTCGTCGACGTCGGCGTAAAAGCCCAAGTTCTGGAGGAGATTGCTGTAAAGAGCGGCCATGTCAGTGGACGCTGGTTCGAGTTGAGTAATGTGACTTACTCCCGACATGGGTATCGCAGAATCATCCGATCTCTTCTTGTTCCCAAGGTTACGGAGGTTCCATGCGGCGCAAGCTCCATGAATTCCGCTAATTCCTCGTCCTCCATGAGTGCCTGAGTTGACACACAAACCCGCACGTTGCTGATTCCTGTCAGCCTCGCAGGTCTCTCTTCTCCATCTTTCATAATTGTTTTGTGGGCTGTGGATCGCACCCCGTCCGCCGCAACTATGAGATCCGCCCTCAACACCTCCCCATTATGCAGCGTAACCGATCCCGTAGGGTCAAATTGTATCGCCGAAACTCCCTCTACAATTTCCACCGGCACACCAGCACCCTCTTTAGTGGTCGCAAGATCCCTTAGACAGTTGTGCAGATCCACACGGTGCACTGTCATCCAAGGCGCCCCGTACTCCTTCTCGAGATTGGCTAACGAAGACCGCCATAGTACTTGGAATGGCCGCTGTGCTGGTGATGCTTGGATGATGACATCTTCGGTGCAATGCACCATACGAGCCTTCTTAAAGTCGACGCCAAGGTTTCGTAGGACCGTATTTGCATTGGGAGATAAACTGACAGCGAAGCCAACCTCGCGCTTGTTGCTGTACTTTTCTAGAATGATGACTTTGTAGCCGACTTGACGGAGTGCTATTGCAGCAGCTAGGCCACCAATGCCCGCCCCGACGATGATCACGGGCAGTTGTAGAGGCATCTCGAAGACTGTGTAGTTGAGTGGTGCATCTAGAAGAAGACAGAAGTCATATTGGGAGGCTAACCTATTTGTATAAGTCTACTGTCGAGAGATAAGCCAAGCCTTCATTCAGGCTCATTCCTGAAGCATATGATTATTGTTCGACGACAGAAACATCTCGACTGCCTCTCCGGCGTTCCAGCGATCATTAGGCGTGTCGGGTAATCAGCGGTGATGATCCAACTTCGGCGTTTTTGGAGTTTGTAAGCAGATAGGCTGAGTATGCTAAGAACCTACATAAAGTTAAATGAGCCACCGCACTAGTCGGCAATATGACCTCGAGTGCATCATATTCCAGCATTACTGAAGATGCTCAACACCTTGTTTCTAGTTTTTGTTGCAGCGAGCGTCATCTGGTATCTCGTAACCCCTTTGCGGACAGGATTATGGCGCTTTCCGGGACCATGGTGGCGTCGATATACAGGTAGCCCTGATACCACCATTGTTTAGATTCCCTCGCTTCAAGATCTGACAAGTAACTAGATCTCTTCCAAGTGCTTGACGCATATTACGAGAGAACACGTCCGGCTATCCAGCGCCTGCACGCCAACTATGGCCCGGTGGTCCTAATTGGTCCACGCACGCTCCTTTTCTCCGACCCAAGCATGATCGAACAAATATATGCCACTAAATCACCACTTCCCAAAGTATGTAACTACAGTCCACTAGTACCGAGACTTATTGCTAAGCTCGTGCAACATGACTTTAGAGCCATCATTTTGGGCCGCTGCGACATGAGCTCAACGGCGTTATTTATCCTAATATCTTGTCCATGGAGACAACCCAGGCTCATGCGACTATCAAACGGCCAATTGCGAACATCTATTCTATGTCTAATGTCACAAAATCGGAACGCTTCATCGACGAGTGCATTCTTCAATTTGTCCACCAGCTCGACCAGGAGTTCAACCGCAAGGGAAAGACGTTACCCGTTTACCAATGGGCGCACTACTGTGGGTAGAATCACGTACTTGCACTGATGATCGATTGCTGAGATGTCTCCATAGTCGCGTACGATACGGTCATGAAGATGACTGCATCTGCGGACTTCGGGCTCATTCGAGGTGAAGCTGATCGAGAGGGCATGTTCAAGGGCATGCATGAAGCTCAAAGATTCCGAGCCATGGTAAGTCGCACATAAAAGAAAGCGAGGCTTGCCGTTCGCTGACGGTACACAACTATGTAGGCCATCTGTATGCCTTGGGTTTACCCATTTCTCAAGAGGAGCCCATTGGCCAAGGTGTTGGTCAAACGTCTGGGCTCATTCCCACGCCGAGCACGCGAACTCATCCAAACCAGGAGGGCAATGGGAATCACAACAACAAAGACCCATGACCGTGAGGATCTCCTCGACCAGTTCCTGCAGACGAAAGACAAATTTCCACAGACCGTCGATGAGTTGGTCCTCCACGGCTACGCCACTACACCCCTCTTTGCTGGTGGCGAATCGGTAGCTACCATTATCACAGCCGTAATCTACTTCCTCGGCCATCACCCTTCCGTCGCCGCCAAACTAGTCGACGAACTGCAATCCTCCGGCCTCCAGATGCCACCGACCTGGGTCGAAGTCCAGAAAATGGCCTACCTCGAAGCAATCATCCACGAAACCTTCCGCTACCTCCCTCTCGGCGCAGCGCTCTCCCGCCGCGCGATCCCGCCAGGTCGTCAATTCGTCCTCAACGACGGCCGCCGTGTACCACCCGGCACGGCGGTAGCCATGGTAGGCTTGATGACTCACTTCAACGAAGACGTCTACGGCGTAGACGCGCACGAGTTCCGGCCGGAGCGGTGGCTCATCGAGCCCGGGGAGAGCCAGGACAAGTATACGGAGCGGCTGCGCCAGATGAATAGGGCGGACTTGACCTGGGGTCAGGGTGATCGTGCGTGTATGGGGAGGAATCTTGCCCGGTGCGAGATCTATAAGCTCGTGGCGACGCTGTATTCTGTGTTCGATGTGAGTGGTGGCCTTTTTTCTTTTCGTCTTTGTGTACGAGGAACGATGGTTCGGATCGGACTGACCATGTTGGACAGATTCAACTTGTGGACCCAGGGAAGGAATGGACATTCAATGAATCTCTGGCGATAACGCCGAATGGTGTGGATGCTAAGCTTGATTTCAGATCGGGTGCGAGCCTTGATGATCTTCGAAAAGAGAAGTAAGAGATGAGGCCGGACTACCGTTTCAAGGTGGTGACATTAAGTAGTGTCATGTCTCGCTCGTTTTAATACGCTCGAAGAGATTTTTACCAAACAACGCATCTAGAATCTTGTGGATGGAAAAAGAGTAACGCGTTTGATCAGGACCTCACGAATGAAAAGACCTCGCGAGTCTCGACTCATATATAAATTTTATGCGTACTTTATCATAGCATTAACTCATTCCTTTGTAGGAAGTTTTAAAAATTTACCACGGATGAACAGAGACACTATGAAAGGGGTCAAGTAACATATGAAAGAGCCCCTTGTACAATTACTGGATGATAAAACCAACCCTTAAAGATCTTAAGTTCTTTGTCTATTCTATGTATATATGGAATGTCTTCACCGCTCAGTTCTTTCTCAGGATCTACTCTCAATACCTTCAAGTCGGTCGTTTATGTGTTTACCTAACGGGCCTTGCAGAAAAGCAGCTGTAAGTGACGTGAGCTTCAGATCTCCACAAAAACAACTACCCAGTCGTCTTCACAACACACTTCTCCCCCTTAAGCTCCTTCTTCTTCACCATCTCCATCCCCACCAACACCTCCTCCAACCCCCCCTCCAGCAGCCGAACAGGATGATGCTTCAACCTTCCCTCATCCAGCAACCGCTGCGCCACCTTCCACAGCCTCGTCCCGTACGCCAGCAGCTCCTCGCTCGGCGGCCGCCCGTACGGCGCCGGCCACTCGGACCCCTCGCCGAAGAGCGACGGGCCCAGCGTCCAGTCCGTCTTGACCGTGGTGGCGCGCGTGACGGCGTGCGGGGCGAAGGGGTCGAGGGAGACGTACTTGCCGCCGGCGCGGCCGAGGGCGGCGAAGCAGAGGCTGGTGGATTCGACGGAGGTGATGCAGTCGAGGGCGTAGGTGAGGTTGTTTTTGGTGTAGGATTTCTGCGGGGAGTGTGAGGAGGGGACTCGAGAGGGGGCTAGAGCGAAGGGGTGGCATTGTACTTACTATCTTACTAGCACAATCTGGCTCATGGTAATCGAAGATTGCCTCGACACCGTAAGATTTCAACCGTTCAGTGTGCGCCGGCGAGCAGGCCGTGATGGGCTTCAGGTTGGCACTGTATCAACCAGTCAGCGCCTGCAATTTTGCCGCTGTGAAGAAGGTCGTAGTGTTGTACTTACAGTTTGAGTAGCTGTATAGCCAGGGTCGCCGTTGCGGTACCCCCGCCGTACACGAGGACGTACGCCGGCTTCTGCACAGGGGCATCAGGAAGCGGCAGGCCGAGAAGCTTCACAGCCAGGCCTGCGCTGCCGAGACCAGCGCTCAGGGTGGAGCCCCCTTCAGTAGTGATGGAGGGCGGCAATTTCAACCAGAAAGGGCCCGTGGGGATGTTGTACTCTCCAAACGCAGCACGGTAGGGTCTCTTAGGGTTCATTTCGTACTGGGCGCCGCACACCCGGTCACCGATCTCGATGCCGGTGACGGCTGGTCCGCGAGCGACGACGGTGCCCGCGTAGTCACAGCCGAGCATGGCACCCGGGGTGACGAAATCGCCGCGCATCTTGGTGTCGCTGGGGTTGAGGGACCAGGCCTCGGTGCGGACCAGGAATTCATCGCTTTTCAGCGGTCCTAAAGGGGTATCGTCGCGAATGCATACATGGTCTCCAGCCTTGACAATTATTGCACGCTGAGTCTTCGGAGGGGTAGAGCCGGTTTCAAGACCAATTGACCCCATTTCGGCGCTTTCAAGTAAAAGATAATATGAATGACGTTCGCGGGTCTTTAGCACCGAAGAGCGATGTTCTAAGAAGCGACGATGCCCATGAGATTAGTATAAAATGAAAGATGTCATAATTTGAAATAATGCACTTATACGAGGTAATTTATCTCTATCATTTACAAATTCCTTACCAGAGCTATGCTAACTTTAGGGTGTGGTCGGTCGGCGAAATGCAGGCTTTCGGTGATTTTTGGCTCCTTCGGGCAAATCATCTGCACCACCTTTCACCGATATGGGATTCCAAGTTTCCCCGGAACAAGTGGTCCAAATCATTTCAAGGCAGGTAGGCATCTGCGTGGTAGTTACGAGGAAGTGGACCAGAAACCACAATGGCGATCAAAAAGGCTCCCAAGAAGGCGCTTCTATGCTTCCATGGCACTGGCTCGAAGGGAACCATCTTCAACGTGCAGATGGCGAGAATTTGGGGCCAGCTGAACGATACATTCGAGTTCATCTTCATCGACGGCCCACGGGAGTGCGGACCAGGACCTGGGGTGCTGCCTATGTTCAGCGGGCAGGAGCCGTACTATGGCTGGTTTGGCGGGCACGACGTGAGCATCGAAGACAGCATCCGCGTGATCAACGCGGCGGTACAAAAGGGTCTGGACGACTGGAGAACGAATAATCCGGATACCGACGTCGAAATCGTCGGCGGCATGGGCTTCTCCGAGGGCGGGCTCGCGCTGACGCTAATGCTCTGGCTGCAACAGGAGCAGCGAGAGCAGCAGCAACAGCAGCAGCAGCAAGACCTGATCTCCGCGCTCCCGCCGCTGCAGTTCGCCGTAACCAGTTGCTGTTTCTTTCCGCGCGAGGCGTCGTTGTGGGTCAATGCGCGCGCGGAGGCCCAGGGCAAGAAGAAAGCCCTCATCGACGTGCCGACGCTGCATATCCACGGCACACGAGACTTCTGTCTCGGCCGCGCACGCCAGCTCGTCCGCAATCACTATCCCCCACACTGCGCCACCATCGTCCAAGTCGACACCAGCCATCACATGCCTACCCAGAAGGACGACGTCGCCGCGGTCGTCAAGCACATGCGGACCTTGGCAGGCGTGGAAGTTGCCGCATGACCGCCACAAGCAGCCCCACTACTACATTAAGAGTTAGACGATGCAAATAGATTTCCTACAGCTGCATTCTCGTTGGCGCGGGATAGAGGCTTCTCAAATGCTTGACGGAAGAGCTCTGTGTGGTGCGTCGGGGTCGTACCACAATTCTCTCAGCCACTATCTTGGAACGAATTTCTTAATTGATCGACTTCTTTTCAGTTCTTACCGCATTGCCCTCCCCGCCAACTAAGTGGTGAAATGGAATAGCGACAAGACATACAATAGATAAGAGGAGCTACATGTGGGAATAGGGGGCGTGCTGGGCATCCTATAGAAATAAAACTTCTTGAGATTCCTTGTGAGACAGTGGTCCCTTTGTCGTTCCACATGTTAGGCGCTAGCTAGAGCATTCCTTTTGCGCCAGCAGCCAGCCGCCGGGGCGAGCCGTCGGGTGGCGCCGTTCTAAGCGTCGGCGCAAAGGACCCGCTCGTATGTCTTATATCTACGTAACTGGTTGCCTTCATCCATTTCGTTTGACTCTCAGACTCGCATATCTCGACAAGCCCCTGAGCCTCTCAATCGCAGGTCAGCTAGCTAGAAAGTCCCATTCTACGGAGACGATCACGTGGCTGACTGGTCTGCTCTAAAGTCAGTGCACAGAAGGATCCCTCTTGACGGCAGGTCCTTCTCCATCCAAGTTCGGCTGGTTAGAAGGAATCTCTACGCAGTGAGTCACATTCTAATCTGGTCTCCGTGTCTCTTGCCTTCTCTTTTCCATCCAAGCCAGGTCCGACTGATCAAGTGACTCTGCAGCGACGTTGGCCATCTCATGTTCTATTCGATCCTCTTTTTCGAACTTTCGTCCGTGCTGCGCGCCCTTCAGCGGTCAGGGGTTCCCGCCTCTATCACCATGCGCTGAGTCAGAGCTCTGAGGTGTATCCAATTGGCCAGACAGCCTGATCGGAGACTTTGCTTGTTCTTGCTATTTACTATTATCGGCATTGTCTGCGCTGATGATACTACCAGTGAAATACGCCGAGATCTTTGCTCCATGCCGGGGAGGGGTGGAGGCCTCTAATCTTTAATCCCCTTTAATGGGGCAGGAGTATGAGCTAGACCCCATTAGAATGAGGCAGGACTTGGCAGTCTTGGCGGTCACATACCTCTAGCCGCAGCTGAACCAGCCATCCTCCCTCACAGGATCATAGCTACAATTTCAAGTACTATTGACGCCGATTCGTACAGCCCACTCAATCCATTGCATTACTAATAAAAGCTGTCTACAGACAGGCATACCGCCAATTCACTATACAGAGCTGTCTTGCAAATAGGTACACAACCAGTTCACTTCACTAGAACTATCTACAAGGATCCCTCTGTATTAACAATTACGTATACCGAGATAAAATCATATTGTTCTGGGAGATCACCGTCTGTCGGCTCTCGATGCCGAATATGGAATCTGCGGTGTGGCGGAAGACTCTATTTCTCCGCCGCAGGGTGACACGGGTAATCACCGCCCCTCCAACCGATCCTTTTCCCCAACCTATGTACTTGCATCAAAAAGCCGTTCGGCATAGACCAATTACACGTCAACAGTCTCGACGGGTCATCAACTGCGTTGCCAAAATCTTAGGTCCAAACTCATTCAACAATGCTAGCATAACAAGGATCAAAAGTAAAGAATGCATCCTGTAGGATTAAAGATCTTGAGGCTAAGGCATGTCTGCCAAGAGAGCTGCCTGCCAATCGCATCTACTTGTACACGATCAGACCAGACATTGTTCCTATTCGACCTTCTCTACATTTTCAACGTTCAGAGAAAAGTGTCCGATGCCTGGACTAAGCACGCCTTTCGTCGTGAGAGATCTCAATCTGCGTCAGATAGTAGGACCTATCACTTCTGTAGTCATGTGCCTGACTTTCTTGCGTGCGCGTCCCGTTTTGCTGAAAAATGAGTGCAGTGCCTTTGAGCTTGTTTTTACCGAAGGGATATGCGACGAGAGGTTCGTACACCGACTAAGTAAGGGCTGAGGTGAACTCTTAAGGGCACGGGGGTGGTGGTCTTAACAGGAAGGAAGAAGGGTTACTCAGGTTGAGCTTTGCGCTACCGCTGGCGTTCATGTCGATAGATCAGAAGAGTATAGACGTGAGTTTTAGGGTCACGAATAATAGTAGTCTGGAGGTGAGGAGGTTTTAGGATAGGTATCTTTAGGATAATGATCACGAGGGTAGGGAGAGGAAGAAGGCAAAGTCTTAAATAATGATGCAACTGGTTAAGATGCCCAATGTGCTGGCTCTTCTACGCACCTCAGATCCAATTTAGCTGACTATTATTCTATGAAGAACACATTAGAATAGTATGAACTTGGTGTGAGACTCACGACCCATTACTCTAGAACTCGATGTTGACTCGCTTTCTTCAGCTTTGCAAGAAGCTGAAACAGTGGCCATTATGGCTAACTGGTAAATTTTGGGTTGCTAAACGGATAAATATTAAGGGGGTGAAATCGAAGTCCGGACCACCTAACCCGAAGTAGAAGTGTATAGTAAGCGTTGATGTTGACGCAGTTTGTGTGCTTTACATAAAAAGGTGCACGAAACGTATCGCTGCTACTTCGGGTTAGGTGGTCCGGACATCGATTTCACCCCTTTAGTATGTTAATTGGATGCCATTGCGTTTTTGGAGGCTATGTTCGGGCTCATCCGTTGTTTTAAGTGGTGCTATCGATTCTCCACACGTCACGTCGTGGAATGCCACCCGAACTGGAAAAGAGTGCTCGGAGCTGTCGGGGCAAGTCAGAAGCCGAAGCGCGCCGAAGCCACGCGTCGCGTCGCGTTTTATCCGCGCGGAAGCGTAGATCTTTGGGCAGTGCCAGCAGCCGATCTCCTCTCTCAATTTCTCCAAACTTCAAGACCGTTGGTCCCTCATGCAGCATCCGTCTTCCTTCGCGATATTCCACCTTTCTAGGCCTCTGGTGTGAAGTTTTCCCCTGAATGAACCATGGCGCGTAATTCAAAATGCACCGGCTGTGACGACAAGTCTCTAGCACTGCCCACTTGTCTATCAAATCCCATCTCTTTGTTGTGCTTTTCTGTCTACGCAAGCTTTGCCCTCGCGCTCTGGCAGTCGTCAATGCAAATAATGTATTATCGTATAAAGCATAGAAAACGTACAAAGAAGTGCAGCCGTTATTCTCAATCTATTCCAAAGGTTGTCGCATTTCCTTTCTATTAATAATTTGATTGCCCTGTAAAATGGAGCCGATACCAGGGCCGTCCGGCCTCCCTCTTTTAGGGAATATGCTTGACCTGAGGTCCGACGAAGCGCCTCTGCGTGCTTTGGAAAATCTTGCGGACATATATGGACCTCTGTATCAGATCACGATTCGGGGTCGACGAGTACTAGTGGTTTCTTCAGCCGAGATAATGAAAGAGCTTATGGATGAAAAGAGATTCATGAGACTGCCACCGCCATCGCTCGAGGGAAAAAATGCAAACGGACTTTTTGGCGCCGCAACTGATGACCCTGATTGGGGTCAGGCTCATAGGATTCTCCTGCCTTCATTCGGGCCAATAGCCATCGAGGAGATGTTTAATGGTAGTGACGCCTACCAGTCTATTGCATTATGAGGAGCTCACTGATCAAATTAGGTATGAAGGACATCGCAAACCAGTTGGTTCTCAAATGGGCAAGGAAAGGAGATGACTACGAGATACCCATAACTGACGACTACACGCGTCTCACACTTGATACAATAGCGTACTGTACGATGGACTTCCGCTTCAATTCCTTCTATACAGACGGAATACATCCATTTGTAGCAGCAATGCTGGACTTCCTTAGCGCCGCTGGCGCAACGCCCTCTCGCCCGTTTTGGATGACGAAGCTCTTGTCTCTCGCGGGAATGAGTGACGAGGCTCACGAGAGCACAAAACGCATGAACAGTATTACCCAGGAAATAATCAACCATAGGCGTGAGCATTCGAAGGGTCAGAAAGATCTTTTAAACACCATGCTTTTTGGTAAAGACCCCAAGACAGGAGAGCCTATGAGGGATGAGCTTATAGCTGCAAACATGATCACATTCCTGATTGCGGGTAAGTTCTTCACGATTTGCAATGTTTAATGCTCATCTTACCTTAATAGGCCACGAGACAACCTCCGGTCTATTATCGTTCGCAACTTTATTCCTCCTTCAGAACCCGGAAGCACTTGTGAAAGCGCGAGACGAGGTTGACCGAGTAATTGGTACCAGTGATATCAATCCGTCTCATTTGAGAGAGCTCAAATACATTGAAGCTATCCTCCAGGAGACTCTTCGCCTTAGTCCAACAGCTCCTCGCTTGCACAAGACTATCCACCCAGATCTTCGACACGAGACCACACTACTAGGAGGCAAATTCAAGATTGAACCGGAAGATGTAATTTCCATCCTTCTCGGCAAGTCTATGCAAGACCCAGCCGTGTTTTCCGAAAACGCGAAAGATTTCAGGCCCGAACGGATGCTGGAGGATGATCCAAATTCTATAAATTTTCGGCAGTATTGGAGAGTATGTTCATTCCATTCTCACCTTAATCGCAAGAGCTGATAGCCTGCAGCCGTTTGGCAATGGGACTAGAGCTTGCATTGGTCGCACCTTTGCGGTCCAGGAGGCAGTACTTGCCTTAGCATTGATACTCCAGAACTTTGACTTGAGACTGGCAGATCCTCTGTACAAGATGCGCATCAAGCAAACCTTGACCATCAAGCCGACCGGTCTGTACATCAAAGCGTCTTTGAGACAAGGCATGACTTCAACGGAGCTGGATCGTAGAATACACAGTGGAGAAAGCGCTCACATGGAGCACCACGAAGTACACCAGCAAGCAGCCGCAAACGGATCGAGTGAAGATCGTCTTACTATCCTCTTTGGTTCTAATGCTGGAACATGTCTATCACTAGCCCAAAAGCTCTCTTCCGAAGCGTCTTCAACACGTGGCTTTAATGCCGACGTCCGCGAGCTAGATGCGACCGTAGGTCGCTTATCGCGCAACCAACCTAACATCATCATAGTTTCTTCCTATGAGGGCGAACCGCCGGATAACGCTATACATTTTGTGCAGTGGCTAGAGTCATTGAAATCGATAGACCTCAATGGTGTAGAGTACGCGGTATTTGGTTGCGGCCATCGTGAGTGTTCCAATACCTTACTTCTATCTATAAGTTATCTTTCTTGCTGACGATGGCATGCCCAGATAATTGGGGCTCTACCTTTTATCGCGTTCCGAGATTGATCGATGCAGCTCTAGCTAAGAATGGAGCGAGGCGCATTGTCGAGATAGGTCTTACTGATGTTGCTGAAGGAAGCACTATTGGCGACTTTGAGAGTTGGCTTGATGGAAAGCTTTGGCCGAGCCTCAAGTCAAGATCGATCTCGGTCGGGGATCACGAAAAACTTGTTGACGCCGAGATATCTTCCACAGACCGAGCAACCGCACTTGGATACGAGGTGAACATTGGAACGGTCAAGGCGATTCATAATCTGACGACTGCACCGGAACCTCCCAAGGTGCATATGGAAATCTCACTTCCTGAAAGTTCGACTTATGAGTGTGGCGATTACCTCGCGATACTACCACAAAATTCTGAAATCAATGTCCGACGCATTCTGTCCCACTTCAAGATACCTTCGGATGCTACCATTATTCTCAAATCGAAGCAATTTTCTCCACTACCTCTCAACCTGCCTCTTTCTGTGGCAGAGTTACTACGAAGTTATTACGAGCTATCTCAACCCATAACGAAAAGGGTCAGTCTAGCCCAGATCTAAATTCACTAGCTTACATCGCTTCCAGCGCTTATCCTTGTGCTTAAAATGCACCGAAGACCAGAACTTCCGAGCCTTTGCGACACCGCTTCTCGAAGATCCAATTGCGTTCAAGGAGAAGATCACCGAACCCCGCCTATCACTTTTTGACGTTTTAACCCAATACCCTGTGATCCGCTTAAGCTTCCCCACGTTTCTCTCACTACTGCTCCCGCTCGGAATTCGCCAATACTCCATCTCGTCTTCTCCGCTCCAGACACCAAACACCTGCACAATTACTTTTGGAATTGTCTCCAGTAACTACTCTCAGTCTTCTCCGGGCAGCAATAAGCAGCCTTTCTATGGCGTGGCAACAACCTACCTCTCAACCCTCAAACCAGGCGACAACATCCAAGTCGCCGTCCGCAAAACCGCAAAACAAGCCTTCCGCCTCCCACTCGGCCCCTCTAAAACTCCTCTGCTAATGTTCTGCGCCGGCACGGGCTTGGCTCCCTTCCGCGGCTTCGTGCAACAACGTGCCATCCAGTTGCAACAGCAACCTCAGCTAGAGCTCGCACCTGCGATCCTCTTCATCGGCTGCCGCAGCGCGACACGCGACAGGCTCTACGCGGAGGAGCTGGATGAGTGGGCTAAGCTTGGGGCTGTGGACGTGCGGTATGCGTTTAGTGGGGAGCCTGATCAGTTGGAGGCTGCCGGGTGCAAGCATGTGGATGAGCGGATGTTGAAGGATAGGGAGGATATTATGAGGCTGTGGAAGCATGGAGCGAGGGTGTATGTTTGCGGGAGTCGGGGCTTTGCGCTGTCTGTGAGGGAAGCTACAAAGCAGATCTTGGGGCAGAGACTGGGAGAAGCGAGAAAAGAGGGGCGGTATGAGGAGGATATCGAAGCCATGAAGAGGACGTTCTTGGATGCGGTGAAGGAGAGGGGTGCTAGTGATATTTTTGATTGAAGAGGAAGACATTTAGGAATGTAAAATACTGTTATCCCGACTTTCAACGGTCGTGGACAAGAGAAGAAGCTTCTTAAGGAGTTTGAATTGATTTCCAATTATATCTTTTCTCTACTGCCCTTTGAGAATCTAGCGTTTTAAGCTATTACCCACCTATTATTCTGCCCTAAGCAACCGCTCTGGATTGAGGCATTCTTACTTCATTCTCTCATAGTCTACGAGTACGTCTTGGATTGTCTGTGGCGCGCCCGCTTTCTTGTTTGAGTGATGCCGTCCTATTTCCACTGTTAACAGCCAAGGTAAACCTTGGAAGGTAATGGAACTTCACCATCGGCGATGACAGCTCCGCATCAAATTTATTCCGCTCCGTACCTTGTGTAGAAGGCTGTGAAACATCAAGGTAGACATCGGTCGATCTTCCACATGACACTTTTAAATTTAGCACAGACTCCTTAAAGTATTATCACCAGATTAAAGAATTCCTGAGATCTGTTTCAATGCCTTGAATGACGTCAAACTCGACGACGTAACAAAAGTTAGTGATCTAATTTTCCTAAGACACTTACTCGAGCCGCAGCCTCTGCATAGCCTTATCCAGAACACTTTTATCAAGCGCTCAGGACTATTGCTCATCTTAAATCATGATACAGCCCATATTGACCGCTCGTCTATCCTCTGAATTGCAGGCAAGACTGTGTCCTGGTCGTAGGATGACTGTTTATTGCACGTAAACCGAACCAGGAAGTATTCATCATTCCCATCTAGTTCGACCGAGGCTTGATATGTCATCTTCTATCTTCAACTGAGCCTACGAGCTCCAGTAGGCCTTCATCTATGGCAAATCAGAGCGAACTCAACGCAGACGACACGCCCGCAATTGAGCCATTAGTGATCATTCAAGCCGGGTCTCCTAAGCCACGAAGCGCGGCTACGACTCCGAATCAAGTCACTGTCTCTCTCAATCCAGATATTCCATATACAGAGCTAATTTCACGACTCTTACTTGCGGCGCAAGATGCATCTTCTAGCGAGCAGCAATACATTTTCCGTCATCGTCAGCTGGATAACCCTCGGGCGATTCGTGTGTTGACCTTGTTAGAAGGCTCTGAGAATGACCCATTGAAATGCCAGATCCAACATCATAGCCTTGATTGCACAGAGCTTTGTTACGAAGCATTGTCATATACCTGGGGCGATCCGAAAACCATTGTTCCGATATTCATTAACGATGCACCTTATCCAGTGCGTGAAAACCTTCACAGTGCGTTGCTGCATCTTAGACATCCACACAAGCCGAGGATTCTCTGGATTGATGCTTTGTGTATCAATCAGTTGGACATAGATGAGAAAAGCCACCAAGTTCTCCTCATGAGAGACATCTTTGCCGCTGCTACCAAAGTCACAACCTGGCTGGGTCCGTCCGAAGCTGACAGCGATATGGCCATGGATCTAATCTGCGGAGACTTTTCAGCAGGAGAGGATGAAGCAGAAGTACCAGATTCTTTTGAGTATGTCGAAGTTCAGAACGCGACATGCTTACAACAGTCAACTTCAGAAGTCATCAACGAACTTCCCGCTCTGAAAGAAGATGCCGCTTCTCAGATAAGGAGCAGTGCGGACAACGCGGATTTGGGGAGCAGTACAATAGCCTCGAGCTCGACACCGTCAAGATTATTTCGAGGAAAAAGACGAGCATGGTTGGCTTTGAATAAACTAGTGAGACGGCCATACTGGTCACGAGTTTGGGTGCTCCAGGAAGTAGCCGTGGCGCAAAATGATCCGATAGTGCAATGTGGACATCAAGTAGCCCCTTGGAGTGCTTTCAGAGATCTATGCTCCGATTACTTTGGTTCTATAGATGGCGACTGGCTTGGAGCCGAAAAGTCCACGAGAATCGCCGCAGTCTATCGTATGGGCTCTTTTTGCTTAACGCGAGATGAATACCGCAGAGATGCATCTGCAATAGCTCTTCATCGCCTTTTAAACGCCACGCTCAATCTAAAAGCAACAAATGAGCTAGACAAGGTTTTTGCGTTACTCGGTCTTGCGCAAAACTCTACCAGAAAAGTCCTACTTCCAGATTACTCGATGGGCATTGCTCAGGTGCTAATCGAGACTGCCAAACACATAATAGAGTATTCCTGCAGTTTGAACGTACTCTGCATCAATACTAATGCCCCTCCACTCAGAGATGATCGTCTCCCGTCATGGGTACCTGATTGGAGGCTTGGAAATGTTCGTCCGAACACCATATTTCATTCTGATCTTTATTGTGCGTCAGCTCATTGGCCCCCCGTTCTAAGACCTACAAATGACATCAGATATCTTTGTGCAGCCGGAATACCGGTGGATGAAGTGGACAATGTAAGCGATGTGCTTGATTTACCTCCGGATGCGGATGCTTTGACGGATTGTCTCGGTGATCTTTCTCGGAGGATCACGGAAAACATCCGAACTAGAATACAGAATAAATCTGCGCTACGGGATCTGACTATATTCAAACGTATTCTGAGGCTAGACCCTGATCCAAGGAATTCAGATCAATTCTGGCGAACCATAATCTATGATCAGTATCTAGCGGGAGATGGCTCCGGCTACCAGTCACCCGCTCCAGAAACACTTTCAAAGCTTTTTGAGGTACTATTGTATCCAGATTTTGGCTTAGGTCGGCCTTTGATTAGTGACGCCGAGCTGAGTTTCCCAATTGACTGGCCTAGAATTCCTAAACACAGTCCACAGGGTATTCCCGCAAGCTTTCGGCCGGACATCGCCCTTGCAAAAGACCGAAGGGCATCTTTCATTCAACCATTAGTCAACATGATCGCGACTTTTGCCAACAAACGGCAATTCTTCTTAACAAAAGGCGGCCGCATGGGTCTCTTCTCACCAGGTGCGGATTTGATTGACCATGACGACAAAGTTGTTGTATTGTTTGGCGCGGACATGCCTTTCATTCTTCGTGATCACAAAGACTCAAAAGAGGGAACAGGATCGGCGTGTAACGCAGAGAGATGCCAAAGGGGACTGCATTTCTTAGGCGAAGCTTACGTTCATGAGCTCATGAGGGGAGAGGCGATAGAGACTCTGATGTCGATGTCGAAAGAGGAGCGGGAAAGTCATCTGAGATTCTTTGAGATCCATTGATCACTATCTTTGGTCAGGGAACATTCCGTACTATCTGCTCACATTTATTGTCACAGAATTACTGGGGCATAGTTACAGAGTGAGTCCAACCAATAACCTGTCGAACATAAAGCAGTCTATCCATCTTAGTCACTGGCCGGCTTCTTGGTGTAGTGGTCTACTCGACATAAATTGAGTAGACAGCTCGCTCCACAGCTATAATCCTGCACCTTACAAACGTTCCATCAAGCTGGTTCTCTTTTCCCAAGTTAGAGGATCTTAGACATGAGACTTACACACTGCCATGCCCTGTGATAATTCTAGAATTGTCATACCCCTCTCCAACGAAAAATACATCTTAGCCACCAAAAACACTGCGATTTTGACTACTAGAAGACGCCATATAGCGCTAATTGACAACTTCAACAACGACTATTGATCATCATAATTTCTAAGCATAAGCTTGTCCGAATTCTAAGCACTATCCTGAAAAGAACTTCACCTGCCAGCACCGCCGCGATTGGTGAAAGTGCCGAAGGACACTGCATGGCCGCTTCGAAGCATAGATCGATAGCTTTTAAATACTACGCTTTCTCAATATGTAAACAATCTCACTTTTGGCACGGGGTGTGGGGGAAGCTCGGCCGTTAAAGACCCTGGATACAACTCCACTGCAAGAAGCTGGTAGCTACTGGTGAGGATTTTGTCGGTGAGTCTGGAGTATTGTTGTATCCTGCTACGATGCCATTATAGTTCTCGGAACCGCGTATAGATGACCGCCAGCCATGAAAAAGTATTTTCATTCTTCTTGTTGGAAGATGCTAGAGCTACTTCAGGAAAATCTAATCGATGAGTTTGAATTGTAGCTACTGGCAAAAGTACTGGTCATGATCTGCGCTGCAGAACCATATAGGGATATGGAGCAGCGTGCGTGATTGTGGAGTAAAGCAGAGAATTCGATCTAGAGTCGGTGCCTATTTAGAGAGCTTAGCGGTTGATCTTGCGTCGATTCTGGGTTATTTGGCTAATAGAGCGGGCAATTTAGGAAGTAGGAGGGGGACTTGAAGAAGAGGTCCTATATGATTTCCTATGACTTACCCTATCACAGATGTCCCAGTTATGACAGCCAATTAAATATGAGCTTATATTTAGACTTGATCAATTTCATTATCACGTTGGATTCTCCGTACATCGTTGTGGACTATCCGACCTCATAAGATAATTAGGGCATTTATAAGAGGATAAGGAAAATGTAGTATTCTTCCTGGCGAAGTATGTCCTGTCGCTCTAAATCAACGTAATATTCCTGACTTTTGCTCGCTTAAACCAAGGTCCTAGGTGTCGGCTGTCTTCAAGTTCTACCTTCTTTTGTCTATACTCTCGGAAAGAAACATATCGACCCTCGCATCTTTGCCAACGACAGGGCCAGGAATTTGACTGAAGGCGAAGGTCTCCAATTCTTTCATATCCACCTTGAACCTTTCTGGCCACGATCATAAAGGCAGAGTCGGAAGGCCCCAAAGTAGGGATTTTCTTGGTAAAGATCCCTAACAATTTTGGATTTTCGCGACACCAGTCAGAGCGGGAGCCGGAGCCTTCGATTTGATTCTCAAGCAGTGATATTATGGAGCTTGGTTGCTTTACCCCTCTTCTGTTGTCTGGATATGCCCAAACTTCTTGGCCACGCAAAACTGCACGAGAACCGTCTTCAATAGATTTTGTCCAAATATCGACGGTCAGTGCTGTGAGTCTGATAGCGCTAAGATGATGATGATGAAGACTCTCACGCTTTAAGATATTAGTCTCGTAATATTCTTTAAAATCCAACCATCGTCCACAAGGAACTTTTACGGAAATTTGGACTGGTGTACCATGGATGTCGTGAAATTCTGCCGTGGAATATCTTCCAATCCGCTGTTCTCGCTCTAGGGGAAATTCTATGGGACATGCCCATCCTTACCATGAATCAGTCGAATATGTCCTAATTCAGGAGATTACTCACCTATCCAAGACCAGCTGGGAAATTTTGGTCGCCTTCGTCCTCCGTTCGATTGAAATGGTCGAGTCCAGCATAGACCACGAAGAAACCCATCTTTTGCTGAGCCTTGCGACTGTTGCACATGGTCGCCTAATTGATCGGTGGCCATGATCATGGTTGGAAGTATTGGAACTCCCCAGAAATGATGTACAGGTGGCATTGTGTTTTCAAAGCTGCGCAGAATCCCAAGAATGCCATTTAGAGCATCTGAGTCATGTGAAAGTTTTCTTTTTGAGTAGTTTCCTATAACATCGATAATTGTCAAAGAATATGGATATGGACTTTGTGCTTTAAGTTTAAAAAGATTAAACCGATTAATTTTGCCATTTTTCCAAACAACTGTCTCAAGACAGTTCATTTCCTCACACTCAAAATACAATTGCTCTCTGGTGAAGATTAAGAGCCGTTGTGAGCAAATAGCTTCCTGGTACGTCCAGGCTCTTGTCATCCATGTCGATGAGCTGATCAACATCGACGGCTCTGTCATAGTAGAGGCAAGGATATATTTTCCGATGACAGCCTGTGGTTGCTCAATTCTCGTAGTTTTGCTTATACCAGGAAGACCGAATGTCGGGTCGCTTCCTGCTGCAGCGACGATCGTGACTTCAGCTCCATTGTAGATTTGGTCCATTTGCCTGATTTGGTCATACTTTATGTCACCGTGATCGTCAGTTTGTGGTATGCAGTATCGGTCAACCCAGAGATATTTCATCTGCAACCTCTGGGTTAAAGTAATTGCGTCATCTATAGTCTGTGGTAAACATTTTGGTAGCCCTGATTGTTCTAGTGAATCGAGATCGGATGGGTTCGGAGCGCCCCAAACATAGCTCAACGCTGTATACGGCACCTGCCTGCTTGTCTCCTCAATTGCCAATGTCTCGCAATTAATGAGCATCCATGGGCGTGTGATGTTTCCGGATTTGCTGTTACATAAAGGATGGGTGTGTCGACAGCAATCCAGCCAATGTTGGACGATATCAAGATCTATTGAATCTGACTTTATTAGTCGTGGTATCATTTTGCGGACTCTTGCTCTAGTATTAGGCGGGTTTATCCAACATATATCCCCGTCTTTAGTGCTATCTGTGCAGCTTCTCGTTCTCTCGACTAGTTTCAAGGAGACTTCACTGTCAGATTCGGAGAACGGAGACATGGAATGATTGTCCCAAAAGAAGGGCTGTCCTTGGATCTTTCCATAGTCAAGAGATAGATGACATCCGTCCCTTAGCTGCTTTGAAGACCACATGTTCTTATAAATGCTAGATATCAATCCGCAGAAGGTGCAAGAAGGAGACAATGCGTCGGTGACCTGAGGTTTTGGTTTGTGATAGATATCATACCTCTGGCGAGGTATTTGCCGCTCCAGGAAGATCTCGTCAAACCTCAATTTGGAGCATCTCCAGCAAAGCCGTGTATTATTAACCATTGACTGCTCAAGTGCCTCGAT
Organism: Pyrenula massariospora; assembly: GCA_021030905.1. Taxonomy (NCBI): domain Eukaryota; kingdom Fungi; phylum Ascomycota; class Eurotiomycetes; order Pyrenulales; family Pyrenulaceae; genus Pyrenula; species Pyrenula massariospora. Next base: position 271,885 of record JAGFMI010000006.1, read on the forward strand.
CTGTTTCTCATGATTCCCCCATTGGGGTCTATTCTCTATAGACCATACACGATATGGTGTTCTTGGCTGTCTGTCTTCGCACCGCCTCAACTTGGCCGGAGAATTGACGGCGTTAAGAGTATCGTGTCTTCGTTTTTGGGTATTAGATTTTAGTGGCATTTTAGCTACTTGGCTAGAGTTCTCGGATAATCACTCAGTCTCGTAGGCGATCAACGTACAACAAGTAGTTTCGAGCATGCAAAGGTTCTCAGTTTACAAGAAGAAATCGTCGAAAGGCAACTCATTACACAGCCTCATCGCGAGCAGGTACTGAGGGTCTACCCTATTTAGGTATCCCGAAACACTCAAGTTTTCGGACACGAGACGATCATTACAGCTACGAATAGCTCATTATTAATGAAGGATTTCACACTATCTGAGATTGCATCGGGCTCTGCCATTCACCTATCTATAAGAGATGGTATATTCTGATTATAGGACTAGCCAGCTTTACTACCATAATTGACGTTGTGGGCTATGACCAAGTAGTGGCTTAGCTTCGGCTCAGCCTCGCTCAGATTGCATCGCCACGGCTCAGCAGTCGCTTGGAAGAGCTTTCCATCTTGCCTTACAGGTATTCTATTTTGTTTCATAGACGAAAATGACATCGAAGCTGCCAAATCAACAGCAAAATCACGAAAATTTCCAACCCAGAGGTCGGGGAAATTGACGAAAAGGCGAAGGCAGGAAGCATTCTGAGGTGATATTTCGCCACGATATGTTGGCAATCAGCTCACGCCAAGGAGTCTAAGGGGCATAAGCGACAGAGAACGTCGAAACTTAAGGTGATAACAGGCGTAAAGCATGTTGGCGTCAAACACTCGCCAGATAGGTTTGAGAATATGTGAATAGGTGGCTAATCAACGACTGTCAGCCCCAAGGAAAGGAGTGGTGATGGTAATAACTTTGTGGAAGACTCAAAATGTCGGAAACAGAAAACGTAACAGTTGTATCAGCAGCTGGGCGATAATGATATTGGTGGGCCATATGGGACTTTTACCCAGTCGAATAGGGGCATTACCATCACTTCCCAAGTATGAGCTCCGACATTTGTCCGTTATTGCAGAGAATTCATACTTGGTAGACATGTATTACTAAACAATCAGCTATAGATTGGCTACCATATACCACCCCTAATACAATCAGCTATAGATTGGCTACCATATACCACCCCTAATACAGCCAGCAAATGGCCTCACTAGTACCAAACATCGGTCACTCCATCTCGGCTCTTCAAATGTCGCTTGAGGTCGTCCGGTGAGCTTGGTTCTTGCACAGCAGATCATATATTGGGTTCAGGCCAGATGTTACCCAGGTTTCAAGTCGACTACTCTCAGAACTTGTCCACAATGACGTCCACTCCAATTGTACCAGTAAATGGTTCTCCCAGAGCAATCGAACCCCGAACGGGTGTATTACGGCTTGTTCTGGCCGAGCCAGAGGTGTCAGCTTGAAAGATGCGAATTAAACGTAGACGCCACAAATAACGTGAATTTGCTTGTCAGTGGGCGTATGAAACAGTTTCTCGACAAGTTTAGATGGTTACGGAGAAGAACATCCAGAGTCATCGGAGATGATTCTCGGTAGAGTACGTTGAAAACACGTCGAGAATGATTTAGTTGGTGAGCTCGAAAGCTCATGTATAAGGACACCAAGTAGAGTCACCGCTAATGTCTCTGAATGGAGGCAGTCGGCATGTATAGGTAAGTGTGTCAATGGATCTAGGAATATGGTAATAGGGAGGTTTATCAAAAGCGGTGCTAATAATTGTTACTAGAGGGTATTGGGGGCATATAGAGAAGTAACTCGGTAGTGCTGTTGGAAGCATCAGAATAAGCGCGTCCGTCAGAGCTTCTGCCGATAGCCCTTGTCGTCGGAGTATGAGAGGTACCTAGACAAGGAGTTTCATCGATGCGTTTGGAAGCTCAAGAACAAGCAATCTCACTAGAATTACCACTAATGAATCTTGATAGAAGATTTTAGGGAGATAGAGGGAAAAGATTTCGCCGACGTCTGTGGAAGCCTATGATCAAGTGCATGACATACACGCCAATTAAATTCATAGTGAATAAGTCCTGCTGCAGCACACCAAAAGCGTATCAAAGAACTTTGTCGGTGTATCTAGATACACGTGAGTAAGTACAGAATGAATTTACGTTAGAATCACTCTGGATGAGTCCTACTAGAGTGCGCCGGATGTCTACCAGGATAGATTTTGTCAATACTTCTCGACCCATTGATGTGAGTATGTGATAGACGCATCCGTCGGAATCATCACGAATGAGTCCTACAGAAGTATACCGGGGATATAGAAAGAAAGGAACATAAGGATGTACCTTGGATCATATGAGTACATTCAGCGATCAGGATTATCGTCGATAGGTCCTTTTGGAGTATGCTAGGGACAGATGGAGAAATCATCTTGTTGATGTGTTTAGAAGCAGAGGAATGAACATCGATGAGCACGTCGATCAGAAATATCGTACTAAGTTAGAGTTTGAAACGCTAGGGGACGAGATCTTGTCTCAATGAGCATAATATGAACACATCGGTCAGAATTGCCATTATGAGCTCTACCGGAGTACGCTAAGGCTAGATGGAAAAAAGTTTTGCCAGTGTATCTAGGGACATAGAAATCAATTTCCAGTGAGCACATTGACCTTTACGATCTAAATAGATTGTATTAAAGCACGCCAGGGAGATATGGAGAAGGCATCTCGTCGATGAATCTCGAAGCATAGGAATGAGTGTAGGATAAGCACATCGATCAAGTCAGTGTGGACAAATGCTACTAGAGTACGTTAGCGATATATGGAGAAGGCATTTTGTCAATGTGTCTGGAAGCATAGGAATGAATGCATGATGAGCACATCGATTAAGTCATTTGAGATATGTATTACTGAAGTACGCCAGGAACATATGAGTAAAGGACTTTGTCGATGAGACTGAAATGCCATGCTTCCCTAATTCGGTATAGTTAAAATCTCTTGGCTCGGAAATGCGGACAAGAGAGTTTCCTAATTCGGCAAGTCCTCGGCAAAGACCCATGGTAGAACGATAGAAACCCCGTCTAAGAGAGTCACAGCTATTCTATGAGTCATACTAGCTTCCGAGAGTTGATTATGCTTAAAAAAAGGCAATATTAAGTCCGGAAATTGCGCATATCCCTCCAATTTCCTTCTCTCTCTTCACACACCATCAAAGTCACCGAATAGTCCACGTTTTCATCTTCAAGAACTCGTTTAAAGGCATAAATCGCTCGAAACTCAATAGTTACACGACACTATTATCACTAAAATGCCTGGATTCCGTCAGTACGACGGCTATCGCCTTGAGAAAGGCAAACTCGAGATCAATCTACCGTACGGGGGCCCTGTAAAGGTCCCAAACGAAGCCTATCCTGTGAAAGCAGGAGGTGAAATCTACAAAATCAAGCCCTGGCATCAGGGTAAAGCCCCATTTGCTCCACAGCTACAACAAAAGGAAGTTTGGAAGAGCCTACAAAAGTCTTTTAAGCTCCGCCTTATCAACAGACGTTACCCGGACCAATATCTACCTCGCATCTCCGAGGATTTGACCGAAGAACCCATCGAAATCTCCTGGAAGACTCCAATACCTCCTCCACCATCATTTAAGCCTCTAAAGAGGCAGCAGTCACGCTCCTCCGAGCCTCGAAAGAGGCGCCGAATACAAAAATCCTCCTCCGACGGGACCGGGAGCCTAATACTACGCTTCGAGGCCCTCTCGCTCTCATAAACCACCTCTCTCAGCATCCAGAGGCTGCTCGAGATTCTATCACACAAGCAACACAAGCCATCTACCACGGTGCCAAAGGCAACCGTCAAGCGATCAGGAACAACTAGCCGAGTTGATAGCATTGTCTATCGGGGAGGCTACCTATCGCTACACAACAGGACTCAAGTCTCCGTCAATACCTCACTCGACTTGTCCTCTAACCATCACCGGTTCCATCACCTCGAACCATTCTACTATCCCCACCACCCCTCCACGAGGCGTCCGTCAGCTTTGCCTATTCCAAACTTGAGTCTAGGCATTCTGTACGGCCTTGTGGAGGTCCAACTCTTGCTTTTCAACTCCGCCGTTGCACACCCATCATCAATCCACGAGGCGCCCGGCAGCTTTGCTCATTCCAAACTTGAGTCTGGGCATTCTGCACGGTCTCGTGGAGATCCAACTTTTTGCTTTCTAGCGTTTTGCTTTCTAGCTTTTTGCTTTTCAACTCCGTTGTTACACCCCCATCACCCCTTCATGAGGCGCCCAGATGCAGAAGACTGCCAGGTAACACTGGAGTGGAAATCCTCAAGTCTGCGGTAATTTTGGAGGCTCAACTCTTTTGCTTTCAACTCCGTTGTTGCACACCCTTCTTCCCTCTACGAGGTGCCCGGACCCTGGGAACTGCATCGCCAGTGGAAATTTCCAAGTCTGTGGTCAGCTCTCCTTATTCCAAACTTGAGTCTAGGGATTCTGTTTAGCTTCATGGAGGGCCTGGACGATCATCTCGAACCTCTGCGCGGTGTCCAGGACTAGTAGCGTGTATTGGCACTTTGTCGATCCTTAACCTAAGGATATCGATATGCGCACGTGAAGCTAATACGAGATCTCCGAGAGCGACTTTAGCGGCTTCGAAGACGTGTTGTAGATTGTAGGTGTGCAGGATAAGTTTTAGCCGGATGAAGTTTCCATTTGACCTGACAATCTCTTCTATATATTCCGATTTTCTGGCCCTAGCATCTTACTTGGCTGTTTGCCTGTGGTGGCATCACTCTAAAGGTATGGACGGCGCGTTTTGTTGTAGAATCACCGCTGGCTGCACCTTGTCTTTTAGGCAGATTTGACGACACCCGAGCGCGATGCCTTTAGAAAGTAATTCAGTTGGATAATTTAGATTTATGAAATGGACTTATGATAGAAGAGGGCACCAGAAGCGCCTGAAAATCTGTGTGAAGCATTACCTCTCGCCGCGTAGTACGCGGCCTGGCAGGACGTTTTAGCCGTCTAGCTAGCTTATTGCCACCGACTATGCGGCCACGCTTTAGCAGCTATCTCCCAACTTTCCTTCCTTCTCTAGAACAACTGCCACCCGTTCGACGGACTTCAATTTCGCCTTAGATTTCAGCCGCGGGATCTTCAAGGTGACGGTCAACGTTCTGACCAGTTCTGTACCTTCAATATCCCGTTGCCAGGTCCGAGTTCCCGGTAGGTGTGCCTTTCCACCGGATGGCGTGATCTTGTACGTCCTCCTGCTCACCCCTAAAAATTCCAACTCAGACACTTCCGCAATTTTGTAGGTGTCCCGAAACCCCCGGATGCGGACCTTGTCTCCAACTTCGGACAGAGAAGTCCGTGGCTTGGCCATCAGCTCATTTTCACTGACCCAGCACTCCCCGATGCTGTCGAGTCTGTACTGTCGTTGAGCCTCTGACCCGTCTATGGTCATAAGACGACGCTCTAACACCATGTACACCGGACGAAACTCTTCCCCGGGATCTCTCATGCGGCATACCTCATCGCCGAGATTGAATTCCCAAGCGGGCTCGACGTTTGGTGTCGATCTGTCCGAGCGGTGAAGAGAATGGAGACGGCGCTGATTCTGAGCTGTCACCTCAGCACAATTGGTTGATAGATAGCTTGTGCCTATACTGAACGGCCAGGGAATTTCCCAGTCTGGCTGCCATGGCTGTTAGCAGAGGGTTATACTGAGTATCGGTCTCTGCATACCAATGCCTCATAGTCTTCCTCTACACCTTCTATGATGGATTCTTCCCTAGGAAATGCTATTTCGATGTCTTTTTCCATAGCTGCCGATAGGTGCGCTGCAAAAAATTGGCCCGGTATCGCTTCACCAGTCGTTTGTTGCCATCTCCAATTCTCCTTCGATGTGCAGGTTTTCGTGAGCCGGCCACCATATTTAACATAGATGACGACGTGTGCAAGAGATAGTACAGGTAGGTTCCTCTATGCCATAGGTTTGATGTTGGGAATGGAAATATTCACAACATGAGTGAACCAATCGTACGCCGCTTTTCAAACTTACCACTCACCTCCAAGTGAATAACTTGCTAAAGACGCGATGCAGCGGTGAACGGATCGGGAAGAAAGCTGCCGCGTTGAGAAGACAATGGAGGTTTCGGTCTGTGTTCACCTTACGCTATCCGAAAATGGTGAAAATGGCGGGTTGAAGATGACCGAAGACGAACTGGAAACAATGGACAAGAAAAGTAGAACTCGAAGGAGAGAAATTGATAGATGCTTAGGTATGCAAAAAAGATGAGCGGTGAAGCTCATAGTGGTTACTCCCAAATGCAAAAGGTGAAATGAAATGAAATTAGAATATTCAAATCAAAGGCTAGTGATGCCTTTGATTCGTTTAATTCTTCATTCCCAGTCTCACTTGCAGACGTGCAGAAATGGCCTTAGATAAATCGTTGTACACTGAAACCCAAGTCGTGAACTAGGTGTGTCTTCCAAAGTCTGAGCTCATAAAGTTTTCTCGCCCGTGGAATTACGAGATCAATCTTCAATCTTCCCAATGACTAATTCAAGATTTCATGTCTTCTGCTGAGCCTGCACCAGCTCTTTCCTTATTTCCTTCCCAGCAGACGTCTTCCGCAGGAGAACTTATGAGCGAGACCGGAAGTCAGAAGTCGTGGCTCATCTGGTTGTTAGAATTGGACCAGCCCGGCGTACATTACACACGTCATAGCTCCTGACATTCAGCCTCGGAGGGTCCAGCGTGCCAAGATCTAGTCATAATCTCCCCTCTTGTCCTTCGCTAGGAACACCTTGAAGTGTACGGCTGTCATCTCGATGTATGGCCCCCACTGACCTTGGTCTTCAGCTGCGGACGGCACTCTCGATCGCTCGAAAGATGGGAGCTTAGTGTCAGCGTAAGGGCACAGGACAGCCTCAGCCACTGATTGACTGAGAAATCTGGACTTATTCTTGCTATAGGAGGGGTAGAAATCTTCGTATCTGCGAACTCTTTCGTCTAGTTCAACAAGGAGCTGGCGGCACTTGTAGCTCAAGGCGAAATAATCGGGACTCGTTGCTGAACTATGGTCGAAACTTGGAAACCACGACTGCATTTGGTTGAGATACTGGGCAAGGTCTCGTTCTGGCGACTTTGGATCGGGCGACACGATTCTTTCGAGTTGGAAGGCACATTGCACTGCAGAATCCCCTGTTTTCTGAAACATGTCGTGAAGCACCTGAAAAGGCTGTTTCGGGTGCAGGTTAACACCTCGAACACTACCTCTTTTGGCATGACTTGGCAAATTGCGCACTCTTCCGGGGTCGGTCTTGCACCAATTCATAATTGATATACCGTGAGACTGCATCATGCGGTTATAGCATTCCTGGGGGTCATAGGGGCTTGTCCTCGGAAGAGCTCTTCGGCGTGAATACCGAGTAACTTTTCCATTTCAGGCCATGTGTCAGTACTTAGTTGGCCCGCCAGCTTTAGAGCGCTGTATAGATGGGCCGCATTGATGACATGGCGGCTTCGATTGACACAAGCTATGCCTCCTACCTCAAGACCTGCAGTAAGCCTCAAAAGGTTCATGCCACAGAGTAAAGGATTGCGGCGCCAGCGAAGTTCGGGATCGGAGTCAAGCGGGATGAATGGTATTTTGCCGTGAGGTGTCTCTTTATAAACATAGGTAGCGGCTCCAGGATTTGGTCCCGAATTTTTAACTTTGGATTCAAGTTTAATTGCTGGACATTTTGCATTTACCAGGTCCTTCTTATACCTTGAATATGTATCCGTGGCGATATAGTTGATCATGGCAAGAACATCAGAAGCATCGGTCGCGTGGGCTTCCGCGACCCAAGGTGGAAGAGTCTGTTGCGAAAGCTTGGAAAACCGATCTCTGATATGGGCCTTCGGATTGTTCGGAAGCAGAAATTCTTTCGGCAGAAGATGACATCTATCTCGGATCTCTCGGGACTTTAGCACCAGCGCATGTAGAACATCCCATGCTCGGCCCACAGCTGGTCCCATCGAACGCTGGATGTCGGTAAGCAATTGAGCAGCGAGAACTGTTGAGACACTGATTTTTTTTGTCTGGAGAAATTGTAAGAACGCCTTTGTCAGCTCGTCATCAAAGACACAATTTAATGGTGCACCATAGACGGCTCTCACACAAGTATCCTCGCTATCTCTTTGACTAGAGAAAATGCAGATATCCATGATGTAAGAACTGATGAGACAATCATCTTCCTCCCATTTCTGTATCTGCGGGTCTTTCAGATCTTCTACCGAAAGGCGGAAGCAATATCGTAAGGCTGGTATCTCAACATAAAACGCTGTTCTCTTAATGTCGATACTCTGGAGCTTTGAGAGTATGTACGCAATCGGCATCAAGACGAATTGATCACGTTCCGTTGGTAATTGCTCAAGGACTCCGTCCTTATCGAAAACGATCACTCTACGTAACCTTGCGGTATCGACAAGGGTGCAGTAAGAACCATTTTTGTGATGCCTGAGCCTATCTGAGTAGGCAACTAACAAGCTGTGTTCAGCGCGACTTATGAAGTCAATTGCAGTGCTGGTGAGCATTGCAGCGGCTGTCAGTTCAACCTGACCGTTGATGTATTGGGACCATATTTGTTGAACAAATTCTCGTATCACATTAATGTCCTCAAAAAGGCAGAATATAGCGATAGCCAATTCGTTGTCGCTGTTCGTGTCTAGTTCATATTCTTCATGAACCTCTGAATCTCTTGTATTTGGAAAGTGAATCGGCTCCGAAGCCTGTTCGCAATTTGTCTCGGCCGCATCCTCGACGGTCAATGCAGCGAAACGATTCTGTACCTTTGTACTTGAAGATTCGAGACTTGGACTGAGCGACATCGAAGCCTTGCATGTCACTGTTGGAAAAGCGTTGTGGGACGACTTTGGATGTCCCAAAGCCTCCAAAACATGCTCAAGCACTTGGATGAAATGGAGATGCCCAGTGTTTGCCTCGAGATCATGATTTCCAACTTCCTGAAACCACTCATAGCACCTCCTTCTAGTCTCTATAGCGCTCTTAAGTTTTCCACGTACGTACTCAGGATAGATGAAAGATTTATTTGCTCCAACGATCTCAGCTTGCTCGATGAGAGCATTTGCCGAAATTTTATATCGGACAACAGGTTCCATCTTGGCTGTCTTCCTCGCTCTACCAACTTTTTGAGCGTCGCAACGAGCAATGTATCCACAAGCCGCTGCAGCATTGCCCAACCAATTTGTGAAGGCCTTCGTATCATTGTGATAGATTTCATATGTGCTCCGAAATCCATTGAAGTAATCCATCTTTCTGTCATCAAATTCAACGGTGCGTGTTCCAGCAGGTAAGCACACTCGTGTAAGGGCCTAGAAAGGACAGTACCGCGTCGTAAATTGCGACCTAATGACTTCACAGAAGTGATGTTATGGAAGTGTATTTGGTTATCTAAGAAGAGGAGTACTGGAGAACATCACTAGATTGTGGAGGTGGGCCTGTGAAATCTGATTTCGAAATGAGTCAGATTTTGTTCAGGTCGATTCACTTGCGCCTCAGCGCTCTTTCGAACACAAGCGCAGCGAGGCATTGGTTAGGATCGTCGTTCTTGGCTTGCTTCTCTTGTTCTCCGTCACCGGAAGGTCATCAGCACATGAAAATCGGGGTGACTCGATCCATCCCATCGTACATTGCTAAATTATGTCTCATCTTCTATTCTCGTTCCATGCCTTGTATTCATTATTTGACGCGGATTGTGCTTCAAGGCTTCCTCCAAAGTACCTCTGGGTGAATTGGCTATCTCGAAACCCGCAAGAGAATGTTCAAATTAGAGAGCTTCCCGATTGGAATACTTTGTACCCAGTCATTACTATTCATCTTGCCTGTTATGTCCCATTCACGCCTGTGTTGCAGTCGAGTCGCTATCAGTTGCCAGTGTCTTAACCGCCTTCAGTTGACCATTGATCCGAGTTCGCGCTAACTCCCAATCGCGCATTACGAGAATCTTGTCGTTTCCCAGATCCAACTGCATTACATCTGGGTCTTCATCTCCAGCAGGGACCAGATGATCAAAGACTAGATGAAGAGAACTCCAAGCATTCTCATCCTCGTATAGCGGAACCCGGTCATGGTCTGGAACCTTCTCTGCAGACATTTTCCCGAAAAATTGAATGTTATTGGGTACCTCATCAATCCCACTTGCTCCAAAGAGACGCTGATAAACTTCTTGTATGAATTGAATGATGAAAGGGTGATGGTCCCAAAGGTCGGCGTTGCCGGGAAAGTTGTCTCCGTAAATGTGCTGAAGGGTATCGAAGTCGGCGATAATGCTCACCCGAACAGGTTTGTTTGCAACGATGTTCGAAAGGTTATCGGCGAATTCCATGCTGGTCACCTGCGATAATTAGATAAGTCAACTAAATCAATGGTTAATTTGATATTCACCTGATGATGGGACAGGGCAATTGTACAGTTGGCAACAGTCTCAGCTATTGTCTGCGACTATGTGATATCGAAATCGACACATCGATCTAGGTAAGTGTGCGGGATGTGAAGATGAAGGTAAAGGTAAAATAAAGATGGAAAACAGAAGTATAAGAAGCAGTGGACAGCTGGTCCAACAAGACTAAGCCAGATTGAGACCACAGTGGGTGACTTGAAGGCAGTTCTTGATTTTGTGGAGCAACCACAGAAATTCAATGTGCTTTTGAAAGGGAACCCCATCTGGCCGAGTCGAGCCGCAACATTGGAGGAAAGGTGCTTTCTAAGCCGCGGTCAACTCGTCCAAGTTCGGCGAGAAATTCCCTGCAACGCGCTATGTTGCTGTGAAAAAGTCGCTGCAGCGCCTTTTCACCTAATTGTAAATTGTAGAGTCGTGTCACGCTATCAGTGCGCGGCCATGCGGTTGACAAAAAAACGGTACGCCACGCAGGCTTGGCCATCACCAGCAATTGCCCTCCAGAAAACAACCCACCACTTGCAAACCTTCATTGAGAATCCAATGATTGCCGGGTTTTCTTCATATCACCTACCAAAATGTTGTGTATTTGTCGACCGCGCAGCAGTCTTTATCAAGCAGAGCACCACTCCTTGATTCTCTTGGCACTTACCAATAACAGCCGCCAAAATTGGTCCCTGACAGTCTTTACCGAATGCAACCCCGTGAAGCGCAAATACAGTAGAACCTTGATATGAGCAACCGTCTCGTTGCCCAAGCTTCAAGTTCTCTTTCAATCTCTATAGTTCAAGGTTTTCACAGACGTATCTTAAGACCTAAGATTCTCAACAGGCGGCCATTGGCAGTTCAAAGGGGTTTATGTGATCCGTGAAAAGCGCAGTCCGTGGGGGGCCTGAATGCTTATAACGCGGTTTCACTGGTACCATGCTCTCAGCTTCCTATCAGGCGGTGGAATCGAAGAACGTCGCGAATTTGTTCCATGTTATCACCTCACTAGGATTCTCTCACAATACGGGGATAGCTCGAAACTTTATCCTTGAGATTTCAGCCGCCAAATTTCTTTTGAAGGATTTGGGGGCGGAAACTCTACGATAGATCGAGATGTCAGTGAGAATTATTTCAACTTTGCGGAACAGGGAGCTTGCTCTCGGCCTGTCATGGATTGATGCTAACTTTCTTGCCAGTCATACCAACAGACAATAGTCATGGTTCTTTCAGAGAAATTTCCAGTGCGGCGATGCTGGGATGGATTTGAAATACTTTCCTGATGAACCGTCGCTCCCGTCATGGCGGCGCCTAGGCTTGTCTTCTCTGCGGCAAGGCAGACTTTATCATTTACTAGCCAGACACTCAACCACGCCCTATTGTTCGACCGTGCCGTTGAGCCTCGACGGCTGCCTCCAGATCCGATGATCCTCCGTCCCAAGCTTTTCCTTGTGTCACATCCCGCGATCCCCATGATTCTACAATGCCTACTTTTGCAGGTGTTTATGCACCATGAAGGCAAATTCAAGTGTTAAGCGCGACAGACGAACTGGGAGCAGTTCGCACGTCCAGGCTGGCATGGAAGCAAGACACTTTGACCATGGGCCCGAAGTTGCGCCACCCAACCCAGCTGGGCTGGAGGTACAGCCAGGAAATGGTCTGATAGTGTCTCGCGACGACGAAAAGACGGCCAATGCAGAGGGGCTCGATTCCTCCGCAGAACACTCTTCGCCGCGGCGGTTCTGCGGTCTGCGCCCGAAGTCTGTCTGGATCCTTGCCGTTCTTCTCGTGGCGGTTGCGATCGCCGTTGGTGTTGGGGCAGGCGTCGGGACTTCCAAGCATCATCATACAGCAAGTGCGCCGACTTCGACGACAACAGCATCAGCTCCCACCGCCAACGCAACTTCAACAAGTGCTGGCTCCGCAACGAGATCCAGCTCTGCCCCCGCCTCTACCACCTCCGACCCAGCCAGCCAATGCAAGAACGGCACAACCTACACCTCCAGCAACAACACCCCCTTCAAAGAAGTCTGCAACACCGACTTCAATGTCGGTGATTCGTTCGGCACCACTGCAGCCGATCTGGAATCTGAACCGAATGTCAGCACCTTCACCGGATGCATGGAGGCGTGTGCGACTTTTAGAAGCGAGGGGGTACAATTCTCCCTCGCAGACGGGACGTGCCTCGCTGTGAGTTGGGTGTCGGGCAAAGACAGCTTCGGCACCTGCTACTTCAAGAACGCGACGGCGCTGATCGGGAGCTCGAACAAGACGGCGCTAAATGAGCACGCGTTCCCGCGGGAGTATAGTAATGTGCAATCGGCGAATATTGTGGATGGTGATGGAAACCCGTTATGAGTACCGGCGGATATTTTCGTCGGGCGTTGGCAGATCGATTAGCTAACAAGGGGAACGGATTTTGAGAAACGTCATGCTTTACTGCATCACCGGACAGAAAGCGAGCAAACTTGCGAGACCTGGAGACTTGAGAAATTTCCGCCAAATCGAGCAAGCCGGTCTCTGTTCTTGACTCGAGAAACTCAAGATCAAGAAGGTAGCCGATCGTGATACTCTCTTCGGACATGCTCGCCTCTTTCTCCCCTATCGGCACGTCCAACAGGAAGGAGCGTCGGTATGGAACTTGACCTTATATTCCGATATATGATATTCTGATGGATTTCAAGAGCTTAATTGCCACACTTTTAGTGTATGTCACAAGAATCTTTATACCAGAACCCTAATCTAGATAGGCCAATTAATCAATAACGCATTCGACGCTCCAGCAGTCCCTGCAAGATGATCTAGTCAATACAGCAATCTCCATGGCCGTTCCCAACCGTAGCTTTCGCGCCTGTTACGCCAACCTTAACTACGCCGTTATCATTTCCGAATGAGTTAGCCCAGGAAGACATGCTGCCACCATCGACGGGTCGATGTGAAGACTGCCACCCCTAACGTTAGGTCTAGACTCTTAATCTCTCCTTGACCTTACCATAACATATCTCTCCCCGGCAATGTAGCAACCTGATATCCCATCACCAAGCTCTCCAAACAAAGCAGTGCCCCCCCTCAGCCTACACCATCCCACCTATCTACTCTCTATCCCGTCTCAAGATTCAAGCGGGCTATCAACCAACCCAACCCAACCCAGACCCATCCAAAGCCCATCTCCGTCTCCTCCATCAAGCCCCCTTTCTTCTATCTAACCCCCAATCCTCCCTCTTTCCTCTCCCACGTACCCCTCAAATTCCATTCCATTCCATACCACCCAGTTTAACCCTCAGCCTAGAACCTTCCGAAATACAGCGATACCCGTACTACCCTGCACACCACCCCATACCGCGTAGCCCCCCTCTACCCTCAGAACAACCCGTCCACATCCACGCATACACACACATGCGTTCGTTTTCAGGTGTACGATTTATATCACAAAAGTATATAAATTCAACTACATCCCTACTATCTCATCTCAACTCATCCCTAAACCCCTCACCACCCCCATCCCCGCCGCTCCCCCCAAAATCCCTCTCCCACATCCACGCCGCCCTCAGCACGCCCACGCCGCCGGACTGCGTCTCGACGGTCCGGCCTCGGCCGCGGGTATTTGGGTCCCGGCGCTTCTTCTGCTGAGGCTGGGGTTGCGGGATCGGTTTCTGTTTTAGAGGCTGCTGCTGCTGCGGAGCTGCGGTCCATAATGGGCGATATTCATCTTCGGATCGTCGTCGAGGTTGGTGGTGGTCACTTCCATATTTTTCGTCTCCGTCGAACACCATGTTTCTGTAATCGACAGCCCCAGGCGGAAGCCCCGTTCCATCCTGCACGTTATTGTCGTCCTCCTTGTCACCAGTAACCCCACGACCCCACCACATCCCAAACCTGCCCTCCCCATCCCTGGTCTTCAACGCCGCCTCCGCATTATACTTTATCCAGCCCCCGTACCGGGCACACCTCCTCCGATGCCCCTTCCACACATCCCAATCCCAATCCCGCCCCCCCTCTCGGAGACCCACATCCTCCTCGCCAAACCCCAACCCCCGACAGAACTCATGTAAATGCATAAAGAAGATCCCCTTAAACGTCTGCCCATCCTGACTACACCCACCCCCATGATCACACCAATCCTCCAACACCCCATCCCTTCCCAGCCCCGCCCAAACCCCCCTCCTCGGCCTCCCCCACCCCGTCGCCAGCACCACGCTCTCCACCAGACTGTGCCCGTCGTCCAAATACCCCCGCTCCCGCGTCGCCAGGTACAGGCCCCGCAGCCCCGAGAGTATAACGCCCTGGTTGTACGTGTACAGCATGGTGTTCAGCTCGTCGCACAGGCCCGTGCCCGGGTCGGTCGTGCCGTTGGGCGAGCGCGCCCAGTCCGTGATGTGGAAGCCGTCCTGGTACAGGCCCATCGCGTCCGTCATGCCGGAGGCCTTGAGCCACTTGTAACCCTCGACCGCGGCGTGGAGGTATGTCTTGTCGTGCGGGCGCGTCGCGTTTAGGCCGGTGGAGAGGTCGGGGTAGGATTCGGAGAGCGGGGAGTATGCCGGGGAGGAGGAGGAGGGGAGGAATGGGGAGGAAATGTTGTCGCCGGGGTAGTAGAGGTACATGGCCACCGAGGCGGAGATGTAGAGTTCGTTCGTGATGGCGTTCTTGTAGGGAGTGAGGTGCGGGTTCCAGACCATGCCGCCGGAGCAGAGCGAAGTGTCCCAGCCGTGGGAGGCGATTTCGTAGAAGATTCTCGTGCGGTGTGCGGCGGCGGAGGAGAATTGGGTGCCATACCATGAGGATTCTAATGGCGATGAGACTGAGTAGGATCTTCGACGGCGGGTGTGCATGTCCTGAAATTTGATATTCTCTAGCCAACCCAGGACAACCCAGAGCATGTCGTCGTAGGCTTGGTTGCGGAGGCCAAAGGCGTTTTCACCAAAGTAGAATGCCGTCGTCTGCGTGAAATATTCGTTGATTGTGTTCTCCCAGTCGAGGAGCTCGGCGCAAGGGGTCGAGGAGTAGTCGAGGGAAGAGACGAAGGTGGAGAGGGTGGCCGAGATGTGGGTACCGAGGACGGCGGCGGTCCAGTCAATTGCGGTCGGCCAGGTGCCTGTCCAAACTTCAAAGTATGAGGATTGCATGACCGATATGGCAGAGAGTAGGTCGGTAAGGGTGCCTGGGAGTTTCGTCTTTGAAGCCGCATGCTCGGAGCGGTCTTGGAGGGCGGGATCGTAGCATGATTGCTGGAGGGCGACGACCGAGGGAATAAGAAGGGCTAGAAGTGAAGGGAGATGCATCGTGAAAAAGAAAAGTGGCAGGCCTAAGCTGCCCGCCCTAAGGACGGTCAAGGAAAGTACAAAGGCATATGAAGGTGGGAGCGGTTGCCCGCAAATCGAACTCTGAAGTAAAACCAAGACGGCACGAGACACAGAGAAATGGAAGTGCGTCACGAAGCTCCTCGGTGAAATGTTTCCCCGCCGCGGGGAGCGTCAGGGGGGCTTCAGGGGATAAGACTGTCTCCAGCTCGAGCCATGGTATCAGGAGTACCCAGAGACGCACATGACTATTGCCCGGACAGGAGCTAGTGCTAATAATTCGGTGCGCTACGACTTCTAATACCCAAAGGTTGACTAATATATAATAGTGCCAAAATCCCGAAAGGTAAATACCTAAGATAGCGACATGAAGAGGAGTAGAGATTTACATCAGAATCGCACGAGCTATTTAAGCATGATCTTTCCTAATTCTTATGGCTAATCTTGTGTAGATCTGCCCTTCTACTGCAATTCATGAACTTTCTTTCGCGGAGGTGGCCTTTGGACAGGGTGTTTAGCGCGACAAGTCACTTTTACTAATGGTCCATTGATACTATAAATTCGCTATTGAAAACATTCCTTGACCCTAAGACAAAATCCTCAAACCCAATATGCTATCCGTTGGTGATTATGAAGCAATCTAGATGCAGTAAGCGTAGAAGTGTGACTCAAAATTCTACTGCCGGTTGCTCTATCAAATTGGACAAGTAACCTTGGACGGACATTTATATAAGTCATAGCGGTGTCAAAATTCTTCCTCTGATGTCAGAAAGCAAATTCTGAAGCTTAGACATGCATTCTTGCTTTGTCCCGAGTGGTAACCCCCTCTTTGATGGCATCGCATGAGATCTTCGCGTCTCCAAAGAGCATTTTCGTGTTTGGCATGTAGAACATCGGATTCGGCACGTCGGCATACCCGCTCGCCATTCCACGCTTCATGACGATAACTTGTTTACTCTTCCATGCATGCAGTACAGGCATACCGGCAATTGGAGAGTTGGGCTCTAGAGCAATTGGATTCACAGTGTCATTGGCACCGATCACAAGCGTCACGTCCGTATCTGGAAAGTCATCGTTGATCTCGTCCATTTCCAGCACGATGTCGTACGGCACAGAGGCTTCGGCCAGGAGGACATTACATTGACCCGGCATTCTCCCCGCGACTGGATGAATGGCGAATCGCACATTGATGTTTTTAGCTCGGAGTTGTTGGACGAATTCTGATATAGCGTACTGAGCTTTCGCCACAGCCATGCCATATCCGACCACAATTATAACACTTTCCGCACCAGCCAGAGCATCCACCGTTTCTTCTACTGACGTCTTGGTGATCTCCCCTGTGACTGCATGATCGGTTTGTGCTACTGGCGCAATGCCACCAAAGAGCACATTTGTCAGTGACCGATTCATTGCAACGCACATGATATACGATAAGATGGAACCGCTGACTCCGATTAGCGAGCCGACTGTTGTCAAGAGAGGGTTGTCAAGCATGAACCCCTCGGCGACCAAGGCAAATCCTGAGTAGGCATTTAGTACAGTGATGACCACAGGCATGTCAGCGCCTCCGATCGCTGCAGTAGTAGTATATCCTTTCATAAAGCTTAGAGCGGTATTTGCTGAAAGGCACGCAGCGGCCACGGCGGGTGCTCCAGGTGCCATCGTTACGAACGCTCCCATCGTGGCAGCGTTGGCACTCAAAAGCGAGGTATTGATCAGGTGTCGACCCGGAAGAATTGTAGGACGAGAAGACATGCGGCCTGCAAGTTTGAGGAAGGCAACAATAGACCCAGTGAAGGTGACGCCTCCAATTAGAACACCCAAATAAGCCGTTACCATGTGTAGTGTCGAAAGATCGGAGCCAACATGAGCCATAACGCTCCCAATGCTAGTAAGCACAGCAGCCAATCCGACTACTGAATGCAATGCAGCAACAGTCTGAGGTAAATCAGTGGGAGTAATGCGGCGGCCAATCAGCGCTCCAATTAAAGCACCGGCTCCCGCCAAACCAGCAAATTGTGTAAGAACCTCGGGAGAGAAGCCAACGGCAAGAAGAGAAGCTAAAACTCCAGAAGCGACGCCGAGTATTCCTAGAAGATTGCCCCTTCGAGCGGTAACTTGGGAGGCCAGACCTGATAAAGATCCAATGCAGAGCAGGCTACTTACTAGGTAGCCTGCTTGCGTGAGGCCCGCCATGCCAGTGCTAGCTGCAGCTATGAAACCTCCGCCGAAAAGGACAGCAGGAATGGCATATAGCCAAGGGTACTCTGGAGGGTCTGATGGGCGCTTGAACATATCCAGCATGCGTTTGGTGATTACGAATCCACCTCCAATATTGGCAAACGCCAATGCAACTGATAGCGAACCCAACAGTTGGGGAAAAGTTTCTGGAACAAACCCTCCTCCCATCACAAACAGCCCACCAACACCAACAATTCCTGAAATAGCATTGGTGACTGACATCAGAGGAGAATGCAAGGCTGGTGTAACGCCCCAAACGACTCTATAGCCTATCAGCCCAGCGAGACCAGCAGTGAAGACGTTGCTCATGAACAAGGGCCCTGTAGCTTTTCCAAGGGCTAAGGCTGCTCCCATACCGCCGGTAACAGAGGCAACATCTCTCGTTGCTTTCTGCCATGGAGTCAAAGCAAGCTGGGCCGGCTCTGGTGCCGGTGCATGTCCAGGCGCTGGCATTGCCGGTGGTGGAGGCGCAACTTGGGGAGGTGGAGGAAGGACTTCACCATTATGGGTGACTATCGAGCCGCGTACGACCTCGTCGGAGAGGTCGATGCCAAAGTGCTTATCCTTTGGAGCCATGGATAGGAGGAATTTAGCGATGTTGTTCGAATATAGGGTAGAGGCTTGAGTCGGGAGTCGAGAAGGATAGTCAGTGTAACCAATGACGTTCACACCTTTGTGATTGATCAACTTGCCGGGCACAGTAACTTCGCAATTTCCACCCCCCTCGGCAGCCAAATCAGCAATAACGGAACCAGGTCGCATGGCTGCAACCATATCCTCTGTGATCAATTTTGGCGAAGGTTTGCCCGGGATCTGCGCGGTGGTAAGAACGATATCGACATCTTGGCATTGCTCCATAAAAAGCTTCATTTCAGCCTCAATAAATTCTTTTGACATTTCCTTGCCATAGCCGCCACTTCCAGCGCCTTCCTCTTGAAAGCTTACTTCGAGAAACTCGGCTCCAAGGGACTGAACTTGTTCACGAGCTACGGCTCGTGTGTCAAAGCCACGTACAATCGCACCGAGCCGGCGGGCCGTTGCAATAGCGCTCAAACCAGCAACCCCGGCTCCAATTACCAGGACTTTCGATGGCGGAATCTTTCCAGCTGCAGTGACTTGACCTGTGAGGAAGCGCCCATAAATATTTGTTGCCTCTATGACTGCCTTGTAGCCGGCGATATTCGCCATGGAGCTTAAAGCATCGAAAACCTGGGCCCGCGAAATACGTGGTATTTTGTCCATTGCGAATGATGTAGCACCACGAGATGCAATAGAATCTACAAGATGCTTGTTCTGGGCTGGTTGTAGAAAGGATATTACGGTCCCTCCCCGTCTCAGAGAATTGACCTCATGGGCAACAGCACTTGGTGGGCGGACCTTCAGGACAATATCACTGTCGGACCACACTGTCTTCCTGTCCGTCATGGTGGCTCCTGCATGTGCATAGGCAATATCTGTGAAATCTGCTTCTGCACCAGCTCCTGATTCGACAAGGACTCTGGAGAAGCCTTTCTTCAAGAGAAGAGCAACATTCTGAGGTGTGATGGCCACTCGACGCTCGCCCTCGAACACTTCGCGAGGTACACCCACTGTGAGATTGGAGTAAGGGATGGGTTCGGAGTTCGATGAGGAAGAATTATGGCGAATCAGGCCAAAATACTGTCTAGGTGGGCTCCGAGGAGGAACAGGGCGAGAAGGAGGAAGGAGAAGATGGATTGACGGCGTCCTTCGACGACTCTGGGCTTGTCGAAGTTTGCTTGTGGCATGGTAGAAGCTTCGAAAGCCTACGAGTATGAGCACAAGCAATCTGGTGACAAACTGACAACTTACTAGACGACAACGCCGGGGAACGACACAGCTCTGAGATCAGACTGGATGCCAATCCATGGCCAAGGACATGGCTCTGGATTGGCTTCATTCTTGACAAGACGCCTCGAGATCGATGTGAGAAGAGTGAAAGGTAGTTGAACACTCAAGGCTTGACACGGCTAGGTCGAGTCACAGCCAGGCTGCCAGGTATCATATCTGATGCTGGCGGAAGCTCGCAGTGGACGAGTCTATTGGACTCGTAGGCGCCTCCGTCCACACAGGTCACGGTGCCTGTTCGCAGTCTGTCACTCGGGTCGATATTGAGATCGCGGGAACCCAAGAAGGGTAGCTGGCTCTGCCAGATGGAAGCGGAAGCTGCCACCCCTTCTCCGGCGCGTAGCCATGAGCCGCGTTCGACGCTCGACCGCGGTCTCATGTGGAAGGGTGCCAAACAGGGGAAGGGGCCCCTCCGCGTGTGGGGGAAGATGCGCTGTGGGGAGCAGATTTGCGGGGGATAAGTCGCCCCGGCCATCACGCTTGGGTCAACTGACTCCAAGCCGCCAGTGATCGCGCAATATCGGCGGGTGAACCCTCTATAGCTCGTGGGAGAATGCAACGCTGGATACACACAGCAGACGGTACGTGCTGCCGGCTTTCCGCAAGCAGAACACATATGGCAGAAGTCGGAGCTGCGACGATGAGCATCAAGATTTCATTGATTCGGTTTCCCTGTCGCACAATCGACGCCTAACTGCTTCTGTGATAGCTCCCTGCAGCAGAAGTTTCCTTTGCCCCGAGCCGCAGCTGCACATGTAAGGTACCTTCCGCCTTGAGAGCATCAGACTTGGTAAGACATACGAAAAATTCCATCTCAAGATTTCTTCCAGCATGCCCAAAACCTCTATCATGTAGAAATTGTTGTCTATCACACGAAAGCCATGCGACAAACAAACAACAAACAGTAACAATACAAAAGCTTCACACGTTCCGAGAGCGGCTTTTTGTATTAATACACGTCCATTCACCGCTCTAGCTCGAACCCTTTCATCCCTCGTGTGGCTACCTAGGTATATCTATATGAGTACAATGGTTTTCCTTCCACACAATTTCTCGCTTCAAATTGTTTAAGTACCTGCAGTGCCCGTATCTTCTTTCATCAACGTGTGTGCAACGAAGTATTCTAATCGCCCGTTTCTTATTGATCTCCCTCTCCTCCAATCGGGCATCCACAGGCACCCGGTTGCTGCATATTCGGCGTCGGCACACTGAAGCATGGTTCCGCCGAGAAACCGCCGCCCAGAGTCTCCGCCAAGACCAGGCTGATCCGCTCAGCCTTTCCGTGCTGCGGGCCAAGAAAAAGACCAGAAGCGAAGCCGTGGGCTCGTCAAAGTTTGTGCGCGGAACAGTAGAAATATTCGCAGCGCCAAGGTTGCTAAGCCTCCATCATCCTGGCATGTCATTGGGACGTCGCTGCGAACGACTACGGTCAACCAATCAGCGAGATACATGCCAAGACTACCAAGGCTCTCCATCGTCGCCTATCTTCGGTTTCGATAAATCCGCAAGAGAATGCCGTCTTATTTGTTCGAGTATCTCTCTGAAGAACAAATGTTCGGATCTATTCACTTGGCGAAGATGTCAAAAGATCGACGGGAGCCAAGGTATATAAACATCGCCATGTTCCTCCTCTTTGCTTTCTTGGAATCCCAAGCATTGGCCCTTCGATACGACAAGACATAATCATGGGTTCGAACAAGATTGAAGATATAAGCTATGTCTCCGGACAAGCGAACAAACCAATGTCGAAACCAGCGCATTGTCTAGAAACTAGAACACTCTCACAAGAGCTCGGGGCGAACGTGAGGGATGGACTGTCGGCCGGTGAAGCGAATATTAGATTGGAAGAATATGGCCGTAACGAACTCGATGACAGCAAAGGCGTTCAACCCATCAAAATTCTCATACGACAAATTGCAAATGCGATGATGCTGGTAAGTCTAAGGAGATGGGGATTCTTTAATCAGAGTGCTGACTATGCAGGTCCTTCTCATTTCCATGGTCGTCTCTTTCGCGATACAGTCTTGGATTGAGGGAGGAGTTGTAGCCGCAGTGTTCTTCCTAAATGTGGTCATCGGCTTCAATCAAGAGTTCAAGGCCGAGAAGACCATGGATTCGATCCGTTCTCTCAGCTCACCAACAGCCAACGTCGTGCGTGACGGAAAAGCCATCAATATACCCACAGCCGAGGTGGTGCCTGGTGATATGGTCGAATTGAAAACAGGTGACACTGTACCCGCTGATATCAGGTAAGTCGAGATTCAAGCATGCATTGCAAAGCTGACTTATGATTAGGCTGATTGAGGCAATCAATTTTGAGACTGATGAAGCCCTTCTTACTGGCGAATCTTTACCTGTACAAAAAGATCACGAGGCGACATTCGACGCTGACACTGGACCCGGCGATCGGCTGAACGTTGCTTTCAGCTCTTCAACGGTGACCAAAGGCAGGGGTCGTGGGATAGCTTTCGCTACTGGCATGAAGACCGAGATCGGATCAATTGCAGCAGCCCTCCGCGCAAAAGACTCAAAGAAACGACCTGTGAAGCGACGACCAGATGGAACCGCAAGAGCACACCGCTATGCTGAAGCATGGACTTTAACCTTCACCGACGCAGTAGGACGCTTTCTTGGCGTCAACGTTGGAACGCCTCTCCAGAAAAAGTTGTCTAGGCTTGCAATGCTACTCCTTGGAGTGGCTATCATTTGCGCCATAATTGTGGTGTCATCGAATTCTTTCTCGAGTAATAAAGAAGTCATCATCTACGCCGTAGCAACTGGTCTCAGTATGCTCCCGGCATCTCTTATCGTTGTACTGACTATCACTATGGCGGTTGGCACGAAACGAATGGTGAAACGCCACGTTCGAGTTCGGAAAATTGATGCGCTTGAAGCTTTGGGTGCCGTCACCGACATCTGCTCTGATAAGACTGGAACGTTGACTCAAGGAAAGATGGTTGCCAAAAAGGCATGGATTCCGTCCAAAGGCACGTACTCCATTGGGCAATCAAATGGTCCTTTCAACCCAACGGACGGAGAGATCAGCTTTTCACCTCATCAGCCTTCGGCAATGAATACAGAGAAAGGTGCAGATGGAGAGAACACTCACTACGAAGCACTATTGCGAGACAACGGTCCTCTAGAAGATTTCTTGAATGGTGCAACACTTGCTAATCTTGCCACTGTCCATGAGAAGGACGGAGAATGGACAGCCCGAGGAGATCCAACAGAGATTGCTATCCAGGTGTTCGCCTCTCGTTTTGACTGGAACCGTGAAAGATGGACGTCTGGCGAGCGACCACTTTGGAAACAGCTATGCGAGTACCCTTTTGATTCAGACGTCAAGAGAATGTCTGTCATCTTTGAAAACACGAACACTAACCAGCAGGTTGTGTTTTCCAAGGGAGCAGTCGAACGAGTTCTTGATTCATGCAGCACGATTGAATGGAACGAGAGCGAAGTCGTTGAGCTTACAGAAGAGCACGAAAGAAAAATTCTCAACAACATGGAAGCATTGGCGAAACTTGGCCTCCGAGTCCTTGCCTTAGCACGCCGAAGCTATTCTCGAAACAACCGTCGCGCTAGCAGAGAAGGACCGCCAGATCGTGCTCATGTTGAGAACAACCTCACTTTCATGGGGCTGATTGGCCTTTATGATCCTCCCCGGCCAGAGTCAGCAGGATCTGTCAAAGCCTGCCATGGCGCCGGCATTCAAGTGCACATGCTCACTGGAGACCACCCAGGCACCGCCAAAAGCATAGCTTCGCAAATTGGAATCCTGCCCGAGCAAGAGCTAGTCAGTAAGCCGGTGTCTGACGCGATGGTAATGACTGCAAAGCAGTTTGACTCCTTGTCCGATGATCAGATCGACCGCCTACCTGTTCTGCCTCTTGTTATTGCTCGATGTGCACCACAGACGAAAGTCAGAATGATCGAAGCTCTACATCGCCGCAAACTCTTCTGTGCCATGGTAAGCTCCCAAGATATCCCTGTTGTTAACATTCGCTCACATTCTTAACAGACAGGCGACGGTGTCAACGATTCACCCTCGCTCAAACGTGCCGACATTGGCATCGCCATGGGCCTATCAGGCTCCGACGTCGCCAAAGACGCTTCCTCCATCGTCCTCACAGACGACAACTTCGCCTCAATCCTAAACGCCATCACCGAAGGCCGCCGCATGTTCGACAACATCCAAAAATTCGTCCTGCACCTCCTCGCCCAAAACATTGCCCAAGCCTGCACCCTCCTCATCGGCCTCGCCTTCAAAGACGAAACCAACCTCTCCGTCTTCCCCCTCTCCCCTGTCGAAGTCCTCTGGGTCATCATGATCACCTCCGGCCTGCCCGACATGGGCCTCGGCATGGAAGACGCGGCGCCCGACATCCTCGACCGCCCCCCGCAGAGCCTCAAGCGCGGCATCTTCACCGTCGAGATCCTGGTCGATATGCTCGCCTACGGCCTCTGGATGGCCGCGCTGTGCCTCGCCGCCTTCTCGCTCGTGCAGTACTCCTGGGGCGACGGGGATCTGGGCGTGAATTGCAACGCGGCGTACTCGGCGCGGTGTGACTCGGTGTTCCGCGCCCGCGCCACGACGTTTGTGGCGATGACGTGGTTCTCTGTCTTCCTCGCGTGGACTACGGTAGATATGCGGAGGTCGTTCTTTCGTATGCGGCCCGGCGAGGGGAGGTACTTGACGCAGTGGATGCGGGACGTGTGGCGGAATCAGTTTTTGTTCTGGAGCGTGATTGCCGGGTTTGTGACGGTTTTTCCGACGCTGTATATCCCTGTTATTAACCGGGAGGTGTTTCGGCATACGGGGATTACGTGGGAGTGGGGGATTGTGTTTATTGAGGCGGTGCTGTTTGTTATGGGGGTTGAGACGTGGAAGTGGGGGAAGAGGGTTTTCTTTCGGTGGAGGGAGGAGGGGAGGGGACAGGGGATGAGGGATGAGGAGGGTGGGGTGTTTGAGAGGTATTTGAGTACGGAGGTTAGTGAGAAGGGGGAGGCTTGAGGGAGAGGAGAGGAATGAGTCCCGGATGGTTCAGACTGGAAAGTCGAGTTTGTATGAAACTGAATTCAGCTTGTGTTTATGTTAAGAAGCTAATATATGATGTTCAAAGCCGAAATGTATGTTCTAGATTAGGTAGCAAGATATATTCCGTCCATGATTAACTCCACTTCTTATCTGCCGCTAGCTTTTACATCGTGGTGGCGACCATCTCTGCCTTTCCAATACAGGAATACCGGGAACGATGATAATTATAGAGGGTTTTACAGCAAGGAAAGCGTGACATCACGCGTCTACTTGGTTTTAAAACGCCCTGTGAGTATTCACTAAATGATCTGGTGTGATGAGAAGAGCTCTATGTTGCATTGTAGAGGTATTATGCCTTGATCGATCGGACTTGCTGGCTGGAATAGTCCGACTGATATTTGAGCATCCACAGGGCTGCGCTAAGATGACCGATCATAGGGGGGTCTAGTGCTTTGTATAGGACAGGCAGGTGGTTATAGGAGACATAGCAAGGTGGCAGTCTACTCTTCCCGGGCTTATTTGTCGTACAAGTTTCAGTTTCCAGGCTCGATGGTTTAGCGTGAGCGATAGTCTCAAGCGTGACTGAGTTAGGGAACAAGTTTGCCTTCAGAGCGCAACTTGAAATATCAAAGTCATACGAGAACAACATAGGACTAGAATGAGTCAGCGGAAACTAGAGAGCCAACTGTGCGAGAAAAGTGTGCTTTACCAGATCATGTAGTGGTCAAAGTGCCGAAGTGTCTTTCCGCCGCTCAAGACACGTCGGCTATATCCAATTTCCTCAGACTCTAGGCTGAGATTGACCAAGCTAGAAACGCTCCCTCAGTCTCATTGGAGACTATTCCTGCACCAAGTTTTGTCTTCCGGAAATACTCTAGAACTTCAAATTTTTGTCTTCTTCGACCCTGTACCTCATTCCACGTCTTCCTTAGGGCTGCGACTCCGGCTCTTGCTCTTGCTGCGGCTCCGGCTTCGGCCTCCTCTTGCACGACCACCTCGAGGACCTCGCCCTCCTTTAGATTTCCCTTCTTGTGGTGGGGGTCGGACAAAGGCGAAGTCCACGGAGATTGTTTGGTCGAGTAACTTAGTACCGTTGAGGGCTTTGATGGCGGCTTTTGCTTCGGGTTGCGTTGGGTATTCGATAAGTGCATAACCCTAGTATTTCCAGGTCATTCATAATGTTCCCGGTTCTATGCAAGTTGGATAGCAGAAAATTACCTTGACGTATCCTGTTCTCCGGTCGAGATTGAGGTGAATATTCTTGATGTCTCCGTACTCGGCAAACAGATCCGTTAAGTCTTCTTCAGAAGCCTCCTCGTGGATGTTTGTCGCAATGACAATCCAACCCTCAATACTTCGCACAGCGACAGCGTTAGCAGCTGTACGAGCTTCGCTACCAGCCGAGGGTTTCGACGTCCCATTTTGGGGTGCTTCGGCTGGGGGGCCGGAATCAATTTCCATTTCTGTAGACATTGTGGTCTATGGTAATGGTGGTAGCAGTGATCGAAAATTTTAAGGTAGAGTTGTCCTGTATAAAACTGTCCCCCGGCCCTACACTCAAGGACCGATTTTCAAGCCTTAGGACTGTTAGTCGATGCCAAGAACGCAGAAATGCGCGCTCAACCTGTTTCGGGTGCCGGCGAGGCTTGGGGATAGAAATCGTGGCCCGAAGCCCCCCTACCGGCTAATAATCGGCCTGAAGGGGGGGCCACGACTTCTGTCCCAGCCGGCCCAGCCTCGCGGGGCCTATGCTCACCCCTTCTCATTCCCAGCCCTTTATTTCATCCTCCTTAAGTCTAAGCTATTCGTGATTTCTGCTGCGCCTAGAAACGAAAGAAATAAGGGGGCAGTGCATACAAAGTCCGCTGGAGGTAGCGCACAAAATTAATGCCTACTATGCCTTCATCTGCAGTAGGCACGGCTAAGCAAGCGCGAATCCAAGCGCCAAATTCGGGCGCTTAAAGATTTCTGGGCAGACAGGTTCCTGGAGCCAACCGATGGGTGTCGTGAGTGTCCTTGGGAAGGGAAACCGCGAGCTGGTAAATCTGCCGATACATCTTCCGGGACGGATTACGCGTTTTAGGTTGGACGGCCCTCGAAGGATGCTGGATACCTTTTGGGGTCCGGCAGCGCCTGTGGGCCGATCGCCATTTTACAAAAGCAGAAACTCTGAGCGAGATGAGTCTTATACGAGTACATGCAAATCAAATTCACTCAGATGTGCTTGACAGCTTGCGATAGATCAGAATCGATATCCTTGTCAGTGCCAAATCGTCGCCGATGAGAAGTCTTGCAGCCTGGATAGAACATCAGCCTGCGATCAAAAAAGCATGTGAAATTCTAACTTTCCCATGCTATCGTCAATTGCCGGTGAATCATTTGCTAGCATCTTTGGCAAACATTGCGGCGTTCCTTGGTTCGCCCCCAATAATGTCTTCCCTTACCCTGTCGTGCCCTCGCAGCGTTTTAGGGAACTGGTCATCAAGACACTCAAGTAACTAGGACCATATCATCTGCATGGTGTTTCGTACAGAAAGGAGGGAATAGATGGCAACTAAAAATCCAGTATGATTCGCTGACAGGGAAGCCCTTAAGGGCGGAATTTCCTGCAGCGATTCCAGGTACATATCCTCTACAGGCCCCGCTAATACCGTTCTACATAATTTTTATTCGACAGTCAGCTCCTATTGTTAGGGCCTTCGGGCATAAGCGAGCAAGCCTGAGCCTGACCCGAAATCCTGGCAGCTGGTTGCAGGAAGCGCTTGCACACTCCGATATCTCACGCATGACATGTCGGCTGAGGTTCGCTCGAAACGTCTTCTCTGCATCGACATGCACTGAGATCTCCAGAACCTTGACGCTGCCCATGGGTGACTCGTCATAGGTGGTTGCCCTGCAGTGAGGGGCGGGGGCTGCAAAATCGCGCTTGCAAAAGCGACAATAACCTGAACTGCACAGCAAAAAATGATTCGCTCAGCCTGCAGGAAGCTGTGAATGCTCTAATCCACCAGTAAGCCATTTATGCTTTCAAAATGCTTTGTAATTGCATGTGCTGTTTCAAATTCTTTCTAGTCTTTTTCAGCTCAATGCTATGGCGTACAATGGCGGCTACTCATCCGGACGGAAACGAGCAGGGCACTTATAGAGATTTTGAGCCTTACACGTTCTTGATTTCGACCATCGCTCGGTAGACCAAATCGACCGTCAACGGAAGCCGCTTTATTTAAACGCAGCCAAAATGGCAGAAACGCAAGCGGATATCAATTATCCTGTCTATACAGGGGTTTGGATCAATTGGTCTTTTGGTGGAAGAATTAAGGGATCAACAATCACTCTAGACCATCGTCAAGGAGCTCTACTTACAGCTTTTTTAGCTGTCTTCATTGCCTTTGCTGGTTCTCGATTCTGGCGGATCTTGTGTTTCATTTTACATCAGCTTCTAACGAAATCGACAATCCCTCAAGATGGACTATATCACCAACGTCAAGCCATTTTACGTAATGCGAGCGATGAAAAAATGGCATTTCTGAATTTTTCTCGGATTCTTTTTGCGTGGCGCCAAAATGCTAAGCGACCTTATTATCGAATGGTTCCAATTATCGGGCTCTCTTTACTCATTACTATTGCTTTCGGGCTTGCCAGCATTTTCTCGTCGAGAATAAGTTCAAGCATGGGTAATGAAGTGCTTATTTCAAGCTCAAATTGTGGTATTCCGAGCCCATTTACGCCTGCGCACCCTACACTGAGACAAGAGAATGCTATTTTTCGTCCATGGCTTGGTGAAAGTCTGACGTCGTTCGCTAATTATGCTCAGAGATGTTACGCGAGCTCTTCTGGAAACGGTTCTGCAACAGAAAGAGGTAGCTGTGTACCTTTTGTAAGAACTAGACTTTCTAGTACTGTCGATCGGAATGCTAGTTGCCCATTTGAAGAGAGAATTTGTCGTCTTCAGAATCAGAACATTAAAATTGATTCAGGGTATATCGATTCGCAGAGTCTCGGGCTAAATCTTCCTGTCGATCTCCAATTTAAATTTAGGAGGATTTTACAATGCGCGCCATTACAGAGCAATGATTACCAAAAGATTGTCAACTACTCGCAGGACAAATCCTATATGCAATACTTCTATGGACCTGGGCTGAGGTCATCACAACCTACTACTTTCACCGCTGAATTTGTGCAGCAGTCGGCAGAAGAGTTGGCGTGGCAGGTTTTCTCTACGACAAATGCAGGGTACGGACTCTAGTACGTCTCCCCACGCGAAAGATGACAGCATATCAAAAGTTTTTCTCATGCTAACCTGTGGAAGTACGGTCACTTGCTTCGTTTACAATGGCTCTTGTGATAACTACTTATCAAACTTTATTCCAACCAAGGAACTCGTGCAAGCTGATGGCGACGTCGCTTTAATTTTCCTTTCGGCTAATGGTATCAGATATACTGGCCCAGTCGATGATGAGTTATATGCTGCACATCGTACTATTAACGGTAGTAGTGATTATTTGACATCTGCAGTATTTCCGGGCACACAATCTTTCTACCTGTCAGATAATCCAGCCTCTGTCCTAGGATGTAAGGAGCAGTACCAAAGCTGTAATCCAACACTACCAGCTGAACAAGGTTGTTCTCCTCTTGAAGGTTTAGAGAAAATAGGTTTCACTCACCAAAACCCAAGAACAAGAAGGGAGATGGCTCTCAATTTTGGGGTTGGCTTTTACCCATTAAAAAATGTGGTAGATCAACTTGGATCATCTGCGCTAATTGCTCGATTAAGCTTATCTCAAACTCAGCAAGCACCTTTACCGGTAAACCAATGGCAGCAAGAAGTCGAGAACTGGTACAATATTAGTATGACCGCTTCTCAAGGAGCTGTTGTACAGAATGCTATCGGCCCAGGAAGTTCTAATATACTGAAATTCTTTTGGAAGAAGCCAAGTAACGATGTGGAATCATTGATATGTAAAAATCAGGTAAATCCTATTCCCCTTGTATCTTCCTTTCTTATGAGGGTTCCATTTGTGAAGAAGCTTAATTGTGAAGTCACTTAATCGACGTTTGAGTCCCACAATTTTACTATTCTGTATGCCTTGTCTTACTGACCTCCTCACAGAAAATCATCTCTACATCTTATGCAAATTTCTCGACTTTGTGGCTTGTTATAATCTTGACTATTGGTCTTGTAATAGTTCTTCTGGAGGTGTCAATCGAAACAGTCATTACTCGGCTAGAACGCCACAACATCATAGGATTTTCGAGTATCGAGTGGTCCGGCAATGATACCCTTCAACTTCAACGGATGGCTCATGAAGAACTTGGGCTTGGCGATTGGGACCAGCGTAAAGGAAAAGGTATTCCTGTCACACGGAATAATCAACTTCTCGGCATTTTTACTGCGACAGATTCAGAATATCCAAAGCTCGTCAATCCGAACTCGGCAAAACAGCATCCCGAAGGTGTTACCAATCTCGACGGGGATCAGGGTGGCGCAGAGAGTGCAAGCGAAATAAAGCTCAATGAATGTCCATCTAGTCACTCCTCGCATTACAACAGCCCCAGTAGCGTTGGCCACAACGAACCCGATTGTCCCGATAGTCCACCGTATAACATCAGTCAGGGTCCACCAAGCGCCTCGCCAGACGGCAGCAACAGCATCATGAACAAGTTTTCAACTGAGCACTATGACAAGAGCCAGCATGGAAGCGTTACGGTTGATTCTTTGGAAGACCAAACAATATCAGCGCCCGAATCTTCTAAGAAACACCAACTTTTTAAAACCCAGACTGAGAAATCCTACAGCTTTGCGGTACGTGCACAATCTAGGACTAATAAGTGTACGCTTTGCAACTCTCCAGAAACCAACACAGCGTAAGAGGAAAGAGGCGGATAGAACGAGAATCCGACTGGTCATCATTATGTGCGCTTTGAGGCTCTATTTCATATCTCCCATACCATCTCACAAACTCCATTTTACACAGAGCATCAGATGGCACGGCAAGATCTCATTTCGCTCTTTAGTAAAGCTACGGCCACGACTTATCCTTCCCTAAGCGTTTTGGCGTTTACTCGATCGACGACTTTTTGCTAACCCCAGAGCCGACACCGTTCATCTAAAGTAGAACACAATACATGTTCATGACAAGACTGATTTCTCTGTTATCAAGCGTTTGTTCCCTAACGTGATAGTCAGACAGAGCTGCGAGACTTGCTATTCCCTTTCAAGATGTTGCCTAGTCCGAGCTATCGAGATCCACAACGCAGGTAGCCGCAATAATCTTTACCTTGCTCTTCAATTATGCTCGATCATGACATAGGAAATAAAACTCTCATCAATCGGACCAGCTGGTCACGCTCTTCGCATTGAGTAGCATAAAATTAAAGGACGTTACTCATCGAGGAGCCCTTGTAATAATCCACAGTGCGAGTCAAGTCGAAGCTTGGGATACTTACCTCGCTATTATTGTGCCATACTAAGCGTCGGCCGTTGCTTCAGCCGTATATGCTATATCGTCGCGCCATCAGGCTGCCTACGAGCAGGAGTGGCCACTCTAGAGTTATTGTGACTTGTACGAAGGGAGCTCTCCGCGCATCTATATCCTCTTCTGGTGCTAAGACCATTACTATCGATAAGCATTAAAGCCATCCCGGGAACCACGTCGCTTCCCCCACGTGTGCAGCTTAAGTTGGCACCCTGTGACATAGACTGCGCCTTAAAAACATCAATAACTACCCTTGACCGGTGGATAGAAATCGGTGTCTTTGCTTTGTCATGATGCCCGACCTATTTCCCCCCCCCCGCATCCTCCTAGGTCAGCTGTGGTTGAGATTGGCAGTGGGTAAATCCGTCCGCACATTATCGAGAGAAGCGAAAAACGGCAACCGTGTGTGTAGGACTCAAGCTTTTTACTGACCTATTCCTGTGCAGAAGCAAGCAGACTGGCTTCTGAAGTGCCTTGTACTCGACAACCGCTAGAGAGCTCTTATAGAGGCATCATGCTTGCTTCTTCGTGTCGTACTTCCTCTATACCTTACCCATGTTGGTAGATAGTAGTAACTCGCATGGGTCATACTAACTTCAGTCAGCAGATCAGGACTCGTATCACGAAGAGCGAAGTTCCTTCTAGTTAGGTAGGTTCGAGCCGAATTGAAAGTGTTAATTCTTCAATATGTTTCTTTCCTCCTTGCAATGTATATTCCTTTGGACGCGAAGACGCACTCAAGCTTTAATAACGTGACACAATGGGACTTTACCGGTGCATTCATTTGACACTTCTTCTTTTCTCGACTACAAGATCAGCTGCCAACCGAGACTACGAATACATCATTGCTGGTGCCGGTCCTGGCTGTGGACCCTTGGCGGCCAACCTTGCTAAAGCTGGTCATTCTGTTCTTCTTCTTCTAGAAGCAGGAGATGATCAACCAGATAACACTAACATTAATGTTGTTGCAAAAAACGTTCTCGCCTCCAACGACCCTAAAATAAGACGGGATTTTTTCGTCAAGCACTCTAGCGATACAGATCTTGAGCTCAAGTATGAATATCTAACGTGTCGTACAACAAATGGTTCCTTTTATATCGGCCTTGATCCTCCGCCTAGCGCGACGCAGCTCGGCATATGGTATCCCAATGCTGCTACAGTAGGCGGATGCGCGACACATAATGCGGCAATAGCGCTGCTACCAAGCGATGCGGACTGGAGTTGGATCGCCTACATCACCGGCGACGATAGCTAGACTGCTGAGAATATGCGGAAATACATAAGAGAGGTCGGAGCGAATTTACACTTGCCTATCGGGACTGCCGGCCATGGCTTCAACGGTTACTTGAATATCAATCAGAACAACGTTTCGTGGTTGAGTACGCGAAGTGACGGGAAAACTCTGGCAGAACTTGCCGTCGAAACTTTTACAGTAGATGCGAGTCAGCTCATGATAGTGCTTGAAGGGAATATCAATTCAAACAAGGCACAATCGGCAGAGCCTTTGCTTCCAGAGAAATAATTATCTCTGGTGGTACCTTCAGCAGCCCACAAATACTTAAAATAAGTAGCATTGGACCCCCTGAGGAACTTTCGAAGTTTGGCATACTAATAGCCAAAGATCTACCAGGTGTCGGAACTAATCTGGGGGACAACTACGAAGGGGAGATCCTCTCATCAGCCGCCAACCCTCTCCGGGGTAAGGGTGGCCTCTTGCCTTTCTTGCTGAAGTCTTCGGTGGCTCAAGGAACTCGGGATATCTTCATGTGGTGTGGTCAATTTGCTTTTGAAGGCTTCTGGCCAGGTAACCGCAACAGTGATTACACTCCAGCTACCTACGACTGCTCTCTAGTCGTGTTGAATCTCCGTAGCCAAGCCGGTAGAGTACTCTTGCGTTCCACTAATCCTCGCGACACTCCAGACATCAATCTTGAGTATTTTGCTGAGGGTAGCGACAAGGATCTGCAGTCCATGATTGGAGCTGTTCAATAGGCCCTCGAAAATGTCCTTCGCCGTGCCCCAGATGATCTTCAGCCATGGCGAGAGGAGCATCCATGTGTCAATAGTACTATCAGTAACAACAGCACAACTTGTTCAGAGGAGCAACAAAGGGAGTACTTGAATCTTCAGGCTTGTCTTCATCATGCAAGTGGGACATGTGCAATTGGCGCAGACGACAACGCCTATGCCGTCCTGGGCTCCAAATTTCGTGTACGAGGCGTTCAAAATCTGCGAGTCGTCGATGCATCCGCCTTCCCTCGAAGTCCTGGAGCGTTCCCCGTGCTCCCAACTTTCATAACCAGTGAAAAAACAACGGACGACATACTGGCAGATGCGAAGTCATCATAACCTCGACAACTTTGAGCGCTGGGCAGAGAGGTCGCCAGGTGGGAAGAATGCCTAAGGCAGACACCACGATAATATGTAGATGTAGAACAGATCATGAGACAAGATCATCAAACGTTTTGACCAGCATGATCTCCGTGTTCTCGCTTGGTGCAATAGCCGTTACGGCCAAACCCCTGTCTCCTTTTGGGGGGCCGTTTTGGGTTGCCGCTCTCCTCAAAGACAATGCTCTGGTGATACAACACTGCCGCCCAATGAAGACTACAAAGCCCGTCAAGGACCTAAAGAGGCATCCTAGCTCGTCACGGATCGACTCAAGGTCAAACCTGTTCTGGCTGTTTCTAGATATCGGCGCTCCTCTATAACTGCAACTCCAGACGCGGAATGCCCGAAGGTTTTCACCATTGTTTCGCCGGTCAGGAGCCGCCAAGCCCCAACCCCACGACGCAGCTCCAGCGGATCTTCCTCCACCGATCGCCATCCACTGCCCGGCGCCTTGCGCAAGGCTTCGAGGCTGAAACTTCCTTCTTCATCCTCTTCCAGCACCTCTCCAGTATCTCACTTTCTCCCATCGGTCCACATGCATGGAGTTTTCCATCTCCTAAACACCCCATCCGCACACCACCTTTTCGACCAAGAGCATGGATCGTAAGCTGGGCCACACCCCTTCGAATCCCTCTCATATCGGCAAGAATATTCCGTGATTTTATGTTCACCTAGCAAGGATTGGGTACCAAAGTGGTTACATTTTTCCAAGACTTCCCATACAACAGTCTTTTCCCATTCGGACATTATCAGGACCCGAGGGCGGCGGCTAGCCCTGCCTTTCCAGATTTGCTTCTCTAGAAATCTTGGCTTTACCTTTGTAGGGCGCGCTTGGTATGTCGATCAGCCGTTGCATATGCGCAGGCTTTCCCCGTTTTTGTTCTGCCTTGCATCTGTTGCAGCTGCTGTCAGAGCCCGTCCTTCCCCAGACTCGATTTTCCAACCGTCCATAACGTTTCTGGTTGTGCCCTGGTCGCCTCAAGCTGAACGTCGCATTGGATGGTGGTATCATTATGCTTCTGGATCTCATGCGGGAAACCCCATTCGAACCCTACAGCTGCCTTGCTGAGCTGAAGTGGAGCGGCCGATTATGTCAACGGTGATTTAGTTGATATGGCCAGGGTGAAAGCCGCCCCGTTGGTGGAACACCCGAGAGCGAGCAATGAGTTTCGACCGTTGAGGATACGGATGCTCGATCCGAGGGCCATGGATCCTACCCTCCAGGTTGTTGAAATAGAAAAGAACTTGGTGCGCTCTTTGTTATTGCTCATCAAACCTGCTAGCCGGGCTTTGACCTTCACTTCAAGTCTATCTTTCACTATCAACAGCATATCGTTGCATTCCATTCTTTACCTCCGTTCACAAATTCATTCAGTATCAACATTAAGGTCTACTTCTTTACTTCACAAAAGTTCGTCTATATTTCTATCAAAATGCCCAAGACCGTCAGCGTAGTATCCCTCCTTCTACTCCTTCTAAACCGTGAGTCCTATATTGATCCATGTATCTCCCCCTATTAACCTTCTGGTAGTCTCTCTTCTCGCCGTTTCCGCAGGCACGCAATTCATAACTGGACCGTGCCAGAGCGACGGCGACTGTGCGAGCGCATGTTGTGGCTTTAATGTTAGCATATATTTCAACGCAAGAATTGACTGTATATCAACTGACCGCCGCCTTCTAGTCAGGGAAATGTGCCGGGGCCATTGTAGCCCAAGAGAGGGATGGCGGATGTGGTTTCGGCGACGCTCAACCCAATGATAATGCCGCACAAGCTCTCCGTGGTAGCTCTGCGGCTGCAGCGCCTGCTGCTACTGCCACCGCTGCCGCTCCCCCGGCTGTTTCGACTGCTACAGCTGCTGCCCCGGCGTCAACGGCCGCGGGTGGTGGTGCGAACGCGGCGGCCGCGGGCAACGGGCAAGGGAAACAATTTATCACAGGTAAACAATTTATTCCCTAAATCTCTATTTCCGATGCTAATGACCGATCACAGGTGCTTGCAAGTCAGATGCTGACTGTGCCGCGGGCTGTTGCGGCTTTAACTCGGGTAAATGTGCTGGCGCCATCGTTGCTCAGGAGAGGGATGGAGGATGCGGTTTCGGCAACGCTCAACCGAATGATAATGCCGCCCAGGCACTCCGTGGATCTGGAAAGAGAGACCTTGAATTCTTCGCTTGATCCCATGGAAAAGCGAATTGGGGGCTGCATGGATTGGAACACGCTGAGCGTGTGGCATGGCGCTGGCGTTCATGGGGAGGCAAACTGTCGGGCACAGAGTGTTTCCACAATTCATGGCTACGAGAGCCGGCGGTGCATATTGATATAGGCATGTTAGAGGCGGGATATGCATGTGAATATAAAAGCGCGCCACAAGGTCTCCAAGAGCACCTATGACGGCCTCCTTTGGCTCAGGTCAAATTGTGAAAATAGACTTATTATACGTCTTTTCATGCCCATGCTCACTTGCATAATTCTAGGTAAAGACTCTGATGACTGGAATACAATTCTTCTTTCCAGCGTAATTATCGTAATTAGATGGCCGCGAATCGTCCATGCCAAGCCTTTTCAGGAGTTGACTTCTGAAGCGATCATCCTCCTCGCCGATTGCTAAAAGTTCTCTCTACCTCGCGAATTCCTGGGACAATCCCTCAACGATAAATCATGAAAATAAAGCTCGACCAAGATGTGTGCTCAAGACACTTTGATAAAGAGTCTGGCTTTATTCAAGATCACGGATTAGATCTTAGGTGTTCAAGAAACCTTAGGTCAAGATGTAGATACGGGATCCAGAGTATCGAGACCAAATTGAGAACATACGGGCAGATGCTTCATGACCACCCCCCAAGGTGAACTCACCTGGGCCACGTATGACGAAGATAAGTGATGCAGCAGTGTCCCCAAATTAGCTCCTTCCTTCAATGACCACCGCGGTGGCTGCCAAGGCCGCATTAATCAGGAGACTGGAAGAAAGAACGTGACCGCGCTCTTCACGCTTGTCTGGTGCTCATGACGGCCTCCAGTGTTATTCAAGACACCTTAGCAACGCCAAGGACCATACTTTTACAGCATCCTTTACACTTTCCCATGATCCGCTGCCGAGATGGCATCGCATGGCGACCTTCAGTTTCTAGAACTTGAGAGCCCCTTGTGTAGCGCCATCGGCTCCGCTCTAGAGTCGGCAAGAACAACGGTACCCGTCGTGTCTCCTTCCAATTGCCCCTTCATCATCGAGCCGGCAATAGACCCGAGACTTCTTTACGAGACCCCCTATAAGGATGACAATATGTGCAGCTCTTCTCGGGCCCACGAATACAGAGCAGATATTCCAAGAGACGAGAATCATACTGAACACATTATGCCGCCACCCAGGACAGCTCCAGATCGCGGACCACACGAATGGAAAGAGCAAGTGACAGGTGCAGTAGGAGCCTCGCAAACGGCTCCTGAATGGCACAGCCCGCTGTATGAAGATTCCGACGGCGAAAATACGCAACCAATCAACGGAATTTTGAGTGAGTGTGAGGTGGATAAAGCAAATCCAGCATCATTGTCCATCTGTCTAGCTTCACAAGTCCGCGACCGTGTCTACCGAAACGAAGCACCCCCTGCATTGCCATCCCCGAATTCCGTTTTCGGATATGAACATACCGAAGATGAGGATAACGAAGATGTATCTTCATGCTCTAACGGAAAAGATGCCGCATCGCCTGAACCGAAACGACGTCGGATCGAGACCATGACTTCTGCCATGTCCGACATGGCTGCAATCCAAATTACGCGCAGGACTGACATACGAGCCGCCGCGCCGGGAGACAACATGATCATGGCACCTAGTCCACTACTGGAGCATCTACAGCCTGTCAATACAATACACAATACAACGGCAGACTTGACAAGTAATCCCTACGCGAAGGCCCTTTTTGACGACCCGTTTCCCTCTACTTCCAAGCAAGGTGGAACAGGAGCGACACAAAAACATAAGAAATCACAGAAAAAAAATACTTCTGCTAGTAATGGTAGCCGTCAGCCGATCACTTCATCCAGCTTTCCTCAGGCCGGAAAAAGAGCGAGAAACGGAAGCTCGAGCTCTTCGACCACGCCACCTACGCCAGAGCTACCTCCGGCCACTATTGCTGAGATTCTCTCACTACATAGCAGCTTGGTCAACAGATTCCGTGCTTGCAACAATGCGGTTCGCGCAATGGGCATCTCTCCCAGTGGGCAATCCTACTCCAGAGTCAAGAGCGATATCCACGCTTCTCCAAAGTTGTTGCACAGCGTTAAGATCAATGGTCTTGGAGTTGGCGCGCACGTGGCGCAAATGCAAGATTACGAGAGGTCGGTCTGTCAAGATTTCATACTTAAAAAGAGAGAATATTTGCGGGATCAGGCAAGACAAGTGGAGAAGCTCCTAGAAACCCAGGGAGGGATCAAGATCCAAAGGGGCATAGAGAATATAAGAGCCGACACAAATCTTAATGCGACGCAGGCTAATGCGAGCGAGATTCTAAAGATTTTGGCGGAGCTTGAGGGATGGAAGGCACTTGAAAAGCCTGACAGTGGTGATGCCGAAGGCTCAGAAGGCGATGAGGGTAGTATTGCTTATGGAGGCGACATTTGTAGCCCAGAAAACGGCTTGACAGCCACCAGTGATGCATATGACGGTAAGATCTAGAGGTTGAGAAGGACGATGGTAGATCTTACTTATTAGTCTTTGATTGAGATTTCGTGACTAGGATGTGGCAATCCGATGGCTGTCAGACTACACACTGAGAATATAAGTATTTCAACGAGACGTGAATACCATCTAAATTATGGAAATGTATGAATAAGCGAGCCAATTCATTGATCACAGTATGTAGCAAAAAGGCAAGTTCTCACCTTAAATCTTTCTTTCCAACAAAGCCGGCCGGCAAAGTCGACGCGCCAGGCTTCGAGATCTAGCTTTAGATATTGTCAACGCGCTTACCAACGAATCATATCATGACCACATCAGTGACAGAGAGTTCTCCTGATAGGTTTGCCGATAAAGATCTCCAAGAAAGTAGATGATAGATCGATAGTGCTTGCAGCTTCCTTTCCTTGGCAGTGTTGACGTTTCTCCTAAAGCGGCAATTACAGATCGGCTCGCTAGCGTCGTTGCCTGTCGTAATTGTATCTTTAGGGTTGAATAGCCACATTATCCTTCCCACGGCATCGTCTGCAGGTTTGGTTATGCTATCGCATTTAATTCCTCCCGAATCACCATTTCCGGATCAATGGATGAATGCGCCGCCTTCTCCAGGCTCCAAATATGGCCAGCATTGTCCTCCCTTCCTCCTCGCCACCGAGCGCTTTCGCTAAATCCCCAACTCCGGCGCTGCTCACGTCGTCTTCGCCTGGGTTACCGTCGCTGTCTAAGCTGATAGGTGTGGAGAGAAGATACGGAGCGTTTGAGCAGGCGCCGTGTGGAAAAGATGGACTACAAAAGGGGAAGAGAATGTTTGGTGTCAGCAAGAGTAGTGAGAATCTGCCAATTGGAAGCAGTGGGAAGAATTTGAATTTAGCCAATGGGCCGCACAATGCAACTGAAGGGGTAAACCATGAGAGCGATAATCCCAAGGGACAGAGAAACATAGACTTGGACTTAGAGTACACAGAAGCTATAAAGTCAAGAGCCACCGGATCTAAGGTCGCAGTCGATAACGAGGAGGTGTTTATCATTCCGAGAGGAGGATCCAAAGACTCTCAATCATGGGCGAAGAAATCCATAGACAATGAACCTCTTCTGCTTGAGAAGGCGATCGCAAGAAGATTAGACTGGACACCCCCGCGCCTATCAAATCCGCTGCAAGTAAGCCCAGGCTCGAACAATAGTCTATCTTTCAAAAGCCTGTTCTCTAGCTATAGCTTCAGCGGGGATAAGGGTGGGGCCTCTGGCTCAAAAGCTACAAGCGTCGCCATTGAGCAAGGCCCTCAGAAAAGAAGGAAGATTGATCTTCTACCCACGGCCACAACCAAGACATTGTCCTCGCGGCCGCGACCTTCACTCTCTCGAGCTTCATCAAGCTCGAGGCTTAGCATCAAGTTAAATAAATCTCCAAAGAAGAAGCCAACCACGATCACTGGTAAGGCAACATCAGACTACCAACTAGACGACGACCAAGATGCAGCGCCTCTGATGCAGTATTTCTCCAAAGAACCAACTCATCCTTCATGCCCAGATGATGCAGCTAAAAAACCGAAAACCAAGAAAGCGACTGCAAAGTCTGCCACCGCAAAGTCTGCCACCGCTAGCAAACGCAAACCCCCATCCCAGACTGTTCACTCTCCCTCCTCCGCTTTCAAAGTCTTCTCAAATCAAGACCTGCTCTTTGGCTCCGCGAGCCAGCTCGAACGGGAAGAATCTCCAACATTCATTAGAGAAACAATCCAAGCAATCCGAGAATCGGAGGACTTGGCGTCCTCCATCCCTTCGTCCTTGCCGCGGACCTGCTCTACTGCGGAAACTATCGGTACGCCGAGCGCAAGACTAGGGGCAGCAATCTTCCGCCCGTCCCGGAATCTCTGGGCAGCAGCCACCACCGGGCTCGAAGACGCAGAAATGATCAACCTCCTCGATACGCCGGATGTACGGCAGGCTTTGGCAGGCCAAGGTCTGCATAAGGCTGCTCCTGTGCAATGCGATTCAGCGGATGCTGACGCTGAGCAGGGAGGTCAGATCGAGCTGAGAACTGATACGACGGGAAGGTTCCTAGATCTGGACGTCGATTTTGATCTAAGGACACCGAGGGTTTCAGGGAATGGGTTGGGAAGAGGTTGTCAGAGTCCAACCACGGGACAAGTTCGAGAAGTTCATACGTCTGCTACGGCTCGGCAACCTCCACTGGACGATCTTGCAGAAGTGCCGTCGCCGCAGGTGAACGAACGCTCGCCTAAATCTATAGTTCCTGAGAAGAAAAGTTCCAAGCCCCGGTCTAAATCCAAGCCTAAGCCAACTACCTCCAAACCCTCTTACGCCGGCTACACAGACGGCGAACTTGCGTCGCGCCTGCGATCTTACGGATTCAAGCCAATCAAGAAGAGGGAGCGCATGATTGAAGTGCTGGAGAACTGCTGGATGGAACAGGAACAGCGACGACAACAGAGGGAAGCGGATGAAAAGGAGGCAGATAATGAGATGGCGGAGGAAGAAGGGGATGAAGAGCCGCAGCGGGTACACGCCGTTGCGCTTGAGGGTATGCTGGCGTTGAAGGAGAGGAGGGAGCCGAAGGCGGTGAGGAAGAGGGGCAGGCCAAGGAAAAGTCAAGATAAGGAGCAGAGAGAGGATTTGGGGAAAGGGGAGAGGAAGAGGAAAAAGAAAGAGGTAGAGAATGGCGAGACTGAAGGAAAGACGGGAACGACAACGACCAAGACAGGGAAGGTGAGAGGCAAGAAAACTCTTTCGACGACGACTACGTCTACCACTCAGGCCCCCATTCGGAGAAGGCAGAGCGGAAAGCAGAAGACAAACAGTTCAGACGAATCCCTCGATCCACCACCTCCCCGCGGACCGCCAGAGCCACCAACACCCGCCCCTCCCTCCCCCTCCCTCCCCCTCCCCCTCTCCCTCTCCATCGAAATCCCAGACTCAACCTCCGAATCCTCCCCCCCTCCCCAATCCCTCTCCAACTCAATATCCCTCGCCATCCTCCACCCCCCACCCACTTCCATATATAACCACCAAAGCAACCCAACCTGGCACCAAAAGATCCTCATGTACGATCCCGTAGAGATCGAGGCGTTGACGGCGTGGCTGAATGGGCCGCAGGGCCTGCGGCGGGTGGGGGAGGGGAGGAAGGTGGGCGGGGAGGAGGTGAGGGGGTGGTGTGAACAACGGGGTGTTTGCTGTTTTTTGGGAAAGGGGAGGGGGGGATGGCGACGGGGACGGTAGGGGGTGGATATTGGGTTTGCTAGAGGGGAGGGTTGGGGATTGGGATAAGGTATATAGCAATGCACATATACATGGTTTGTTTCTGATGCGTCGGAGAGAGTGGGGAGCGTTGTCTACGCCCTACCGGGAACGAGGACGGAGGTGTGTTTATGAAGAGATAGAGCGGAGCTATTTGTGGAGTTTGTATGGACAAGAAGCATGCACATATATATATCAAACAAGCTCGCCGACGTCTAAGTTAGATGTCCTGTTTGGGGATTTCTGTAGATCTCTGCCTGGAATGTGTTCAGGAGCTAAGGCCTTTGGATGTATGTACAGTACTTGGTGGAGTGAGATGTGGGTCTGTCGCTCTCTACGTTAATTTCTCGATTCGAGGCTTCGATGGATTTCCACTGGACCGAGTGTTAGGATCTGCTGGCAGCCGGGTTGCATTGTGATTTGTGCTTTGAGATAGGCACGTCCGCGTCTGGCTGGGACGAGGCTGAGCTTTCCCTTTAGAAAGCGGTGAAGGCTGGGCTTGAAACTTGGGAGTGCCGTTTGGGATGGGTTTTTGTCCGGAGAACGTGGGGTGGGGATGAGGCGAGGGTGGGCATTCGGAGGGGGGCGTTGAAGAGAAAAGGAGTGTATGATTTGGGGGGTTGGTAGGGGATCTGGGTACACAGGGTCTGTACGGGGGAAGAGAGACTTGAAAAGCGCTGAAATGGCGGGAGGTAGGACGGAGGAGATGGAAATGACTGATCAGGGAGGGCGGATAGCAAAGCCTACCGAATTGAAGATTCGGGTTTTTTAGAGAAGGACTGTGTGTCTTGACAGACTGGTCTTTCGTGCCGTTAAGACGAAAAGAGA
This sequence comes from Pyrenula massariospora, assembly GCA_021030905.1. NCBI lineage: Eukaryota > Fungi > Ascomycota > Eurotiomycetes > Pyrenulales > Pyrenulaceae > Pyrenula > Pyrenula massariospora. The sequence goes on from JAGFMI010000006.1 coordinate 314,434, forward strand.
CAGACCTCGAAGCCCAAATTACTGCTTTGTACACTCGCCCGGACAATAGAACAGCCAGTACTGCTACAGCCAATATTCACAGGTCATTGTCAGTCCAAGGACTATGTCCGGCGAGGTCTATGTTTGCATCGTATCTCCTATTGGGAGAGGGCTCACGACCAAACGTCAATTATCAGAGAAATTTGCTGTTTGGTCATCAAATTTCTTTGTCGTACATGAGTGATGTCTCAGTCATTAGAGGTCATGGAATCAATTCGATCCACAAAGACGTCCCCAATTGGGTATAATACGCAAAGCATGATTGATGCGCAGGTCGCCTCACGCCGTGTTGGTATGAGTGTAGTAAAGCGTCTCTAAGTTGATGGCATTCAGTTTTTTCAGGGTTTGGACCTTCACCTACAAGGGCTGTTTTAGTCATGTATTGGATAAGTTGATGGCGGCTCCAGAGAGAGGCTATGTTGGACAGTGACACGTGAGGTGTATACGGCGAACTGCTAATGCTCGATGTCGAATTTGAGAGGCGTCACTTTTATGCGCATAGGTGGTTGCGGCGGTAAACAGTTGGTTTGTTAGACTCGTGGTGAGTCTTTGGAGACATGTATCAAAGGCTACCAATAGGGATTTTCAAACCTGCAGTATCAACACGTTAGATTCATGTGGTTCTTGCGGATCTATTCACCGCCAAGAAGGGTGAGTTTAGAGTCAACTCGGGGCCGCATTAGCAAACACATTCGGATCCAGCGAGACCCTGGATCCAACATACGTATCAGATCCTTAGGCCGCGTAACGAGCCGCAGAGTCGATCATGTGCATGCGTGCCGCCGTTGGTCCCCTGTGACGCCGAATGCTCGGAATCTTCACGCCTCTTCTCAATAACATTGATACGGAAAATAAATAAATACGCACTCTCGCTCGATTGGAGTGGAGACGCCGTGTCTCCATGGGGCCAACGTGCTGTCGCCTGCAAGAGTATGGATGCTGACATCAAGAGTCTCGCACCGTTGCATACCAGGTCAATCGACCTGCATTCGGGTCTCACAGCAATAAAATTATCATCAAACTCAATGATCGCCCTTTGTGGCAAAATGTACACAAAGAGAAATCACAACAGGATGGCTTACAGCTTTGTAAACAGGTCCACCGGGGCCAACATTTCTTGGCACGGGTCCAGTTCTCCGAAGAGCCTTCGTGTCATGGGAAAAGGCCTTCTTTTTCAGGGTCCTTCAGTGACCGCCGTAGGGCAGAGATCTGCAAAGTCAAGTAAGCTTCTCTGTTGTTGTCAAACTTAAGCTTTTCAGCTTGTTTGCAGTTCGGATTCCACACAAAAGCCTTTTAATTCGTGAAAGCGTGGGGCCGAAGCCAAGGTGTCGCGGATTGAGACGAAGATATGACGGCCTCCATCGGGAAAACCAGGGAGATTAGACATAACCTTTCCTTTTAGATAACATTTCTAGGGAGCACTGGATTACCTTCTCGAGTTTCTGTACAACAAAAAAAGATTGAATACATAAAAAATCCCGCCAACATAGTATGAAGATCTGCCGTAAGCACGCATTCTTGCGGATATTTCGGATGAGGCCTTGGCGTTGGAAGCATTTATCCAGGACGCCAAGACGGGTCAGATACTTGGGGGTAATGGGGGTCCAACAAGAACTTTCAAGTCGATGAAGGCTGTGTAGATGGAGAGTAACTAAATGGAGCGAACTTACCAAATACGTGGAAAGATCCGACAGAAAACTATGATCTCAACGGCGACGGTCGTGGTCAACGCCGCTAGGGAAAGCTTATACGCCGTCAATAACAGGACGTCGCAACTATGTGTGGCGGAAAAGATCACATAGCAGAAGGTTACCGCTACAAAGGCGTGAGCAGTGCATTCTTAGATAATGAAGTATGAAGATCATTAAGAAATTTCAAAAGTCGCTAAGTAGAACCATACATAAGCCCGGCTCGTCCAATATCGCTGCCTAAACCTCCAGAAAAATAAATCTCTGAAACAATAAGCGTAGCTGCTAGCGAACCTGCGAACCCCGCTACTTTCTCCGTGAAAAATGAGCAATGAAAATGACATTTCCATAAAAGGTAGGGCCAGTGAAGGTGGAGGTGGTGAGCACCGCGTCTTGCCTCTATCAGGGATATCGACATGGCGGAGGAAGCTCCTACCAGCTGTGCGAAACTTGACGAAGGGAAAGTGACTTCATACTTGAGTCGCAATAGAGCTTTTGAATTAATTCAGGGTCTGTTCACACACTCTCTTAATCTGCACGACATACATGTGCGCATGCTATGGATGGAAGTAATTAACCCTAAGGTGACTTGAAAGGAAACAGGAATGGAGAGTAGCGACGAGCAAGATTTTGATTTGCATTTGAATTAAGTGGGTTTTCCAAACCCAAACTTGGCGCAGGAAAGTTAGTAGGCAATTGTGATCGCCGAGTTGATTAGAAAGAAATATAAAGATCCGCATGCAACCCCTGACCCCCTACAGGACTCACAGACCATAGAAATTTAGGCCGTGATTGCTTATGAAGGATATTGGCCGTGGGAAGACCACTCCTTTCCTTTAAATCTGAACAGAGTTGCACACATAACCTTGTCGGCTCCCTGCATGTAAATAGCCTGAGCATCCAGGTCGCCTTTTCCCATGGCATCGCGCAGTGCTTCAAGACTTGGGATCTTCTCGCAGCTGCTAGGAATATCATAGCGCCCGTACACCGCTGAAGATCGACTTACTGTGCCGTTCCTGGGTGGACGTTGGAACCTTGGATCTGCGCCCTAGAAGCCAACGAATTGCCCTGTCTCCAGAAGTTAGGTTGGACGGTACAACCTGCAGTCTGCTGCGGACGCAAGGAGAGCATTGATGTTTTAGCATCCAAGAGGAGACCTTAGTCCCAGAACTGACATCATCGACAAGACAGGGAACTCATGCTGGCAAATCTTGAAACACTTTATTCTGGTCGTGATCTCTCAGAAAGGTCTGCTCGTGCATAAGCAGCTCAGCTGATACAGCAAAGCTCATGGAAATAGGTTAGGACGTTCGCATTATCTGAAGCCATCAATCATTTTTCCGCAGGACCCCAGATCCGCGCATTGAGCGGGAGAACCAAGTCCGGTGTTTCGGAGATGGCGAAGTGTCATTGGCGAGATGAGAAGCTTTTTGGCGGATGTTTTGCCGCTTGAGTGGCAGATCGTCGCCGCAGCGCCCAGAAGCAGCAAAGTGGACGAGAATGCCAAGTGTCTCCCGGGGCCACTCAGCGCGACGACTCTGGTTTTAGATTTGGACCGCGCTGATCGTCTCAAGAGTTCATACTCTGTCTGGGGGAGATCGTCATCGAGGTTACTTTTCATAGTTGTCATTGCTTGATTGCCCCAGCAGCAAGTGACGGCACACGGCTACGAAGGAAGCCCTCCTGCACCGTAGTATCCAGTGTCAGCTGTGGGCTGTCCTACGGCTGGTGGAGTGCTCTGTCACCTATCGGCTTCCCAGATTGGAGAGCAGCGGGCACAGGCCGTAAAAGAGGAGAGGCTGGTGGAAGATCACCACTGTAATGGGTGTCGACAGCGGATGGTGGATAGGCGTCGTAAGGGAAGGGAGAGGCGGATCAAATGCTGCAACAACTAGCAATCAACAAAATCGAACATGTCTGCGTCATGGGAAACGTAGACTGACTCGACAAAGGACGAGTGGCGCATGGCCGCCCTGATACAGAGCACTCCACAGCAAGGTGGCATTGCGAAGGGTGGGCTTTAGTATGACAGAGCCCCACGACGTTACTTGGGCAGCCCTTTTCCCACTGGCTGAAATCGTGGCTCCAATATGCTACGGGCGACCGCCCACGAGAGAATGGGGACTAGCACACCCGGCCACCAGATTCCGAAGCACAGGCGTCCCCCGGCCGGGCAAAATTCGACGTCATGGTTCCCGTCAGTGTGCCTGCAGACCCTGGCCAAGGGACCCTTCGACCCTCTTCAGCGCCTCCACTTCTCCACCGTCTTCTCCGCCACTCATCGCGCTATCCCACCCAGCTTCTGGAAAATATAGACAACAGACCCTGGAAGAAGCGGTTGGCCCTTTTTGACTCTCGTCAGCTCAGCAAGACCTTCTCATCTGACCCTTCGTTTAGCTACCGGCTGTTTTCTTGACCTTGTCACGTCAGGTTCTCTATCTTGTCGTCTTACACCAACGTTCCTCACTTCATTAGCCGGTTTCAAGAATCTCCGCCCCGAAACTGCCACAAACACCCTTCCTTCCACTTAGTTATCAGGAAGCTACCAACACCAACCATTTTACTTTCGCCCACTGTCTCGAGCCAGCATTTTGCTTCGCCTCTTCAGCAGCCGAACCTTGACCCCAGATTCACACTAGAGCCGCGGACCCTGATTTTATTCTCCTATTATACCTTTCAGAACTTACTGCAAGAAAACGATCTGGCCAGCTCTGTCATAGTCCACAGCTCCTTGGTCTTGTTTAGCGCATCAACAGGACCTTATATACTCTGAAAGTGTAGGACTTTGTCGACTTTATTGTTTAATCTTCGCACTTCGAGATTTTGACCGCCTCCTACGGCAAGGATTCATAGGGTGCTTGAGGAACCAAAATGGACCACCAAGAAATTGCAGACGGAAGCTCCTCCGAGACGACGCCATCCATGCCTTCGGCCGTCAGAGGTAATTCCTATCCATTGACGTCGCAACCATCTCCAAGTGCCTCATTGTCTGGCTCCGAATCGGACGGTGACTTGAGCAGACGTATGAGCCGCTCTGAGCGATTATCGATTTCTTCGCGACCAAAGATGGGGAATAGGAAACCAAGTGGCTCCATTATCATACCTAAGAATACCTCGAACATAGAACTTCAAAATGAGGAATATCCGCCGGATGACGCTCGAGCTATGAGCCCACGACGTAATTCTGAAGACGTGGAACGATTGGGACAAGAGGCGAGAGAGTCCTTGAAGAGGTTAGCGTTCAGAAATTCCCTCCTGACATGCATGTGTTAACTTAGTATAGTCATGCGAGAACATTACAATCCTCTCTTCAGGCACTCACCGAAAAAATCGAAGAAGTCAAGCAAAGCCACAGCGAAATGGAAAACGAGAACAAATTATTACAGAATTATATAGGCGACCTTACGAGGCGGCTATCAAAGAGTGATCTATCCTCATCCCTCGGAGGAAAGGGAAAGAAGTGATGGCTATCATCTCATCTCCTATGTATACTTGTACAACAATTTTCCACATTCGACGATTATTCCGTCCTTTTGGTCGAAGCCGGGTCTCAAAGCCGACGCCTATGGGCTGACAGACTCTATGAGACACGATAGTCATTTCTCTTCAACGCAGTACGAAATGCATCAAAGGAATACTTCAACGGCACGACCATTCTTTCAAGACCTCCGGCTACTAACGTTTTGGGATTACGTTTACAAGGCCTTAGAATGCAGGCTTGCACACGCAAATGTCATTGAGGATAGCAAGGCGCTCCGGAGTTTGAGTTCAAGATATTAGCATATACCATATGAATATTTAAGGTCAAAGACTTACTTGATTGCATAGGGTGAGGGAGTTGATTGACGGGGCATACTCAGGTCACGAAGTAGCTCACAAGCAAACGTTAAGCGAAGCTGAAGCTCGCATTCTTTTCTCGGCTGGCTTAGATGGTCTCCGGGCACTGGAAAAGAAACTTAGCTTATGACAGCAACCAAACCAGCGACTTTCCAGAGAAGAAAGCTGCATGATGAAGCCGACAGGCACATGGCTGCAGGGTCATGAACAACGAAATAAAATCTTCAAACATCTGCTTCCTTTTCATCCTTCGAATGAGACCAATCTATCGTTCCATTCAATTCCTACATGCTCTCCTAGACTGATAAAATACATCCAACAAGGCCAGCTTGTTTGTTGCTTCCTTTCTTTATGTGTTTTTTGCAACTGCCCTTGCCCTCTTCATTCTTCCCATATTTTCTGATCATCTGCTTTTTGCCTGTTGCCTAGCATCTTGAGTCACATATGTGCAGGATCCACTTAAATAGGTCCACTTCATTCACCATGGGATCCAGTTGCTCGAAAATGGAGCTCCTATTCGATTCGAGCTTTCCATTCCGCTTATATATCAATCTAAGCATTCGTCTAACCGCCCGTATCTAGCCTGTTGTTGCCATCACTCGCTGGAAAAGATATCCCGTCACAAGATAACCTAAATTTTTCTTTCGTTGATATTTATCTTTCATCCGTCTACACAAATCCTCTCTCTCAAACCGTTCTCCGAAAGGCGTTGAAGCATTGCGATCTTCCCTTCAGAAGGACTGTCTACTGACAACCAGAAATGAACTCACCTGACGAAGAATCCAATGACAATCGACATTATCCAAGAGTGTGTCGCTCTCTGTGTCGTTATCAGACCTATCGAACTAATATGAAATATTGATCTTAGCGAAGCTTTAGCATTGGCAGCAAAGTCTGGCTTCTACAAACGCCCTTTGGCAACTCAGAGTGCGACACCGTCTACGTTATCACCGCCATCCACAACACTGAAAATGTAACCGAGACGGCCGCCATAGACACATCACCCACCGAAAACGCCGCTGATATCCTGGGCGAGTATTCTGCTGTTGATACTCAAGACTCGAGAACACAAGTCGCTGCGCTTCCTTTCTCAGGGAGAAACCAAAAGGGGAAACACCTACCCAGATGGCCGTCCTGCCAAGCAACTTCCCAGCTGATCTCGGTGACAGACGGCTCGTCTTTCATATCAACAACATCATCAATGGATTCATCTTCCGCTACCAAAGCTGCCACGATATCAAGTCTCTCTTCCAACGAGCCCGCATTCTCTGGCGCGTTCACGCCATGCAACCCTACTGCTTCCTCCTATACTCCTATTAATCCCTCCAATCATCCCAACATATACACACCCTATCCTAGCCCTCCTTCGCCCCCCTATCCTCCACAACAGACATCTCCAGCTTCTCCGTCTCCCCCTGGAATCACCACGTATACCCTCCACCCCGAACCTCCCCAGCACCCCACCCCCACGCCCACCCTTCCATCCCCAACCCCCCTCTTACTCCCATCCCCCTACCTCCACCCCATCAAATACCGCCCCCGCCAAATCGTCCGCGCAACACGCAACTGGGACGAACGCACCGTCGTGCGCGTCCGGGTACGTTCCGGCCACACTTACTACGATCTGACGGGCACGCTGCCGGGCGATGGGGGGGATGTAGATTATTTGGGGTATAGGGAGGAGGATCTGAGGAGGTTTACGGGGGATGAGAGTGTGCTTGGGGAGAGGGTTGGGGGGGAAGGGGTGGTGGGGTTGGCGGCGGAGAGGAAGTGGTGGGCACAGCAGCCGAGGGAGAGTTATGGAGTGGATAAGTGATGTAGTCACGGTTGATTGGGGTAGATGCTGGATGTTGAGATTCAACTATCTATGGCGAAGATTAGCAATACGAGATAAGGAAGGGGAAGCACGGCGTTAAAGACGAGAAAGCAAGACCATTATTGCATAGCAATGGTAAGCATTTTATTCCGTCATCATATTTATCGGCAGGTACTAACATTATGGAGTAGGAGTCTAAAGCTCTTGTTGACGATTTTGCATATGAAAATCTCCCAGCGACAGCTAAAAGCTTCAACGCTAGTGTTGCAATCACCGTGGGAAGAGTTGCAATCATATCTCTTCTACAACACAACGCGAGCGAACTCATGCTGAAAGAAATAGAGAACAGAACTTGTCAGTGACAATGTCTTAAGAGTAGTTGGCAATCGATATCGCGTAGATTTTGAGCTGAGAGCGGGGCTAACACACGGATCAATTACCCCTGCATATACCAATATCGAATCACTTTCAGCGCAAATGGACATCCGTCAGACCCCTCACAGACACCGGCAAAGCCATCCATTCCCACCGTTTGAAGCAGTCATATCCGGCGATGGACTATAAGGCATTTGCAGGAACGGCGGGGCTAATCAGAGGGAAAGCTTAAGGAAGAGAAGGATTTGAAGGGTAGAAAGACAGAAAATTCGAAGAAATAGCCCATAACGTTCAACCCGTTGTGACCTTTCCAAGATATCCTCTAACACTCTGGGATGAGGTCTCTTGAATACATTGCTAACGGCTACTGGGGAAGCAGAGTATCGGGCGTTTCACATCTGAGAGAGAAACACTGTCAGAGCATGGCGACTGCATCATACATAAAAGCGCGTAAGCGCTAACCGGTAATACCTTAAATAAGTTTAATCATCAGAGTCAAAATAGTTGTTGAGATACAGTCCTCGACTGTGGGCCCTAGCCCGTGCCTACAAGGCCTACCTAGGCCGGCTAGGTAGAGGTCGGCATCTTGCGGGGGTTTGCGCGGGCTGAGCCAACTATTGGGCAATCCTGGGTGGGAGCCCAGCCCGCGCTAAAGATTCGCAATCTTCGTCATCAAAAAAGGAGTATTCCAAAGTGACTAAAGGCACTATTTAGGGGTCTCAGACGGGATCTACACCTTGTCAGGCAGTAGTAGGCCCACAGAACTGAGGTATACTGTACGATTACCGCTGCTAGTCTAGAAGCTTCTCGGTTTTGTATTGTTCCACAGCGTACCAAGGATCAACGTTTTGTGAAGAGTGTGTGGCTTGATCAATTCAAGCAAAGCGCCGCTAGCAGTGTGAATCTAGATCTTTCAGACGGTTAGATAGCGGGACACCGATTTTGGAACGCACTCTACTCCCCTGAGATCATGGCTCAGAAGTCAGTGTACCGACGTTTGAGCAGCCCAAATTCAACTCGTCTCCTGAAGCTGCTCCCGAGGAATCATGACGATCCCTCTCTTTTAATTGGAGTGCTCTCTGAGTTCCACATCGACCAAGCACCTCGTTTCGACGCCGTGTCCTATGTCTGGGGAGATGAAACCAGCCCATCAACAGTCTTGTGTCTTGGTCCCGATAATGATGCAAGAGAGGAGATCACTCTTACTAGAAATGGACACGATATTCTCTGTCGTTTACAGCTGGACTCAGAGAGCCGTTTAATATGGATCGATGCTCTTTGCATAAATCAGAATGACGTCTCGGAGCGAGAACAACAAGTCCAAATCATGAGCAAGATATATTCGGCAGCAAACTGTGTTCATGTATGGCTTCCTTCCAACGGCCAAGGCTTAGACGACGAAAACATGATGTGGGCTTTGAGAATCATAGCTTGGCTTCGCAAAGTCGTGACCATCGCGCTGCTGGGGGACTTCTTCATGCTTCCTGCTGCGATCTGCACTGGTCTTATCACTTTTGTAGCGTACATATGCACGTCCATCAAAGTTGATCTCAAACACATCTCAGCATCCTCCTGGTTCACTCGGGTGTGGACTCTTCAGGAGTTTGCCTTCAGCAGACGATGCTTACTATATTATGGAAAGCGTAGACCTTTGAACGGGCTTGATCTGTGGTACGGGCTGAGGATTATTCCTGAAAATCCATTGAGATTGTTAACAACAAGAGGCAGAATAAGGTTGACAACTCAGAGGCAAGAAGAAGATAGCAGTTGGCTTGGTTTCTTGGTTCCGCAAATTCGAAAATTGCATGCGAAGCAAGCTGTTGACAAGGTTTTTGCATTATATTCGGTGTTTTCGGTGATTCCTAACTACAAAGAGCTTGCAAGGACCCCAAACTATCACGCGCCACAACATGTCGTTTTCCGCGACTTGACCGTCGCCATGATCAAAGTTCGTAACAACTTGTCGCCCTTGTACGATGTGCCGGGCATTCGAGAGTCATCTACATGTCTGTCGTGGGTTGCAGATCTTTCCATACCGCAGAGAAATTGGGCAGCAGATGAGAATTTTTTCCCAAATCTCTGTCCGCCTGGTGGGTATAGATTGTCTGCAGATCATAATTCTCTTCACGTGAACGGGAGACCTGTCGATACAATAGCAGCCACCATCACCGGGGATTCATTCAATTACGAGCATACATATAGTCACAAGTTCACATGGAATCTAGAACGAGAGCGACAAGTTTTGGTAACTATCATTCGGTGGTACAACCTTGCTCTTTCTGTACAGCAGCCTGTCCCAACCATTGCCAGGAAATTTTTCTTGGTCTGCGCACGTGGAAACAAACAGTTCGCGAACTTACTCGCCCAAACTATGCTCGCGCTTGTCCAAACCAATCATATGCACGGTTCCCATACCCCTTTTCAGCTCTGGAAGCGTGACCACAAGCATTCGCCTATAGGACCTTTAAGTTCTACGCTGAGCAATGCCCTTCAAGAGCTATGCGAGTATTTTGGGCCTCTGATTGCTCTGCCGGAAGCGGAATTGGCTGATATCCTGCTCCGTCTAGCAAAATCAGAGCCGCCAGGGAGTGATTTGATTCCAGGTCAAGATACGGTAAGAGAACATTTTAGATTTTGGCCAAGACGGTACCAGCTCAAATGGGCATTGCGACTTCTCTTCGAGGCGTTTACACTCTGCTCGGATCGCGATTTTTTCACTACGACTAGTGGATCTGTTGGTATGACAAATGGGCATGTCGCTGTGGGTGATATAGTTGTGCTGCTTCCTAGCCTGAAAGCACCGGCAATATTACGGCCCCCTTCGTCAGCAGATGGATTTGAAGACTTCAAATTCGTTGGAGCTGCCGAGATTGCTGGTATGATGCCGAGCTTCAATCGATGGGACAATGAAATGACGATCTGGTTGGAGGAAAACTTCAAGCCTGAAGATTGCTATAATATCAAGCTCGTGTGAGATCAGTTGCTGTTTTGACTGTGGACGTTCCTAATGTGTAAGGAAGGATTAACGTAATGCCAAGACTGCACAGCTCTGAAGCTTTTGAGAGCTCTCTGTACATTAGACCTCGTTCAACAAGCACGAATACATCAATCAATAGAAAGAGTCTCTTCCAAGCCTGTTAGTAGCTTATCCTAACATAATGGGTAAAAGCACGGCGGGAAGGAAGTGGATTAAGATCTTATTAAAAGCACTTCAATCACCCTGTATAATTAATACTACGCACGCCTTAACCGCCGAAGAAAAAGATTAAATATCTTGAGAATTTTGAGTGTAATGGGCTAGAACAGTATACGATCGGTGCGCGCGCATTGCCTGCACAAGGCCAAAAGTCCAAATTGTCAACTCCCTTGATAGCTTCTATATACTAAATATATACGTTCTCTGTCTTCTGTAGGATCTCTGTGTCTCTACTCATTACATTGAGCGAGAAGAATGGAATTGGACGGCGTTGGGTAATCTCGGGAATCATGGAAATGAAAGGGGCTATTGCGGATGAAGATCAAGAAGTCATAAGGATCCAAGATGAACGTATTGAATAGAATTAAGAAATTCAACAGGTAGTCAAGAAACTTCGATCTAACCGAAGAAAAATCCTCAAAACAGAAAGCAAGTGTCTACAAATTACTTACCTCCGCGCTAAAATAAAATATCTCACTTACCGTACCACTTCACTCTTCCCAGCAAGGCTCAACCGCCCATCTACCTACCTACCTTATAACAAACAATCTACACCCACAGCCCCCCCATCAAATCCTCCCCCTCCCTCAAAAGCTCATTAACCAACCCCTCTCCATACCTCTCAAAGTCCACCCGCTCCTCCTCCTCCATCTCCCTCAAAACCTCCTCAAGCCACACTCTCTCCATCATCCCCTCAGCCCCGTACCCCTCCACCTCCCTCAAGAGCTCCCCAACCAGCCCGTCCCCACACCCCTCCATCCCCCCCATAAACGCGGGTTTGCTGATGGGCGGGGTAGGAGATGGGGGCGGTGACGGCAGCGGCCGGTTGGGCAGGTGCGGGTAGGTTGGGCACTTGAAGAAGGCGCGGAAGCGGCTGTGTTGGGTTTCTCGGAGGGGGTTGACGTGTCTGTGTCTGTGCAGGGAGGAGAGAGTCGTTGGTGGTAGGGAAGGGATCGCTGGAGAAGGGTCGAGGAGACCCTTTGATGGATGCGGAGTTGGGGGGCGGTGGGCGAGGGTGGGGAGGAGGCGCTTGGTGAAGATGTGGCTCTCGCGGGTGGGGGAGACGAGGAGGATGTTGTCGGTAGGCGTGAAGGAGTGGGCGTCTGCGGCCGCGGGTGGGAGGGCTTCTGGCTTGGCGGGGACGTGGAATGATATCTGGGGGATTGGAGGTAGGCCGCGGCGGGTACGGAGGCTGGGAGGGGGGTGGTTCACACCTTCGGGGAGCATGTTGCTGCCGCTGTTGGAGGTTGACGGGTTGCCGCTGGGCATATTCCCGTTGGAGGAGCTTCCAGATCCACCACTGGGGTTACCGCGATTAGCACCTCCACCAGATGGAGGAGGCGGAGGACCATCGTTACTATAATTGTCGTCCCCGTCCGGGAGCTGCACTTCACCGTCCTCGTTGTCGTTATCGTCTTCATCATTATCACTCTTATCATCATCGTCCCAGTCTTCGTCCGGGTCTTCAGACACTTTTTGGTGCGTGCCAATGATGGATTCCATGTCTGGAGGAGGTCCATTAAGCAGAACCCGCATATATGGCCATCGCTCCGGGCTACCCAGAGGTTCACCTGTAAGTAAATCGATTTGATCGATGTACTTTGCTCGAGTGGCTTGAAATTGGCGGACCAGGGTGTTATGGTAACCACCGGAGATCCAACCATTTTCACGGTAGTGTATGATCGTATCGTTGACCCAATGGAGTGCTCGGCCTTCCTCACGGAGGGTGAAGTGATCCATTGGGCCGCGGCAGAGCAGACATAGGGTGTCTACAGTTGCGGTTTTGATCACGATCCGGTTAGGTTCAATAACGAACGCGCAACTGTGGAGGCCCATCGCGATGGCTTGGAGACAACGGACTGTGCGGAGTATGGGGGCAATGTGGTGACACCTATGGTAGTTGAAGGAGTAAACAAAACACATGATGAGTGGTTGTGTAGCGGGATTGGTCTCTGTACGCGTGCGAGTTAGTTGTGCTGTGGGACTTGATATCTTACTTGCAACGATATCTGACGGGTTAGGACGAAGAAAGAGAAGGCGGAAGAACATATCGGTCAGAGTTTATATTCTCGCAAGACTACAATGACTTGATCTCACACCAAGGTCGCTCGGATTGTGTCCAGCGGAAAGACCAGCACCGTTCTTGTCTTCAGTTTGGGCCTTGATTGCTAATAAGGACCTCGGTCGCAGTTTTCTTTGTAGATCGAAGTCATACTTGGCTGGCGGACAAAGGATGAGGAGTTTGGTTTCAAAGCCAAACACATAGCCACCTGCAACACAAACAATGCTATGGTGTTAACAATGAACAAAGGATTATGCCTTGTCTACGAGACTTCCAACGTTATAGATCAACGACATTATAGACCGATAATGCGTTCAAGTGACTCACAAATACCGAAGGGACGGCATGTAGCGCAGATGAAATGGTCTGTAGCCATGATGATCGAGGAAGAAATGAGCATTGAGGAACAGAAACGAAAATTCGGGCGGGAAAAGCTCGGCTAAGACTTTCTAACAGGAGCACCGCATTCCTGCCCAGATACGCACAATATTATTACCAATATAGAGGTCATGACGCTCACGATGAACGAGAAGTATTAGAAGTGCCCAAAGGCTGATCGTTCAGAATTATGCTTATTGTAAAGCTACCTTTGCCCTCCTCTTGAGAGTCATACCGAGGTAGATCTGTCTGTACATAGAAGTCAAAAGATCCGCAATGTATTGCGATCATATCGTCATATCCATGACTCGGAAAGTAGGAAAAGATCGGAAGAAAAGAATCGCATATCGGGTATGCCCAGATGACGCCTGCTACTCGCTTTTTGATGCCTTCCATCATAACCCGACCGGAAAAGAGACTCGGAACATATGCAAAAGATCCACCCACGCGCGTCACTATAACAGCGCAAATGCAACAATCGTAGCGAGAATGATGGCGATTGCGCTTGACTGTACAGCATTGCCACCGGGCAGACTTGCAGCGCCAGGCATCGTGAAGTGGGTAAAGTTGCTGATCCCGCAGAGTTCCGAGCCGTTCATCTTTGAGGTGGGGAAAAAGACGTGGGGAAGGCCCTGGTGCATGTCGACGTTTAATTGACCAGAACTGGTAATGGTATAGTTCTTGCACGAGACCACATCGGTCACAACCGTACCAGAACCGAATGCGGTGGGAAGCATAAGGTTGTAAGCGCCTTGCTCGGACCCGGAGTTTGAAAGAACGGTGACGATCTGATTGCCTTCTTCGCCCTTTCGGAGGACCACATTGCTATCGTCGGAATAGATGACCCATGACTTGTAGTCAAGGAACGCTGGATCAGTGTCGATGGCCTGTCTTCGGATCCTGTTCATCAGCTTGACGAATTGGTACAGCTCGGAGTTTGTGTTGTATTTTGAGGTCCAAAGTGCCTCACGATTGCCGGGTGTGCCGTTGCCAGAGAAGGCTTGTTCTTGGCCTTGATAGACCATGGGAACACCGTCTGACATGATGGTCCAAGCAATCATGGATTTCCCAAGCTGTGAGCCATTAAATTACGTACTTATAATCACCGAGAGAGATAACTTACTGAAACATCCTTGGTGTAGGAGGCAAAGCGAGGAAGATCGTGATTCTCAGAAAAGGAGGCCAACGCAGTTGTGTCTGCGCATTGATCAGAAGTCAAGGCGATCTGGGTTGTCAAAGCGCTAATATTGCCTGATGTGAAGGCCTTGATGGCTGCGAAGTAATTTGGGTAATTGGTCATACTGGGGAGGAGGGTCTGGTATGGGCAAAAAGTAGGTGAGTCTCCGTCGTAGACCTCTCCGATAGTGAAAACACCTGCGTCTCCGGAGAATGAGGACAAGAACGCGTTGTTGGTGTGTTTCGCGGCATCCAAACGAAGGCCATCGACAGAGTAGTTTGAAACCACTTCTTTGATCCAGTCGCCCATCATGTTGACCACGTCTTCAGAGTCAGTGTTCAGATCAGGGAGAGCAACAATATCGTCTCCAAGCCAGCAATGCTGAGCCTCCGTAAAATTGTCGAAGTTCTTGACGAGGCAAAATGGGTGAAAGTATTTCTGGTCATTGAAAGGGTGGAAGACGGAATAATCAATGGAGCTGAACTGGCCGCCTTCCAGAGGATATCCCATGTCGTTGATAGCAGCGTCC
Source organism: Pyrenula massariospora (assembly GCA_021030905.1). Taxonomy (NCBI): domain Eukaryota; kingdom Fungi; phylum Ascomycota; class Eurotiomycetes; order Pyrenulales; family Pyrenulaceae; genus Pyrenula; species Pyrenula massariospora. Next base: position 329,531 of record JAGFMI010000006.1, read on the forward strand.
AGCATCAGCCACATGCCTCTGTCATGGAGAGCTTTGCTCAAGGCTCTCAGGTCATCTGGAGTCCCAAAATTCTTATTGACCTCGTAGAGGTTTTGTGGCCAGTAGCCATGGTAACCCTGTCCCTCTTTTGTCGTCTGCGGAAAGTTTTCGGTGATTGGGGAAATGTAGATCGCATCGAAGCCCATGCCTTGAATGTAATCAAGATGTTGGATGATTCCTTGCCACGTCCCACCACAATACGCGTTGTCTTGCGGGTCGCAAGGCTTATTAGTGTCGCCATCAGTCAGAGCGAAACGATCGGTCATGATCTGATATATCGACCTTGACTTCCATTCCGATGTGCCTGCGGCGGATACCTGTGAAGCGATCGCAGAAAGGGTGGCCAAGGTGCATATCGACTTGAGGTTGAACATGGTGGATGAGTGTCACCTGTGCGGCCAACACAGAAAACGAATGTCAAGTCAATCTCTTCAATTGAGGCCAAGCCAATTGAGGTTGAGGTGTCGAATGCAACGAAGCAAATCCTCTGATCAGGAGGGGGTGGTTGTTTTCGACAAAGGGTTGAATTGGATGTATGGCAAGACGGCCCCAGATTAATGCGCCGAGGGTTCCAGAACTGATAGCGTGGGTGTAGATGATCGAGGTCTCTGATTCAAGATCAGATGAGCAGAAGCGACAGTAAGGGGAGGTGGTTAAGAATTAATTTTACTATGTATGGTTGAACGATTGAAACAAGTATGAGGGAAGGACGATAGTTGGAACAATGAGCGAAAGAAGCCTCGTTGGGAGGGCGATAACGAAGGGAGAGGATCGCGCAAAAAGGCGAGGGAGAGGGAGCAAAGAACTGGAGCAGGAGAGGCCGGGGTGGGTGAGGGTTTGGGGGAGGGTGAGTGGCCCGGTGGAGTTGCGGCAGAGGGTAGCGCGCAAAATGGTGCATCTATCCGGATCGGGCTAACCAGCGCTGCTTCTAGGTCCGGGGCTAAATTGGCTGCTCGACGCTCCCCTGGACTTGTCCACCGTGGACTGTGGCCGTTACGTACTGCACATTTGGCAGACGCCAGACCGTGGACGGGCTTTCCGGCTGCTCAGCAAGGTCCGGTATCACATCTATGAAGGCCGCAGCACTCGTCAGGGGTCGGTGTATCAGGGAGACAGCAGGGCACATCACATGTTCAGGGCCGTGGGTTGGGCTTTCCTGCTTCTCTGCACCGTACCATCCTTCCAGACCACCACCTGCAGAATCGCCGGGAACCTGACCGGCTGTGGTTGCGCACCATCGAGCGTTGGTGGGCGTCTGGACAACGAAGATACTTGGCTTCCCGCTGATTTGCCTCCCATGGCAGGGGTCCGTGTCTCCATGCATCGACGCTAGCGAACCTATTCAATGATCCACTAACGTCGCCGCTCGCGCCTCCCGCTGTGATTTGTCCAACCCTAGTCGCATTCTCGTCGCCAAATCATACTACTGGAAGCCCAGCTCTGCCCAAATTGTGCCCTTTATGCCGCCACTCATCCTGCCCATTGGACCGGCTTTCCGTCAGATCATCTTCTGAGCTCGCCGCTCACCCCAGTGGTTGTTTACATGTCGCCTGAGAGGGCAGCTTGGGGAGATGAGGCCGAGCAGGTGGCAAAGTACACGTCCAGGAGCGCAGGGATACGCGTAGAGAAAGTCGGCCACAGAGTGGAAGGCGCAGGTCACCAAACGCGGCCAAGCTTTTCCCACGTGATCGTCCCCAGTTTTAGCCGAGGCAGGAAGGTGGGACACGCTCCAACGCCATCGCGCCTTCTTTCAGGTACGCCCAGCCGACCTTTATCTCTGGCCATTGATCACGACACTCATTGAGAAGCACCTTTGAGAGCGTCTTTACACTACAGAATTGGCCCCTCTATTATTTTCTAGTGAGCTCTTTGTCCCGTTGTTGAGCCCCCGTTTCTGGAGCCCCCAAAAATATTTAGAGACCGGCTCAGTACTGGCACACTAGCGAAGCTCGCTTGTTCGCCCGGCATCTCCGGCTCAAACATCGACGATCATCACGATCTTATGCAGGTCCCAGAAAATTTTCCTTTCACCAGATATCTACATGTGACTGTTATCGATCTACTATTACAGCTTGCTGAGTCTATCCGACTACAATCGTTGGGTCTGGGTGAGTATGCTGAGAGATCTGCTTTCACAAGCGCGCGGGCTGGTCTCGCGTGTGGGGACGCAAGCCACAGTTCTGCACGGCACTGGCGCCATCGTGTGTTCTCGAATCTTGGGCGAAGCTTTGCCATCAAACTCAATCGAATCTTCGATATCGCTGTGTTCTAGCCATCGAGACAACTAGATTAATTGTTTGAGCTTCACTGCTCGATGACAGTGCCTGCGAAAAGGGCCGTCCCGCCGCTCTGTCTCCACATAAGCTTGAGCTGTCAACTTTGCTGATCCTCCACGTTCGATTAAGCTCCTCGTATTTCATGCAAGGAACAACCGACCGCGAAGCACCTATTGGCGGTGATTCAAGATCAATCCTACGATTTTCAATAGTTTCTACTTACCTTCCACAGCTTCTGCGGTGAGATTCTTCCCATTAAAATCGGTGAGATCCCTCGCACATCAGGCAAGACTATTTGTTGGCTTTGCATCTCTCTCGATTTCGGTCCGCCATAATCTACCGTAAATCGTGTGCCACCAACCCCTTATTGATAATATGTATCGTGATTTTACAAACGCAACCTCCAGCGTCGCCAACAGACGAACACATAGACCTCAAGCCATTTCAAACTATTGTAGTGACGTCGTCAACACGGCAAAGTTGTGGCCTATGGTGCTTGGGCCAATTTGCGAGAAATCTTACCCCAGACTTGGCGTCTCCACTGCAATTTATTTTTCCAAAGAAGACTTCACTCGGAATAAGCACCCTATTAAGCGACCTGTATTTTAAGATCGATTACGTTCTTTTGGACCTTGGTGTCCAAATCGCACGGCAACGAAATAGAGTCTCGCCATCACACTTTTCTATGTGTCAGTGTGGATATCAAAAATGTCTTTAGATGACCCATGTGATGCCGTGGCTGTCAAAGACTTACCAAACAAACAACATGTAATTTTCTGAAAATTTGCTGTGAATTTCAAGCATTTCTTAGTGGGAAATTATACTCGTTTCCTGCACGGATGCGATAATTGAGAGTATTGGAAGGCGTTATGACGTTCATAACTTGTGATAAATTCTATTCTACTCTGCAATTCTCTCGACGCCATTGCTCTATCGAGGCCCTCTCGATCATACTTGCCAGTTCAAGTTGCCCCTCTCAGAGCCATTGCACCAAGGATATTAATTTCCAGTTCCTTCCTCTCACCTTCAGAAACCCGGTCGCTGCCCACAACAATGCCACTTTTAGATTTTGGAAGCGCTGGGAGCTTGTAAGTCTTCCGAATTTTGATAAGATCTGCTACCGAGCTCAACGATGCATCATCGAAAGCGACACTTCTTCCCTTGATCGATCCGTCCAAATGTTCCTGTATGTATTCTGATGTCACTTCTGGGGTTGTCGAAACCTTTAGCACAAGTAAGTCTCGAGTTTGATCATTGACTCCAAACTTGCGAAATGACTCTGCAATCTGGAATGGCTTAGACTTTAGTTGTCAAGCTGGACTTTCAAAGCGCACGAACATTATTGTTGGGGCTCAAAGCGAACACAATCTCAGAATGTACGTTCCGGGATTTCAGGCGGTCGTTCAGGTAGTCATTCATTGCCCGAAACGCCGCAGCAAGTGCATGAGTCGTGGAAAGAACCTTTGCCATCATACTCTTAGAATACCCGAGAAGAATATAATGCTAGGGCGGCCGGATCATCATACCGCACTAGCATCTATGAAAGCATATTCGAACTCGGCATTCCCAGCAACGAGCTGCTCCCTTAGGAATGCTGCATTTTGTACGTCGCGATACAGAGCGGCATAGAGAATAAGCTCGGGAGGCAAATGTGGTAGTCGGAATGATCGCAACATCTTTCGTTACTCGTTCTCAGCATTGCAATTGTTTGATGACGAGGCAGTGTCACGCTCATAGTCCCAAAGTGCACTTCTCGAACTTTCCGCCAACCGGAGAAGCTCCACGTCACATGACCCGAGAGCTCTCGCCTCCGGCGCTATCATTGTCGTCATATTTCAACCTTCTTCTTCGTCTCTATTCTTTCGCCATCATCTTTTTGTCCGGCAGATCATTGCGGAAATCATGGCATTCATACTCCGGCGGCCCTTCGCCGTCTCCTCAACTCTCAACCAGCTCCCCAAATCCCCAGCTTCGACAATCCGCTTCTTCCACCATACACCCGCCAAACCATCCACAATCTTTACCACAAAGTCGTCTCGGACAAAGTCATCCGCATCAACTCTCAAATCGCCCATCCTCCGCAGTGCTTTCAAACGTACATATCAAACCGGCCCAGCGTACTCTGTTCCCCAAGCAAGCGGCAACCTTGGACAAAGGCTTCTCTACGCCGGCGGTATCATTGGCGGCACTGTCATCGCCACAAACTTGATCTTCAACCGTGAGACCCGCGAAGATGGCGGCATGCCTCCGTTTGAGAGGGAGTTTCTTAACGAAACTTTTATGCACACTGGTCTTGGGCTAGGCGTCATCGCGGTTGCAGCCAAAGCGCTCCATAGTAATGGCTGGAGCTATCGTCTCATGGCCATGAACCCATGGGCAGTAATCGGTGTCAGCTTGGCAGTGAGCATCGGCACTATGTACGGAACCTTCAGAACGAGTCCTGACAAGTAAGCCTTCCTACTCCAACTCTCTACGTACCAACTTCTAACCCCGCGACAGCTACGTCCAAAAATACGCCCTCTGGACCGGTTTCAACCTCGCCCAAGCCGCCGTCCTCTCCCCTCTCCTCTTCCTCCAACCCGCCCTGCTGGCCCGCGCCGGCCTCTACACCGTCGGCATGATGGGCAGCATCGCCTTCGTCGGCGCCACCGCCAAGCAGGAAAAATACTTGTATCTCGGCGGACCCCTCCTCGCCGGCGTCGCGTGCGTCGCCATCTCCGGCCTGGCCCCGCTCGTCCTCCCCGCGACCGCCGCGCGCACGCTGCTCTGGTCCGAGCGCATCTGGCTGTACGGCGGCCTCGCGGTCTTTGGCGGGTTCACGCTGTACGATGTGCAGAAGATTCTGTACCATGCGCGGATGGCGGAGAATGGGGCGGTGGCGAGGGATGTGGTGAATGAGAGTGTGAGCTTGGAGCTGGATTTTCTCAATATTTTTATCCGGATGGTGCAGATTTTGGGGATGTCGCAGCGGAGGAAGTAGGGGTGTGGAATGGCGAAAAGGGGAGACTGTGGGAGTTGGAATTGCGTTAGCGTCAGCATATCTCTCGGTTTACATTTCGGGCATAAAGAATGAAAACGTATATTCCGCTCAATACCTCTGTGAAATACAATTTATTCTAAAATCTAACAACGGATGATCCACCACCGTAATCTATCAAAACATTCCTCCAATCCGTGTCCAAGCCGTTCACCGTAGCTCCGGTTAGACAATCCACATCCAACCTCTTTGATGAGCTTCCATCCTCGACCGGAAGATCCTCCCTGCCTCGAAGTCCTGTCAGACGCTCCTTCCCCCCGCCCCTGAACTTCAATGTCCTGCTTCCCAAAGCGGACTCGTATTAGGCGCTATCAATAACGGTTGACAAGGCGCCGGCGAAAAGGCGGCGCAGGAGGGTGTTTGGGGAGTACATGGTTAGCTGTTGTTAAGGTTGGTGGGTTTGCTCCGACGAGGGGGGAGAAGTGTTTTTGAGGCTGTTGTCGGGTGCTTAGATGGGAGGGAGGGGATCGAGGGTGGTTTAAGGGGTTAGGAGAGGCGTTTGGAACACAAGGGTAGATAGAGTAAATCTTAGCTCAGATTTCAGAAGTAGACATTCAGCGTCAAGAGACAATCACGCGAGACCTTCTAACCCCCTTCCTAACCAATCATCTATGCACATCAAACCCCAAAAAACTCCCCGCCCATCAACTCCTCCACCTTCCTCGTCCACCGCCTCACCTCCATCTCCACCCCCTCGTCATCATCCTCCAGCATCTCATTGACATACACCGCCACCTCGCTCCCCGCATTCTCGACCCACTCCTCCCCCAGCTCCTCCGTGAGCGCCGCCTGCAGCCTCACGCTGGCGAGCCGGACCTCCGCGCTGGGGTTGGAGCGCAGGGCGCAGATGGCGGTGTTCATGGAGGCGTGGTGTGCGGGGGTGGAGGACATGGCGGTGGTGAGCGCGACGATGGTGGGGATGAGGAGGGGTTGGATGTGTGGGGCGAAAGAGGGGAGGCGGGCGAGGCGGAGGGAGGCGATTAGGGGGGTGGAGAGGGAGGTGAAGAGGTTGGGGGCGCTGAAGTGGGAGTCTAGGTCGTGGGTGAGGAGGGGGAGGAGGGTGGAGAGAGTAGAGTGCCAAAGGGCGATGGTAGTGGGCGACGGCGGGTCGTTCGGTGTGGAGGGGGTGCTGTACGTCGAGTTGGTGTATTGTAGGACTTCGACGGCAGGTTCGAGGATGTAAGATGCGTAGGATGTGAGGAGGGATTTGAGGGTTGTGAAAAGGTAGGCGCAAAGATTGAAAGCGGAGATCTGGCGATGGGCTTTACCAGAGGGGTTGGGGAAGTCAATAGCCCAATCCATGAGCCGAGCAAACAGAGGACGGAAAGCCGAGTCATTAAGCTTGTAAACCATCTTGAGGAAAGTAGAATGTAGGGCGCTTTCAATCTTGGTGATTTCGTCACTGGTGTAAGTTTCTTCAGTAGGCGAAGACAAGTGCTTTCTGCGCAGGTCGAGCATCTGTGTGAATAAATCCAGCACCGAGTCGCTAGCTTTGACAACAGAGGACTTGGAATTTGATTCAATGGCTTTGCTCACCACTTGGACCGCTTCTAGAACAGCGTCCAAGCCTTCCTGCACAACGGCCGGTAATGTTCGATAGAGCGAAGCTGTTGTCGCCTGAAGGTCGAGCTTCGTAGCAACGACGTCCAACAGTCTCTGCCGTGCAGTAATTAAATTCTCTTTAAGATCTAGACCTGCAGACTCCGAGCACAGACTCAATATAGCGTCAAGGTATTCTTCAGATATCATGTATGGAAGGTTAGAAACCACGGATTCCATGAAAATGAATGCAGACTTTTGGATCTCGGCACTGTCGGAATCTACCTCTAGATTACTGCTCACCACGCGGAAACATGAAGCAAGGGCATCTGGCAGGAGTGGAATGAATGTATCTTTGCAAACCTCTACCATGGATGCCAGGCAGAGTAAGCTGAGTATCATTGTCTGGACATCAACTTGGCCAAGAGAAGCTGGTCCAGCAACCACCTGAGCTGACGCCATAATAGCGTCCTGATACCGACGGCCATATTTCTCTGATATTTGGTCAATGCAACAGAGAGCAGCCCGCTTGACGGCGAGATCCGAACAGTTTTGAAGAACACTTGTTAAGGGCTGCAAGCATTGAACGATTACCGATTGAGCAGGTGCTGAGATTGCTGGCTCCTGTTCTATGCGATGATTTATTAGCTTGAGGGTCTTCTGTCTTAGGTCGTCGTTGTCATCTTGCAGAATCAAGCTCGTCGTTATTTGCAGGAGTTCGGCGAGTGAAGGTAGCCTCAGCAAAGCATCAATAGCATCATGCACAGTCTGTTTCATATCTTCCTTGGAAGCAATGGCTGAATGCAGACCTAGTAATTGTGATAAAACCTCTGAAAAGCCTTTGCGGATAGATGAGCCAGCCACAGAATCTTTGCGAAGAACTTTATTCAGAGAGTTGCGAAGCTTGGGGCTTTGAAAGAATCGTGGTAAAGCTCCAAGCAACTTGGATGCGGCCATCTGGCGCTCCTCCATGTCAGCCGGGCCAAAATTGAGAACAGTCTGTGCAAGTGAAGAGTCAGAGGAGAGAGCATCCTCAGCTAATGCTATTAATTTGCAATACGTCGTGAGTTGGACGTCGACTGAGAATACCGAAACAAGGTCCACCATAAATGTCCGTGTCTCGTAACCGTCAATATCTCTGACAGAAAGAAGAGCAAGAGCTACAAAGAGGAAGTCAGAAGGGCCAAGTCTAATGATCAATGTTTCAAATAATCCAGCGCGGCGATGGGACGGAATATGTTCGAAGGCGGCTGTAAAGCTCGAGAGAAGGTCTGAGGCTCCTGCCACAACATCCTTTTTCTGCTGCCGCAGAGACTCGATCAGAAGGGGAATTACTTGGTCGATAGTCTGGTCAATCACGTGGGCGGAATAGTCGTCGTCCCTGCGCAAGATGTTGGAGCCAACGAAGGTGAATATTGGCATTATACTATGCAACACAGTATCTGGCGCCAGACGAGCAATGTTCGCAATGAGGAGTAGTGCAGTGTTCTGGACCTGCTGATTTTCGGTAATCCGGACACAGTCTATTATATAATCAACGCGGATGATTGAAGGGTCAAGTTTGAGAGACGATAATACTTTGACGTTCTTGACGATAGCTAGTAAGATGCTTAGTGTGAGATTGAGAACATATGAAAGGTCCGAGGAAAGCCTGGTCCTTAGATGGTGCAGAATTCCCATCCACTTGAAGAGCCCTGCGAGTAATTCTGGCCTGTCCTCAGGGGCAGAATCATCAATGAACTCGAGTAAAAATGTCGATCGGTGAACCAACGGCATCAGCTGCTCAGACGTCTGTTCGCTGACGGCAGTAGCCGTATTATTGCTTAGACGTCGCTTTTTATGAGGTCTTGACTGTTCCACGAGATCAGGTGGTAGGATCGCGGCGTTGCCTAAAAAGCTGACAAGCACTTCAGTAGGAGTGTTTATAGCTCTTAGAAGTTCTTTTGCGAGTCGAGCCGACTCTTCACGCTCTGTATCTAGCGACAGAGTAGTTTCCAATAATATAGTGCAAATTCTAACCCGGTGTTCATCTTTCAAGGAAGGCCAGATGTTGATGAAACAAGCTTTTATTGGATTTAGTAGCGATAATCGAATATTTGGACTGTCTTCAAGAATAGCCGCAATCGTATCTGACAAGTGCTTGTCCTTGGTGGCAATAATCGAGGCAAAATTGCGCTCTAGTTCATCAAGCCCGACATTTTCCTTGGTTGCAATCTCTTCCGCTTTATCCATCGCATTAGATGCCCACTGCTTTAGCGCCGGGAGAAGAGCAATGCTTCTATAGTGTGACCCAACTTTGTCAACTGTTGAAAGCATGGAGATAAGCTTTGCCTTCACAGCAAAAAGCGGCGTATCCAGGATTTGCCCAATCAGAAAATCAAAGAAGGTCGCTCGAAGCGTCTTCTTTAGGCTGGTTGTCTCTGTCTTGGATTTCTCACCAAAAGAGCTCAAGTTACCCTTTAAGGCACTCACAATCACCCTACCAACATGGGCAAGATCAAGAACGCACTCTTCCAAAGCGGGAAGTAACACTCTTTGCATAATCCGGGACAGATCTCGGGCAGGAAGTAGGTGGCCTTGACCACCTCCAGTCTCCCCGTGTAAATCGAACGTCTTTGATTGGACCTGGTCCGAGTCTTTTGAAAGATCTTCGGCGAGGCATTTTATTGCTTCCGAAGCCATCTCTCTTACACCCCTGAAAGAATCTTGGAGAGCTACTAGTAGATATGGGATCAGTTTTTGAAATTCCAACGATATCTGCGCATCTTTTACCGTCATAACGATGGTCTGCGCAGCGACCATGCGCGATCTCGGAGATTCATGTTGACACATCACTCGAGTGAAGAATGATAGATAGAGAGGATCCTGCAGCGCAGAATTCCCCTGAAGAAGCGGCAAAGCCCTGTATCTGTGGACCAGGCTCGGATTTGAAGAAGCATCCGTGAATAACTCGTAGAGTGGGCTCCATCGAAAACTTTGGACACTCAGAAAGGAAGAAATTTGCAGTGGATTGGCAGAGACGCGTTCGACTAATTGAGAAAAGCGTTCTTCAGTTGTTGTATCAGGTTCGATCCTTCCAATCGGCTCCTCATCAGGCATATCAACACCTTGAACATATGCCTCGGGCTGCAGGCTGATTAGGAGCTGCGACTCCAAGCGAGCCTGGTCATGCTGATATTTTGACGAAGCTTCGGATAGCAACGTCGAAAGGCCCGGCTCGTCTTTCAGAGAGTGAACGAGGGAAATGAGCCTTGAGAGGGCTTTGTGGTCGTCCAGCCTGCTACCAGCATAGTCCTCAATCACAGCAAAGATTGCATGAAGAGCTTCGATCAGATTTTCCTTCTTCAGATGTCCTGCACGCATCACTGTGCGAATAAATTCAAGTTTACCTTCGTGACCACCCTTGTGTAGGATAGATAACACGCCGATGATAAGACTGATCACGAGCGAGCTAGTGTCATATTGAGCACCAATGTCGAGCAAAATTTGTTCAATGTGTCTCACTTTCAGTACAGCCAAGACAGTTTTTCTGGAGGTACGCCGGTCTGCTAGCTGATTAGCCAAAAAAGACAGACAAATGATGCCGGCAGCCTGGTTGTCTTCGTTAAAGGACTCGACAATTGTCTCCATTAATGCGCGAATAGACTCGTCTGCTAACGTTGTATTACTCGCTAGAACGATCGCAATCGCGTAGCATGCAAGAGTCAGCTCGGTAGAATGCGGAGCTGCTAACCCGTCGCTTAAGATTGGTAGAATCTTTGTCAGTACATCATCTTGCCGCTGTCTCTGCACTTCAACTCTTCCCGACCTTGCTTGCTGCAGCCTCCCAGCAGTAGCTTCTACGCATATGCCTGCCCAAAACCCGAGCAAGCTGTGGTGTTGAGACCCATTTCGACACACTTGTAATGCATAATTGTTGAATTGAGAGAAGAAAGAGTCATTAGTTGTAGCACTGTAAAGGACGGTATGCCGGGGCGGCGTAGTAAAAGCCTGACGGTAGGGGTGCAAGAACTTAAAAGCTGGTGGGATGCGCTTTGGTAGGATTGAGAGTAGATTTTGAAAAAGGGGTGTTAGATGGTATGGAAGGAATGTGAAGAGAAGAAATGATGTGTTGTACTCGTGCACGCTGATACAGCAGTGTCAGTCCAGTCTTGCCAATAGCGAAGTAAACGTACCGGAACCGCCGAACCAGCCATTCCACTGCTTTGACAGCTGGTCTTAAGGACAGCCTATCGCCCACCTCAGCTAGAAATCTCTCAATAGTTTCATCGAGCTCCGAGTTCTGCTGAGCAGTCATCTGTGTGCGCTCTTGGTTCTTGCTATCTGCGCTGAAAAGGCTGCGCGAGAAGACATTGTATCTGGGATCGAGAACACAAAGTTCGTCAAAGCCTTCTGCACAGATCTGGAAGATCGTCTCAAAGTCCTGCGATCCGGCGACCTTTTTGTCGAACAGCAATGATTGCGAATGTGCGGTTTTTTGAGCTTTAAGGTCGAGCTCATTTGTGGAGTTCCTAGCGATTTCACTCAGTTGCGCTGCAAAGAGAGTGCCCATAATGTTGTTGATTTGATATTTCAGGGGAGAAATCGACATCAATATTACTTCAAAGTCGCCTGAAAGCCATTGCGCCTCCACCCGCTACAACCTACGTCGTCCTATAGAATAAGTTTGCCTCGTCAACGCTTCACAAGGTGTTTGAAAAATAATTTACTGCCAAAGAAATTTTACGCGAGACCCTCGGCAAACCTTTCTCTGCCCACTTCTCCACCTGCGGCTATTTGATGCTACGAGGTGTCCAAGGAACACGCTTTCCAGGCAAGTTGATCACCCTATTTGCTATTGACCATACTAATGAGTGATTTCCAGACTAAAAAGCAAGCGATTCCCAAGTTCTCCAGCTTCAAGCCGAAATTAAACAGCAGCAATCATGCTTCTCAATCTGCAAAGCTCCCAGGAGCTGGTCCAAACCCAGCAAGAGGGGAAGACAGCAGGTCAGGACAGCGCCATGAGACAAGATCTGACAAACCTCGTCGAGCGTATCGGTCAAAGTCACGCGACGCCCCTCGAAATCATCGATCGTCAAAAGATATTGCGCTAACTCATGTGGAGCGCCCACCAAAACCCAACAACGAGCAAGCTCTTGAAGGCAATGAAATCGGTGATTTCATAATTGACAAAGCTGGAGATCCCGAAAACGCAAAATATGGGACATTGAATCGTTACCGCGTCCCCAACTACTATCCTTCAGGGTACGGTAATATCCTTGGTGTGGCCAGAAATCAAAGCCAAGCGACTTCAAAAAACGGAAAACCTCCACTGGCTCGCCATTCTCCCGATCGGCGAGATATATACAAGTTCATCAAGTCAACAGATGATTATCATTTCGACCCATTTCGAGACTACGTGGGCTTTGATACCAGTGTCAGAAAGCGCAGGAAAATAGACAATGGTGGAAGTGACACTGATGGTGGCCTTTCCGACGAGGATGATCACTATCGCTCCTTAGAGGGCAAAAGAGAAGCGCAAATCACCGATGAAAACATCAAAGTCATTTCAGAAGAAGGCGATGATATACCCGAAGATGATAGCTTGAACAAACGGCAGCATACAGCCGTCCTCTCCAAGCACGTCGAGAATAACCCAGAAGACGTTGAAGCCTGGTTTTCCCTCATCGACTATCAAGATGAGTTTAAATCCGCTACTGCGACAAAATCTGAGATTAGAAGCATTAGCGATATCAAAATCTCCATTTACGACAAGGCACTCGCGAAGGTTAGCAACCATCAACAGAAAGAACAATTGATCCTAGGCATGTTGGAAGAAGGATCAAAGTTTTGGGACTCTAAAAAGCTAGCAACCCAATGGCGAAAATCCATTAACGACGAAGTCAAGAATATTAGCCTGTGGGTAAAATACCTCGATTTTCAACAGACACATTTTGCGTCCTATTCGTTTGATCAATGCCGTTCAATTTACCAGGAATGTCTCCAGCAAATATCATCACAACCTTTCTCAAAGAAAAAGGATCAGCTCTACATTTATGTTTTCCTGCGGTGGACTTCTCTTTTGGTTGCCTCCGGTTATACTGAGCTCGGTATAGCTCTGTGGCAAGCAGTGCTGGAATACACATTCCTGAAACCTACTAGTTCACCGATTGCGTCAAATATGGGTGCTTTCGAGGCATTTTGGGAACGTGAAGTTTCTCGCATTGGCGACGATGGGGCGAAAGGCTGGAAAGTTATGCCTGGAGATGAAGAGATAGAACCCAAAGCGGACAAAGCGACAGGTCAGCTTGACGAGACAGACGAAGGCGTCTTTTCATCTTGGGCGGACTGCGAACAAAGTCGCACTCAAAACGCGAGAATGCCTGCTAGAGCGCTCGACGATGTCGAAGAAGATGACCCTTACAGAGTCATTCTCTGGTCGGATGTCAAAGATTTCCTCTTTCGACCTGGGACGGAAGAAGGTCAGAATATGCTTCTTGCAGCATTTTGCAAGTTCTGCAATTTGCCGCCAGTGGACCTTAAAGGGGCCTCGGAGGGTTTGACCTGGTGGTCTGATCCATTCTTAACCAAGGGTCCTAGCAATGTAGAACTGGGTACCGAAGGCCGCCAACGGGAGGAAGCGTCCCCGTCTCGGGACTCCAAGCCACAAATTATCGAGGAAGATAGCACTGTTAAACTTGCAATACCGTATGCCCGAATGTTTCCAGACACTACCGGGCTATTTGCATCAAAGACTAATACAGTATTCAGCCAATGGACTGGGAGCTACCTTTCAGATGATGATATGGTACCACTAGAATTCAAGATTAGAGCTTTGAAACTTCTCGTTCAAAATTTAGCAGAGCATGATATCCTTGCCGAATACGTTGTCGCGCTACAGTTCCAAGTTGATCGTATGGAAGCTAGGAAGTTCTCGAAAGCTTTGCTTAAGAAGCGTCCAAACAGTCTCCGCCTTTACAATGCATATGCACTCGTTGAGTCCCAGATAGGGATCCTAAAGGCTGCTGAGCGTGTCTGGTCAACTGCCTTATCGATGAGTATGACATTCAGCGAAGCTAATCGACGTATTTCGATTTTACTCTGGCGAACATGGATTTGGGAAGTGATACACACCAGCGACTTCAGCAAAGCTCTCGGGTTACTATTATCCATTCCAGAGGGATATTGCGACGCTGAAAGCATATCAGCATCAACACATTCACCAACTGATATCCTCAAGACCCAGCAACATCTCCGCTCGCACCTTGACCACGCTCTCTCCCTCCGCCTGCACCCTGACATTGTCTACTACTCTGAACTCCTCGCCATCCTTACATATCTCACCACCTCCCGCTCCCTCCCCTCCGCCCTCAGAACCTACACATCAATCCTCGACACCCTTTCCCCCTCGTCTCCAAGCCTAGAGACACTCCACCAGTCCTGCGCCACCCTTCTTCATCTCCACGCCCGCACCTCTCCAACCTACCAGCCCTCCCTCATAACGTCATCCTTCACCGACTCCCTCAAAGCATTCCCAACAAACACTCTCCTATTAAACCTCTACGCATACTACACCCGCCACGCGCTACTAACAGACCGTCTCCGCACCCTCCCCCTCATCAACTTTATCCTATCCACCCCCAACAACAAACGCGGCGCCTCACCTTCAATTATCCCACCTCTTTACCGAATATACGCCGAACTCCACCGACCCACCCATCTCGGCTCCACAACGCACTCCATCCGCGCAGCCTTCGAACAAGCCGTCTCATCCGTCTCCTCATCGCCATATATTTGGGAACTCTATCTCCGTTGGGAAATGTCCCTCCCCTCTAACGACAGCACTAAGCGACAGAAGGAACTTTTCTACCGGGCCCTGAGAGCCGTGCCGTGGGCGTGTAAAGAGCTTGTGCTGCTGGCCTTTGGCGACGAGCGGCTGGAAAGTTATTTCAGCTGGGACGAGAAGAAGGCTTTGTGGGAGGTTATGGGGGAGAAGGGGGTTAGGGTTCGGGTTGATATTAGTGAGATTTTGGAGGGGAGGGGAGGGACTAGCGATTAGTTGGAGGGAGCTGGGATTTCGGAGTTGGGCTAGTAGAAAACGATGTGAAACCGAGTTGAGGCTTCTGTTCATTTCATGCTTGGGGATTGATATTGGCGTAGCGAGAGGCAAACCATTACGCCCACACTATCTACCAACCCGACATCCTATCCACAGTGGCTTTCTTCTGTCCAAATCCGTCGTGAATCTTGTCAGATTATTGCTCGCGCTGGGTGTGCCTCATAAAACTGAGCTCGTGAGTCAGTACAACACCTGTTGTTAGAGAGTATACGAAGTAAAAGGTTTTGCAATAAGACTTGAATTATCGTACAGAAGAAAGACGAGAAGAAGAAAGACGAGAAGAAGAAAGACGAGAAGAAGATCATCGAGTTTGTGTGGCTAGACATCAAAACCCCGGGCTGATGCGATCTAGACGATGAGCAATCGTATGTCTGCTCGATCAAGGGGCTTCAGAAGCTCGCGCGGGATATCTTGGAGCCGGCGGCGGTGCAGATGCTGTATGGGTTTATGAAGGCGGATGGGAAGACGTTTGCGCCTGTGAGGGAGGATTTGGATGGGACTGAGGCGATCAATTATGGTGGGTCGCCATTGAAGACACTGGCTATGATGGATAAAGAGCTATTGAATGTCAAAACCGGAGCACAAGGTTGGATCATACGGCGGCGACGATTTTGAGAAAGGCTTCGGGAACTTGAACGACGACGGTAGGAATACCTGCACCGCATTGCAAAACGCGGAGCGCTCGGGCAGCTGGGGCAAGGTCTTCGGATGAGCGGTCTCGGTTGGTCAGGCGAATCTTATTGAGAGGATGTTTAGCGCAGCTGGCGTTGATGGGAACATCTATGGCTCACCGGGTGACATTTATTCAGATGACAAGGACATCCACGCCGCTACCAACGACGTCCTGAGTTGGATCAAAAAGCACCGACCGTGAAAATCGCTGACAGTCATTCGCCGCCATTCGGGAATTATTGAGGAATGATGGCCCAAATTGTAAACATCAGGGTGTTCGATTAGCTTAAGGCATATAGTAGATATAGAATTCTGGAATACTAAAATACATTCAAAATCATTATTGATCTATGCGTAAAATAGCCATAACACTTACAAATCTTAAAATTTTGATTTTAGATAGATATCAGGCCGGCTGTGTGCGAGGTTCAGTATCAGAAGTCACGGCGCATCCGATTGTTGTCACTGGCGACCGCTGCCATATATGATGCGCCATGACTTCTAACGCTCGGCCTTGATGCTACTCGACCAAAATAGTGATACAGGATACTGCAAGTGGTGTACTTTCGTGTACAAAGCAGCATTAATGCTTGTCAGCCGCACAATATCGTGCTTATGACAGCGAGGATGAATGGCTTAATGGAGCGGAAATACGGGCGCGCTGCCTCTTCCCAGTCTACCTGTCACACTGTCGAGGAATGTCCGACAAGTATAAAAGTTGCCCAGAAATAAGGGCTTTCGAAGTTATCCCTTAATTGGTAGTGGCACCATTTTAAGAAAGACGCACTGTCTCGTAGTAGATCAGGTGGAATATCATTTACCTCTTTGTGATGCTCCAAGCGCTCCTGGAATTTGTCCACAATGCTTTGTGCTTGATTCCGGTCTAGCCTTCGGAGACGACGCTGAGCCGCATTAAAGATGTCAGCAAGCGACTCACTAGAACTTCCAGACGATGAGAGCTGCTCATAGAAGAAATGAACGAAAAACATCGATCCAAGTGCGTGTGCCTTCCATAGCGATCCTGCGAATGCGAGAGCCCCGGATTCAAGAACTGTCGCTTGGAATCCAGTCATATCGTCGGTAAGGGTAGAAGACCCAAGACCGGTCAAGCACGCGCTCAGAAAAACCAGCTTCGCTCGGCTCCTGATATGCTGAAGATCTGAGACAAAGAAATCTTCGCGGAGGCGAATCCAGGATTCAAGTGGTTTCTCGTAATTCATGTCACCGTGCGTACCAACGTGTATGACATCACTCTTTTGGTAAAGATGGATGAATGCATCCTTTTCCAAACTGTCCGCACTGTTCAAATGGACAGAAGTTCCAAATTGGTCCGCAACATCCACGCATTCCATTGCAGTAGCTAGTAGAGTCGTCTGTTCTTCGTGCAATGACCGCGCGACAACAGAGAGGGTCGCGAGCCCTTGCGGCTTGGTCTTAGCGACTTCGGAGAGTTCTTCAAGGACTGCAAGGCTTGGAGCTTGATAAATTGTAAACTTTTCGATCAGTGGCTCGCCGTTGAGTTCTAACGCGGCGAATGGAACCCTCGCCAGATGGCCAGCCGGGATGAAGCATAATCGCTTTGGTGATTGTCTTTCCAGAACGCCTTCAATGGGAAGGATCAAGGCACTTGATAGCTCATTGATTGCCTTACCGAGCTTTTTGCGTTCCCCCGGCTTCCGGTCTAACCGATGAGGATTGTTTTTACAATTGACGATAGTGAAGATTATCGATGTCAGTCGCTGTATCTCCCAAGTACCAAAGCTGGGCAGCTCGGAAAACCACCTTGCATAATGAATTCCGGAAGTATCGAGACAAAGAATCCCAAGGCCTTCGTGGATTAGAGTCAGATGTACAACAAGAGTGTCTGGGTCCATCCAAGTCGCAAACCTCTCCAGTAAGTCCTTCTTTGGGAGCAATTTCGGGTATTGAGATGATCGGTTGGATGATCTGGTACTTTCCGGTTCAAGACCATGCTGTTTCCGCAGCGAATTACCAATGCGGCGTGCTTTGCCCATCTCAGCATAGCGAAGAGCTTCCTCAGTCCAAGTATTATGTGTTGCGCTCTCATCAACTGCCCTAGGAGCCTGTTTGTCGTAGCAAGTGTGAAAGTGCAGGCAAGCCCATACAGTCCAATCAAACGACTTCTCGGCATCGCTATCATCATACTGGCTCTCCTGTATCACCTGATTCGCGATTCGAAGTCTTTGTTCGATGATCAGTGAGCAACTGCACTTCAGTAGACCTAAAGCCTCGGTCCATCTGTCCTGGAATATGTAGACTCGAGCTACGTGGACGAGCTTTTTGTAGTCCTCAAGATTGTGGTGGTCTTGAGGATTATGAGAGAGGCAAAGATATGATGCGGAGCTTTCAAGACGCTGAAGGAAGCGAATACTATTCGCAAACGCCGTTCGCTCCACGCAAATTACGAAAGCTATCCAGGTATCATGGGCAGACCTATCCCATTGCATCACTGTTGAAAAGATTTTGTATGGTTCATTGTCCAGTTCTTCGATGACTTGTCTGGCAAACTCCGTTTGTCCATAATTCATTGCTAGGTTCGTTCGCCGATATAATTCCATCATGCGTTCGAAACCACTCTGTGGAAGTTCCCCAGCCAAAATCTCAGCTAACCGTTTCTGTGCTTTTTTAAAGGCGTTCCTACGAACGAGACGTCGCAGCTCGATCTTCCTTTTCCATGTCGAATTCTGGTTCGTCCAATTCTTTAGCGTTGCTCTCGCGTTTTCGTCTGTAAATCGTATCGGCCAAGTGCCTTCAAGCTTAGTGTAGAAGCGTTTTAAACCTTCATCATTCCCGGTCGCAGTGAGGCTTTTGAGAATTTCATCCACCACTGGCTTAAATGAGTCTGGGGGGATTTTAGGGTCGTATCCGAATATGGTAATATCGTAGGCGCGTTCGAAGTATTTTGAAACGTCAGCATTCCGATTTACCTCGGCCATCAGCCGACCATAAGTTGCGCAAATCTGTGCCAGTAGAATCTCATTTGATGTCGTTTCGCACAGCCCTATTCCATAAAGTAGCAAACGGGAGACACACTTGAAGTCACCAGATGCCTGAAGACGGGATTCTCGCGGCCTCAACCTACGTGCTAGACGAAGGCACACAACGGTGAACATATTGCTCATGTCATGGTAGTTGAGGATGCGTTGGCCAAGATTCTCTCCTTTCGTTTTAGACTCAACGGCAGTCTCACACATGATAAGACCTATGTCTTTTATGAAGTATGCCCACAAGGCCCCAAGTACGTGTCCAGTTGCGTTGTATGCTTGCTCAGCAGCCTGCACATCGGCTTGGAGGTCAGATATACTTGCAACGTGGCCGCTCCCAACATGTATCCAGCGCAGCAGCTGGGCACACGATCTTCTCAGATACGCCGCAGCTTTGCAGCCTCCCACGCTTTGAGAAGTCTCGGCTTCTGTTATAGGTTTGGTGCACGTCTCAATGGCTCGTTCTATGCTTTGCAGAGGGGTCTGCAAGTCTGAAGATTCATCAAAAGGCGGCAATGTTGTGTCAAGCCCTGAGACTGGATGAGGTTCAACGTCGAGTGTAACGAGATGTGTTCGAGGGTTTGGCCATGTTGGGTCATAGCCTGTGAGCTGCGCCAGGAATCTTTGCAAATCTGTCATCCTGGAAGGGTCTTGGGCACTGTCAAAGTAACATGAGTCCCCAAAATTGATGGAAGATATCACGAGCCTGATCACGAAAAAGATGTAATGATTCTAGTTACACGAAACGATGGAAGACAATTGGGGCTGGTTCCAGACCGGATTCAGCTGAGGTGTCCTTTCCTCCTCTCATTGCATGATCTGATTTGCCGCCACAAGCAATAGCAATGCAAAAAGCAAATATGGCGAGCTAAAAGCTGCAGGGATGCAGCACTTCCTGCCTCGCCGCCTTGTTTACCACCACCCCAAGCCTTATTTTCATTTTCTGTTTTCTCTAGACTACGAGGTCAGTCCACTTTCAGTATTACAGTTATGAGCGGCGGCCAATACATTGGACATTATTTCTATAGCGCCGGTATTAGTCCGAAAGAGCTCCGGGTAGGCAACATCGTGTGGGACTATAGGCAGCCTACGAGGAACTTTCCTTATCAGCATGGCGAAGAGTAATCCTCCTTATGCGGTTGAAACGTTGGAAATATTAACTTATCTCTAGTCTCCTCACGAGGAAAGACTTGTTCGACTCGAGAGAATACTCCCCTCTGGATGTAAAATTCAAAGACAACACTAGATTTTCGGCCGGAGTTGGAGTCGAGAGTATTGCTTGGCTAGGAGGTGATTGGGGACACAGCAAGGAGGTTCATATCACATCAGAAAATGCCGCTGAAGTGCATGTACTTAGGTAAGGATATCTGTTAGCTTACGATGTTCAGACGACTGATGTGTACCAGTGGACAACAAGAGAAATTCTGCAGGCTCATCATTAACAGCCCAGATGCGCGTGAATGGCTTCATCGACATCTTTCCGCTGCATTTACCGCCGGTGCTAGGTTCCAAATGGCTTTCCGCCGACCAAAACTATGGTTATGCACAGGCTTCATATCGTTGGATAAGGGAGAGTATGAGGTCACGTACGAGGGTGGGAAAAGTATGAAAATTGCCACGACAGTTCCAACGCCCGCAATTACACTTGGGTCAAGTGTTGAGGGCCGCAAGACGCCAACGTCATCAACAAAGCTAGGTATCACCCAGAAATCAATCGTAGCTGCACAGTGGATGTTACTCTATTGCAAGAACGTACAACGCAAAGATCCACCCGGAACACCATACATGGTGAGGGTGACAGCTAAATATGCTCCTGATACTGTCAAAGGCAGCGAATCTGTGTTGGCCATGATATCCACTAGTCGCAGTGATATTAATCGAGCAGAGGAGCGACCAATCGAACTCTTCTATGATTCTGACGACGACGACGAAGAGAACGAGGAAGAGGAGGATGATCATGGTGTTGGACTTTTCGAACCTTTATTTCCAGAAGCAGGCAGCGAGGAAAATCAATTGTTTGATGAAGTACTCCAGGAACTAAAATGCGAATGATAATAATGGCGTTTAGACTACAGGGCTAAACGAAGGCTCGGTGGCGAAGTATTGTTGAACTCTTTACTACGCGCCCTGCTCTTCATTCTGGCAAGAGTCAGTTGAAGCATATTCGGCCAATCCCGACAAGCCTCAGAAGAGTATAATACCTCCTCCCTTAGCAGATTTTCCAACAGCTTGGTGGATTACAGCCAAACCAACTTTACCTTGATTGCCTGGCAATAGGATTGAACATCGACTCATGTGTGGGCACTTGCTTCGCGCAGCTTGTATCCATAATTTTGACTAGCCCACGTACGAAGCGGCATACTCTAGCCGTGCAATTCACAAAATTGTCTTCCTTGCGCTAAGCACGCTCTTGATAATCCAGTCGAACTTAATTAGCCTCAGAAGTTCATTAATAATCTCATCTGTATATCAAAAACCTTCAGACATCGTCATAGTGATGCAATTATAGGACATTGCATATCATGATTTCATTAGTACTCCTGCCAATAATGTGTCCTTCGTTTCGACGGCTCTTCGCTTGGCAGCCACATAAAGTTGAGAAATAGTGTTACGAGAAATACTCCGTCTTGACAGTATGACAGTAATGTACATGCATTGACGAGGCCTTATCTAGGTCGGAGTAAATCAGCCGAATATAGTAAAACTCCCAGAACAATACCTACCTACCTAGTGACTGCAGCCGACTCCGCAGGGCACCAACCTAGACACCTGCTGGGTGAGAACTCGGCCATTTAAAGCGTTGTGTCGCCTGCTCAGCAGCCTGCTCCCATGGTGATGGCTATGCCTGCCGGTTGAATACCATTTAGATGAGGGTCTCATAGGTTAGAGTAAGGGTCTCAGATCTAGAATCTGTTGGGGAGAGCCACTCGGGACCGGAATTTAGGATCCTAAAAGGCCAAGTGCGGTTACTCAGGTACATGAAAGCTTAACGTGGGACTATAGTGCTGATTAGTCGATTGAAGGCTACGTTCACGCACAGGTCTCAAATTCGGTCCTTGAAGCATTACCGACTCTGACAGCTTCCCATAAGAGGATGCGTGTTTGGATTGGTAGCTCATTGCTTTCACTCTTGATCTCGCTCTCGAGTCCCTTGTATAAACGTAAAGTCCATTAGCCTAAAGACTGTTATATTTAGCTTCCAAACATATTCTTAATCTTGACGCTGTGTTAGCGATAATATTTGATATAATGTATATCCGATTCTGGCGTAGTCAGCTACATGAAAGTCGCCAACCCCAACGGCCGTAACCCTGCCATGAATATCCTATAGAATGTATCCAACTGTTGCTCCGTATATGGAACCCAATCGTTCCCAAATTCGCTACATACAGAATTGAAAAGGATGACGTATCTCCGTCGTGACTCCTCATTTGCCAACCTCACTCCCCCCCGTCCTCTTCCTCTTCAACTCCTCTACACCATCCCCAACTCTAGCACCCGCAGCCTGCACAACCAGCAAACTCACCCCGCTCTCTCCAAGCACCTTCTCGCCCAGCCGTCCCAACGCGATAATCGCATCGTCGACGCCATGTGCGTGCCTGCTCATGGAATTGATATCGCTCCCACGGCCCAGTAGCACCATGTTCCCTGCGCCACTGGCGGCTTTGCTGACGTCCTCTTGGATGGTCTCGACGATCTGCGGGATGGGATCCGTGGACGCGGAGATGGGAAGTGATTTGTGCTGGAAGACGACTCTGGTGGAGAGGGCGTGGGGAAGGTTGTCACGGAGATTGGAGAAGAGGAATGCGTCGTCTTGGCGCTGACCCGGTGAGATTCGGGTAGGGACGAAAGGCGAGACTACGTTGTTGGAATGAGTGCGCACGAGATCGGTGAATCTAGGGGTCGAAGGGAGCGGAGTCGCTGGGGAAGACGTAGCATGGACGCCGGACTTGGGGTCAGTCGTCGATGAGTCGGTGGTAGTAGGAGAAGAGGAGGAATCAACCTCGAAAAAGACGACGGTAACGGTGACATCTTTGTTTTGGGCAAGACGAAGGGCGAATCGGAGAGCAAAGTGGTCGTCCGGCCCGCCGAAGTAAGGGACGAAAAGATGGTGTCCATGGGATTGCGTGATGGGTCGATTGTCGCCCAAGTTGCCGAAGCCGCGGTCAACAAAAACGCCGACATTGGTTTCAGAGGCCTGCTTGAGGACAGAGGACACAAAATGCGTGTACGGGCCGGTGGCAAGCTGGGTATAGGCGGCTCGCGGAATAAGAGCGTGCGCCCCGGAATCATCTTCAGTCGTGGAGCCTGACTCACTCCACGGAAGGAGGAGCAGATCCGCGTCGGAATCGGAGGCGCGGGAGAGCAGCGTTTCGGCATAGGAGCGTTCTGGAACAACGGCTACATCGCCGGCGACGGCAATGGCATTAAATCGTGCGAATGTGCGGAAGGCTTTAACCACAGGGTCAAAGGGGGCGGCCTCCTCGAGCTCGGAGACCTGCATGACTGACGTATAACGCTCGGTAAGTTCAATGAGCCGGAGGCCATGAATATCGAGAGGCTTGCGCCAGCGTCCCAGAGAGACGGTGTCTCTACGCTCCGCCGTCGGTTCTTCCGGCACACCTACGAGGTGATGTTTGCGAATTGTTGGCGCGGTTTCGACTTCACGGTCTCCGAGGAGCGCAATAAATTCGAAAAGCCCGGGTAGAGCGTCAAGGCGGAGGTAGACGAAGAGCTTTTGAATGGAACCAGACGAATGTTTTTCTTGTGCTGCGACCCGTTCACTCAGATTGTCATCCGGTAGGATTGTATTTCCGTCCCAGTCGATTTTGCCCTTCCTCCAGAGATCAAGCTTCTTCTGGTACCATTCGGGATAAAGTGCGATGGTCAACGGTGTGGTTGCAAATGTCGTGATAAGAGCCATAACCACGAAGATCGTGAAAGTTCTCTGGCTGAGAATCTTGGCTTGTAGACCGATGTTTAGAACGATAAGCTCGACCAAACCCTTACAACTCATCATAGCCCCAACGGTGAAGCTTTCTCGCCAGACCATCCCGTTCAGCCGCGACGCTAGCGTCCCCCCAATGAACTTTCCGGAAAAGGCAACCGCAATGACCCCGATAACGTAGCCCCACGTGATGCCGCTATCAAGGAGACCAAGGTTTGTGCTGAGCCCAGAGAGTGCGAAATAGAGAGGCAAGAAGATCGTGGTAACAAGGTCTTCAATCTTTTCGGTCATCTTGATCGCAAAGCCGCCGTCGTGCGGACAAATTAAACCAATGACAAATCCACCAAAAATTGGGTGAATTCCAATGACACCCGTGAAAAATGCGGAAGTCAATGCCAATAGCAGCGTCAACGCAACAACGCTTTGAGTTGGTCCATTCTCGATACTACCAGTCCGGCGAAGGATAGTCAAGAAGACAGGTCGTATGGCATAGGTCAAGAATAGAATGTATCCCAAAGCGGTCAGAAGCACATAGAGCGCAGTGATACCCGATCCACTATTGACGAGAGCCACGCAAAGAGCCAATAGGATCCAACCCACGATGTCATTGCCAACACCTGCTGACAAGGTGATGATACCAACTGGCGTTTGCAGAAGCTTCAACTCGGTCAGAATGCGGCACAGCACTGGGAATGCTGTGATCGCCATTGCAACGCCAACGAAGAGCATGTAAGTGCCGAAAGCAATAGGTTTTAAACCAGAATCGCTCCGGAACTGGTGATACAAGCCGTAGGCGATACCACAACCAAGACCAAACGGCAAGGCCATTCCAGCAGCTCCCACTGATAATGCAGTGCGCCAGTGTTTGAGTAAGAAACGAAGATCGACCTCCAGACCCACCAAGAAGAGAAAAAGTACCAAGCCCAAGTTTGCGACCAAGGTTAGATTTGGCATGGACGCATCGGGAAAAATCGCCTGTCTGAATCCTGGGATCCTGCCCATGACCGATGGACCAAGAAGAACACCTCCAATGACTTCTGCGATCACTCGTGGTTGTCGTAATTTGGAAAGAGGGAAATGAAGCAATCTGCAGAAAACGATAATGATGCCAGCCTGATCACGGGTCTCAGCAGAAAGAAAAATGGCCGGACATTGGGAGAGCGCACCTGTATGATGAAGATAATAATCGGGTTTTTAGGATCGTATTTGGAGGGGTCGCCATGTTCAAGAATTCCACCTTGAGCAGCCGCTCTATTAGTACTTGAAGTAGTGGCAGATCCTGAGATGGTCTTGGTGACGACCTTGGTGACGGTCTCGGCCACGGTTGGAGAGGCGGCCATGGTAGAAAACTGGGAAAAACTATGTAAGGCGAAAATGCAGCATAAGGTCTACGGAGGGGCGGGGAAGAAGGTATTTCTATGAAGGAAGCAAGGCTGAGATCGGATTTTCGGCCAGATAGTTCTCGGGATCAACTAGGTTCACGGGTGGCACAGAAAAAGGAATACAGGCGTTGGAAGCGTATGTAAACAACCGGCGATAAGGCCAGAAATGAAACGAAGGGTGGGGCCTGGGGTCCAGTGTTGGTCCGGGGAGTGCTGACATGGAGGGGGGGGGGGAAGGGAATGTGATGGACCTACCACATGAGCAGGATGGTATGCGCACCTGAAGTGAAGCCGAGAAGCTCACCATAGCGGAATCGACCTCATGACAGTCCAGCCTTCCGCCATTCACCGCAATTCTAACTCTTGAAGCCGGGGGCGGTTGCGGGTCTGGATCATGTAGCGTTAAAGCCTTCCTAGCCAAGGCGCGCCACTCTCCAGGCCCCCGCTAATAGCGTAGAGGAGAGGGATCAGGCGAGACGCCATGATATCGCATCATCATCATTGTAATCATGGACATCATCAAGCATTCTTGTCTTCTTGCCGAACCCAAGGCGGAGTCTGCTGAATCGTTGAAATGTCGTGGTAGGATAGCCTGGTGAAGGGTGGTTTATTTTGAGACGTGTTTGTGAGCCCCCATGAGCAACGGTGCATTGCCGCCGGTAAGGTGCAGCCGAGACGGCCGGCGCAAACGCACGAGGCATGATTGATCACGGGATCGAGATCCAACAGGCTGGGCATGCGAGGTCGGGGGCTTTACGAATATTATTGGGGACTCGGGGAGCTGCGCCCGATGCGCCTCCCGGCTCTTACTGTACATAGTACAGGCCTGTTCGCGAGCCCCCGGAGTCCGGGCGATGATCCCCTCTGCCAGATGATCAGATAATGCACGACTCGACACCATTCGCCAACGGTAGCGGCTTGGTAGTATCGCTGAACTACCCCACCCCATTGCAACAATCACCAAAAGCAGCATATCGAATGTCATCCCGATTAGGATGCAGTCCTCGTTTAATTTTGTATAAAATATGTCGCATCGTGCTTGATATGCAGTGCAGTACCAAGTGTTGCGCAACTACCTACTTCAAGTCGCCAGACATATGTCAAGAAATCTCCATCGCCCGACCCGAAGCCTCTGCTAATTGCGTATGAGACTTCATTCACCTTCGATATATACCACTCAATCCGATAAATACTTGCTTTTCACTTATCCTTCTCCCTTAAGTTTTATTCAAAGATGTGCAAAGATCCCCTCCACCCGCTACTTGAGGCCCTGCCTAAATGCGAACATCATATGCATCTGGAAGGATCATTAGAACCCCCCCTCCTCTTCAAGTTGGCCAAGAAGAATGGCATCAGTCTACCAGGCCCTGACAAAGATCCAGCCTTTACTTCTATCGAATCTCTGTTAGAAAGATATCAACATTTTGTGTCTTTAGACGATGTGAGTTTCCCAAGTGCATCATCTTCGTTAAGAGAAGGGCTGTACAGCTTTTGAATTTACTATAGACAAAGGTCTGATCGTTGGAAATGCGCTAGTTCCTCCATTACTATTTTATTGCCATGTCTGCTTTAGTCACAACCGATGATTTCGAGGCGCTTGCTTGGGAGTATTTCGTACGCGCCAAACATGATGGAGTTGTCCACGCCGAGGTCTTCTTTGACCCCCAAGCGCACGCAGAACGTGGGGTCGAATACGCAACAGTCCTGAAGGGCTACAAAACTGCATGTGAACGTGCAGAAGCCCAGCTCGGTCTTACTACAGAGCTGATTGTCTGCTTTCTGCGTCACCTTCCTCTGGATGGTGCGCAGTCAATCTATGACATGGCTTTGCCGGACCTCAAAAGCGGCGTTCTGGCAGGCGTTGGACTAAGCTCGACCGAAAAGGGGAATCCGCCTCACCTGTACTCCTCCATCTATGCACAAGCGGAAAAGGAGGGTATCCGGCGAACCGCACATGCGGGAGAAGAAGCCGACGTTAGCTACATGCGCGGAGCCCTTGAAGATCTCCATGTGCAACGTGTTGATCATGGCATCAAGCTTGCCGATGATCCAGCGTTGTTGGCTGATTTTGTACGAAAGAAGGTCCTTATCACGATGTGCCCTGTTTCGAATGTCAAACTTCGATGCGTTGACACAATGAAGGAACTTCCCGTCCGGACATATCTCGACCACAATGTACCCTTCTCTATCAACAGCGACGACCCTGCATATTTTGGAGGCTATATTTTGCATAATTACTGCAGGGTCCA
Organism: Pyrenula massariospora; assembly: GCA_021030905.1. Classification (NCBI taxonomy): domain Eukaryota; kingdom Fungi; phylum Ascomycota; class Eurotiomycetes; order Pyrenulales; family Pyrenulaceae; genus Pyrenula; species Pyrenula massariospora. The sequence goes on from JAGFMI010000006.1 coordinate 356,779, forward strand.
GGAGACCTTTCAACTCATACTGCCCGACTGGCACAAAATTGCGATCCAGAGCATTGACGGCAGTTGGTGCTCAGAAACCAGGAAAGGCCAGCTTCGCGCGATGGTTGAAAAGTGCATAAGAGAGTTTGATCAGTTTTGAGCAGACGTTCCCAAAATTGACGTCGGAATTGTTGCTCACTTCTCCAAGAGCTTTCAATGAAAGCAGTCTCAATCGTGCACGCACTCCTTGGAGAGGTTAAAAGCAACCCGTCAGTCTGGCATTTCACCATGATCTGTTTCGACTCAAACGAGTATCAAAGACACCATTTTGATATCTACATTCCCTAGCCGAGTGATGAGAAAGGACACGGCGTTTACGAACGACGTAACCAGAGGTTGCTCCGAAAAATATGACCCGTCTCGGGCGATAATCTATTACAGTAATAACGGGCCTGATTCATGGCGAGGGACACAAATATATTTCTTCGTATTAATGGAACCGAGGTCTGCAAGAAAGGAAAATCAACGGATGGTGGCTTGCCACGAGTCCATAATCTGCTTGCATGGAAGTAGTCTGTCCATGCAGGTGCGGCAAACGAGCCGTTGCGTGTGACTGTGTAACTCTGTGAGTGCTCCAGCCACAATTGGATGGATGCGGCAACAAAGCAGACATGGGTCCGGTATGTACACTCTGCAATTCTCCACTCCTAGCCTCATGTATCATGGTAGTCCTTATGCAAATTCAGCAGTCTTTCTTCGTCAGGAAGTGGAGGAGTGGAAGTCATGGAGGCTACAAGATTAGGGTGAGCAACTCCTTTAAAGTCAGCCGCTAGCACTCCAAAGCCCGAAGGCGATCCTTTAGCAGGTCTAGGGTCGAAGGGCCAAAGCTAGCGCGGCAAACTTGAGCTTCTGCACAAATAGGCGAGTAGGATTTGACCCTCTCGATCAAGCTGAAGCTTGACTATGAAGGAAGCCAAGACCTAGTGTTCAGCTCCCCAAATTTGGCGTTTTTTGTTTGATGCTTTCCATATTAGTAAAGTTGGGAGCTTGTATGGTGTCTGTGGCAGCAAGAGCAATCCCACGTTCGAGTAGCTTCGCAGGTTCTCAATTGCTATGGCAATAAAAATGTTGTATGCGCCATGCCCCTTTCACACGCTGCTATTGCCAGTCGATAAGCGCAGCGCAACGGATTGGGCATCATGCTGTGTCCGCAAGCGGTGTGAATGATCAGCCGTGCCCAGGCACCAAAAAGGGCTGGATTGGCGTAACAGCAGGCGGCAGAGAAGGGCGGTTGATCGGCTTCTGCTGAAACTGCATCTTGGAATGCCTGATCTTTCTACCTTTCTTCCGTCTTCGATCCAGCCAAATATGCTGGATATGCACAAAAGGGGTTATTAATAGCAGATCCCTTTTTCTCACTTGAAACCACATTCCTAGTGCTGGCCAGTGGCTGCGGCGACCCCACAGCGCCCAAATCTACGCCGCCAACTTGACCGCTGAAATGCTTGGGCACATCAACCGCCCAAACGTTATCGACCGCTGATCCATGCGTCTATTCAAAAGTAACAACAAGTCGCAGGCGTCCCTGAATATCTACGCCGAGGGACGGTCAACAGATAATTCGCCTGTCACCTCTCCTCCTCTGTCGCCAGCATATCCGCCGCCCCCACAAGCCTACAGGCCACCGCAAGAAGGTCCGAGTGCCCTTGGCGAGGACCAACAGACAGCCTCTTCCTCAACAATAGACGAAACGCCAGCGCGCCTGTCTCCCTCCACACGTCGCCCATCACGCTCGACCAGCCTCCGAAGTAGCTTCTTATATGACGGTCGGCCAACGGTGAATGTCGTTGCGCCTAACACACCAGTCTTGGAATCAGCCGTATCCGACGAAGCGGTCCCACGATCACATCAATCTCGACCCAGCATCAGTCCGGTTGACAAAGACGCTCGGCGTTCTAAAAGGAGCATATTTAGTCTCGCAAATTCGTCCAAAGTGGAACAGCCTTCGAGGCCGCAAGTTTCACGTACCTTGTCACTTGGCCGCAGCCTGTCAATAAGAGATATCTCAGACACGCTGCCATCATCATCAAACAGCACAGCCGCTGGCTATCCCGATCGGACATCTTCGCGCGTCGCCTATCCATCCACAAGTCCACAGCGCTTAAGACAAGGGCCCACAATTGACCAAGCCTCCCCCTACACTGTCGAAGTCGACGCGAATACTGCCGAGCGCTACTATCATCCCCAAAAGGGAGAACAGCACGTGCCACCTGCTAGACAGGTGACCGCTAACCTGGCGGACGAGCCTCCACCGTACAGCTCTCCACAGACTTACGCCAAAGAATACAAAGCCTTCCAACCACCGCCATCCTCCCAAAATACACACAGTACCACCAACACGTATTTGCCATACCAACCCCAGTCTTCCTCGGACCGACCGTCTCTGAATATTCAAGACGCATATCAACACAATCGACCGCCATCGCAGCAGTCACTCGGACCTCCTTCTCCTCTCCTACCCCATAGTTCTGCCTTTGATCCTCGCCAAAGCACACCTGGTCAAGGCAAACCCCAACTGGTCAGCCCGCAACCACAGAGGCCACCTTCACAAGGGACGATGGGAAGGGGGGACGGGCAGGGAGCAAATATGAGGCAACAAGTGAATCAGCAACAATATCAGCACGTGGAACAACCTCATGGACAGCAGTACCAGCCAACGCCTACTCCTGGACAATCAAGCAACAGACTGGTCAGAGAATCTTCAAATAATGTTGATCCAGGAAGAGCATCTCCTCAACCGGTCAGACTGAAAGACGAACTACGAGACGATCTCTCGGTGCTTGGCTACGTAACCCAGGACGTTCAGGCAATGCTGCGCGACCTCCAGAGCCAAAAACTGGATCTTGCGGCCTTGATGCTTAAGCACCATGAACTTCGAAAAGAGCCTTACATTGATTTCCAGCTTAGCAAGCATGAAGAGCTGCGTAAGTTTTCTTGTGAGGATTTAACGCTTTTCCGTCGGCTGACTTTTCTGGTTTACAGAGGCAAAATACTCCAAAGTGAAGAAGTACTATTTTGAGAAGGACGCTCAAGTGAATGCGCTCCAAAATACTGTCGCTCACCAACGATTGTCCATGTCCAATACCTCCCTTGATGATTCCGAATACGCAGCTCGCTTCACACGCCTCGACGGCGCTGTAGGCGAACTCGCCTTCATGTTCCGAGACCAATGGACATCCATTCCTCCCTGGCTGCAGCACGTTGTGAACCGTGATGCCGTCGCCCTCGGCAAAAAAGAAATGACTGCCGTCGGTCGGGCGTGCATAAGCCGCTGGCTCGTCGATGAAATTTTCGACCGTTTCTTTCATCCGTCCCTCGACCGCAATCTCTCTGCACAGCTCAAGATTGTCGAAAAGAACATCCGCCGCTCCGGTCTGTCAAGGAACATGTCCAACGACGCCGAACGCGACGATCTCATCACAAAAATCATCAATTGGCGCCTAACAACAATAGAAGGCTTAAAACCTTTCATCGACAACCCTCAAGGCCAAGAACACAACACTTCTTTAAAGCAATACCTCATCGAGAAACTCACCGCCAGCTTAGCCATGAACCTCAAACCGAACGAAAACGATCCCTCAAGCCCGCCCACCGGCCTCCAACACCACGTCACCTCCGTCATCGACATCGCTCTCACAATCGCTTACCACCTTCCCAGAGAATCCCGAGACATCTATATTGAGTACTTCATGCCTGGCGCCCTCATCACGGATACCTACATGAAGCTCGAGACCTCCGTTCTCCCGCCTCTGACCACTCCCGTCGCCACACAGGAAGAATCCATCGCCGACGTTGCCGAAAACGCGTCTACAAAGTCTGCCGGTGACTCAGGCTCCGTAGCCGAAAATGGCTCCCTGGGCGACCAGATCATCGAGAACAACAGCACCGAGAGTCGGGAGTCGGCCGAACCATCCCCGCAGGCTACGCAGACCTCGAAGCAGGAGAAGAAGAAGTCCACTTTCCTTGGTCTGGGGAATAGAAAGCCAACGCCGAACGAAGCGAATGGGAAGAATGCCGCGCAGAAGGAGAAAGAGGCAAAAGAGAAGGCAGAAATGGAGAAGTTGGAGAGGGAGAGGAGGATCAGGTTTGCGAGTTTCTTGGCGGTGGAGGTTAGGGGAAGGACCGGCACGGGGAGAGGTGGGGAGAAGATTGGGGACGGTGGGAGTGGGCAGTCGCAGCAGGGGACAGGGGAGGGTAAGCCGCCGGAGGGGAAGGGTGGGGCAAATGTGCTGTACCGGGCGCCGGCTTACGGGTTTGTGCTATCATAGAAATGGACTGTGACGGGAGGGTGGACGTGGAAGAGCATCGAGGTGTTGATACCAGGGAGACACGCAAGCTCTGGTAATAACTTGGCTAGGGACATGGGAGCTCGGGACTGTTGAGAAGAGAGAGGATCGTGTTTGAAAGACCAGAGCGAGGTGACGGTATGCGTGTTGCGGTGCGGCATTGGGAAACAGGACACCAAAATGGGTGTCGGCATTGTTAAAGGGTTGGCTAGGTTGAGGTGCATATAGACGATCTGGATTTCGAGACGAGGAGACAGGACTTTCATCTCCAGGTATGGGAAAATCTCACAGAAGTTTAGGTTTTCGGGGGGAGAGCGAAGAGAATTTCAAAGAGCCTAGTCTCTTAGGGGAGAGGTAGAGGGAGAATAATGAATGACCAATTATTTAGAGGGATCTAACGGTCTACAATATGCCCATCTCACTCTGTCGGCAGATATGGGCCGCCAAGGAGCATGTCGTGAAGTTCTACCATCAATTTCCAGTATATTAATAAGAAAAGTTAAGGCTACATCTCATTTAAAGCTCAGATAGTACTAGTAGTCGACCTTGATCCTTTCCCTTATTACAGACGTAGCTATCTAAAGGTTCCATAAGACCAGCCAGCCAGAGTCCCTCTGACCTCGATACTCACCCTTAAGCTCCCTACACCATATCCAGACTAACAACACCAGCTCAGATCCACCGCGACCTAAACTCACGAGCATCTTAGTCTTCCAATCTGTCACGAAACCAGGTGAGATCTACCATTCCCAGGCGCGAGGGTGACTACCGAAGGATCAACATGCGCTGCCTTCCGAACTGTGTCGGATAAAGACTTGGTTCTTCGAGTCCTCTTAGACACATGGGAGTGAGCTGTGTAACGGAGATCGCCAGATCCAATATGGAATATTGCATCTCTTCTGATCCCGGAGGAACTTCACCGGATCGACTACCACGGTGCACAAAAGACTTTTTCCTCCGCAGAGAAGGTTAGGGCTGGCGGTTTCACTAGAGGATGAGCTGGATGAATGAGAGGTAACGGGCCAATGTGACTTTCAATTATAGCCGAGCTCTTGTGATTTTCACACTCGCAGATTTTTGTTATAACACTGCTTCCACCGGATTGTGGGACTTCTGGCATGGCCGATATGATCTTGACAATAAGGACCAATAACAACAAAGCATGTAAACGCAGAAGAGAAGCCAGAGTCTTCCAAATTCCCCTCTCCACCTAGCGATTCCATACTTCCTTTTCCTCACTCTCCGATAACGTCACCAAAATCATTCCCATGTTCTTCACCCCAGTCCGCGCCCCAGTCCCAGTCTTCCGCACCGGTATCCGTTTGATACCCTTCAAACTCTTCCTCGGGAACGTGGACGCCTACAGTGCCGGTATCTTGTGCGGCAGGTTCGCCCGAAGGCTCGGCGGCCTCATTTCCATTTCCATCTTCCGAGCCTTCGTCTGCGGAGCCGGCGTACGAATAATCATCAATCTCAAGCAGTGGATACTGCTCCAAGTATGACGGCTCCGGTGCAATAAGCGTCTCATCTTTGACTATATCTCCCATGAGCCATGCCGTCCTGGCATCTCTCGACAGCCGGAATCCGCGATCGGCGAGAGCAGCAAACTGGCGAAGCGGGCGGCGGCGTTAGTACGTTTGCCTCTGGCTGGATGGTGGAGGGGTGAAAGTAAGGGGGCAGCCTTACTAAAGAGAAAAAGGCGACGAGGACGGGGTTGTCTCTCTTTTGCTGACTGGGATGGTAGGATTGAGCAAACCACGATTCACGTTCACGGCCATGCAGATGCAGGCGATTGCTGTCAGTCTGCCCTTGAAGCCTCAACCTTGGATCTATTACATGCTTTACTGCGTCTAATTTTCAGCATAATAATGTTTGTTATGGGGAAAAGAAAGAGGGACTTGGTCAGGATGAAGCGCAAGGTGTTGATCAACGGGCACCGTGCAGGACGCAGGATCTGGCTTACTGCTCCAAGGCGGCAGCTGACACGTCTATAACAATGAAGTTAGCTGACGATTTGGTATCGTGGCTGGGATTAACAGACTGCGTGCAAGAGTATAAAGGGTATGAGAACCCGAAAATTATCAATACCGTGGCTCCGTGGGTAAGCAGAGACTAATGCCGTTTTAAAATATGATGCCTTTTCTAAGGGCGGTATGTCGTCGAGACTCGTGCAGCAAGTTGGACTCTTTAATGGAAAATCGCATATCTAGCGTAGAATGCACTCCCATCAGCAACTAGCGAAAGTAGAATGGCCAATGGTAGACGAACCGTGACGGTCGCTCTTAGATCAGGCTGGCCTGCTAACGGCTCAGCGGTTTTCCGCGTATAGACTGCCGCTGCTACGAAAGCATCTATTTGCCCTGGGGTACCGCAACTATGATAACCATCCCACAACATCCCGTTTTCCTCGTCTATGTATTCTCGATACTGCTCGGCAGGATGCCACCGCGGATCTTGCATCTCAATACGTGATTTTTGTGGCACATGGTTAGGAGGTAACGGTGGCTGAGGGTCATCTCGAGGTTTCCAACGAATGTCATTGTCACAATAGTACCGGAAATTTGCCTTTTCCCGATCGTTATTTGGAACGTGCACAAGTCCAGATATACCAGGCTCTACCCCAGGGTGACCCAGGACACCTGACACGGACGAGTTAGTTACTCAGACGCCTGGTGTCTGAGGTCGCTACGTACGTATAATTTTCTCAAAATGCGCCTCATACGTTTGTTCATCTGGCCACTGGGCCAAATATGAATCTGTGAAGGTGAGATTGAAATAGTAGTGCATTATTGGATCTGACTCGTTCATTAATCGTTGAGCGGCACTGTTTGCCCACTGTTGCATTTCTATGAAAGCCTTTTGAACACGGTCTCGGTCTTCGAAACGACCGCCTCCGAAGCGACGAGAACATGATTCGTCAATCCAATAGGTAAGCGGCTCCTGGTCTAGAGGAGAGGCTGCCTGCAATATTAACGGGAAGGCAAGCAGTAAAAGCGCCAGGGAAATATTCATAGCTTGGAACAAAATATTGATTAGATATAAATCGTGCTAAAGATGGATCAACAAGGAGTGTAAAAGAGTCATAAACACAGCGATTATAGATAGCAAGGCTTCACTTTTGCCTGTGGCAATGTCGGCCAATTTTCGCGAAACGCTCTCATCAGGGTTTGAGCGACGCTGAGATTCGGCGTAATTCTTCCAGGCGATACCGACGTAAGCATTTCGGGGAGTACAATAGCTGTTGCAATGGCTCCCCCGAGATGTCTACTCACCGAGCTAACAAAGCTTTTAGCGGCCCATTTCAAGTAGGACAAGCCAACGTTGGCGCAAACTGCCTATCAGTCACGAGAGAGAAGATGCAGGATTCATATACATGTTGTAACCGGGTTCTCCATTTTAGGCGGTAGCGGAGATTGTTCGTTGGCGGTGCCGGGTGGGGTCCCTAATAGGTGTTACAATACCCTTGAGGCTTGCCAGCAATTAGCCGAAAGGCAAGTATTACCGCGCTTCTAGGCCGGCAAACTAGGCTTCTTCTCATCTGGAGGGAGGGGCCTAGAAGCAGGATCGGAGAGAACAGGAGATGACAGGTCCCTGTTAGCTCTTAAGCCTGATTTTAGGAACTACGGTCACTTGCTTAAGCACTGTTCAGGTCGAATCACGCCGACTCAAACTACCCTAATGCTAGCTCATGCCGGGGCGGGCAAAGTCTAACTCTCATCTATACGCGGTATCAGCTATAAAACTAGCACTTTAATACTTAAAACCAACGAAAATAGTAAAACCATCTATAATAGAAAGCCTTTTACACATAATAATGCCTAATTTAAAGGGCTAAAACGTAGACTGCGCAGAACCTATGGGTTGCTTTTCCCTATCGCGCTAGGGAAATCGAGTGATGCCGGATAGGAGTAGGAATCAGACACACACACACACACACACATGCCCCGCGACAGACGCGATGCATCCTCATCCGGTGCGGCCTGGCTGCCAGGTGATGATGACACAAGACGCCTTGACTTCCTGACCGCGTTGCACGAAGACTTGCTTCTTCGGGTCCTCTCAGACACGCGGAGTGGGCTGTGCAACGGTTGGACGGTTGCTCGGGGTTCGTGCAAGCTGGATGTCGATGCCTGGGTGAGAAAGCGCAGCTTTAAATGAGGAGATGAATTGAAATTCACGGGTTCGGGGAGTGCTGAAGGACCGCTCTAGTCATGGCATAGGTTCGAAGATGTGGTTGATTTTCAAGTGGACGATGTCGGCTAGGAGGGAGGAGAGCGCTGGGTAGGTTGCCAGCGGGTCGAGGGGAGAGGACCATGAAGATCATAGGGTGCTCAGGCTTACTAGAGGGATGTAGGTGTCGGCGTCTGGGCCGGAATTTAGTGTTTGGGGACGCGTGGCGGCGAGCTTGACCGGCGTTGTGTTTGTCATCATTGCAGATTGCTTCGTTTGGAAGACAGTTGTCACTGTTCAACAGATCAGACTCGGGTGGGCTGGAGAAGATGCGTGTCGTGGCGGATTCAGGATGATGCTACAACTTTCAGAGACAGTCGGTAGCGGTCTAGAATCGCAGGTCCGGGGAATTCATATGTGAGAAACGAAAACGAGCATGTCCATGTGTATCCATCACATCAGAACCGTCAACTAGATTTTAAATTGCTCGGGCTGATCATGCAGAATGTTGAAAGGCTTGATCGAGTTAGGACCCTTCAACGACGAAGTATGAAGGTGAAATAAAAGCAGGATGTGACGTGATGATTGAATTATGATTGCAAGAAACGAATTTATGTAAGTGTTCAAAGCGAAATCATGACTTACAAACTGCCTTCCCACCTTCCGATATCTGAAGCCTTCAAGCATATAGTGCTTGAAAGATTTCCTCAGCTCTCTCAAGTTCTTAGCGGTCGACAAAGACCGGCATGGCCGATATTCGAATGGATATAGACGCCCTGTGCTTTTGTCTGTGGGAAGGCTCACTCGGATTTACTTAGGAGTATCATATATCTTGGGAGGCTATGGGATCATAGACGTCTGTAGGGGTGATAAATGGATGAAGTCCTTGCCGTCATTTCCAAACCAATGTAGGTCCAAGTCGTCATCGAAGCGGACTTCCCTCTCCAACTTCTGCCGCAACATCCGACTCGTGATCAGTCCCTCACGTGCATAGAACCTCTTTGACGTTGCCAGTTCCTCTAACACTGACATCAGTCTGTCGGACAACCTGCTGGGCACAGTGGAAGGCTTGGCATAGCCAGCGAAAAGGATAAGATAACGCGCCCATGAGTTGTCGTCGTCGAGCAGGAAGCTAATATTTTCTAGGGCGTCGGGCCCGGTTAGACCTTCGACGAAACAGTCAAGCACGACGAAGACATCCGAGCAAAGTTGTGGAATGCCAATCATGCCTGACAGCCAGCTGCGGTCTGGATAACGCTCCCAATAACCGGGATCTCTCGGATCAGTGCTTCTAAAAGAGTCTAAGTCTGGGTCATCAGGATAAAGTTCCTGGGCTCTGCAATGAAGAAAAAAATTATTTTCTGCCTCAGGATTCGCTCGAAATTACTCACGGTAATCTTCTGGCAGGAGACGCTGCAATATTGGGAAACCCAGTACCTTTACTAGGGTGCGTCATGGTGCTGCCCAAGTAGTACATGATCTGAAGGTCTCTCTCATCAATAATGGAGTCGTCCATCCACGGCCACGCAAGATTCACTCGTTGTCCATGTGGCAGTGGGATTTCTTGCACCTCGTAACGATATGAGGAACGGAAAACGTCGGATATCCTCTGGACCTGTCTTGCGTGAATAACGGAGCACCACAAGCATCCACTCCCAGATCTCACCACGTCCCGCAACTCATCCGCTTCCCAATAGAGAATGGTAACATAAACCTTGCGGTAGTTCTTTTTGACTGGATGGAATGGCGGCATTAGAGTACCTAAAGTATTGACACTCGAATAGGACGCTTGACTAGGATCTACATAACGAATTCAGTACGACTATTTTGTCGATATGGACACGGACGATCCGCCCGTCGGACCCTGGAAGAACGATACAATATTCATACCTTGTAGTGATCTGTCAATCTGCTCTCTGAGTCTTACAAGAGCCCTCCCTCTTTCTCCGTATATAAGTGGCATAAAAATGTCGAATATGCCAAGCAATGAATATGCCTCGTCCTCCTTGCGGGTTGTTGTACGCTTCGCAGCCCAATCCATACGTTCGGAGACGCTGAAATCAGACAGTGTCCTACCTCGGAGCGCGTCAATAGCGATACCGGTAATCCTGTGGATTTCTCCTTCTAGTGAAATCTTATCGCCAAGTCGAATGCCCTCTGACGAAAAGAATTCCACAGACTTTGGTGCGAGAAGCTCTTGAAGAGTCCAACCTCGGGTGAACCATCTACTGTTTGTGAAGTCATTTTGCCAGGCATCATGTCGTAGTTCCGCGAATTTCACATCGGACAGGTATACGTAGCATCGGGCGGCTTCACGATACCAGCGGAACATAGAATTGATAGCTTCGGTTAGTTCAACACTATTCGTCTTGTCAATGCAGCAGGTATCAATCCAGAAATACTGATAACCATCTTGAGCAGCCTGATCGCTGCAAAACCGGATCTTCGCATAGCCAGCCTTGCCCGTTTGTTGTTCGGTGGACCAGCTTTGGAAATCTTGCAACGTCACTTCTTCCCCTGCTGCTCCCCAAGTGTGGGAGAGCGCCACGTATTCTGGAACATCTTTATCAGGTAAATCGTCGGTCAGGCTCAGGGCGCCGTTGTCATCACGCTTCAAGAGGCGCATGATCTGCGATGAGAAGTGCGAAAGTCCGCAATCTTGTATTGCACGATGGAAATAGTGTGATTCTACAGGGGTCAGTAAAGTCGCGTGTCGTGTCTTCCTGATATCGTTAGGAAGATATTGTGACTTAGTCATGGGTAATTTTTTACTTGAGCAAGTAAGGCTGTTGACGTCACTCCGATGGCTACCATGCAGTTCTTCACAATTCTAGGCTCAGATAATTCAGAGTAATTGTTATACTTGCAAGCTATTCTAATGTAATCTAATCAGATTGCGGCCTAGACTACATACTCTGTGCTCCATAGAGTGACTTTCAACAACGTTCTAAAATTACCCTTTTCTCGTGCACATGTGTATACGTTTTATCAAAGTCTTGACTAAAAACCTGCTGAGGTGCCGTTGGTGCTATTGCCTATCGTCGGTAGAGCTTTGAGATCTCTTTCTTCCAAAAAACTCACTAAAACATTGACAAAGCAAAAGCGTCTAATCATCTTCAGTTACTAGACCGCTGTATTCTTTTGTTTCTTACACAGCACGATGGAGCTCGATCTTGCCGCATATTCTATCCTAGGAGTCTTGCACCAACAGACTTTGCTGTAAATCGCACAGGCGGACGACTTTGCCGATCATTCGGTCTAAATTATTTCGACTAATGGATTTCATGTTGACAGGATCTCGACCTTATTAACAGGGGTATTAGCGTGTTTCTGAGGATCCCTAAAGAAGTGTTGAGCCAAATAACTTTCAACATCTGCGAGCTTGCAACAATAGAGTGGAATTAGGTCGCTGGGGTCGCCCAACGGTCGAAGTCTTACACCGAACCTTCGCTACAAATATCAACGACTTATTGCGATTTACAATTGTCTCTAATCGGAACCTCACGGAAATCTGCTAGAGGAGCTGGTCTGATCTTTCCCCAGAGCCACTGTCTTTTTCACTTTTCCCTAAGGACATCACCTGAGTTTCCCTCTGCATTGGGACTCAAAATTCTCTTTTATATTGCACCGAAACAGGATTTTATAACAACTTCCTGCCCAGATTCCCTATCCAATCAGGTTTCACAGTCCCTTCAGGTTGATATATGTGAGTGTAGTATAGCAACGCCAAAGAAACATTGGCGACAAATAAGAAGAGACATCCCCATGCCAAATTTGTAGACATGCCCCAACGAGAGGTTCCCAATTTCCGTGCTAGTGACCCTATGAAGAAAAGTCTGTAGAGAGCGTAACTAGGGATAGCAGTCAAGAGCAACAACAAGGACGCCGCGAAGTATGAGTTCAACTTATTCATATTTTCATCCATGTAAACGAGTGCTTTCGTAAGCTGGCCCTCTTCATCGTTAAGTGTAGATAGGACTGGGAACCAGAGATAATGGGTCTCAATTACTAACCCGCTAAATGTCAAACAAACGAAGTTAAGTATTTTTAGCGTCTTATCGCTAAAATTTAACAGTTCTGTAAGTATCTTGAGAGGGCGTGGTTGGCAAACTTCCACTAGAATATGCAATACGAGCGTGATTGCTACTGGTGGAAGGACCATGATCACAATGTCGATTAAGACTGCAAAAATCATCCTCAAGGACGGGACCAACCCAAAGGAAAACAACCAAAGGAGGAAGACGATCATATAAACGAGCCCAAATTCCTGCAACTCATCCCAGTGATCTCTAGCATTGCGGATAGTAACTGTCCAAATAGTTACTTGCAGGAAGGAAGCAACGATCGCTAAAGATCGGATAGCGCCTCTGGAAGGTAAAGTGTCTTTATCATTCGGAGAAGACAAGGAAGGTAGCAATGCTGATTCTGGCCTGCCCAGTGCATTGAGAAGGGCGTTAGTGGCGTACGAGACAAGATACATCGTGCCAAAAGCCTGCGTCTACGGGATGTTTCGAAAGGCATATGATTTTAGCGCTTGAAGCAAGCTAACAATGAGGAGTATGTATCCGCCAATGGTACGGGACAAGGAAGAATTACCCCCTTGCCCGCTAGTCGTATGTTGTTCTCTGCTTTTCGCAACAATGCGCAATGCTTTTCTTGGTTTGACTTTGGCGGAGTAACGAGCAATTTGAAACCATACAATTAGGGTGTCAAAGAGGCAAAAGACTGGAGAGGATTTGACGAATAGTCCGTGATGAGCACTAATTCCGCAGATGCGGCCGGTCTCTTGTAGACAGGAATTCAGAGCAATGGCAGCCAAGGCCCAGAATGCGCTTTGCCACGATACAGTATGATCTGTAGCCATCCAATCCAGATCTTGTCTCGCGGAGGTGTTTGAGTCCTTGATAGAAGGAAATTCGATCGTTGAGGGACACGGAATAATAACCACAGAAGGGCGATAAAGATTGCGTACGCATGCACGTTGGCTCGCCACCAGGTTTTACCAATGAATTTGTAACGGTAGTCGGGAGTGTCTTTCCGACTGTGCGGGCTCTAAGTATCGCACATGCGATCCAAGGCGTATTCACAATAGGATTCTTGCAGCCTCGCGACTGTTATTGCTCGTTCCCAGGAACGGAGGAGCGATACCGGACGCATCCATCATGCCCAGTCAATTTTTATCGTCAGGTGAGGAAAGGCTCTGCAACAGCTCACACAGAGAGGGGAGATTCTTTTTCTAGATCGAGTCGATACCCTGCATAAGGCGTTCTCAAGGTCTCTGCCTTGGAGCAACTGTGCGGCCGGGAGGCTAGGTTATGGCCACCTTATTGGTTGAAGACAGGTACTCAGCCACCGCCCTCAAAAGCCATCCTGCAGAATCCTCCTCCGAATTGGAAAATACTACGAACGAAGCAATAAGCTCATCTCAAAGCAAGTCAGGTCAGCTCGTAGCTGATAGCGAGCCTTATGAAAGGCCCTCTTTGGACAAAATCCTTCCACGTGACAGCCTAATGGTTGACAAAATTTCAAGACCGTCACCAAACAGAAACCGAGACCACCCTGAACCTGAGATTGTAGATTTCAAAATTAATGCTTGAGAATTACAGTCCGCACTTCTTTAGAAAGTGACGACGACGCTTGGCAAGTCAGTAACCAGGCGCAAGATGCATCTTGCTTTTGACAAAACCAAATTGCGTGAGATAAAACAATCAATAGGCAGTGGAGAAGCGGACAGATGCAAAAGGCACCATTCAAGACCAGTCAGTGGAAGAACTATCTGAGCCAGCCATGGACATTCTTCTAACATTTATGCGCCGCATCGCTTACCGGTAGAGGCGAAAGCCGTAAAGGGGATCACCGGAGTTGCGAGGAGCATCTTTTCTCCAATGCATCGAGAAGATCATTACATAGAAATCAAAGGCCTTGGTACCTAAATTAAGTTACTTGTACGAATTCTGGCAGATCCCGTAATTCAAGGAACCTTGCGCTGGCAGAGTCCTGGAGGCTTCGCATGGATGGATGCGGAGAGAGATTGTATCAGGGCATCGACAAGGCGGCTCTCTTTAGTCAAACTCACACGGAGTATTTTAGCTAGGAGTTCAAGTAATTCCGACACGGCCCGGCAACAAGCGGTGCCCTAGATGCTGCTAGAATCTGGTCTTAAAGGGCGGGACGTGTTTGTAGTAAACGTTCTCGGCCGTAGCGACCCGCCGGGTCGGACATGGAAATTCACATGTGGGTCAGTTTTGTATTATTATTCACCAAAATCTTGTACTGGTAAATCGAAAGGCAATTTTTCGAATCTTGAAGGCCCCTTCGCAATTTTAATCATTCTGAGCCCCCGCGCTCCAATCACAACCCGTCTCGGACAAAAGTCTTTGAAGATCCGGTCCCAAACCAGCTTCCATTCGCAGCCCATCTGCCAACTCACCTAAACCGATCTCTGCCTGACCTCCCTGCCTTTACAACCCTCCCCTTCCTCCCCACTCCTCTGCATCCCGCCCCATTCCCAACGACCTCACATCTCCCAAAATGCCGACCCAAATAAACCAACCCAGCAACAAAATCTCCCTCACAAACGTCTCCCTCGTCCGCCTACGCAAAGCCAAAAAACGCTACGAACTCGCCTGCTACAAGAACAAGCTCCTCGAGTACCGCCAGGGCCTCGAGTCCTCGCTCGACAACGTCCTCCAGATCCCCACCATCTTCCTCTCCGTCCAGAAAGGCGAGACCGCACCGAAAGCCGACTTGGAGAAGAGTTTCGGGAAGGGGAAGAGCCAGGAGGACATGGTGCGGGAGATCCTGATGAAGGGGGAGATACAGGTGAACGCAGGGGAGAGGAAGGAGTTGCTGGAGCGGCTGGAGAGGGAGGTGGTGGATATGGTGCAGGGGAGGCTGGTGGATCCGGGGAGCAAGAGGGTGTACAGTGCGGGGATGATCAAGAAGGCGCTGGACCAGCTTAGCAGTCAGGCGGGGCATGGGTCGCAGGCTGCTGTGGCGGAGAGGATGGGGAAGTTGGATTTGAATTCGCGGAATAGTTCGCCGGCGAAGGGGGGCAAGGGGAGCGGGGTGGCGACGCCGGATGAGGATGGGGAGACGCCGGCGGTGTCGACGAAGGGAAAGCAGGCAGGAAAAGATAAGGAGAAGGGGGATATTGCACACCTGCCGACGTGGACGGGTGTCTCGGCGAATCGAAGCGCAAAGTCTCAGGCGCTTGATGCGATGAAGGCACTGATTGCCTGGCAGCCTATTCCTGTCATGCGGGCGAGAATGCGGTTGCGCATTACATGTCCAATATCAATCACAAAGTCAGCACCGAAATCGAAGGCTACTACGAAGGAAGACGGAGCAGAGGGTGACGCAAAGGAAGTCAAGGGCACGGTCAAGGATCGGATATTAGGGTATATTGAACAGGTAGAGAGCCAGGATACTGTAGGTGACGAGTGGGAGGTAGTGGGTTTTGTGGTGCCGGGCGAGTACAAGGGCTTGGGGGAGTTTGTAGGTAGTGAGACTAAGGGCAGAGGGAGGGTAGAGGTCTTAGATATGGCAGTGACGCATGAGGAGGGCTGAGGTGTAAAGAAAAGAAAAAGATAGATGAATATAGACGCTTGTATGGATGCGCCATGAGCTACAAAGCACGGACTGTGGGTCACGGGCTCTGAGGTCACAGACATTCTTGGAAGTTGAATCTTTGCTCTACGCAAATGAAAGTACGAGCGTAGTTCGGAGACGATAAGAAAAAGTATAATAAATGACCGGGTATCTGCAATATGAGCTTGCCCCATCGTGCAAACTGCGCCCTTGTACAACCAGTAGAGTGCTTTACACCAACGAAAGATAGCACGGCTACCTAATCCAGTTCTTTACTTTCGGCTATGCCAGCCACATCTACTAAACTCTTCACCCCGATCCTTCAAGTCAGCTTCGAGCAACCGTCTACATCCACTCACCACCCAGCCACCTATTGAAGAAGTCCAAGCTCGCCTCTGGCTGATCCATCGGCACCATATGACCACCACCGTGCATCTTGATATACGTGAAGTTCCCTTCGCTCTTCCATTCGCCGATCTTCCTTCCATCGGACTTTGCACCGAGGGTCAAATCGACTAACTGCTTTGGTGCATACTTCTTCTGTCCTGGCCACTCGAGGGCCTCGGTCCAAGCTTTGTTGCCGAGCCAGTTGCAGATGAAATCAGCGTCACCAGCGTAGATGAGCACGGGAATTTGCTCGATGATAGATGGGACCAGGCGATGGAATGGTTGCATCCAATCGCCATTGAAGAGGAAATTACGATTGATATCGAAATTGCAGCCTTCATACTTGTCAACCTCAGCGCCAACGGCTTTGAGGACTTTGGGTTGATTGAGCCAGTCGTCGATATAGCTCAGGCCCTTGTAGCAGAGGTTGCCGTTCTCGCAAGGGACGCGGACATCGTATGGATTCTGACCAGTACGCTGGTAAGGACCAATAATGGCATTGTTGCAGTAGATGCTAGCAGGGACACAGTACCAGACGCTCTCCTTGTCATAGCATGTCTGTATCAGTGATTGGCAGCGCGGGAGCGCATTCTCCATGGATTGGCAACCATCTTCGTCGACAACGGCGGGATAACCACCCTTACCACATGCCATTGGTTGGTAGTATTCGTACTGGGTCAGACCGTCGGTAAGGCCATTGCCGATAAGGACCGATTTGAGGTTAATATTGCGCTTTTTGTGTGCGAGAATCTCTGAAGCAAAGACGGGGATATAGTGCCCTGCGTAAGATTCACCGGCGATATGGAAGTCCTGCTTGGCGTACTCCGGGAATTGTTTGAAAAAGAGCGTGAGGAGAGCGTAAATATCTTTCGAGGCGGCGATGGTGCTAGAAACGCTGCCGGAGGAGTACGAATACCCGACATTAACAGGTTGGTCGAGGAAGATCACGTTAGCGTTGCTGTTCCAGCTGTAATCATTGTAGACCACGTCACGCTGCTTGTTGATGCTAGCAGGACCCAGTTCTAAAAAGAGACCAGTCAAGGAGGAGCAACCCGGGCCGCCATTGAGCCACAGGACAACAGGGTCATTTGCGGGATCGTTGCGAGACTCGAAGAACCCTGCAAATATTTCATCAGTAAATGAAGGTGATCTTTATTATATCAAGAGCAGCTTACAATAAAACAGATGCTTATCGTTCTCGTTATCATCAAGATAGCCGCTGTATTGAGTAACATTAGGATCGACACCGAGTTCGCTCGGGTCAACCTTCTTGATCCGCATATCATAGGTGTCAAGTTTGCCGCTTAATTCTCTTTCTTTGTTACCTGTAGCAGTGTAGACCCATGAATCGTGGATTTGTTTGCCTCTCACAATATGGTCCCATTGGCTATCAGGGCGCCGAGTGTGCTTCTTCGGGGGTGTGAAGAAGGTCGCTTTCGACATCTGGTCTGGAAACATATTGGCGACATCGTCCCAAATCTTTCTCGACTCGTCGGTGAGGCCGCGGAGAGCATCTTCAACTTCATGGAATGAGTCCACCCAGGAGTCTACCCAGCCCTTAGAACTCTCCTGGAGTTGTTTGGGTAGCTGCTTCAGAACTTGCTGCTGTTGAGCTGTCGCCGAGGCGGCGCTGGCCACAACCAGCGCTGACGTGAACCTCATGATGGTTGAAGTGAAGAAAGTATGAGATACGGAAGGATCAAGAGAGTGGTGGATGGGTTTGCCGGAGGAGTGAGGGAAAAAGAGATGGATGAGTTGGCTGTCGGCTGCCTGGTGGAAGCTTAGCTCGCATCATTGGCCTGGTGACGCAGTCCAGTTTCAAGCATGTCCCGTCCGCTCGCACTATCTCCAACACGGGAAGCGGGCACGAACACCACGGATTTGACATAGCGAAATACTAGTATTGATTACCGATATCATCTATTGATTTTTTGGCCAGATGAACGCTATCCTAGGAATCAATCAAGCATTAATCAAGAAGCATATGCAAAAACGTCCACAAACATCGCTCTATCATAGTCCCATCTGGGTGAACCCGAGGACTAATTTTGACAAGCCTTTGATCCTCGATGCAGAAGTCCGAGGTGGAAGACGAAAACGCTGCAAAATGATGGAATTCTTCATGGAAAACCCTCCGGACATGCTTTGAAGGAGTACAATCGAATATAGCGAATTCGATATCCGGTTCCCGTCATGAAGAGGAAGCAATTTTTATTGAAGCAAAGGGTCTGAAGGAATGATTTCCAAAAGTCTCTCATGGCACATGCACCATATCACTCTACCCAATAACCTTCATGACGACCTTTCCCTTCGCATGTCCACTCTCTAACCTCTTAAACGCCGTCTCATAATCTTCAAATCTGTGAACACTGTCTATCACCGCCCTGTACTTTCCTTGTTCTATCAGCTCCGCAATTTCCTCTAACTGCTTCCCATTTGGCGTCATGATGAAGAACATGTGTTCGATATTCCTGCCCTCAAATCCATGGGGTTTCAAATCCTCTAATGCGACGCCCTCAGGTGGCGCCGCAATACTAACAATCTTTCCCCCCTCTCTGACTGCAAACCAAGCATCTGTCACGGCCTTGCCACTCTTGCCATCAATCACCAAATCAACCATTCTTGCACTGGGGTCCTCCGCAATCCAACCTTGGATACTAATCTTGCGATAATCAAGGGCCTCTTCAGCACCAAGAGACTTCACAAGCTCAACATTCTCCGGCCCACACGTCCCAATAACCTCGCATCCAGCCGCCTTCGCTAGCTGCACCGCCCACACCCCTACTCCGCCGGACGCAGCAGTAACCAATACCCTCTTCGACTTCACCACATCATTTCTTTGCTTGAGATTCGCGATGTCAAGCCCACCATGCGCAAAAAGCGCCTGCCACGCCGTCGTGGCGCTCATCGGGACCGTAGCCGCCTCCTCCCAGCTCAAAGCTCGCGGCTTCCTCGCTAGCTCATCTGTCAACGCGATAGCATACTCCCTCGCACAGCCGGTCCGGCTATAACGCGTGCGGGCAAATACCTCGCTTCCCTTTTGGAACGGAGAGTCTGGTGGTGCAGTGACGACCGTCCCGGCAACGTCATTGATCGGGATTGGTTCTCTGAGAGGGTTGTTCGGCGGCCAGCGGGAGGACCAAGTGAGTTCGCCGGCACAAGGAGCGAGAGTGTGGACGCGGATTAAATGCTCGGCTGTGTTTGGAGCTGGTGTAGGGGTTGGATGTGAGATAAGAGAGAGTTTGTTGGTTGCGAGATCGTGCCAGATGGCGCGCGCTGTTGAAGGGACGCCTTGGACGGGAGATGATGGTGTTGCCATTGTGAGAAAGACAGGATAATCGCGTATTGCCGTACAAAAGAGATGAACCGGGAGATAGGAGCTGGATATCGTACGAAATTCATCAAAACCTATGGTAGCCTGTAGAGTGTAGAGATCTGCCGGAGATGAAGCCATCTTAAATACTGTAATCTTTGCCTCGATGAGCGTATTACTCTAGACCTAATGACTTAAAACCTGATAGAATTTATTATAAGAGATACAGTATCACCCTGCAGGAATAGCACCTTGACCCAACTAGACTACATAAGGCAAGAATTGCCCTTTTCAGCCTAGGTTGGTTAGTGTTTGCAGGCAGCTGATTCATCGTCGAGCTTGTCTCTTGGCCAGCAGACTTAGCAAATCTCCCGGCTACGTTGCCGAGAAGGTCCTGAAGGTTCAATGTCAGGCTTCGACTTCGATTATCGTGCGAAGTCTTTTGATGTGTGTCACCTTGAAGCTGACATCAAGTTACATATCTTGATACGATTCGCTCTTCACGCGTGTTGATGTGTAATCGGTGTGAGGGATTTACAGCGGATACGGCGCACCCAAGAGAAATCTAAGTGGTTCTATCGATCCATGGAGCTCTGGTAACTTTAATTGAGTAGTGGCGAGAGGTGGAGCTCCTGCAACAGGCTTTAGGATCAATCCCGTGGAAACTCTTCAGAAAGGTCGTGCAGCCTAAACACTATCAGCGTGCTTGATTCTTGACTCTTCCAAATAAGCGGCGCTCTAACATTTTCAAGTTGTTGCTTGAAGGCAGTTCATGAGTTAATCTCGTTGCCGTCAAATTGTCCATTCTGAGAGCCAGAATGAAATTACAAGACCATGGCGCGACCACGTTTGTTCACAGTCTGTGGTTTCTTGATCCACAGAAGCCCCAACTGGATAAGGCAGCGAAGTCTCGGTCAATGCATGAATATCATCGAATGAGAAGGTGGACATTAGCACAGTCCAATCGTGGGCGGCGGAATATCCTAGCGGACGGCGTGCTGAAATGGGTGAAGAAGCCTGGCAAGGACCTAGAGCGTCGCCAACAAGACCACAAGCAGCGGCTGCAGCACATGAGCGAGGAACAGGGTAGGACTTGCCTAGATGAGGTACACGTAGTGAGCCCAAGGGCCTCTCTTGATAATGGAAAGGCTGATTCGCTGAACGCCTTTCCTATTCCTGAGAATGGTGCACACCCCTCACCGTCAATGTTAGTTGATTTCGGTAAGTATGCTGAAATCCAGTAACCTAACTCCAAATATGCTCACCTTGTTAGTGCTGCATGGAACAGGATATCGGCTCTGCGGTGTCGATCCGGCACAAGCACCGTTCTTGCACAGTAGAGAGCTCTTCATCATCCCAGCACTTCAGGACGTGGTTGCCTTTCATGCTCTCTGCGCCGTCGCATCATGGGCCTGGAGCCAAGCAAATGCAGGGATGGGTCACATCCAGTCTCTTCAATACAAGCAACAGGCCATCCAATTAGTCAATGAGCGATTGACGGGAGATGCGGCAGAATCAGACCACACAATACTAGCAGTATCATTGCTCTGGAAGCTTGAGGTAAGTCGTGTCAATTGCGCGTTTTCCGAATAGTCTCACTTACAAGGCAGGCTCGGTTCGACGATGCCGATAACCTCTCGAGGCATGTTAGAGGGCTAATGCAGCTAGTCTGTCTTAGAGGCGGGTTGCACATGCTCAACCAGAGACTGCAACTACTACTAGCGTGGTGAGTATTGACGGTTTAGATCCGCCGTTAAACAGCAAAGGCTAATGTAGAAAAGGTTGACATCTTCTCAACCAGGTGACCTCGCCATTCAATTCTTTGGTCCAAGCGAGTTTGCAGTGGACCTGTCATCAAAACAATATTTTGATCTCTGTTCGCAGGACCTGTTTTTCAGCCTGGAGTCCTTCATAGCACCAAGGGCGATGGCTTGTGGTGCGGCACACATTGAATCCTTCGGAATGAGCAAGATCCTTCAACGCATACTATCCACCCCCGTAAGCAACCAAAAAAGTCACTTCCGAGGCCGACCCCTCCTTGGAAGTCTTTGTAGATTGGGAGCATTGCTTTGGCTCCACACTCTCAGAAAGGACTTTATCGGCAACGCTTTAGAAATGAATTCGCAGATCGAGAGGTTGAACAGGCGCTTGAGTATGCATAGTTTGCAGCGGCAGGGGAATGTTGTGATGTTGTGGCATGTTCTTCTAAAGAGCGAAGATAGTCTCTCAATCGACAACCGAGCATGGCCTGTTGTAAGGATGATGAGCATTGCTAAGCGAATGAGTCTGGACCTGGTTGAGAGGCTGGCAGACCTGCTTTGGGCGCAGCTCGCTGGTGAAGCTCGAGATTGGAATCATGAGGTTATGGAATGTGTAGCAGAGGTACGACAAGCAGTGGAATAGGCCTGGGACGGACCATTCAAAGTCGGCATTTATGTGAAGATCCTCGATCCAGTATGCCTTAATTGAAACATTTGACTGCAAGTTCAAAACGATTCCCCTTCCTCAAGACATAGTGAGACCGCTTCTTAAGGATCTAATGAATGCTCTGTACGGAGTCTGTGCCTTCGACTGCCAGCGGTCGTTGCTTACCAGGACAGACTCTTGATAATAGTACATAGTGTACCGGCCTCTCTGTATCTCGAAATATGGTCAGTTACTACACATCGCATGAAGGGTCTTGTGGCACGGCGGCCATGCCATTTTCTACGTGGTAGGGGCCGCCTCAAGCTCAGGGTCTCGCCACGAGGAATATTCTAAAAGAGTCTTCTTTCATGGCATCGTTTTGTGGACGTAGCCTTGCGGTAGGTGCAGAGTAGTGTTTGCTTAGAGACTCGGCTCCCTCCGACGGCGTGTTAGTCTCCACGTTGGCGGGTCCCTGCATATTTTCGGATCACCGCCAAAGCCACCGAGTTCCACAAAACAATCTTCCTGACACTATTTTGTCAACACATCTATTGCCTCCTAACTATCTCTCCTCTCAGCAGACGCCGCCGTTTAAACCTCGTGTATGCGCGTAGTAAGACGCCATCCTCCTAAGCAATAAGCGAGAGCGTCAGGGGTAGCGCTAGAGCTGTCTCGAATGCTGGTAAATTGGCTGGCCAGTCGGCGCCCACGAGCCGCTCCCCGCGCAAAACTGCGCCGCCTGGATATGGGAAATTGTACGAACCGAAAACTCGTACAAAGTCCAGTCTATATCCTGCGTATTTCTGCCTTTCCCTCCTCACCTACTCCTTTTCCTTCTTCACTCACGCTCGTTAAGTGTTAAGCAACACCGCTTTCGTTTAATTTTTGTGTCGAGTAGTCCATTTTGCATACTAGCTCATACCCGAGAGATTCCTCAACTTACCGCCAAAATGCCATCCACATCTACAACCATAGTTTTATCTCTCCTCGCCTCTATCACTCCACTCGTCTACTCTCAAAGCACCGTCTCCCTCTTCATCCCAGGCGCCGACCAACAATCCCTTGTCGCCCAAGTCCTGACCTCCAAAGCCTCCACAACAACCTACATTGTCCAATGCGCTACCACCGACTCCTCCTTCCTAACCGTCACCGCCGACTCTGCGTCCGCCTCCGCAAGCGCCACCGGCTTCCCCGACGATTCCTCCGAAGACCCTTCTGACGACTGCGGCTTCCCCGTCCCCTTTACCTTCGTCAACGCCCCCAATTCCATCGCCATGGGCCTCTCCTACCCCGGGCTCTCCGCAACCGTCGATTGCTCCCTCGGTGGAACAACCACAGCCACTTGCAAAGAAACCTTCTCTGGGACAGACATCAATGGTCCGAGCACGACTGATACCTCTCTCGGCCCGGACGACATAACCCTGTTCCCCATCCCCTTGACCACGGGCCTGCAGCTCGTGGACCTGACTACCAACAGCAATGGGGAGCTCACCACCGTCCCTGCAAAGTCCGGCGCGAGCGCGACCAGCTCTGGCGCTATGGTGACATCTACGGCGAAGGCGGGAGGATCGAGCTCGTCGTCGTCGGGCATGAGCAGCAGCACCAGCGCAGCGAGCGGATCCGGGGTGAGTGCGGCGAATGGGAGCTCCAGCTCCAGCTCCAGCGTAGCTACGGGTGGGATGCCGAAGATCACCGTGGCACCGCAGTGGGTTGTTGGGGGAGCAGCCGCGGCGATGGTGGTGCTTGCGGCGTGAATGTTGACGCTGTGATTGGTGGTACTGGGTGAAGGGGGAAGAGGCGGAGTGTTACTTCAAAAGCGGAAATTCATTGTCTTGTAAGTCTTGCATGATCACCACGGCATACTTTTGCGATACCTGTGGATAGAACCATATGCATTGGGAGGGAGTAGATGTATAGATTTGGATGGCAATGTCTAACAGCAGATATATACTTTTATCAAAAGCTGCAAATGAACGATGAAAAATTTAAAGCAAAAGACTCATCATATCCGTAATTCTTTAGAAAAGCCTCAACAGAGTAAACAGATTTCCCTCTTGGTGCGGGTATCATAAGCCGAACCTCCGTCTTCCACCCCACATAATACCTCCAGGATCGCACCCAAACATAACATCCAAACGCATATAAAGCCCACCCATAACTCAAGATCCATATCCATCCACAGTCATCCGACAATCCAATCCATCTCATGTCAGACAGCCAACTCCCCCCTTCCCCCAAATCCCCTTTCCGCCTCCCTCCTCCTTTTTCCCCCGTCTACCCCGTTGATCTCTTCCGCCTTCTCTTCCCTCTCCCGCTCCTCCTCCTCCAACTCCTTCTCCACCTCTTCTCTCCACGCCCCCAGATCCGGCGGCACATACTGCATCTGCACGCTCGGCGCACCCTGTATATACCGCAACTGCTCCATGCAATGCTCCTTAATATTCTCCAGGTAACTCCGCGGATTCTTGTTCTCGTATTTGACCGTGTTCTGCAGCGGGGGGAAGAGTTGGTGGCCTTCTAGGTGCTCTAGAAACGGTGTGTGGGACGGCAAAGTGGGGTCGATGCGGTCTTCCGCGCCGATGCAGAGCGACGTTTCGTGGGCCCAGAGGCGCGCCACGTTCCGTGGTGTATACCCGCCTCCCCCGACGACGAGCAGCGGGATCTCGAACGATTTGACGAAGGACAGGCAGGTGCCGTGGCCGCGGATGTTGAGGTTAAAGCAGCCCAGGCGGTCGTTGCCGAGCGAGTCCGCGCCGCATTGCAGACAGATGGCCGTGGGTTGGTAGGTTCTGATGCAGGGGCCGATTATTTCTTTGAAGAGCCAGATGTAGCTCTCGTCGTCGATGCCGTCGTTTAAGGGGACGTTGAGGGAATAGTGCGCGCCTGGATTCTGGGGATGAGAGGGGCCGGTGTCTGAAAGTGCGCCGGTCCCGGGGAAGAAGTTTTCGCGGTCGTATTTGTGGAAGGAGACAGTGAGGACGCGGTCGGTGCTGCGGAATGCCTGCTCGACGCCGTCGCCGTGGTGCACGTCTATGTCTATGTAAAGCACCCGCGGGTGGTGGCGGAGGAGTTGGAGGATGCCGAGGACGATGTCGTTGATATAGCAGAAGCCACTAGCTTCGCCTTTCTTGGCGTGGTGCAGGCCGCCGGACCAGTTAATCGCGATGTCAGATTGGTGGTTGACTAGCTTGCGGGAGGCATCGAGAGAGGCACCTGCGTAGAGAGAGCAGTAATTGAATAGGCCATCAAAGACAGGGCAGTCGTCGCCCATGTTAAAGGATTGGATGCCACTGGAAAGCGGGCCCTCGAGCATGTTCAGCGGAGTAACCCGGGAGAGGAACTCGATGTAGTCAGACTTGTGATAGTCTACAAGTTCTTCTTTTGTGGCGGCGCGAGAAAGGTAGTTGTCCATGGCAGTGTGCATGCCATATGCGACAACAATAGACTTTGTCAGTGTCAAACGCCATGGTTTCATTGGGTGTTGCTGGCCGAAATGATGTTTTTCAACTTCAGCATTGGCGTGCCATGAGACTGTGTACCCCTTTGGACGTTCAATGCCATTGTTCTCTAACTCCTGCTGAATTTTCTTGCTGTAGGTGATTGTTGATAGGTTCGCTGGCGCTTGATATTCTTCTACGATTGCTTGCGCCATTGGTGATTGATTGCATATGCTGGTCCGATAAATAAAATTTCGTGTTTGTATGAAACATCTTCTCTGTCAGCAAATCATCGTTGGAATTTTCCGTAAGTCCTGCCAGTTTATTGGTGTCATTGCGACAAATGGATGATTCGCGCAGCGAAGAAGGTTGTGATGATGGATGGCAAGGCTGACGAGGCTGGGTCCGGCAGAACCTTCCAGATTTGTCGGTGGCGTTGTTATTTGCAACTTTGCTTTGGAATCGTGCGGCTTCCGCTCGATCACCTTTCGCAGCGCGGGTCCTTCTGTGAAACTGTTGAAAACTTCGAATCTTTTTCGCCTTATCGTTACGATCCAAGATAACAACCTGGCCAGCGCCATCATCGGATCAGCAAGCTTTTCCAGAGTTTTGTAGGCTCAGGAGACCTGGTTGCTGGGCCTGATGCGACAATTTCTTGGCAATAATTCGTAGGACTTATCCATTGCGAACAGTTTGGAATTCTTCGCGAATTGAAATCTCTTTTTCAAAGTATTTCCGTTTTAAAATCGACATCATGGCTCAAGCTGAAGATTGTGCCTCGGTACTCGACCAATTTATACATGATGTTGCGAACTTGCCGGCGGAGATAACACATATGATGGAAGAAGTTCAAGCGAAGGAGCGAGATATGTCGAAGTACCAAGCGATTATCAACCAAAAGGACACAAGCTTGCAAAAGCATGTTAAGGCGCATGGCAGCCTCACTGAACATCCGCGTGAGGCCGAGTATTGTGCGTCGGTGCTTAAGCACCACGATATGTGCATCAGTCTACAGGATCAAAAGATCGCACTTAGCGAGAAGGCAGCAAGCATCCTTGATCGGCAGGTCAAGAGACTAGACCTCAAGATACGCGAGCTACAGAATGCAGAGCTTCTCCCAAATGACAGTTCAATCCCATCGATCTTCAATCGAAAGCCGACGCAGCCTGATTCCATCCGAAACATCTTTGCCCAATCTCTCACTGGTCTCGATGGGACTCAAGCGCTCCAGCCATTATCGGGCAACGCTATTCATTCCAACCCAGCCACAAGAACCTTCTCCCAATCCAGTTCTGCTGTCATCAACAACAGGCTCGCCCAGCTTCAGCAAGCCAACCCCCGCTCGGGGGAAAAACGAGCCTCTGCCCCGGCAACCCCGGCCCCAGCGCAACATCTCCATCCCTTCACGGGCTCGCACTCTCAACATCAACGCGAATCCTCCGTCGGCAGCGCTATCGACCCAAAACGCCGACGTCTTCAATCCTCTTCCACCAACATTCCCCTCCAGTCTTCCAACCTCCGTCAAAGTTCCCTCGGTCCTAGCACCCCCAAAGCGACTACCCCTTCCCGCGCAGGCAGCGTGGGAGCCCGCTCCGCAACCGGCGCCTCGACCAAAAAGTCGACCACGGGCGGCATCAAAAAGACCTCCGCCGCCCCCCACCAGCAAGTCTCCAAGCTCAAATCCAGCAAACCCTCCAAACGCTCCTCCTCCGTCTCCGGCACCAGCCTCAACCCCAACTCCGCCGCCTCAGGCTCCACCAAGCGCCGCCAAAACAAAGGCACCTCCCCCGCCGTCCGTGGCTCCCGCGCCCCCAGCGACTCGGACTCGGCCTCCGTCCTTTCCACGGCATCCTCGTCCGTCATCAACGCCGAGCCCAAGCGCGAACCCTCGGCAGACGACGACAACGCCCCCGAGCAGGACGAGGAGGACAACCGCAAGTACTGCACCTGCCACGAGGTGTCTTATGGGGACATGGTCGGGTGCGAGAACGACAGCTGTCCGTACGAGTGGTTCCATCTCAAGTGCGTAGGGCTGGCGAAGCCGCCGGGGGAGGAGGAGAAGTGGTGGTGTCATGAGTGTAGTGAGAAGGGGTTTCCGGGGCCCGGGGGGAGGCCGTTGGGGAGTGGGACGGTGAAGGCTGCGAAGGAAGTCAGGGGGAGGTGATGTGGAGAAAGGGTTCAATTGGTATGATTTTGGTTGTATTTAAGGATTTCGGGCTGGTATTTAGCAACAAAGATTCCATGTTCTTTCCGGCTCCTAAGAACAGTGAGGTGTAAAGATGTGCTGAAGCTACCAACGAGCTTTCTCAGTGCACAGGTCGTTCAGTAGAACAGCCGTGGCTTTAGCAGTATCGGACATTTAAAAAATGACAAGACCTTAAGATATCCAATTCAAAATTGTCTTTCGTTCCTAAGAATATTTCGCCGCAAAATGCCACTTTGGGGTATCTAGGTGTCTTCGCTCAAATTTCTTTGATCTATACTCAGGAAATGTGAATATCAAACGCCCTCGCTATGCGATGGTAATCAGATTGCCGCGCCTCCATAACCGCCTCGAGCCCTGCTTAATCAGACACCGTTCTTTTTGTTTGTCCTGTCTTTCCAAATAGTACAGAGCAAAACAGAATAACCTGCAACAAGTTCAAAGATATGAAAGTCAGAAGCCCAGACTTTTGAACCATTCGTCGAAATATTTGCAATTGTTCGCATTCACCGGACCGTCTTCTTCGCAAAGATCAAAGACAGGACACCGACCGCAGGGTATGTCAGTCAATCCGTTTCCTGGGCCGACTTTCACTTTCCCTGACCGGCGCTGTGCAACATCTAATTGAGCCTCATCACGATTCATAAGAGATTTATACATTGTAGTGGGTGCCATTGGATTACCGTCTTCATCCCAGCCAATGTTAGGCTTCTTAAGTTTATAGAGGCGCTCATCCCAGCATAGAACGTCAAGTAACTGTGATATGTCTTGGCTTCCGAGCGTGATACCAGAAGTGAGCTCCGAAGTATTGACGATAGTGGTTATCTCGTCCAGGGTTGGATAGCCGGTATATCCTGGTTCATGGCGGCGATAGCGAGCTTTCGGTCTCGAATCAACAGCACGATGCCCATCTTCTGTCTTCAGACGCTTGCGGGGAGCTTCTTCTGGATCTAGCGTTTCAAGTACCGAGGCTCGCAGCTCTTCTACTTCTACCGTGCTCATTCTCTCTTTCCGCTTTTTTCCGGCGTTGCTGACTTCTGCTGGCTTGTCCTCTTCAATCTTGATCCAGCTCCTTGAAGATACCTCAAGCACAATGTAGTTCCCAATTGCTGATACAAAATCTTGGTCCAATTCTCCATCCGTAAACCATGAGCCACCGGCAGCAGTGTCAGAAGGTCTGACATTTTTAAGAATGTACATCTTACGGCCAGCATGTTTGGCGCTGATGAAGGTTTTCACCAGTCCCTTCTGTAGTAAGATTTTCAGAGCCTTCTGTATTTTCTGCTGGTGTATGTTCGTCTGAAATTTGATGTGTCCGCTCCATATCCCAGAGTTACCAGCTGACTCAATGGTCTGATAAATCAGAGTTTCTTCCCTACTGCTCAAGAGATTGTACCTAAATTTTTAGTTAGATGATCACTTTGAATCTGCGCGATGACTGAAGCTTTACTTTTCAGCGTTTTCTCGGGGAACGACCTTCCAGGCAATCCGCTTTTCAGGTGTTTGATGTATCTTGAGCAGCCTTTGATCCACCAGGTGCTGGACCACCTCCATAAGCACCTTGAGGTCATTTGTTGGGATGACATTGGATTCAACGAGCTCCTCCTGGAAGATCAGATCATCAGAGTCAAAGGTATTGCTGCAGTGGTTATAGAGGCTGTCAGCCAACGACTTGGTCTGAGAGGTAATCTTGGGTTTTGACGGCCCCGGAGTGGGAGAGGCCGTCGAAGTTTTGGGAGGCATGTTGGCAATGATAGAAGGCTTCGAGTCCGCAGACCAAAGCCAGTTTTTGTCACCGTCTCGGTAAAAGGAAGAACTGTGTCATGTTTGCGCTTGCAAAGTCTGAAGCGCAGCGTGAAATTAATAGGGTTTTTGTCGTATTGTGAGTCTTCAAAATTCACTGCGGGGTGCCAAGGCCGCCCACATTGGAGCTTCGCCCTTGTGGCCTGTGCTTTTTGGAGGAAGCTTCCAGACGCTTTTATGTCTGCCTTTCTTCCATAACTGCCTTGCTTTTACTCCCTCCGCTAGCTGTATCTCTGTCTCTCAGTTCAAAGACAACGGGTAATCCAGAGCTTCATAACTTGCTCGACAATGGCGGACGCTCTCAAAGCCGAGGGTAACAAGGCATTTGCCGCTAAAGATTTTCCTTTAGCTATGTGAGCTAGCTTTACCGTGCCTTGAGTGAACTGTTCAGCTGACGCTGAGGGCAGTGAAAAATTCACCCAGGCAATTGAACTCGATCCTAGCAATCATGTCCTTTACTCAAACCGATCAGGTGCTCATGCCTCCCTAAAACATTACCAGGAAGCGTTAGACGATGCGAACAAGACCACTGAAATCAAATCTGACTGGGCAAAAGGATGGGGAAGAAAGGGCTCGGCGTTACACGGTCTGTCAAAACTTGAAGAGGCGAAGGAGGCGTTTGAAAAAGCGCTTGAGCTTGAACCTACGAACGCCCAAGCGAAGTCTGGTCTCGAGAGCGTGCAAAGGTCGCTTGACACGGAAGGTGGTGCCGGCGGCGATCCATTAGGCGGCCTAGGCAATATGTTCAATGACCCACAGCTATTCCAAAAGCTTGCGAACAGTCCTAAAACTTCTCATCTCCTTGGAAACCCTCAGTTCATGGCCAAGCTCCAGAACCTTCGTCAGAATCCTAAGGATATTGGGATGGCGTTCCAAGATCCCCAGATGCTACAGGTTCTTAGTGTGCTGATGGGCATTGACATGTCGTTTGGACAACCTCCAGAAGGAGCGGCGTCCGATACCGCCGCGCCGCGAGAGCCGGAAGAAGACGTTCCTATGCCAGACGCGCGTCCGCAGTCCCGACCGCCTCCACCCAAGAAGGAGCCTACTCCTGAACCTGAACCGGAGCCTGAAGATGAAGAGGCACTTGCCAAGAAAAAAGCTAAAGAAGAAGCGGACGCAGAGAAGAAGCTCGGGACGGAAAGTTACAAGAAGCGGCAATTTGACGATGCTATTCAGCATTACACCAAAGCTTGGGAAACACACAAGGATATCACGTACTTGACCAATCGAAGTGCGGCCGAGTTTGAGAAGGGAGACTATGAAGGATCCATCAAGTCTTGTGAAGAAGCTATCTCGGAAGGTCGTCTAGTCCTCGCTGACTTCAAGCTTATTGCTAAGTACGTTCAAATTTCGCCGAGCATTTGTAAGTTTAATCTGATTATAGTCTAGGGCATTCGGACGCATTGGATCATCCTACGAGAAAATGGGTGATCTATCTAAAGCGATTGAGAACTATCAGAAATCACTCACGGAGCATCGGACGCCGGATGTTTTGGCGAAATTCAAGGCTGCCGAGAAAGCGAAAATCAAAGCAGACAAAGATGCCTACATCAGCACAGAGGAAGCCGAGAAAGCTCGTGAGCTTGGCAATGAAAAATTTAAAGAGGCAGACTGGCCTGGTGCCGTCGAAGCGTATTCTGAGATGACCAAACGCGCGCCAGAGGACCCAAGAGGCTACAGCAACCGTGCCGCGGCCCTCATTAAATTGATGTCGTTTCCTGGCGCCATCCAAGACTGCGATGAAGCAATCCAGCGAGACCCCAAATTTATCCGAGCCTATCTGCGGAAAGCCCAGGCTCTTTTCGGTATGAAAGAGTATAACAAGTGCATGGATGTCTGCACAGAAGCCCTTGAGAATGATGATGGCAAAAATACCCGAGAGATTGAGCAACAGCAACAAAAGGCCCTTGAAGCCCAATACTCGGCTCGGGCGGGGGAGACGGAAGAACAGACGACAGAACGAATCCAGCGAGACCCAGAGATCATGTCTATACTGCAAGATCCGGTCATGCAGAGCATTCTCCAGCAGGCGAAAGACAATCCTCAGGCGTTGCAAGAGCATATGAAGAATCCTACCATCGCCACTCGTATCAGAAAGCTCATCTCCAGTGGGGTGATCCGGATGGGCAGGTAGAGCTGGTCGCTTCTCAGGCGCTTGCTAGCTATGCAGCTGCATCTAATTTGAGGTGATTTGTTACAAGAGTGGCCGCAATGAAGGGGCGCAAATAGTGCTTAGTGTACCCTTGACGTACATGAATGCACGACGTGTAGATAGTGAAGGGCGAAAACTTTTGCATTTAGCGGCAATGAAAGCGTAAAGAAATTGTGTCTTAAATCCTACTCTTGTTTCATCTGCGACAGTAAAAATTTCACGCATCCATTATTGCGTCAGGCTCTGGAGGCCCGGGGTTGCTCGGGCTATTGGCCGCTAGAAGATCGGCCGCCAGGATGTAGGGAAGCGAAAGAAGCTCTTTTTCCTAGCCTAACTTCACCGGCGTCGGTTCAGAACACTGTTCCTGTAGAATTGCATATGGACTAGAAAAGCGTGAGCACGGAGGGGGAAGGACAGCTTCACAAACCATTTCGACAACTCTCGACTCATAGCATGGTAAAGTATAGGTCGGCAGAGCAGGTTTTTCTGACCCGCCGTTTGATCAGGCTTGGGCGCGCTTGTGAGGGCTAGAAGGCAGCCGGGCAGGTTGAACCAGCTCGACAGGGGTGCTGCAGCTCTTTCTTCTCCACCTTCGCCAATTCCAGGTCTTGGCTCCGTCTCCAATCTTCCCCGGCCGATCTACGCAACAAATCAATCTACGGTACCCCCAGCCTTCGGCTTGTCACAATTGGCAAGCTTATCTCTTTCTGCTCTCCTTTCTTGTTGCATTTGTTTCGATTCTCCTGTCACTGCACAGAGAACAACGCTTCCACCTCTGCATCACAAGACGCAATAGCTGCGCAGCAAGCGCTGCCAGCTTCCCGCTGCCGAGATGCTCTCCTCACCCGTCAAACAGGTCAACGAGCTCAAGCAGCAAGGAGCTGCTGAGGCTGCCCGAGATCCAAACTCCAATGTCACCGCCGACGATGCCGAAAAGACCATCATAGACGAGACAAAAAAGGCTGGTGGAGCTGCCTATCAATTTGATCCAAACGCATCCCCGGAAGAGAAAGCAGCCCAGATCCGATCAGTATGTATCTTCGAGCTTTCGACATCCCATTGTCTAACGCTTCCGGTGAAAGAACGTTCCAGCCGGCTTCCATCACGAGAGAAAACCAAAAGGAGTTGGTATCGCAACTGACCTAGTGAGCTTCAATTGGTTCCCGTTCTCCCACACTCCACTGACCGTAATCTAGGACGATGGAACGCCCGATCAATACGACCTCCCTCCACCGAGCAAAGAGGGGGCCATTGACACAGCCTCCGTCACCGGGTCTACGAAACAAGCAAATGGGCAATTAACCGACGACGAGCGTTGGGCTCGCAATCGAGTTGGATGGGCTCCTCGATTTGGCAATGGCGATCCAAAAGATGACGAAGGAGAAACCCTCCTTGAACATCAGACGTTCCTCGAGGGGAGGCTAGATGACAAATTCTTTGGAGACTGGTACCACAACACTGCTATCATAATATTTGCATGCCTTTCCTCATGGGTCATTGCATTGCTTGGTGGAGGCTTGGGATGGCTCTTCATCGTCACGGCTGTCTGTGCAACATATTACCGAACATCAATACGGCGAGTCAGACGCAACTTTCGGGACGACGTAAACCGCGAAATGGCCAAGACAAAACTTGAGAACGACACTGAGAGCCTTGAGTGGATCAACAGTTTCCTTGTCAAGTTCTGGCCAATCTACCAATCCGTACTCTGTGACACGATTATTCAATCCGTTGATCAGATCCTCAGCACTTCGACTCCTGCGTTTCTCGACAGCTTACGGATGAAGACTTTCATTCTAGGCACGAAGCCCCCTCGGCTCGACCACGTCAAAACATATCCCAAAGCTGAAGATGATACCGTGCTAATGGATTGGAAATTCAGCTTTACTCCCAATGACACCATGGATCTGACAGCGAGACAGTTGAAAAACAAAATCAACCCTAAAGTCGTCCTCGAAGTTCGTATTGGCAAAGCCATGATCAGCAAGGGTCTCGATGTAATTGTAGAAGATTTTGCCTTCTCTGGTCTGATGAGGGTTAAGGTCAAACTTCAAATACCATTTCCGCATATTGAAAAGGTGGAGATCTGCTTCCTGGACCGACCAGAAATCGACTACGTGTGCAAACCGCTGGGTGGTGATATGTTGGGCTTCGACATCAACTTTATACCAGGGTTGGAGAGTTTTATCAAAGAGATGATCCACAGCAATTTGCAGCCGATCATGTACGATCCGAATGTCTTTCCCATCGAAATTGCAAAGATGCTAGCTGGAAATCCAGTCGATCTCGCAATTGGAGTTGTCGCAGTCACACTCCACGGTGCTAATGGCCTTCGAAATCCCGACAAATTCTCTGGAACTCCCGATCCTTATGTTGCGCTCTCTCTAAACAGCAAGGATACTCTCGACAAAACTAAGACAGTTCCTGAAAATGCGAATCCGCGCTGGAATGAGACAAAGTATATCATCATCACCAACCTGACAGATGCCCTTACGCTACAGGTTTTTGATTACAACGAATACCGCAAGGACAAGGAGCTTGGCACCGCAACTTTCGCTTTGGACCAATTAGAGCAGGAAGATGAGCACGAAAATTTACAATTGGAAGTGATGGCCAACGGGAAAGCCCGAGGCGTCATCCAGGCTGATGTGCGATTCTTCCCCGTATTGAAAGGCGAGAAAGCTGCTGATGGCACTGATCTGCCTGCCCCGGAATCCAATACTGGAATTGCAAGAATCACTGTTGAGCAAGCCAAAGACCTTGACGGAACGAAGAGCTTGGTAGGAAAGCTGAATCCGTACGGAGTCTTACTCCTGAACGGGAAAGAGATTCATATCACTCAAAAACTGAAACACACCAATAATCCCATATTCCCGAATCCATCAAAAGAGGTCCTGATAACGGATCGCAAAAAGGCACGTGTCGGGCTTGTCATCAAAGATGATCGTGACATCGCGACAGATCCGATACTTGGTACTTATCAAATCAAAGTCGATGACATGCTCCACTTGATCGAAAAGGGACAGGAATGGTTCCAACTCGCGGGTGCCAAGACGGGTCGCGCGAAATTGACCTTAGACTGGAAGCCAGTTGCTCTCAAAGGCGCTTTAGGTACATCTGGAGGCTACTTGACACCGATTGGCGTCGTTCGAATTCATTTCCAGAGCGCTAAAGATCTACGCAACCTTGAGACCATTGGCAAGTCCGACCCGTATGGCCGTGTGCTTCTGTCTGGTATCGAAAAGGGTCGAACGGTGACCTTTCAAAATAATCTTAATCCTGACTGGGACGAGGTCATCTATGTACCGGTTCATTCATCACGAGAGAAGCTCACGCTGGAAGTTATGGACTCTGAGAACCTTGGAAAAGACAGATCCTTGGGCTCGATTGAAATCCCCGTAGCAGAATACGTCCATGAAGATGAAGAGGGCGGCTTTGCCGTAGATGACAAGAAGACACAGAGAGCAGAAGGACTACGAATTGGCAGTAGAGGCACCCCCAAAGGAACGCTCAATTTCACTATAGCTTTCTATCCGACGCTGAATGTGATCGATCCTGAGGAAGAGGAAGAGGAACGTAAGGCACAGGCAGCAATGGATGACCAAGGTCGACCTTCGATAAATGGAGTCCGTCCTAGCATGGACAATGGGTCTAAGAAGAGCGTAGAAATCAATGGAGCCAAAAAGAGTATGGACACCCGTGGCAGCTTCAGTACGCCGAGAAAGGTTAGCGATGCAGCAAGGGGCACGATTGATACCAGCTTAGCGAACCGCGCGTCTATCGAGGCAAATTCTCAAGGTCCAACGTCCCCTACATCGCCAACGTCAACCTTCATGTCAGCTAAGAAACCGCCAAAGATCCGCATTGAGGCAGATGACCTCAGCAATTACGGTGAGTAACTACCTATCCTCCACAACCATTATCAGGCTAACTTTTGCAGAATCTGGCCTCATCGTTTTCCGCATCATTGAGGGCAATCTTGCGCACTCTAACGTTAAGCTTGAAGTCGTAATGGATGATATGGTTTTCCCTTCGTACAGCTCTGCCCGAACTCGCTCTCGAAACCATAAGTTTGGGGAAACAGGCGATGCTATGGTCCGGGAGCTCGATGTCTCGAAGATTACGCTACGACTTGTAGAGAAGAGTGATAACAAAGGTGAAGGCGATCAAGACCACGTAATGGCAAAATTGTCCGGGCCTACAATGCAGACTCTCCAGCAATGTCTATACAAAGACACAACACTAACTGTCCGCGGAAATGATGGCTCAACAAGCACAATCGTGGTCAACATGAGATATCTACCAGTCAAGATGCAACTCGATCCTAGCGAAAGTATCAACAATATGGGTACACTCCGTGTTGACGTTCTTGATGCAGCCGACCTCCCTGCCGCAGACCGCAACGGATATAGTGATCCGTACTGCAAATTCAAGCTCAACGGCAAAGAAGTTTTCAAGACCAAAACGCAGAAGAAGACTCTACATCCCGCGTGGAACGAGTTCTTCGAAGTGCCAGTCAAGTCTCGTACGGCAGCTAACTTCAAATGTGATGTCTACGACTGGGACTTTGGAGACAAGGCAGATCATCTGGGAACGGCAGCAATCAATCTGGAGATCCTAGACCCCTTCCAACCCCAAGAACTCGCCTACGCCCTTGACGGTAAGTCAGGCACCATTCGCCTGAAAATGCTCTTCAAGCCCGACTACGTGACCCGTTCGCGTCAAGGCTCCTCAACCTTCTCCGGCACCTTCGCCCCCGCAGGCAAAGTCGTCGGCGCCCCAGTCAAAGGCGTCGGCATGGTCGGCGGCGGCGTGGCCAAAGGCGCCTCATTCCTCAAACGCGGCATCACCGGCGGTAGGAAGGACAAAGGCAACCGAGACAGCACCGCACATGAAGCCAACAATTTCGCCGCCGCAGACGGCCTGTCTACTTCAGCAAATGGCACGCCCTCAGTCACGCCCTCCCGCGCACCCACGCTGACAGAAACTTCCCCACCGCCCGGCACGCCGACCCCGCCACCGCACAACCGCACCCGCTCCTTTGCGTCCTCGACCGGCGGCGGCGGCGGCGGCGGCACACCCTCCAAACCGGGCGAGGCGGGCACCGCACACTTCACCATCCTGACCGCCATGGGCTACCCGCCCAGCGCAAACGTCCGCGTCTACGTCAAGCAGGTCACCCCCAAGGGCGCGAAGGAAGTGTACCACACCAAGTCCGTCAAATCGGGTTCCGGGCTCGTTGACTTTGGGGACCACGAGAGCTTCAAGGTCGACAAGGTCGGCGCGGACACGCAGTTCCAGGTCCAGGTGCGGGACCACGGGATGTTTGGGAGCGGGGATGAGTTGGGGGAGGGGGCTGTGTTTGTGGATGATCAGGGGACCGGGGGTGGGGAGAAGACGGTTAAGGTTGGTAGCGGGACGGTGGTGCTGAGGGCGGGGTTTAGTTCCGGGCCGCAGGAGAGTGCGAGTGCGGGTGCGGGTGGTGGTGGTGGGATGGGGGCGTTGTTGCGGCCGACGACGAGCGGGAGGGATAGTCCGGATTCGAGGAGGAAGTCGAGGAGCTTTTTGAGTAAGAGGGATCGGGATGTGAGTGGGAAGAGTGTGCCGGCGGCGAGTTGACGAGGGGGTTAGGGGTGAAGGCAATGGCTGAGGGCAGTGGAGAGGGGAATCATGAGAATGTGATTCCAGAGAAAAATGGGAGATGATCGTGGGTATTTTCGACGTCGGAGGAAATTCCTTGGTTATCACGGCCCCGGAGGACTACAATAACTGGATTACGGGCCACTCTAGGCCGACGTCTCAGGGCTTTTTACGGAAACATGGTTGAGCAGTAAATATTCGGGATACGAGAGCGATGGAGTGCGGTATGGACCTACTTACTTACCTACCTACCTACCTGCCCATGACTTTGGGTCTGCGACTTGCGATGCAGCACGTTGAACATTGTCTAGTTGGTCGTACCTAATATACCCTTGTTATTATTAGCATTTCCAGTAGCTCGCCATATAAGCCAATGTAGGCTGGTAAGCATAACTAGCACGACTTGCAAGGAGCGTTCCTCTATCGACGCAGCTAATGTTTACCATGGATCAAGATGCTCACACATCATTCTGGTTGTGTTGGTGAGGGATGCCGATGTCAAGGTTCTAATCCTTGGCCACCGTCTTCGACCTCTTGACAGGATTTTGGAGCCTTGAAACGGCTTTCAGTACAAATCTAAAAACCAGGATTGGATGGTCTGAATGAGGTAGCCGAGCAGGTCTGGAAACGGGAATAGGGTATCTATCGAGACCATCAAAATAAGGGAAGGTCTTCGCCATCTTGTCCGAGTCATGCGAAAATTTACTCTGCCTAAATATCATCATGCATAAATTGCAGAGAAGAACGGATATTGCCATCGTTTGTGGAGATTACACAAGTTGTCGCCCCTGGAGATGGGGAGTTAGTGGCTCTCAGCGCACGTGTTCCCGAGAGCTATCAGGAACAGACTGGGCAACGGTAAATCTACCCGCGGGGGATCCCGCAGTATGCGGGATTTACACGTTGCGGATTAATTTATAAATTTTATTAAACCTCTATAGAAAAATTTTCGTACGATAAAAAATTTAAATAATTTTAATATTAAATATTTTTTATATAATTTATAAAAAATAAAATTAACTTTACATCTTCTCGACATATTAAATTTAATATTTATAAATATTATTATAAAAGGCAGTTGTACAAATTTAAAAAGATTAATAAAAATTTTTTATATTATTACCGTTATTATGACGAACATTTAAATAAAATTATTATATTTTAAAATTATCTTTATACGAAATATAAAAATCTTTAAATTAATAATTCTTTATTATTAATAATAATTTTAATTATATAAATAATAATAATATACAATTAATTATATTAATAAAAAAAATATTTTAAACTTAATACTCTAATATTTAATCGTATAATTAATAAGAAATTAATTTTTTAAATATTTATTAATTTAATTATTATACGACGTCTTTCTCTACAAATTATTAAATAATTTAAATTTTATTAATTTTGCGCTGCGCTCAATTTAAATAATTTAATAAAATTTTTATTTTTTAATAGTACAATAAAGAATCGAATTAAAAAAATATTTTTAAAAATAAAAAATTTTATTAAAAATTAATTCAATTTATAAAAATATATATTTATTTTACTGTCAATATTTAAATATTTTTAAATAATTATCTTTTTTTTACTATTTATATAAATTTTATAAATTATATTAATTAATTTCGAAATATTTTAATCAAACTTTGTATAATTTTAAATTAAAGTAATAAATATCAATAAATAGTTCTACTTTTAATTTTTAAAAAATATAATTATACGAAAATAATTAAAACAGTTATTAATAATAATTTTAATATAAATAATACTTTTTATTATATAATCTTAAAATATTTTTTTTTAAAATATTAAATTAATTAAAATTTCACTTATAATTATATTTATTATTAAAAATATATTTTTAATCTTATCATATAAACATATCTTTTTATAAATAAAAAAAAAAAGTTTTATATAATAAATAAAAAGTTTTAAATAAACTGTATAATAAAAAAAATTTAAAAGAAAAACAATTAAAGATACGAGTATAAATAAAAATTATAAATAAATTATATAATATTATAATTTATATTTACAGTTTTTTGAATTATATAAATAAATTTATTTTATATATTGATTAAAAAATTTCTATTAATAATTATATAAAATAAAATAGTTAATATATTATATTAAAAATTGCTTAAAAATAAGCTGTAAAAGAAATTTTTATTATATATATTAAAAAATATTATAATAAAGACATAATTAATAAATAAAATATTTTAAATATAAAAAATTAAAATTAACTTCGTACGATCACTAATCATTTTATAATTTTTAATAAAATAATTTTATATCTACAAGGAGATCGTACGACGCTTAAAAAAATATTTAAAAATTTTAAAATAATCTATAAATAATTGTAATAAATTTTAATAAATAAAATTTTTTTATCGTACGAAGTATACTAATTACTTTTAAAAATAAAAATAATTTAAATTAATTATTTTTCGACTTCAACGCGCACTTCTTAAATTAAAAAATTATATAAAAAAAATTAATAGTTTTTTGTATTATTAAATTATTTATTTTTTCTCTTTTACAATTTATACGATATTTTTAAAAGATAAAAATAAAAAAATAATTATTAAAAAAAATAATATTTTTAAAATATTAAATAGCTTTAAAATTAATTTATTTATTAATTTTTTTATATAATACCGACTTTGTACAAAGTAGCTAATTTATAAAATTTTAATATATAACAACGAAAACGAGATCTTAATTTTTTTTAATAAAT
The DNA here is from genome assembly GCA_021030905.1 of Pyrenula massariospora. Taxonomy (NCBI): domain Eukaryota; kingdom Fungi; phylum Ascomycota; class Eurotiomycetes; order Pyrenulales; family Pyrenulaceae; genus Pyrenula; species Pyrenula massariospora. Next base: position 396,954 of record JAGFMI010000006.1, read on the forward strand.
TTTTTAAAAATATTAAGAGAATCAACGACTACAAAGTTAAAATAAATTTAAAAATTATTATTTTAAAACAACATTATACAAATTTAAAATTTTATTAATTATATAATAAATATAAAATATATAGCAAAAATAATAACCGCGTCTCTTTTTTTTTACTTTTAATATTCTTTTAATTTTTATAATAAATAATAAATTAAAATAAATTTTTTCCAATGCACGTTGTATAATTATTTAAAATAAAATATAACTTAATTTAAATATTATAAAATTAAAAAAACTCTTACAAGATTGAAAACAAGCAAAAATTTTATAAAAAATAATATTTTTAAACTTTACATATAATATTATATATTATATAAAATATATATTTTTTTATAAAATATATTTTTATATAACGCATTATAAACTATTTCTTTTTTAATATAAAAATTTTTATTATATATTTACATATCTTTTATATTTATATATAATATATATTTATATATAATATATATTTATATATAATATATATTTATCTATGTTTTTCTTTATTAAATTATAATTATATATATATATTAAATTATAACAATTTTTATATATCTCGCCGCCTTTATTTTCTTTTATTTTTTTTTCTACAATAATAATAATAAATATATATAATGCTGTCGATCGTACAAAAATTATATTTAATAAAATTTTAATAATATTAATATTAATATTAATATTAATACTAGTACCAGCACCAATATTAATAATATATTCTTTAAATTTAAAAATATTATATAAAATAAAAGCTGACTAATTACACAAACAAATTTTTTTTTTTTTTTCAAAAAAAAAATGTAAGTCGTTTTATTATACAATACTTTATTTTAATATTTTATATAAAAAGTAAATTAACAACTTATACTAATTAGTAGTTTTAATTTTATCTCTACTGCCGACAATATAGTAAACAGTTTTTTAATAAAATTACTAACAGTAAATAAAAATGAACTCTTTCTACTTAATATTATATATAGTTTTTAATAAACTACAATTTAAACTCTATTTAATTAATTTATCCATTTTTTTCGAGGACGTATTTATATAATTTAAATTATAAATAATAAACAGTTATATATTAATACACTTTTAATTTAAAAAGTTAATACAATAAAAGTCTCGCTATATAATAAATATAAATAAAAATCGAATTAAAATTTTTTCTTTAAATATTATCATATTTTAAAATATTTCAAAAAATTTTATAATAATTACAAATAACAGGGTCATCGTAAATATTATTATTAAAAAAATTTATATAATTTAAATAATAATAATAACTCGGAGCCGAAAGAATTATTTTTTTAATATAATAAAATATTTACTCCGTCTTTTTTAATAGCTCTACTAAAAAAATACAATAAATTATTTAAAGCTAAAACTTTACAAAGTTTAATTATTCTTTCTCCTTAAAAGTATATACAATAATTCTTTTTTTTAAATTATTTATATTTTATATTACAGCCTAGTTGTACAAGCCCTATATATAATATCTAAATAAAATTTTATACTTTTATATAATATTTAAAATTAATAGTTATAATAGCGAAACGAAATTAAAATAATTAATAATTTAATTATTTTTATTATATATTACTATTATTATAAAATTAAATATAAAATTTTTATACGATAAAATTTCTTTCATTTTACAAAACCTTATAAATACTGCGGGTTTTACCCGCACGGGGCGGGTAAAACCCGCGGGTAAAATCGCTGCCCGTTGCCCAGTCTGATCAGGAAACGTGATTTCTACATTCTCGAATCCCACAAGCACGTGCTTTTTCGATAATAAATTTTGTCGGTGCCGCTACTACTGCAGGTGGGCTGATCACCCCTGTCCGGTTGGAGATGTTTTGCGGCTGTTTTTCGTCGCTAGCCCGGGATGCGCAGAGGAGGCTTGAAGGCCCGATTAGGACATCAAGCTTTTCTTTAGAGTCCAGATTCGGTGTCTGAGGCTTGCAAGGCGTTTTCGCACATGGTAATAGACGGGCATCTGAAGCCAAGTCTAATCTTACGAGCCAAGTTTCCTCATCTTCATCTGCGGGAGGCTGACATGAACTGAGATACGAAAATATCTGTGGCTGGTGAGAAGTGTGGAGACGTGGGGGGTGATGCATGCTGCAGATTATTGCTGTTGACCATCTTTTCTTCGCGGAGCGTAGAGGAGATGTCTACGAAGTTAGACCTTGCTCTGAGAGACGAGACGAATCGGTGATGCTGCACTCCGTCCAGTCCCAGCGGTCCAATGTCAATGACGAGACTTTGACTCTTCGGGAAGAGAAGCGATGAAATGCCTGGGATGGTTTGGATAAGCAATGCGCTGCACTGACGTCGTGGTCATCATATCAGACATGCTGGTCTTAGCCTCAGGGGTAGAATGTGACCTGTCGGCTTTGAGAAGGCAAGTGATAGGATGTTTCCTTGGAACCTTGGGCTCGTAGAAAGCGTAAATCCTCTTAAGCAAAGTGCTATTCCGAGCCCTCTAAGGTCCCGAATTAGAGGCTAAACACCCGAACAGCCAAGGGAACGCGGGCCTTTTTTGTGGCGGGTAGCGGTGCGAGGTAGATCGTCGGACTCGCTAAGGGGTAGTTTATTGGGAGGTAGGGTTCGACTAGCATGAGTACTATCGGCGGTGGAGAGAAGTGGTACTCGGTGCTATGTAATTATCCCCTGGGATCAAGAGCGGTTGGCGTGGGCTAGATCTGTGGTTGGGAGAGCAGCAAAGGATGAGTGGGAACAATTCTCTTTAAATCAGGGACGAAGAATGACAGCTGGTTGTGGTGGGAGAGACTGGGATCCAGGATGGATGTGGAATTTTTTTTTTCGATTGGGACGGTGGTGGGGTAGAGGCGTTGAAGAAGCAGCCAGCAGCAGGAACCAGCTGCAGCTTGCAGACGGCGCCTCGTGTTGTTTAAAAGGCTGGACGGCCGCTCTGTCTCTTTCCGCACATCTTGCTTTCTTCTCTCTGATACCCAACCTCTTTTCTCTCGATCTATTCATCTTGCCTTGCGTTCTTCAGTGCAGTTCACTCTGCACGGCTCCAACCACCGCTTAACAGCTACCCCGCTTCTACTCCAAATTGTAAGAATGGCTCCCCTTTTCTCACTTGGCCCTTCCTCGTATTTCTCCTGAGACCCGACGATTGCGCGAGGGCGGCCGGGAAGCTTCTCCTGACGATCTGTCGCACCCGCTGGTCCAGCAACAGGCGCACTTCCAATCACGTTTTCGGTGGGAGAGGTGATCCACGCATTTAGGGCTTCTCCTAATCAGTGTCTACTCCGAAGCCCCCACCAGCTCACCGCTTTCGAACTCTCTCCCAGGCATTTTTTACTGACGCTTCTTCTCAGTGTCCACAGATTCTTTTACGTTTGTCTCCAATATCCACAGAATCTCTTCGAAATGTCCAGAGCCATTCCATCTCACCTTCGCCCCGCGGCTGCTGCCACCAACGGCACGGCTGACGGCGACTTCGAAGGCAAGCACCATGGAAAGTCACAGTCCCATGTGGTAAGTCCTAGCTCTTTCTATTGCCACATCTCCAGGGCAGCACCATTCTCCACCTTCCTCGCGGCGTCTTGTACGGCGTTGAGACATTCGAACTTCTGGCAAGTTCGGGTCAGCTGCCTAGTGTTGCTTTGCAACGCTTGCTGCAGGAGTGATGTGAACTATCACAGGTCACGTTCAAACTCTACCAGTGAAGAATTTTCGGGGAGCTAGCGAGTTTACCCAAGTCGTACAGCACGGCCTCTACTCACTACACTCTGGCTACTCGCAACTACGTCGAGAAATCGATTTCTCCCCCAAAACATCTTCCCCTCATCTCTAATACAATGGCCCCAATCGCATCTCACTCTGAGGACAGCCTCATCAACAACTTTGATAAATTGAAGATGCTAACAGAAGTGGATGGATGGCAGGCTTTCGAGAACACCTCGACCAATGTTGCCGCCAGTCAGATGCGCAACGCCCTTAATGGCCTCGCCGATACCGTCAAAGACCCTGAAGAGAAGAAGAGATTTGAGGCAGAAATGGACAACTTCTTCGCGCTGTTCAGGAGGTATCTCAACGACAAGGCGAAAGGAAACACCATATCATGGGATAAGATTGCTCCTCCAAAACCGGAGCAGGTCGTGGAGTACGACACTTTGGGCAACTCGCAATCTGTTGACTTCCTCAACAAGCTTGCTGTCGTCAAACTGAACGGTGGTCTCGGAACCTCTATGGGATGCGTTGGCCCTAAGTCCGTCATTGAGGTCCGAGACGGAATGTCCTTCCTTGACCTCTCTGTCCGCCAAATTGAGTACCTAAATAGGACATACGACGTAAATGTCCCGTTCGTCCTCATGAACAGCTTCAACACCGACAGCGATACCCAGTCGATCATCAAGAAATACGAGGGCCACAACATCGACATCCTTACCTTCAACCAATCTCGATATCCGCGTGTCCTTAAGGACTCCCTCCTCCCTGCCCCCAAGTCCTATTCTTCTCAGCTCTCCGATTGGTACCCACCTGGCCACGGAGACGTTTTCGAATCTCTCTATAACTCCGGTATCCTCGACCAATTACTCGACCGCGGTGTCGAAATCGTCTTCCTATCCAACGCCGACAACCTTGGTGCCGTCGTTGACCTCAACATCCTCCAGCACATGGTTGAAACCAAAGCAGAATACATTATGGAATTGACCGATAAAACAAAGGCTGACGTGAAGGGTGGCACCATTATCAATTATGAGGAAAAGGCCCGCCTCCTCGAAATTGCCCAGGTCCCCAAGCAGCACGTCAACGAGTTCAAGTCGATCAAGAAATTTAAGTACTTCAACACCAACAACATCTGGATGAACCTCCGCGCAGTCAAGCGTGTCGTCGAGAACAGTGAACTCGAGATGGAGATCATCCCCAATGACAAGTCCATCCCCGCGGACAAGAAGGGTGAAGCAGACATCTCGATTGTGCAGCTCGAGACCGCCGTCGGCGCTGCAATTCGCCACTTTAGGAACGCTCACGGCGTGAATGTGCCAAGAAGGAGGTTCTTGCCTGTCAAGACGTGCTCGGACCTGATGCTCGTCAAGTCAGATCTCTATACGCTGAAGCATGGCCAGCTCGTGATTGACCCGAGCCGGTTTGGTCCCGCACCATTGATCAAGCTAGGTGGTGATTTCAAGAAGGTATCGGACTTCCAGAAGAGGATTCCGAGCATTCCAAAGATTTTGGAGTTGGATCATTTGACGGTTACCGGAAACGTGAATATGGCACGGGGAGTGACGCTAAAAGGTAAGCCCTAGTTGACAGCCTTGTCCTCAATCTACATGCGTGGCTAATTTTGATTCCTACAGGTACTGTCATTATCGTGGCGACCGAGGGTAGCACCATCGACATTCCGCCCGGCTCAATACTCGAGAACGTCGTCGTCCAGGGAAGCTTGCGGATCTTGGAGCATTAGACGAACTATGGACGTGGTTATAGGTGGAACATTGGAGTTTACATCGTTGTCGGTTAACTGTCAAGACGTGCGGAAAGTGCACACCCCCCTTTTCACTGCGTGCTTCGAGGCGTATGGCATTTTTTATACCTTGATAAAATCCCTTATCTGCTAGATTCGGGTACATATTGCAGAGTACATAGCTGCTTCAAAATAATCTGAAACATTTTTTGTGCACCTTGCGATGTAATGATTCCATCTGACAGTACATTCGCTCTTGCAGAACAAGGAATATATAAAACAAGAGCTATCATAGCTCCAACCGTCAGAATAACGGAGGGCATCCTGCGACATTCGCTTTATCGTTTACGGGAATAAATGGAAGTGTAGAGCATCCTTAATATCGATTCTCTTTTGAAAATCACACGCTTTTCATGGCTCTCTATATACAATACATCTATATCCCTCTATACCTTTTCTCATCAGCATCCCCCCAGCTTCACTATCTTAGATCATACAATTGCCCCCTTTTCCTAATTCCCGCCCAACCGTCACCGTCTCCAAGCCTCCGCATCCGTAAACACCGTGCTCGGCCACGCCACGCCCGTGATCCCGTTCACCCCTCCCCCGTCGCCCTGCTGCTGCTGCGACTGCGTTTGCGTCTGCTGTGGCGGCTGCTGCTGCTGCTGGCTCATGCTAACCAGCGCGTCGGCGGGGCCGGTCGAGGCGTTGCTGGGGTAGTAGGATGCGAAGGAGGCGTAGCTGACGTAGGGGGCGGGGGTGGTGGTGTAGTTGTAGGTGTTTAGGGCGGAGGAGTAGTCGGTTGAGGTGGTGGGGGTGGAAGGGGGATTTGGGGCTGTGGGTTGGGAGGTGGTCGTGGTCGTGGTCGTGTTAGAGGGGGAGGGGTTTGGGCCGGGGTAGGAGAGGCGGCGCTGGTCGGGCGGGGCGGAATGGGTGTGAGAGTGTTGGTGGTGGGAGTGATGGGTGTGGTCGGAGGGTTCGGGCTTGAAGAAGGGGGGTGGAGGGTGGAGCGGGTATTGGGATTGCGGTTGCGGCGTGACGGTCGTTGTGGTTGTGTCAAGGCTCTTGGTGGACTGCACGGGCGTGCTGGCAGCCGTCGACGATGCAGCTACGGTGATGCTCTGGTCCTGATGCCCCCCGCTACTACTTGCGTTGTACCCTCCGCTCTGCAGGGCGGCGCTGGCTAGCAGAACATTTCTCGCGTCTTGCAGGCACTTTTCGACATGGGGCAACATGGAGCGGTACAGCAGGTCGCCGGAACCTGGACAATACGGCATCAGTATGAGGTTCCACAGCGGGTGGTTGAACAAGGAGACGTAGGACGAACCCAGGATTTTGTCCGCAGTCTGAAGGATCCGCAACCAGTCCGTCAACTCGTGCTGCATCGCCGTGAATTTCTCCCGAGTGATGCTCTGCTTGCGCTGGTCGTGAACGTAGATGCTCGTGCCGGCTGCCAGCACGAAGATGACGGTGCTGTTCCAGGTGAAGTCCGCACCCTTAAATTTCTCAAAGAGGGATTGCAGGTTACGGAGAAGGCGCATGGAGGAGTCATGGCAAATATCCAAGGATTTGTTGATAAAAGCCTGGTTGGTGGATGTGCATTGGGAGGGATGGTGGAGGAGCAGTCGGTATTCGGCAGCCCATGAGCTCATAAAGAGGTTGGCGACCTGGGATGTACCCTCGTCTTGATCATCGGAGGCAGATTCTCGGAACCAGTCATTTTCCCACTGGTTGATCATGTTGGTGAGACGGTCCACGATTTTCTCGTATTCTGGTCCTGGAAGGCGATCGGATATTACTTTGTTATACAGCTCGATGAAGATCGGAACTAAGCGAGCACCTAAGCAGGCCGGGCGCCAATTGCACCTTCCAGAGAGCTGACGGGTGATTCCAGTCTCGGAAATCTCCGAATCATCGATTGCTAAAGGCAGCTCGATATCAATGTCTTGCATCCTAAAAGGCATTGGCTTCCCAAGCTTGATTGATATGGAGATGGCAATGACAGCAATGCTCCAGAACACTCTTTTCCGCAATTCGACCTGCAGCAGATTTCCCTGAAAGCCGACCTTGCTTGCCGAACGGTGGAAATCGAGATCAAATACTCGGACCATTGTGCGTGCGGCCATATTCCAGGCGTTCCCAGGCTTGGGGAGATTCCTTTGGTACACAAGGAGCAGGTTCATAGCTTGCATAGCAGCAAGTGAAGAGTCCAAGTGCAGCTCTCGGAAGAAACCGAGAGCGTAGTGATAGCATTGATTTGACTCTCTTTGCTTTGCTTCTGCGATCGAGGGATTTCGGATGGCCATTTGGAATGCAACAATTGCATAAACGGCATGCAATTGAACAAGTTCGGGGACGGAGGGTTTGAAAGACTCGTCATCGTAACAGCGATGGACCTTTTCATAGTGTTAGAATTTTTGATTCCAGATAGTAAACCATACAATTGGATATTCATACCAGGGCAAGAAATGAAGGCGGATGAAGGGTGCCAATGTAGCGGTTTACAGCGCCCAGGTACGTCCGAACATAGATCAAAGCATCCTGTTTTGAAATGTTCGGTTTCTTTGGGCGCGGGCCACCTAATATTGTGCTCGTGAAAGTGTAACGGTTGTTGTTAAAGACGGGTTTATGGTCGGTTATTGGGTCGTCCATCATCGGACAATGGAAGCCGGCGATATCGATCTTGGAGCCCATGACATCCACCACAGTACCATTAATCGGACCATGGGCCGGTCCACTAGAGCGCATTAACTCTTGAACGGGCTCTTCGGAATACTGCTTTGTGGAGCTCTGGGTATTCGCGACAGAATTATGCCTAGGTAGATAGAGCGCTTTCAGCCATCGACCAATGGACACCAGCGCAGTAAGATTATACCTTGTGTACTCATTCGACCCGTATCCCGAAAAGCCTCCGTTAAGAAGCTCCTCAGTGCCTTCTATATGACCAAATCGAGAGGCGTATTGCCCAATCTGCCTCCTTAACATTTCCACTTGTGTCTCTAACCTTTCGGCATGACCACGCTCAGAAGCTCTTCTGGTAATGCGGTCAGTTGTGCGGCAGGGCACATTCTTGTCCTGACACGGTTTGCAGCCCAATGGATTAGGATCACATCGCATTTTCCGTTCCTGCAAAGGGGGGTTCATCAGTATCTGCTCATATCGTGCGGCGGGAGGACTTACCTTGCAGCGGTCGCATGCTTGACCGGTGCGCGACTTGCTTGTATCTTGGAGCTTTTGGCGCACGGCATCGCTGTAATCATCGGGAGTTTCATCGTGGTTGTTGGACAATTTTGCCTTCTTCGCTGGAGAATCGTGAGTTGCAGGGCCGTGGCTGGATGTGCGTTTGGCGGCCATGATGCAAGGTTCTTTGGATGAGACGGAACTTGCCAGGAGCCGACAGCGCAGTCATGGGGGAAGACGACTTGGCCTGGGGGGCACGCTGACGGCGCGGAAAGGATCTTTCCAGTTGCTGATTTCAAATGGAAAGTAACGTCCGATCTTTGGGTTTATCTATGGATCAATTGAGACGGAAATGCCCTCCCTTGACCAACATCCCGTCTAAGCCATTTGGACCCAATAATTCGAGTTCATTAAATTCGGCAGGGCTACGGGTGAAGAGCTTTGGGGCCAGTTCTGCGGTGGGTCGATCTTCCGGCTACTTTCGAAGCGGGAGGGCAAAGTCGTGACACAATGGCACTGCGAGACTGCTTCATCGCGTGCAGTTCAGGGCGGACGACATCACGGAGAAGTGACCCTTGAAACTCAAAAATTTCTTTTGATCCGTCTCTTCGCTCTACAATAGGAATACGCCGCTCCCTGGCGTGTAAGTCTCAAAATATGTCCTGCCAAATGTGGAAACATCACTGCTTCGCCTCGAAGGCTAGCCCAGACCAAAGAAGAAACTATGCTATATCCAGAAATAGAATCAGTAGCCCGCCCACGTTGTCATCCACACGTTGCCTTCACTGCGTCTAATGTGACCGATTGGTATCATAAGAAGAAATCAAGCTTAAATTTCGCCATCGAACCCCCTGTCCAGCTTTAGAGTGCCCATATCCAGATGTGCTTCGGTGTAAAAATATCGCCAACTCGCACTCAAACATTATATGCCGCGCCGAGGATTCAAAACGCTCTTCGAAATGCTCGTTAATTGCCTTGAAATTTTGCACCGCCTTGAAATTGAATCATCGTATCAATCGGCCATCCCTGGCAATCGTTTCATATCGAATTTTATCACCGTACTTGGCCGCTTCGCCAGCCTCTAGCCAAGGCGTGAGGTTTTTGCACTGACTGACGTCAAATAATTTGAGGTTACGGCAACCTTCTGCCACGACTTCAACGCCAGTCCCTGTCACCCTCACGCATCCACGCACCGAGAGCTCACGTAGGCCCGAAAGGTGCATGCCAATACGCTGCAAGGAAGGGTCGGAAACAGCTGAACCGCAAAAGGAAAGGTTAAGATACGTCAGTGACGGGCAACCGAGGGCCAAGACTTCCGTCGAAGTGTCAGAAAGCGCGCAGCAAAAGGACTACAAATAATACGCGTCAGCTCACAGCAGATGCATCAGAAAAATCGTTGAGACGTACCAGATCCAGCTCCTGCAATCCTTTCGCTGCATTAGTCAAATAGATGATAGCATTATCAGTCAAGTATGTACAGTCCGCCAGGCATAGTTTCCGTAAACGTGTGAATTGCGTGTTGCCCCAGTACTGGAAGCCTGTGTCTGTAATTGTAGTACAGCGGGTGAGGTCAACCTGCTCCACACGAGCTGCAGCATGGCAGGCGATATGATGCATTGATCGATCAGTTACATGCTTGCAATAAGACAGGGTCAATCGTTTTAGCGATGGGCAGCCAAATACCGTTCCAGGAGCTGGTTGCTGCGAATTGTTTTGAGAATGGTTTCGATGATGGACTGAGGGTTTGTTGTGGTTTTGTTGAGGAAGAAGATTGGGAACAACCCAACCGACGATTCTCGCAAGCAAAGTATCACTCACTTTCCGACAATTGCTGAGATCTATCTCCTCAAGGCCCCTGGCTTTGTTTGACATATCCAAGATAGCAGGTGCCGTCACATCCCAGACGCTTTTCATTTTCCACGACTTGACATTAGCTCCACATACGGTTGCAAGAGTATTGAATCCTTCATCAGTAATGTGAAAACAGTTGCTAATATCGATCCTCTCTGGTCGAGTACCAACAAAAGGACATATCACTTTCGCCAAAGCCTGATCAGTCACTTTGCTGTTATACGGCGTTAAGTTGAGGTTATGAAATAAGGTCGGATCTTTCATAAGCAGATCTGACCACTGGAGACAAACGCTGCGGGCCATCAAAGCTTCATGTAGATCCAGGTATGCAAAGACTCTTGCGAGCACGTTCTTGGGGAGCTGGCCTTTATTGCGTTTGTCACCATGTCGCCGAGAAAGGATGTCTCGGTGGGCTTTAGCAAGACTCTCTGCTTGCATAGACAGTTGAGGGGTTACAGAAGCGGGCGATGGCGTTTGAGATCGAGAATTCGGCGGGGAAGCGCTCTTCTTTCGATGCTCCTCTGGGCTCTCGTCTGGAGGGATGGGAGCCAATGAGCCTCTTCTCGATCTAGAGCGAATGTTATCGAGACCTGGATTCAAAAACGGATCAGGGTCTGACGGCCGGATAGATACAGAGGTTTCCTCGCTGTTCACGGGCTTTTGTGGGCTCGCAAAATCCATGTCGCTGAAAGTCACCCTGGGTGCCGTTTTGCGCGGAGTCTTTGGAGCACGCTCATTGATCACTAATTCGTCAATAGCTGGTGTAGATTCGACGACATCAGTCATGATAACATCATTATCTGATGCAGACTGAAGTCGTCGTCTGGCGGTATCCTCAATCTGTTGCTTCATATCGATCGGACACTTTTCCCAAAACTCGTTCAGAACTTCACCAGTGATAATAAGACATTCAACCGAGGAGACAGAGCGCACAGTAGCAGTACGCCTAGGGGCCAATGACAAGCTGACAACTTCGCCAAAATACTGGCCTTGCTTCAGCCGAGCCTTGACTGTTGGCGGCCCGATCTTGCCCATCCGTTGCATTTCCCAGTTTTTATGCCGAGGGTCGTAATGCTCATCTAAGACCTCCACCTCACCACGAACAATAAAGTATATTTCCCTTCCTCTTGAGTCCTGTTTGATAATATCCACAAACGGCGGGAAAGATTTTGGCTGGGCATTCAGACCCAAGAAATGCAACATGTCTGTAGGCAAATTGGAGAATAGTGGGAGCTCCTTTAGCAAAGATCGCACATTTACAAGACCGCTAGCAAGTGCGCTCGACGTGGATAGATCATTAACTCCTGGACTTGGAGATTTTCTTTTCTTAATGCCGTTGACGACAGATTGATTTTTGCTTGCATGGCTCGCATGTTCCGCATCTTCCAAGAGTTTGTCTCGTGTTCTTTTTGAGCCCCTCCTAGGAGGCAAGACTGACTGAGGAATAGACGGCTGGGAGGCGCGCTTTTTTCTTTCCAGGATCGCAAGTCTTTCCTTCGCTTCCTCACGGATCGCCTGTTCGACCTTAGGATATGAAGGCAAAATCTGGCGGAGATCCTCTTTTGTTAAGACGACAAGTAGGCATTTGGTTTGTGCCACCACAGTTGCTGTTCGCGGTCTATCCATCAGTATACCAATCTCACCGAAGAAAGCTCCGGGCTTAAGCTCTGCATATGTGCTCTCGCCATCTCGTGAAGTAACAGCGACTGCGCCTCTGACTACCCAGTACATAGCTTTTGCGTCATCGCCTTCCGTGAGGATATAATCATTTGGCGCGTTCATTTGAGGGCGTAAATGATTGCCTACATCCGCAAGAAATGAGGCTGGCGTTGACTGAAAGAGTGGGAACGATCGGATGCGTTCGACAAGATCTAAGGGCATGCCCTGCAATTGTGAGGCAGCGAGAGGAGATGGGCGGACTGGCCGAGCAGGATTGCTTTCGGAATCAAAGTTCCTGATGAGTGATATGGCGTCTGGAACAGGCGACGCCACTCTGCTGGCAAACGGCGAAGTATTTCGTCCATGGTGCCGTCTCATGGTCGCCCCCTCTTGTTGTGGACAGTATCTATGAAATCCAAGATGTCTAGCTTCTTCCCATGCTCAAGATTGCCGTCGCAAAGATTCCGGGCCTTAGATCAAGTATAGTCAAATTTTATAGCCAACAAAGATCCTGCTATCCATTGGTCGCGCATATGCCGTTTCCAATCTCGACTGCAGGCCAACAGTAAACGCGATCCACGTGATGCAGGATATGGGGTGCGCTTGACCGATATAAAAGTTTTAGGCGCGAGATCAGAGTGAAACACGATATTTTCGTGCACGCTTGGAAGATCCAGGAGCTGTCGCAGGCGGGAAGGCTGAGATCTTCGATTTCCACTGGGGTTGGTCACACTGGCCGCGCTGAACGGTGGGGGCTGGAGGGGGAGCGGTCGAGAAAGAATGTACCGGTGTAAAATGCAGCGAAGATAGTCCAACAGATACAATGGTCGAAAAGATACGAGGCTCTGAAAGCGGCGCAGGTGAATAGGTCAATTCGATGAGGATGTCAATTCGTCTAGTTAGTGTCGGCGAGGCGGATGATGGCGTGGGTGGAGGTGCGAATGTATCTTGCGCACGTTCCATGCCATATGTTCGCCTGTTAAGACCTGCATGACGCTGCGGGCCTTTCCCGCCCTGCTAAAGAAAGGACTCCACCTCCACGCAGAATGTTGGAATACAAGACACTGCAAGGCCACCGACGGGCCAATAACGCCTTCTCCGGCTTGATCTTGTCCATGCTTGATTCAAAGAGATCTGAGAACCGGCCGCCTAACGCTTGCACGTGGGCATGAGTTGAAGCAGGGCTCTATCTGGGTTCTCCTCACCAAACTTGCTTCTAGCGCCCTTCGAGAACCTTGGTCAATGCTGTCGGTCGTTTCATCCCGGCCACATTATTTGCACTCTGGTCGTCAAGCCACCCCCACCCACAGCCCTCCAGCATCCTAAAAGCGCATAAAACCAGCCCCTGAAGCAACGCAGAGTACTTCAACCCATCATTATCTACCCGGAGGCGGGCTGATCTTCGCGGCCGCAACACCGCAGAGCTTATGGCGGCCCCCAAGCCAATTACAGAGCAGTGTTTCTTGGGTTTTTGAACCAGAGCCGGAGTCATACTCTAAACCCATATGTGTGTTTGTAAAGACATGGTGACCAGAATGTGCTTTTGCTTGCCCGTTCTTATGCCGGAAACCTGTAGTCTACGCTGCTGAGCGAAGTCAGGGCGGCATCTCATCTATATTCTCCACCTAATGAACCCCTTGACTACAAATTGTGCAGCATTTCATTCAAGCCTTTTAAGACTATCCGATCTTCCTACTCTCTGACGTGGATCGACAACAATTTGTGGTCACGTAAATTCATGCCAAGTACCTTCACGCAGAGTTGGACGCTGCGTTGTCCGAATGAGGCCCTTTGCTCCTCAGAGCCATCATCCGACCACCCTGTAAGGTGGTCTGACAAGCCTTCTTATTTTGTGACGCCCTCTATAATATTCGGCTTTAATCAGCACCCTCTGTCGTACTCGGAAACTGCTAGTTCGTAGGGTCAGTGGACGACGAATACGTTTCCTGGTGGTCGAATGCTCGCTTGGTTGGCTCCACGTCCTGTGACGTAAAGCTGTTCATATATAGCCCTGCAAATTCGAAAATGCGACATGGCTATTCTTCTTTTTCTCTATTTGTCACCCAATTAATATACCCCGGCGGTCTTCCTCGAGCCCACGCAATCCCATCTTGCGCCAAGCCATACGCCAAAGAACCTTTGATGCCCAACTTTATCATCCTTGAAGCTGTAAATATATCTCTGGTTTTCACCAAGCTCCAGAGACCGCTGACCGTGCCACCTGCAACAAGAGTACTTGCAACATCTCTTGTTCCGCCTCGTACCTGATCGACCATGTCTTCAATGCCAAGGAAGAGTACTGCCGACCCAGCAATTACAAAGCCCATCTTCACACCGGCCTTGACTCCTCCAATAATGGCGTGGTAGTTCTTTGTCTTGTGGTATAGATACCATCCGGTCGTGGACGTTGGGAGCCGATGAGCATTCTCGGCTCGATATCGGTATGCAGCCATTGGAGCACCATGAGCCACTCCGAGGCCAAAGCCTGTCACAAAAGACAATGCGCCTATTGCCGGAAGTCGCAGCAAAGATGGAAGAGAGAGGCGCTGTGCTTCAGCAGCGTGAGAAGTCGCTGGTGTGGGAGTAGGGTCGATGATGGGTGCGGTCTCGATTTCCGGGGGGGACTGCGCCATATCTCAATGGTATGCCGACAGCAACTGGAATTGAACCGTCAAGTCATTGGTAGCTCAAGCTCCAGCAGGATATACATCCTTTGGCGCCAAAAAACAAATCGTCTGAACGTGAGGTATCGTTTATTGACTCTTTGTTCAGGCTTCATCACTGACATTTTCGAAGGCCTGGTCAGTCGCGCTATTGACAAGCTTTGACCACCACGCACGGTCCCCGCAGCTTCGTCGCGTCACCCCGCAGTCTTGTGTTGGAATTTTGTTTCCCTTAGAGGGTACAAAGATTCAATCCGCGCTTGAAGCAAGGCTTTGCACATCAATAATATGGTAAGATCTCCATCGAGCTCCTTGATTAATGCGAATGTATTTCATGCCATCGGCTTCCTGTCGAACACATCCTCGCATTCTGATTGACCACTCTTCCAGACCACCAACACCCCGGATCCCAACCATATTTCTCTTCACTTCCGTCATACTCGCTTTAGCGTCCTCCTTTCTGTCTCACCGACCGAAAAATTGACTCCAACGATCAAACATCAACTCCTCGTCGCTCTGGCTGCCCGCAATGTCACAACCCTTCCGAATAACTCTACACCGATTCCCCAACCACCAAGTGATCCTCAATCAAAATCCGCTACGGAGACATATGATAGCATTGAGCTCGGTGTCCTCAGGGACAGGAAGGATCCAAGTCAGGGATGGCTACCACTAATGATTGTCGAGCAAGAAATTGTTAATGCAAAGACTGGGAAGAAGGGGAAGGTAGGAGGCGCCGGGAGTGTCCTAAATGAGACACCACTAGGCGCCGGCCTGCGGGATGGAGACTCCATCGCGTTTAGGATAAAAGAGAGTGGTAGTGACGAGCTCGAAGATGGGATAGAGGCATTCGATGTACAATTGCCTTCGCAGGAAGAAGAAGACGCGGACGACGCCATGGAAACATAAGTGGGTTTTAAATGAGGTTTTCGTGACTGGGCGGCTTTAGCAAGGCGTCGTGGGTCCATCCGGCATGTTTTCAAGACCAGTCCTATCTTCAACAGCTAAGCTCAGGAGAAAAAACATGGTCTGGATATCTTCTTCCGCGTTGAAGCTGTCGAGGCGGTTGCTGACCCTGAACAGGGCTGGTGCTCTTTGAGAAGACTGGATCAAACTAACCCCTCAACTCCTACCCATCCACCTTCTTTACCACCCTCCCTTCTTCCCTCTCCTTCACTCCCCTCGGCAACCTTGCTAGCACAACTCTACACCTCTCACACTCCCCCGCACCCCACCTCTCCCTCACCCTACACCCCTCCCAATGCCTATTCTCCGCGTCCCTCTCCCCATCCACCTCCACACACAACCCTCCACCCCAATACCCCGGCGCCGTGACCTGATCATACAGCTCCCTCCACCCCCTCTCATGGTCCGCCGGCGGGATGTGCTGTTTATGGCCGATATGCACCATCGGCTCGAGGCAGAGCGTGCAGTTGTGTGATGGGGAGGGAAGGGGCGCATTGGAGTCGTTGTGGGCAGGAGGCTGAGATGGCCAACCGAGGAAGGAGCGCGGGATGCTGCGGTGCGTGCGGCAGGGGAAGCATGCCCAGGTGCTTGTCGATGGGGCGTGACCGGAGAGGGTGTGGGACATTTGGGATTAGGTTTCGTATTGTTTAGCTTTAGATGGGATGGGGAGGTGGTGGCAAGGGTGTTAGTAGGTCATGCGTTTCACGTACGGTAGAGAACGCTCGACTATTTGAGGTCTAAGATCAAAATTCTCTAAACCTTGCTGGTCAGTAGAAAGGTCGATTCTCGTGTTCAGCTTGAAAGGCGGGAGATCTCAATGTTCCTCTCTATCTTGTGGCAGTGATTAAGTGAGTCAACGACCTTGTGAGGAAGGGCCCACGAATGGATGGGGGCGAAGTAGTTAATCACCTGTAGAACTACGACGGATTTCATGTCCCCTTTCCATTCGTTGGGACTTTTTCGGTTAGATTTCTCAAGTGGCGCGAGATAGAGGCTACTGCTCACTTATGATCTATATAACATGCCCTCTAAATCAGAGGTCTACGGTGATTTGGTGACGAGAAAGGCCGTTCAAAATGTTCAACTTCCAGGTCGTCCTTATCCAGGGCTTGAGTAGTCGGTGGGAAGCTCTATTGGCTCATGCTAAGCGTCTCTATTAATGATGCTTGTCCAACAATAAACCAGACACGAAAAGTGTATCCAAAAGTTCTAGGTCCGTATGTTGCGGATACACATTCATTCTGGAGAAGAGTATACAAGTCAAGTCTGGGACTTCAATTTTGCCAAGGCTTCTTGGGTAAGGCTTTGCGTTTCATTCGTTATCGTGAAAAGACAAGTTCCCCTTTATCAGAGGCCTTGACTATAATAAAGCTCTATGCTCACTTAATAACTAAGCGTGCTTGCGCCAAATCCCTGCTCAATTTGCTAAACGTCAAATCTCCTCCAGCATGAGACCTTCATTCTCCTCTGCAGATTCTTCAGGATGTTGACCGGCTCGCTTCTTATCATTGTGTCTCAAACAGCGGTTGAGATGCGTCAGATGCCCACGTTCTCGCCTCACAAACGCAGCAAATGACATTCCAGCACAAACCGTGGCTCCGAGACTGAGTGACGCAGGGTATCTGAACTGTTCCGGTCGATGCCAGATGAGCGTGCTGGCGAATGCCAGCATCTCGAAGAGATTTTGTAGCGCTGCTTCGCTAGTTGAGAACGTGCCTCGGTAAGGTGCGGCCACAAGATCTTGGACAAGGAGCTGGACGGAGAGATCGAAAGACCAGAGACCAACGCGAGAGAGGATGACGCCAGCGATAAGCGGAGCTGCCGACAATGGTTTTGATACTTGGTATGAGAGGGACAAATTCCAGAATAGCGATACTCCAGCTAACAGAGCCGTTATTTGCCAGTTCACGCTCCACAGCCCTGTCCGAATAGGTCCGATCCAAGATATCAAGCGAGGTCCAAGCCATGTTGCACTGATCTCGAAGATTATGCTGGTTGAGCGGAGGAAACCCAGCGAGCTTGAAGTGTAGCCGGAAAGGAGCAGGTAGGTCGACATTTGCGAGTTGAAAGACAACACGGTCAGGTAGAGCAGTGACAAGGCAAGAGATGGCAGGAATGCAGGCGAAGTGAAGTATACCTTGACTGACTTTGGGATTCGTAAGAAAGTACGTTTCTGCCTTCGGGATTGAGCATCGCCTGGTGTGATGGAGGGGGAAGCTTCTATGCGAGGCTGCTGAAGTCGGCTTGACGAGTTGTAGACCTGAAGCATCCGTCAGCACCAAAGCCCAGATGCTACTAACGTAGATATCCTAAAGTCTCAGACCTTCTGGATCGTAACCATTTCAATTCCGACGGAGATGACGTTAACTCCCAGAGTGGCCAGGAGGGAAATCCGAGTAGACCATCCATCTACCAAAGCTATTACTAACGGACCAGACAGCTTACATATCAAATCGATGCGACGCATCTGAGCGTTGAGGTCTAGAGTGGATAGTCAGCACGGATGATCAATAGATCGTAGTTTACTAGCATCGCACCACGAAGCACCTCGCTGCTCTGGCCGGCAAGAACGATCACCCAGTCCTTCTCCACAGAAACGAGATTCATGATAGAGTTAAGTTTCTCAACGCATGCAAGGATGCTTAAAGCCCCAAGCGCTAATAGTCCAGATATAGAAGTGATGGAGAGCTGGCCATCGCGACTCTGAATGTATAAAAACAGACCGCATGATAGCGCAACAGCTACTCGCTGTCCCACTATAGTAGGATAGAATGTCAATAGGGTCCAAGACTGTAGTAGGTTTCAACACACAGATAGACAGGCGAACTACTCCAAGCCGTCCCTTAGAATCAATCTGTAGACCGACTGCGGAGGATAGTAACATGGCAGAGGCAGCACGGCATATCGCGTAAACAGAAACAGGGAGTAAGCTCCCGGGAAAAGCATGGGCTAGGAAAAGCACTGCACCAAATTCAAAAAGGCGGGAATTGAAGGTTGAAAGGAAGTGTGAGACGTAGAGGTACGACTTCTGGATAGGAGGTTCTGGCAAATGCGGTTCTGCCATCTCATGCAATGATGTCACTTTATCTTGAAGCAGGCGATTGCCTCTTACGAATGGGCTAACATTGATGAATTACCGAAAACAGGTCATAGTGATGAAGTTTGCCATTGATGGTCACGTGGAGAGACTGGGGAACTCGATGTGGACCCATTCGAAGTTGAGTCTTAACTGCCAAGCATACAGAAGGCGCTACTTCGCCAAGAGAGATGGAAAGACCCTCGCCTCAAAGGGCTGGCGATTAGGGTCGGACAGACCATAGACGAAGCATTAATGCTAGCCAGATCTTGCTTTTCATGTCAAAAACAAATGGATCAAAGGAGAATTTCATTGTTTATCATTACTGGGTATCTATTTTAGTCGAGCCTGCCGATGCTATTCAATTTTCTCCCCTGACCCATCTGCCTTCTAACCGTCTCATTGCTATGAATGCCAACTATTTTACTAGGCGCAGCCCAGATTGGTGACAGTGTTATTGGCCAAATCTGCAGCCGAATCATCCATCAGCATAGCACCCTCTGGGACAGCGGGAGCTGCCGAATCCGCTGGCAAGAGCTGGATCACATCCTGTGCGTCAGCGGGAGCCGGAGCGGCTGCATCCGTTGCAACTGCTCCAGCTGCAGCAGCGGCGGCGGGATCAGCAACGACAACACCGGAAGCAGCCGCGGCACCCGCGATATCAGATGCAGCCGCAGTACCAGCCGCCACGACGTAGCCTGTAGCAGCGGCAGCGCCGGACGCGTCAGTAGCTGCTGCAGCACCAGCAGCGTCCGTAGCGGCCGCCGCACCGCAATCTGCTTGATTGTTGATGGTCGTTGTCGCTGCATCAGTCACTGTGCGCTATCAGCAAAGACACTTAGATATTATCGAGTCGATTCAACATACTAACGCAGGTGACGGTCGAGTTGGAACCATTATCAGCCAATAGCTGCTGTTGAGCATACCGCTTGTTTCCGTTCGAGGCATCGATGATGACCTGAACAATCTGAATAACGATATTCTATATCATTTGTTAGTCAAGATTCCAAACCATGTCGAGAATAAGTTACCTACCTTATTCTTGTGCTTGTTCTTCATGTCATTCTTCCTCTTCTTGTTCTTCTTCTTGTTGTTCCCTTTATTCTTGATAACAATTTGGGTGACTTTCTGTACGATCTTGACTTCCTCAACGCCCTGCGCCGAAGCTTGCACGATATCGACCACTTTGATTTCTTGCTTCTCTTGGATCACAACATTGTTGTTGTTGTTCTTGTTGTTTTTCTTATTGCTCTTGTCTTTATTTCGAGCTTCAATGGCACCGAACTGGTAGGGAAGGTTTTGCGGTAAAGCGTTTCTAGCAGCAAGAGCACGTTCCAAGTTGCCAGGGGCTAAAAGTATTTAGCAGCCGATTGGCTTTTTTTTATGGGAGTCACTCACCAGCTTGGACCAGCCCAGTGGCTGTCAGGCCGAGCAAGACGGACGGCAAGAGAGAGAATCGCATGGTGCCGACAAGGTAACCGCGGTGACTTTAACAAAGTATGGAAGGACTCAAGAGAATGTAAACGTGTAATACAAAGGATGGAAAGCAGTCACGGACGCAGAGAGAACGAAATTGCAAAGGGCTAGCCTTGCCTGAATGAAAGATAGGTAGTCACAACGAACGGTCACTGGATCGCAAGATAAAGAACATGAACAACAACATGGCTTGCTCTTCATTTTAAGCAGACGAAAAGCATCAACAAGGTTCCCTCCGGATCATCCAAATCCGATCTTTCTTCATGCAATAATAGATTCACTTTCTCCATGGAAGGGTGCCCGTACAGTTTGAAGGCTCTTTTTAGGGTAAGGCGGGCGAGGGATCTGTCATGCTGTCTGAGATAGGGGATGAATGTCAGGGGAAAAGGGCTTAGTAGCGGAGCGTTAAGACAGCAGAAGCCGTTAGCAACGGTCAAGGTCCCCGGTACAGCCGTTGGAAGCATTGATCATGCTGCGCGCTGTACAGTGCAAGAGCACGGAGACAGGTGTGGCACCAAGCGCGGCAATAAGGCTGGACGTATGCCAATGTTAGGGGTAAAGGTGCACTGGAGGGCCAGAAAGGGAAGCCAGACTGCGAGAGTGTCGGGTAGAGGACGCTGAAACAGGCAACGTCTGACCCGCCATACTGAGTCCCAGCTTTGTCTCCAGTCAACGCCACTTTCGAAAGAGGTTAATGAATGTGAATGCCGCTGCGGGAACCATGGCGGATGACGAGTCTAACGACCTCAAAGCCCGATATTCGGGCGATCGTGAGAAGCAGTGACCAGAAAAGCTGGGACCAAAAATGCCGGCATTTTCTGTTATCCGATGCCCAGACTTCTTTCTTCGAAAAGGGGCAATCACATCTACTTCCGAGCCATACATTGCCCCAGAAGTCAGTATGCCTTCCGATCGCAAATTAAGGCTGATTGATCATATTTCAGAATTTTTAAGTTGAGTGTTTTGGGTTGAGGTTGAGGTCCACAGCTACGGGCTGGAACGCCAAGGCAGCCTCGGCGATCCTGCGTCACGTGACTGATGTCCGCGCTATCTCATACGGGGACTAGTGTCAGATGGCCCGCACACAACCTCGCAGACGAAATACTTTCCACCAAGTCGACCGTACAGAGCGCCATCGATACGACCTCCAGCAGTAGCGACTTAGGTTGCCCATCATGTGTGAGTACTTCCTCCCCCGAAGGCCACTTGCTACTTTGTCATTGAAATTACCATGGTGATTGTGTCGTCATCCCACCCAATTGTGATGACAATCCATGAGCTTGTGCACTTTTATCTGCCTCTGCTAATGTACCGATAGCGCTCGTATCCGGAGAGAAGAGCAACTTCCAATTCATCTTGCGTATTCTTAACACCAATGTCGATGGCAAGCAGAAAATCATGTACGCCCTGACAAAGATCAAAGGTGTGGGCAGACGGTACTCAAACTTGGTCTGCAAGAAAGCCGATGTCGACTTGAACAAGCGGTACGGTCAATTCGCCTGCTGCGCATCAGATTCTAACCTTCTTCAGTGCTGGTGAAGTCACGTCCGAAGAGCTCGAGCGAATTGTCACTATAATCCAAAACCCTACGCAATACAAGATCCCTACCTGGTTTCTGAATCGACAACGCGATATCAATGATGGCAAGGACACTCAGGTTCTAGCGAACGGGATGGAAAGCAAGCTCCGTGAAGATTTAGAACGTTTAAAGAAAATTAGGGCCCACCGCGGATTGCGTCACTATTGGGGCCTCCGTGTCCGCGGACAGCACTCGAAAACAACCGGCAGGAGAGGTCGCACTGTTGGTGTCAGCAAGAAGAAGGGCTAGAGATCTACAACACGGTTGGAGGTGTTCTAATATTGTAGTGATGGGCGTGATATTGCCTGAAAAGAATTGGTAGCCAATAAATCGGCTAAGAGCTAGCACCATGATAGCCGTAACTTAACAATAGCAGGAATTGCGTGCCAGCACCTGACTTCTAACGGCACAGCCAGTCGCGTCTCTCCTCACGATGTTTTTGGAATTGATGCTAGATTAAAGCCCCGAAAATTTCAGGACTTCTTCAGATGCTCGATGATTTAATCTGCCGTTCGATGCTTTTCTTTTGACTACGTTTTCCAATTGAATATTTCCATTTTCGTCTCGAATCGTGGTTTTACAGCCTTCTTTACTTTCTCGTTAGGGTTTACTGTGCAACATGTTTCGGATGCTTGCGTCATTCCGCACCGAAAAGCACGATGCGGTTACTCGATGCAATACTCTGGTGTCTAAGTGGGATAAATCTCTAGATTGTTTTTTCTGTCGCTATGTCCATTTCCTCCAAACCTCCGTACAGAGAAGGTCTTTAGTCAGACGCACACGATTTTCTTGTCACAAAAACTCCGTCTATCTAGGCTGTGTCGTACGAGTTGTCGACCCGCATCCGAGGGTGCATGTCGTCGGGAGATTATCTACCACCTGCGTTAGTTATTCGCTGGAAGCATAACATCATCGAATTTAATATTGCGTCCACGAAAATGCAAAGTGATACTAGGAGTGAACGTCAAAATTCGAGAACACGAGACCAGGCTTTGTTATGGTTACTGTCGATCCGTGGAGTCCGAGAAACGCACGAGACAACCTACAATCGCTCCTGCTAGATCCCAAAGCAGCCTTCGAAGAACGCGATTCCCCTCCCAATACCGATCTCAAGTGACGCAAAAGAGCAGGACCGGTGCATGATAAAATCCAGCACCATGGAAAGATCGATCCTTCTATTTCTGTTTCCCTTCGTATTCATACTATTCCCACGGGCTCTGAGAAGTCAAGTTCTGTTAGTTATTCCACTGGAGCTCGCATGTATCAAATCCCACAAAATGTTACAACTCACCACGGTCTTCTTTCTGCTCACCTTGCCTTTTACGAGTTTCTCCCAACTCACCCCTCTGAACGTCACGCACCTGGTCGCGCTCGCCCCTTTCCAAACGAATTCTCGCAACACTGACAATTCGACCGTCGACTGTACCAGCCCGAACCCAACCATCTTCTGGTCCTTTCGCTGATGAGATTTTTTCTAGTTGATTTCCACGACCCCAATACTCCTAACACAACGATTCACTGCCACCTCTCCTGGCCTCCACCGCTCCTCCCACCTTCATTCCGTAATTTTACATGCGACGACACCTCTGTCCAAGTATATTTTCGCACGGGAACTTGGAACGGTGTTGGGGACTTTCAGCTGTCTATCATGCATTACTTCCATGCTGCCTTGTATTCCATGCTCCTCTTAACCTAGTCCTAATGCAAGGTTGCACTAACAATGGTGTAAGGTTCGGCCCGCCAGCCTACGCAGGCGTGATAGGCACGACCTTCACGCTGAATGCAAGCAATGAAATAGATGAGACGCTGGTGGATGAGCACGGGGATTTCATGTGTATATACCGCGGTGTATGCTTCACGTTGCCAGGAAGGAACATAACAGCGTATAATTTTGATTGGTTTCCCGGGTCGGAGATGGTACAGTAGGAGCAAGAAAAAGATCCGAGAACATGAATTTATTTGTTGGTGGAACAGGTGCTTAAATTGGAATCAAATTGGACTCGACTAACCTTGTTAAAAATCATAGTGATAGCGAGTCCGTAGAATTCATGAATTGCAGACGCCTCATGCAAGTCATGGCAAACTAAACACTAAATAGTTAATGCATGACATCTCGTGCTGTTCCTTGAGCAAATCATATAGAAATTCTATGGGACGGGATTTTATCCCGATGTTCTGAAAGAACTATTTGCCTTCCTGTTTAGTAGCGAGCATCATCATGCTTGGACTGCGCTTGCCTGTGATATAGGCTTTCTGCTCTCACATCGGCCCCAATAGCCCGTCAATTGGACTTGGTAGCCATCGAAACCAACAGATTTTCGCTTCGACCTGATTCCCCAGCTGAAAGACCCTCCTGCTTGACCACGGCCAACATGTTTCAGACGATTTTACAGAAGCTATTCAAAGAGCACATCGTCAAGAGCTCCAATATCACTGGTTCAATAGCTACAGGTCTCAAAGTAGGCCTCTTCAGCCCGCAAAGCCTGGGACTCGTCATCGATCCGCTGGAACGGCCCGCTGACCGAGCCAATGATTGCTGATCGGTCTCCGCTCCTCAGAGGTTTAGCAAGCTTGAAAGACTTTCATCAAACTTGGCGCAGCAAACTCGCCGTTGCTCCTCCCTTAGCCCTAGCATTGTCCTCTTCCGCGCCATATCCAGCCATAACCCTCAGCTCACCTCGGCTCCCCAGTACCGAGAATTCATGCACTATAGGTACTTATGGATGATTAGGTCTTTAGCCGGGTCGAGTCTGCTGTCCACAATTTTGGATATTGCGTTTGATAAGATGGGTGGAAGTGTGAGAATGCAAGTCTTTCATACATATTTCACGCGAACAATTTGAGTTTCTGAGGCTTCAGTCATCTCATGATTTACTTACTATCTAATCTATACATTTGTTTTTTCAGCCTCTTTCAAATTGCTTGTTTCACGAAGGTCTTTGCTTGAAACTGCCCGAGTCCCGCTCTTCGGTCTAAAACTCGATTTCCTCCGCCTCCGTTCCCAAAGAGGAAGTCTACGAATCAACGCTTTTCAGCCAAAAAGACGTTCCTGAACTACTCTCCCACCTTGTCCGAGATCTCCATCTATCACACGAAACGTTGCCCCCACTTTCAAAGCTCATTCGTCTGTTTCTTCATTCCTCCAAAGGCTTGACAGTGGTGGCTTACATGCAGAATTGATTTGCGGAGACATGGAAATATAATTTCCCATGCCGATCCTTTTAAGTCTTTTCTTTTTGACATTTAATGAACGATCTTATGCTACAATCTCGTGATGGAGCTAGCAGAAGTATTCTTAAAGACGGCCGGGCCACCAGGCCTGCCAATGCCAACAGTGTGCCCATCTGCTAGTTACAGAGATGCTGTCCTCAGTCGCCGCCGTCCTCTTGCTCGCTGCTAGCTCGTCTGCGAAGATATGGTATGCTGGTGTAGCTGAAAGCAGTGGAGAATTTGGTGTTTATAGCCAGAATGCCACCAAAGGCACTGGTTTACCGGGCACATTCGGTGTCGACTATGCCTTTATTGACAAAAGCACCATCGATACCTGGGTCGATGAGAATCATGTTAGTGCAACTGTAGGACCTCTAAGAATCACAAATAACTAACTTCAGCACAGATAAATACCTTCCGTGTCGCTTTCCTCCTAGAACGCATGTGCCCCTTAGAGACCGGATTAGGTAGCACCTTTAACGAGACTGTTCGTTTTTACGTTACTATTTGGCCGTTTGAATTACTAACATCACACCCAGCATTTCTCTCTCTACAAAGATGCTATCGACTACATCACCCTCACTAAAGGCGCCTACGCTATTTTCGACCCGCACAACTACATGAGATACAACGACCCCTCCCAACAACCAGCCACCGGCAGCATCATCGGCGACACCAGCGACCCCAACGCGGCCACCACCGACGACTTCCGCGCCTTCTGGCAAGAGCTCGCCTCCCGCTTCCTCAACAACACCAACGTCATCTTCGGCATCATGAACGAACCCCACGACATGCCTACGTCTCTCGTCCTCGCCGACGACCAGGCCGCCATCGACGGCATCCGCGCCGCCGGCGCCCAGCAGCTCATCCTCGCCCCCGGCAACGGCTACACGGGCGGCCACGCCTGGCTGCAGAACTCGCAGGGCGACGAGCCGAGCGCGGAGTATCTGTACAAGCTCGTCGACCCGCTGAACAACACGGCGATCGACGTGCACGAGTACCTCGACGTCGACTTCAGCGGCTCCCACCAGGCCTGCACGCAGCCCTTCCCCTCCAACATGGCCGGCGTGACCGCCTGGCTGCAGCAGTACGGCCTGAAGGCCATGGTGACCGAGATCGGCGGCGACAACAACACCCAGTGCGCGCAGTATCTCACAGACGCGATCAACTACATGGCCGACAACGACGTGTACATCGGGTGGACGGCGTGGGCGGCGGGGCCCTTCTGGGGGACGGCCGCGCCGTGCTGCAGCGACGGCGCGCAGCTGGGCAGTTTGGAGCCGGGGAGTACGAGTGCGGGCGGCGGGCCGAGTCTGTATGATACGGTGTGGAAGCCGGTTGTTCAGCCGCTGGTGCCGGAGGGGTTGCAGGCGAGCGGGCTGAGTAGTGTTAATGGGGGGGTGACGGCGGGGGAGGCGAGGAGGCTCGGGAGGATGGGGAGGAGGGGTGGCGCGAGGAGGTATCAATGAGTTTGGACATACGTATGGCACGTGGGGGAGATGGGGAAGGGGGAAAGGGTAGGAGGTAGGGATTGACGAGAGTTATGGGAGCACATTTGGTCGAGAAATCTTTCCAAGGATGGCTTAGATGCATCCGTTCTTGTATGTGTTTCTAGATCGATGATTCTTTGGGCGTCTGAAGCATTTACTGCTCCGAGCAGAACGGTAGTTTCTGTGTCTTGTAAGCGCTGTAGAGGGTCTCTAGGTCTTACACGAAGCTTGGGAGAAAATTTGAGGATCGAAAATGTGCAGCAGGGTACTAGTGCCAATTTCATTCCCAGCACTCTGTCTCCTAGATACATCTTCGTTGATGATGCTTCTACCTTGGACACTGTATTTGAAATGCCTCCTTGTACCTTCATAGGGCCGTCTCTTCATAAGAAGGGGCTTAGCTCCTCCTATGAGCAGAGCTGAAAATCATGATACGCAACTCCAGACCAAACGCAACCTATTTCGTGCCAGGCCGTCCCGATTCCACTCCAGTCCGTCTATACGTGTACGCTTTCACATTGGGTTTGCCTCCATCAATACCAAATAATGATTGAAGAAAAATTGTTTAATCGTCATTTTTCCTTGGCTTGAGCGTGACCTCAGTCAATGCCTTAGTCAGCTCTTCTTCGTTGAAGGGAGTGTCGTGTTGGTGGTCAAGGGTTATCGTCCTTGATTGTTCGAGGGGATTTTCATTCTCAATTCCATTGGCCATCGGTGGTGAGGTGGGTCGTGGCTTTTCTTGCTTGGGAGATTGATGGCGCGATAGTCCCACTGCGAGGGACCAGGGTCAGCGGGATATCTTAGACTTATTGGGCATGGTTTGAAAGACAGGACAGAAATTCTCAGAACGTTCCCACGGAGTATTGTATGGCGAGGCAGAATTCAAGGATGGTATCGTTGTGCTGACGGGAGAATCTCACCATTCGCCACATCATCGTCGCCTTCCTCGTTCTCATTCACGGTCTGTCCGATCGTACTTTTCTTCGTTTCCAAGCTCTTATGGCTCCTGGCACTCACGCTTGGCCGCTTGGCGCTGATCCAGCTACCACGCCTGCTAGGCGCTTTTGAAGCCATCGGGCTGTATTCGCTGGCACCAGCGCTCTTGGGCCGATGACCGAAATTGAAGGAAAAGGCGTGCAACATCTCTTGGTGCTCCTTGTTCCAGGGCCCTTTGTATTTCGACCGAGGAATCTCGCCGTGCTTGTAGTATTCGATGTCGGTGCGAACCCTGTTGTTGTTGGATGTGGCGTGGCCGTCGCCATTTGGAGTTGAGGATTTTGGGCTAGAGCGGCTGCCAGTGAAGGCCTTTTTCATCTTCTTTCCAAGGCCCATTTTGGTGTTCAATGATGAGGCCGGAGGGAGGAGGGAAAGTGTCAATTCGGAGAGAAACAATGCTCAATTGTACCCGGCACAGGAGATTGTATAGCAACGTAGAGAGAGAAGGCGCTTTGTGCAAAAAGGGAGAAGGAGAAGCGGTACGCTGTACGGCTGAGGAAGGAGAGGCACAAGAAAAGAATAGAACGGTCATGCCATGGTGATGAAGGGAAGGGGTGAGGGTTTGTGGGTTGCGCTGGTGTTCAGCTCCAGGCAACTCAAACCATGGTTCACGATGTGTTCACATCGTAAGGAGAGACTTTCAAGTTTCCGACAAGCTCCATTGGTCTCCACCCGGGGTCGGCCATTCCGGGCTAGCCGATCGGATGCTTGTGAGGCATTTTTGACAGAACGTAACGTCGAATCATGGGGGAATCAGGCCGCTCGTAAGCTTCTTCGACTGTCCTTATATAAGAGGCAAGTTCTTGCGGTGCTGAGCAGCGCAGGTGGTGAGTTGATATTTCGGACCGCAACCGTCCTGGCCCAGGGGGCTTGACAACCCTAAATCCCGCCACACGCCTCGCCATTGCACACGCAAGGCTAGCCACAGCAGTCTTGGAGCCGGAGACTCTCCAAGCGTCGGTGCCCCCGCTTTGCTTCCTAAAGCGAAAATGATCGATGACGGGGGTGGGCGATCAATAATTGGAAAGTCTGTTGGCCCGTTGCTCCTACTGGAAGATTATACTCTTCAGATGCTGAAAGTCCAAGACTCAGCTTTCACCATACAGCGAAGTGAGTCCCGACCAAGTCGAACCTTGTCTCGTAGCCCTTCCTGAGTTTCGTCATGGTTCCTTCACGACCACTGCCTGTGGCACAGGTGGCCTCCTGACTCTCGTCCACCTCACCCAGGTCGCTGATTTGGGAACCATCGTGTGCCCCTCCCAGCGACCTATCCTCCTTGCGGCTCGGCTGCGTACATCCTTTCCCGCCTGGGTGGCATCGTGAACCAGCTAGCAGTAAATCATTTGCTCGGCGTGAACCAGTCAAAGCTCTAGCGGGATGCACCTTCACTACTTTCTTTCCCCATCCGCAACTTCTGCACCGCGGCAAGACGCCACAATGATTTCATTTCATCCCAAGATCACATAGATCGCTCTGGATGGACCCATTTGACCCACCATTGCTTCCAAAATCAAGTATTGGGCTCTTAACAAAGGTAGAGTCTGCTCGTAAGAAGAAATATTTCCTCACATGGTCTTGCAAGCAAGCAGCTTCTCCAAAGGCTACATTTACCTGTCCATACCTTTTTGATCTTTTCAGTACCCCGCTCTTTTGTTTTGCTGCCGATCCTATCCTCAAACTGAAGTAATTGTTTAACATGGACAAAGTAAAGAACTTTTTGTATGTCTCGATAAATTTCGTAAACCTATAGCATCTATTAACAACTCCAAGCTCCCCAGGCCATTCCGCTGATGATGAGGTCCTGTACGGAGCTCAGCCTCAACGAAGCTCGAGCGGTAGACTAGGCAAAGTCTCAGGAGAAGCATCGCATTTTGGTTCAGCCCACGATACCGATTCCCCGCCACAGCCCGTGGATCGGGACCAGAAGACAACAGCTGAACCTTCCCCAGCACAGTTCGAGCAATTGCAAGATAATACGAAAGGAAAAGTGGCCGGGCAAGGCTCCCATTTCGACCCAGACCGCCAGGCAGAAGAACCGTATGCCACTACCGATTCATCTGTAAAGGTTACCACGTCACCTTCAAACCCTGCGGTCACGGACCCTAGGAGTTCTAGAACTACAACGGGCCCTAGAAGCACGGAGCCTACATCTGAAGTCACACCTGCATCCGAACGAGACTTTGTGTCGGGAGCAAGCGCCATGAATACACGCCCTACAGAAGAAGCTAGTGTTACAAGTATTAAGTCTGGCATTCCGGGTTCAAAAGCCCAAGACTCCACCACGAACGACCCTCACCAGGCAGATCTAGCCGGTGATGGACATGCTGGACGTGACGCGGCGCTTGGCGTGGGAGCAGGAGGAGCAGGAGGGGCTGCGGTGGCTGCGGCAGGTAAGGCATGGAAACCTGGCACTGCCTCAGGTGAGTTTTCGCCCAATGTGATGGTTTGGGATGGTCATGACTCATGGGACGAAGGCTTCGAGGATTTAGAAACGGACCAGCATGGCACCATGCCTGGGTCTTTCCCAGGTGACGACGAAAATCCGTACCGTACCGCTCACATAGATCCCCGCGTTGATTCGAAACCATCAACTCCTACAAAAGCTGCTTCAGACGCATCTAGGCACGCTCCTCCTGCTGCTGCTAAAGCTGCAAGCCAGCATGCTACAAAGTCGGAACCAGTTGAGAAGGAGAAATCACATTCCGGTCGAGATGCTGGCATTGCTGCTGGAGCAGGTGCGGCCGGTTTGGGAGCCGCCGAGGCTGCACGAAGACATGAGCAAAAGAAGGATCAAGCGGAGCCCAAAGAAACTCAAAAAGCTAGCCAGCCTGTTCAAAAGGACCATGGCCCTGCGAAGACGGATACTGCCACGAGTGCCGCGGGCGTTGGTGCTGGCTTGGGAACAAGTGAAGAAGTTAAACGTCGTGATCAGAAGACCGAGCCATCTTTTGCTAAGAAAGACCGCGAAGGATCCGGGATAGAAAAGGGAGCGTCTTCCGAGCGTGACTTCGGTGGTGATCAGCCCAAGCAGGAGAAGACTCATAGTCCTTCAAAAGACGAAATTGATGAAGGAGACCACAAGGGTCGAGATGCAGGAATCATAGGCGCTGCTGCTGGTGCCGTCGGGCTCGGAACTCTAGTCGGGAAAAAGAGTTCCGAAAAGCAGTCGAAGAAAGACGAGCCAGGGCTCTCAGACAAGGCGGCCATAAGTTCAACTCGAACCCACAATGATGCTTCAGCAACCATGCAGCCAGACATGGCGGGGCCAACGGGCTTAGACGACCAAAGATACGATCCTTCTGGTACAGGAAAACAAAATGTAACCCCAGCTGGTACGCTCGATCAGTCTCGAGCCCCGCAAAGCGAGGCATCTAGGAATGAACATCACTACGGGCGTGATGTTGGCCTCGTAACAGGAGCCGGTGCAGCTGGAGTGGGTGCCTACGAAGCAAAGAAACACCACGACCAACCCCAGACATCTGCGAAAGCATCTCAGCAAGAGACAGAAGCTAGCCCTTCAGCTCCACCGGACCGCATGAGCTTACCAGGTCACAACCGCAACACCAGCAGAGGTACTCTGGACGACGCCACTGCTGCTTTGCTAGCTCGAAATGCTACTTTGGAAGAATTAGGCTCTAAGCATGCCGCTCAATCTCAAGGTGATTATGGGGATCGATCATCGAAAGTTCCGGAAACAACACCAGAAAAGGATCAGCGCCACTACGGACGAGATGCTGGCGTGGCAGCCGGTGCTGGTGGTTTGGGTCTCGGGGCGTACGAAGCAAAGAAGCATCATGATGAAAGTGAGAGTGACTCTACTCAACGACCGGTCGACCAACCTCTTACCGGAGCCGGTCATAGCGCGGTCTCACAACGGACCGCTAAACCCTCGAACTATCCGGAGCATGGCCTCCGTCGAGAAGACGAGCCTGATGACAGTAGCCACGCTGGCAGGAATGCGGCTCTAGGGGCCGCAGGGGTCGGAGCCGGGGCATATGGCACTCACGAGCTCACAAGACACGATAACAAAGGTGAGAACTGGCCGCTCAAGGATACTCATGAGCCTCAGCCAAGTCACTATCCCCAGCAAGGTGGCTACGGCCAACCACGTCAGGAAGGTGATAATACAACGGCCTACGAACAGCCTGAGAAGAGCCACACGGCCCGTGACGCTGCGCTGGGGGGAGCTGCCGTTGCCGGTGCAGGCGCTTATGCTGGACATGAAATATCGCAGCATGAGGCAGAGAAGCTTGAGAAACAGCAACTTGCAGAACAGAAGGCTCAGCAGAAGGAACGCGCTGCCGAACAGGCTGCCCAGCAGAAGTCGCTCGGAGACAAAGCTGCTGTCAAAGAAGCTCAACAGCAGGAAAAGCAGCTAGCAAAAGAAGAGAAGCACGCGCAGAAAGACGCTGCCAAAGCTGAGAAAAAACATGAAAAGGAAATTGCGGCCCAGGAGAAAGAGCGCGAGAAGCAAGAAAAACAGGCACAAAAAGATGCTACGAAAGCGGAGAAGAGACACGAGCAAGAAGTTGCTGTTCAGGAGAAGGAGCGCGAGAAACAGGAGAAGCTGGAGCAGAAAGAAGCGCAAAAGGCTGAGAAGAAGCACAGCAAGGAGCTTGAGGAGGCCAGCGTCGGGGCGGCTGCAGGAGCTGCCACCGCCGGGGTCGTCCACCATGAGAATTCAAACGAGGATCAGGAGCGCCCTCCAGTGGACAGCCAAGGAAACCTGATCGACAGCCAAGAAAGTCGCTCTGTAGAGTCTGAAGAAAAGAAGAAGCATGGTCTTCGAGGACTCCTGCACAAGATTGCCCACCCAGGCGAAAAAGACGAAGAACGCACACCGGACTCGCCCTCGTCGTCTGACCAACAGGACAGGCACAAGCTACACAAAGGTCGACCACGGGGGTATACTGGCGACGAACAGACACCAGCTTACGCCGATTATGCCGTGAAGGAAGATGATCATCCAGGAGCCAAGACTGTTAGCGGAGGACACACTGCACCAGATGCCACCGATGATCCGACAAAGTATTCTTCGCAAGATAGCGAGGCGACGCAGGGTTTGCTGGAGAAGGAGAACAAGTTCCTATCGAAGCATTTCAGAACCTAAGCGATGGCATTGTTGTATGACTGTGGGAACATTAATGAGGATGGGAGATTTTAATACCCGAGCTTTAATACTCCTTTCAACCCGATGGTACTACGTAAGCGCTCGGAATAGTGATAGCTGAATGTAATGAAAGCTTTTCCCATTCTGAGAAGATCCAAATGATGAGTGATCTTCAAGACACCATTGCTCTAGGGCATTTGCTTGAAACCAATCAAACTAGTCTTACCATGCCACCGGGACACGTCTGGCATGCCTTGATGACCTATCGCCAAATAGAGACGGTAAGCACGGTAGAATGTTTGGTGGGCGAGGTCTCTGATGGCCACTGATCAATTGCGACATAGTTACCATTTTTGCTTCGTATGGCCTGAAGACATTCTCATATCAATTGAGGCCACTAGCAACGTTCACTATGTTCATTGGGATGATTAGATTCCCCCATCGTATCCTGCCTCTGCGGCGTCCATGGTCAAGCTTTCTTGGAGGGTCAAGCTTTTTGGAGCTTCGTGGCACGGGCGGCTTCCCCGAGAGTGGATCGCAGTGGATCGCGACAATCAGCGCCTGAGATTCGTCCACGCCCCCATGTACGCACCAACCAAGGGGGACGCCAACCCTGTTTCTGACGCTTCTCCAGCTCCCCAGTTTCAACTTTCAACCGCCCCCCCGCACCCACTATTCCCCTGGATCTGGAGCTCTTTAACTCCCTCAATTGTGCTTCTCTGATTTACGTAAAGCTTTACATTGACTCTCAAAACTAACAAAAATCTTCAATCAAGCTCTAAATCACCTTTCCCCCCCCACACATCGTCACAATGGTGCATCTAGCAGCTGTGAAGAATGACTCCCAAGTCGAAGAGCCCTTGATCAAAGGGATAGCCAACCGACGGAGCACCATCTGCCTGGATGCAGAGGATTATGGAGACGAACAATTCTCCTCTAGTGTTTACGGCTCGAGATTTGCAGCAGAAGACCTCCCTGCTCATGAGATGCCGGAGAAAGAAATGCCCAAGGAGATCGCATATCGCATGATCAAGGATGACCTCTCTTTGGACGGCAATCCGATGCTCAACTTGGCCTCCTTCGTGACCACCTACATGGAAGACGAAGCGGAGAAGCTCATGACCGAGGCTTTCTCGAAGAACTTCATCGATTACGAAGAATACCCGCAATCAGCGGACATCCAGAACCGCTGTGTTAGCATGATTGCCCGCATGTTCAATGCTCGTAAGTCTCCGTTCGTTGCCGGACAATACCATTACTCATTGGTCTGTTCTAGCTACACACACTGACACCGACAATGCTATCGGCACGTCTTGTATTGGTTCTTCTGAGGCTATTATGCTTGGAACTCTCGCTATGAAGAAGCGGTGGCAAAACAAGCGGAAAGCAGCAGGCAAGGACTACAGCCGCCCAAATATCATCATGAACTCGGCTGTCCAGGTCTGTTGGGAGAAGGCAGCTCGATACTTCGATATCGAGGAGAAATACGTCTACTGCACTGACGAGAGGTATGTCATTGATCCAGAAGAAGCCGTCGATCTCATCGATGAGAACACAATTGGTATTTGTGCCATTCTGGGAACGACATACACTGGAGAGTATGAAGATGTCCAGATGATCAACGATATCCTCATTGAGAAGGGCATTGACTGCCCGATCCATGTAGATGCCGCTTCCGGTGGCTTTGTGGCTCCTTTCGTCAGACCAAACCTGGTATGGGACTTCAGACTCGAAAAGGTCGTGAGTATTAATGTCTCAGGACACAAGTATGGTTTGGTGTACCCGGGTGTTGGGTGGGTCGTTTGGCGATCTCCTGAATACCTACCTCAAGAACTGGTCTTCAATATCAATTATC
Organism: Pyrenula massariospora; assembly: GCA_021030905.1. Classification (NCBI taxonomy): domain Eukaryota; kingdom Fungi; phylum Ascomycota; class Eurotiomycetes; order Pyrenulales; family Pyrenulaceae; genus Pyrenula; species Pyrenula massariospora. The sequence goes on from JAGFMI010000006.1 coordinate 431,535, forward strand.
TTGGCGCTGACCAGAGCTCCTTCACGCTCAACTTCTCCAAAGGTGCGAGCCAGATCATTGGTCAATACTATCAGTTCATACGTCTTGGCAAGCGCGGCTATCGAAGCATTATGTTGAACCTGACCCGGACTGCCGATTACCTGTCCGAGCAGCTCAGACACCTTGGTTTTATCATGATGTCTCAGACACACGGCAAGGGTCTACCACTTGTTGCCTTTCGCCTCGACCCTGATGAAGACCGGATATTTGATGAATTCGCCCTCGCCCACCATCTACGCGAGCGCGGTTGGGTGGTCCCAGCTTACACCATGGCCCCACACAGTGAGAAGCTCAAGTTGATGCGGATTGTGGTTAGGGAGGACTTTAGCAAGAGCAGATGTGACAGCTTGATCACGGATATCAAACTCTCTCTCGGTGTCCTAGGTGACATGGATAAGAGGACCATGGAAAAGTATCAAGAGTAAGTCTAGCACTGTTCTGGATAAATTAAGTCTAGGCATGCAATGCTCACTGTTAGCAGACACGTCAAAAGGCATGCTTCCAATTCCGGCAAATCGAAGAACAAACATGATCTATACAGTGGTGAACAGCACTCTTTGCAGGGTAAGACCGGGAAGACGCATGCGGTCTGCTAGAAGAGCGGAAGGAATCATTATGACAACAGATCTCGCTACGGTCTCACGAATGCCACGTCGCATGGCTTTTAACGAGGTAAGAATGTAAATGAATGATGGCAGAACGTACCATGCCTTGAAAATTTATCAGCTTCAGGGAAGACCAAGGAAAGGGAAATTTTTGGACATGAAATGGATACACAGAGATTGAAAGGAGAAACATCATAAGTGTTTCGCTCAGCTTGCCGTGACCACCACCTTGACCTACATGTGAAGTCGTCTCTACAAAAGTAACAGTCTCTCCTTCTTTGTATCCCCTGTATCTTTCCTCGAGAGGCCCGCACGGCCGGTAAATGCCGTTTCATACGTTCTTGCCCTTTCTAAACTTTATTCGGGTCCGAATCTTCGATACCGCAAAACTTATTGACGACCCTAGTATTCTTTTCCTGTACTTGAGGCATTCATTCTAATTGTTTCAGGGTCGCTCATCCACAGTATCGGCTTTGGTGGCGTCTCATATGCTCCAAACTCTATGGACAGATTCAGAACTGATCTTCTCACACCTAGGTTGCGAATATCAAGAGTGATATTGAAAATAATCATGAGGACAACAGGATATTGCCATATCCCTTCCGAGTTTCAGCCGAAAGTGGTTTCTACATGTTTTATGTAGTCATTGGGTAATGCATTTGGGACTTTATTGCCTGTTGAGGTCGTTTCACCGGTGTGATCAGATCGGTAACCGTCCGACCGAAATACCGACTTCACGAGTGAAGACCATAAAAATGTCAACAGTCGTTTTTCACTATTATGATGGCATTTCCCTTGCGAATTCTTCTGTCCGCCTCTACCGCTGAAGCTACAACGTCTTCTAGAAGATGGCAATCGCCTCCTAGCGAGAGACCTGAGATGTCCGCAGAGAGTTGATCGCTTTCCGGAATTGTTGATAGGGATGTCAATCTTCAGTATCGAATATTATCTGTGTTCTTACCGGTGTCAACACTAGGTTTTTGCAAGCCCAAGGGAGTCAGCTTGGCTTCTTGTCATATTGACTACTTGAGGATGTCTTCACAACGGTCAGCCAGCAAGAAAACTTCATTACAGTTGTCTCTGGGCTTGATAAATGCAAGCTCTGCAAAAGACAAGGGTGGCGATGGATCAAAACCAAATACACGATCAACAGGACATGGCACCGTTCCCAGATCACGAACAGTATCTGATACCGTAGATCCTAGCCAAATCTTGGAACACGCCGGTTGTCAACCAACTACTCATCACAGCGGCCGGGGACGTCAGGCACACTCCCCATTCTTCAAGCCTACTCTAAGTCACTATTCCGTTTCCCCTTCGGACCGTCTAGCTCCACGGCCTAAGAGCTCCCTAGACAACAGCGTCGATGAGGATGAGCTACTTTCAAGCTTCGCAACCCTCAAAGCACCTCTACACACACGACTACCTGAAAGCTCTTGGGTCGACTCAAGTGTTTCATGGCAAGGATTGCCATCAGATCTTGCTCGTCCAGCTGGATGGTTGTACAACCAAAGCGGTGCCTCCACATCCGATGCTTCTTCTGAGTCTAGCGATGTCCATCAAGAGCTTGTGAGCACCTTGCAACGAGAAGATGAGCAAGACGACTTTTACTTAGATGCGAGAAAAGATGTGCGGCCAGATGGTACTGAGCTTTCTACTCATCGGCAACACAGTCGCCCTCTAGCACACCAGCCATCTTCGGTAACCTACTCACGGCTTGACCGGCGGTCATCCACTCCGTCCCGCTCACAGGGTGGCGCAAGCTGCCCGTCAAGCTCGTCCAGAATGTCTTCTCCTGAGCGCTTGCCAACGCCTGGCGTGCACTTTGACGACAAAGGATACGCGGACGAATTCATTTCGAGCCCCGAAGTAGATCCTTTGAGACAGTATCGAAAGTTCTTCAACGGTCCAAAGGAGCGTTCTGAGAAGCCTGCTGCACAATCCGGATTCTGGAGACGATGGACTGCTCGTACAAGTCGCCCGGAACCTCTATCTCTCCCGGCCCAGAAAAGATTCTTGAGATCTGCGCAAGATGAATCCCCTTCATCGACCGCCTCGAGCCCAGTACAAATTCGTCGTCCCCAATCTCGCGCACCCGCTTCTCCTCGGCGAGATATGCACAAGCACACAACGTTAGACCCCTTCATACCGAGCACAAAACCAACCAAGTCAACCAGCAGGAAACCACCAACCAAGAGTTCCCTCCACGACAAATCACCCCAGCACCCCCAAGGCTTCAACATGCGAAGGAACCCCCACCAACCGCTCCCCCCAACGCCGTCAAGAACCCCCTCCACGCACCAAAACCCGTCCAGAACCCGCCATCCAAGAGAACCGCCCTCATCAAAAACAACACAACCCCCGCCGAGAAAGGAGCCATCGCACGCCCACCCATCCCGGAACCCACCTCCCTCCAGTAATAACAAGAAACCGTCCAAACCAGCCGCCGCCCTTCCAGAACCCCCCGCCCGCCGCCGGCACGGGTACAAGGACAAGGACAAAAAGACCCAAGACCCTGCCGCCTGTACCAGCGATCCTCCCATCTCGTCCCCAGCCACCACTGCGCAACATCAACATCAACAGCACCAACTGACGCCGTACCCGGAGCTCGAGCTGAGCCCCGGCACGCCGGCGTCGGCGTCGAGTCTGGACCTCGGGCCGCCGCTGATCCCGCTCCCGCTGCTGGGTGGGAAGGGGGAGGGGGAGGGGGAGAGGGGCGTGTTTGATCGGTTGGCGGATGGGAGGGTTGTGCCTGTTGTGGGGTGTGGACTGGGAGGGATGAGGGATGGGGTGGGGGTGGAGGGGGAGCGGCGGGAACGGGGAAGGGCAAGGGGGAGGTTGGTGGGGCGGCGGGGTGAGAGGGGGAGGAGTTCTTCGGATGAGAGCTTTCACAGCGCGAGGGGCTGAGCAGTGCTGTCGTGACGGGATTGCGTGGGAAAGAGTGTAGTGAGGTGGTCGTTTCTAGTATAGAAAGCAATGTGGGTTTGGTGTGGGACCGACAAATTCGTGCTTTGGTTTGCCTGGAGGGAGAAGAGCAATGCACGCTGTCACCGATGCTATGCTCCTGAGTGGCTTGTCCTGAAGGCCTGGTTCGAATGGTGATTGAAACTAATAGCGGAGACTTGAATTGTGCTCCGGTGTGGTAGCGCGTTTCGGAACGGAAAGACCCAGCTAGATAGAGGGTCGACGTTAGGTATTTTGGCACATATAGGATCGCTCAAACCGGCATAGACAGCGAATTAGGTAGATCTAGGAGAATGTAGGTACGGATCCTGCTTTACTGATAACTCGCTTCCGTGGAAGGAAAAAGCTGATATTCGAACGTCCTTTTGCAAACCGGCCGTAAATAATTCCCCAGTGCACGCCATCTACGCAACACCATCCTCCAAGTTCCACTCCCTCCCCTCATTCGCCTCCTTCCGCCTCATCGTCCCTACGCCCACACTCACAAACTCCTCTTCATCATCACTCCCCTCAATCCCCATCTGCACCGGCAACACGAAACTCTCCTCCTCCTCCCCCTTCACCGTCTCCACCGTCCACACGTCCACCTCCTCATCCTCCGCGTCCTCCCTCCGCTTCTGCACCTCCGCCTCGGGCAGCACGTCGAACTCGTCTTCCCGCTCCTCGTGCTCGACGTTCTCTTCCACCTCGGCGAAGTCGGGCGCCAGCGCGGACCATTTCTGCTGCGGCTCGACGGCCCAGATGCAGATCGTGCCCGTGTCGACTCCGGCGGTGGCGAGGAGGGGGCGGCCGTTGGGGTGCCACTCGACGACGCCTTGTTCTTCGCGGGGTTCGAGCATGGTGAGGATCGAGCCCGACGAGCGTTCCCAGATGTAGATGTCCTTTTTCATGTAGGTGGTGGCGACGATGTAGGAAGAAGGTGAGGAGGGAGAGGCGGAGAGGGTGGGAGGCGAGGAGAGCGCAACGCTGTTCCAGCGTAGGCGATTGACTAGGTCTTGGATACGTCGTTCTATGTTTAGAGAGGCGGGGGGAAGAGGGTCGGAGATAGGACTTGGAGGGTCAGAGGGAGGGGAAGGGGTTGATGTTGTTGTGCCATTGGCGAGAGCAGGGGTGTTTGGGTCGGACGGGAGAGCAGAGGGTGGAGCGAGTTTGGACAGGTCGGGGAGGTTGAGGAGGCGGATTATACGGTCAGAGGCGTTGACGAGGAGGTCTTGGCCGTTGTTGCTGAGGCGGAGGAGAGGAATGAGGTGGTTGCAGAGTTTCTCGGAGAAGATGACGCGCCGGGAGGATGTTTCGATTATGTTGAGCCAGCCCTTGGAGGTGCCAGCGAAGATGTGATTCCCGGTTTGACTAAAGAGGACGAAGGTGGTGGAGAGCTTTGCAAGGTGCGGGGCGGAGGGGTCGTCAGTCAAGGGGGCGGTGGGGAGGCGCGATTTTGTGGGGGAATGAGGGTCTGTAGTATTCACGAGGTGGGGATCGTCTTCAAAGAGGGATGCGACGAAGAGGTTTCTAGGATAGAAATATTAGGAGCGGGGTCGTTGAGAGGAGGTTTGAAGCTTTGATTTTACCGATTGTAAGGGTGTAGCTCTGCGTTGAAGACCATGGCTTCAAATCGTATTACTCGAATGCGTGAGCCATCTTGGAGGTCCCAAAGAATGACCCGCTTGTCTTGGGAAGAACTCAGGAGGTATCGACCGCATCGTGACCAACTGCGAGGTTCAGCAAACGGCAGTATTCTTGAGCGCTCGACTAACCTAAGCGATTGAATTTGTAGAAAGTGGCCATGGAGCTTCATCCCCACTCCCATCGTCTCCATATCCCAGATAATAATTTTGCCATCGGTCTGTAGGGGTTTTGTAAGCGCAAATCTTCCACGCAGGCCTTGATGAGCATACACGACCAGAGGCGAGATAATCGCCTCTACGATTGAACCGAAGTGTCGATGTCTGTCCGGATTCTTAGAGGTATTAGCACGGTGGTGGGAAAAGCTGTTTTCTGTTCGTACTCAAGGTCTCTGCAAGGATGGTAGGGTAGTCCTGAGCTAATTGGAAAGGGTCGATCAGCGCTAGATTCATTTCGCAAAGTGTCGTGATCTGTACCTCTACAGCGCCGCAGTAACAAGCGCTCAAGCCTGTGCTGGTCAGGGAACAGCGGCTGTCGACGCGCGCCGCGTTCAACAGACCTGGGCTCCCCCATCTCCGGAAGGACAAGGCGCGCTCTACGATTGGCTCGGCTACGACGACAGCAAGGCTGACGGTAGCCTTATGTACAACCCTTGCTTCGCCCACGAGGAATGGAGAATCTCGTGGCTTTGTTTACATTTAAATGGCCATGGAATGAGGCGATAATCATCAGATTGATGAGGTCTAGTTTTCCGGTAGAACATCAGGTGAACAAACTATGAGTGATTGATTGTCGGTTGTCGGTTGGCAAACGGTGCGATAGAATAGAGATAATGGCCGGGAAACCCATTAGTTATCAACATGAGGTCCTGAACAATCAATCAGGATCTCATTGATCTAGTCAAGTGCAGCCGTTCATTGTTTCCGCAGAATTGTAGTATCGCATTCAGAGAGCAGGCAGCAGCACATTCTCCTGGTATGGAGAGGTTGAGCATTCAAGATATTCATATTAGTCACAATGACTATCACCATGACACATACAACAGCGCCGCTGCCTCACCTTATTGCCGGTGAATCGAATTCTGTGGCTGTGGATGCTCGTGGTGTCGTCGCCGTGTGAGTCAACGGAGAAAGAACAGTCCGTGCCAAGGCGCGCTTAGCCGAGTGAGGCTGAGGGAAAAAAAAGTGCGCTAGCCCGCTAAAATAGGCACCCGATCCCAGCGTTCTGAGGCAACTCAACTCTCCCCTTTCATCTACCCACCGACCCAACAACATCATCACCACATCGAGATTTGTCGCGTTCTGAATCGCGATATCTCGTCGGGCCATCAGGACGAACACCTAGCAGGATTTTCAAGATATTCGCATCGAAATCGCGACCACGAATCGGGGTGCGAGAATTCGGGCGACCGGCCCCGCGGCGGTCCTCTGCCAGAGGCCTTCACGGCCGGCAGGTGAGGGAGAAGGGAGGAGAAGGTGAACTGAAAATTCACGAGAGTGGCAGTGGTGGTCTAGATTGAATAATTGCGATCGCAAATCCCATCAAACGCGCACCTGATCGCGACCTTTAGAGTACCTGCTGCGACCCTTGAGCGCGCCTTAACCAAAGTCTCTGAATCCGCACCCAAAACCATCACGAAAATGCCGAGTTTCAATCCTCAATACTCGAGCGCGCCTTTGCGCCGGGTCGAGCAGATCCAGTTTGGTATCTTTCCTCCCGAAGAGATCAAACGCATGAGTGTGGTTCACGTTGAGTATCCAGAGACAATGGTTAGTACATCATTCAGGCTTGCGCCTGATATCTCCATCGTAGAATTGCTCTTACAAAGTACAACTACAGGATGAGCAGCGTCAGCGACCTCGTGAAAAAGGCCTCAACGACCCTCACCTTGGTACAATTGACCGAAACTTCAAGTGTGGCACTTGCGAGGAGTCGATGGAAGAATGCCCTGGGCATTTTGGACATATCGAACTCGCGGTCCCTGTGTTTCATTACGGTTAGTAGATGCATGAAGCTGTGAAGCAACATTGCTCACCCACTCTCTTCTAGGTTTCTTGAGCAAGGTCAAGAAACTCTTGGAGACAGTTTGCCACAATTGCGGGAAGGTAAAAGCGATCGATGTAAGCCTTGAGAAATGAAGGTGTCATGTGACCTACTAACTCTACGCAGAGCGAAGAGCTTCGTCAAGCAAAAGCGTCCCGAGACCCAAAACAGCGCTTTGAAAAAATCTGGAGACTGAGCCGAGACAAATTGGTCTGCGAAGCCGACGTTGTGGATGAAGATCAGGATGCCGTGTCAAAAGAGAAAGGAGTTCGACCTAAACATGGAGGATGTGGCAATGCCCAACCGCAAATTCGAAAGCAGGGCCTCCAACTCTTCGGACACTGGAAACCCAGCAAAGATGAGGAGAATGAGGATGCTGTCCCTGAGAAGAAGCTGATAACTCCTCAGCAAGCTTTGAATGTCTTCAAGCTCACTGACGATGAAGAAATGGAAGAGATCGGTCTCAATCTCGCGTATGCCAGACCTGAGTGGATGATACTCACAGTGCTGCCTGTCCCTCCTCCTCCCGTTCGACCAAGCATCTCCATTGATGGTAGTGGTCAAGGTCAACGTGGCGAAGATGACCTTACCTTTAAGTTAGGTGATATCATTCGCGCCAACCAAAACGTTCGCAGGGTTCAGCAAGAAGGCTCACCGGACCATATCCTTCAAGAGCATTGCCAACTCTTGCAATGGCATGTGGCAACGTATATGGATAACGACATCGCGGGTATGGACGGATTAAAGGCACAGCATAAGACTGGTCGACCGATCAAGTCCATTCGTGCTCGTCTTAAGGGGAAGGACGGCCGTCTGCGCCAAAATCTCATGGGCAAACGTGTTGATTTTTCAGCGCGTACAGTGATTACTGGCGATCCAAATCTGTCTCTGGACGAAGTTGGCGTCCCTCGAAGCATCGCTAAAACCCTGACTTACCCTGAGGTCGTAACTCCGTTCAATATCGACAAGCTCAAGAAGTTGGTCGCAAATGGCCCGATGGAACATCCAGGCGCACGCTATGTGATCCGAGCGGATGGCAATCGTATCGATCTTCGTTACCACAAACGAACGACCGAGTTGATTTTGGAATTTGGCTGGACGGTTGAACGACATATTTACGATGGCGATGTCATTCTCTTCAATCGACAGCCGTCTCTCCACAAAGAGTCTATGATGGCACACAGGGTAAGGGTAATGCCTTATTCAACATTCCGTCTAAATCTCTCCGTGACGTCTCCTTACAACGCCGATTTTGATGGTGACGAGATGAACTTGCATGTCCCGCAGAGCGAAGAGGCGCGAGCTGAACTTGCAAACCTCTGCATGGTTCCTCTGAACATCGTCTCGCCTCAACGAAATGGACCTTTAATGGGAATCGTACAAGACACTCTCTGTGGCATTTACAAGATCTGCCGTCGCGATATATTTCTGAGTCGGGAAGAAGTCATGAACATTATGTTGTGGGTTCCTGAATGGGATGGGGTGATTCCCACGCCTGCTGTCCTGAAACCACGACCTCGTTGGACAGGTAAACAAGTAATCAGCATGGTGCTCCCTCCAAACCTCAATCTCGTTCGCATCGATAAAGACAAGGGTAAAGAAGAAGACAAATTTTCTCCTCTCACTGATGGCGGTCTCTTCGTTGATCGAGGCGAACTCATGTTTGGCCTCTTCAACAAGAAGAGCGTTGGGACAAGCGCTGGTGGTATCATCCACACGATCTTCAATGAATTTGGTCATGAGGTTGCTCTCCAATTCTTCAACGGAGCGCAAACTGTCGTCAACTACTGGCTTCTCCACAACGGCTTCAGTATCGGTATAGGTGATACTGTTCCTGATGCTGGAACAACTGTCCAGATTCAGAATGAGGTCAACACGAAGAAGGAGGAAGTCGCCAATATTACTACAGCTGCGGAGAACGAAGAATTAGAAGCCTTACCCGGAATGAATGTTCGTGAAACCTTCGAGAGCAAAGTGTCTGCTGCCCTCAACGCTGCTCGTGATGAAGCGGGCTCGGTGACGGAGAATAGCTTGAAGGATCTCAACAATGCGATCCAAATGGCTCGTGCTGGGTCCAAAGGCTCTACCATTAACATCTCTCAAATGACGGCCATTGTCGGGCAACAAATGGTTGAGGGAAAACGCATTCCCTTCGGCTTCAAATACCGAAGCCTTCCCCATTTTGCGAAAGATGACTATTCAGCACAGTCAAGGGGATTTGTGGAGAATTCTTATTTACGAGGTTTAACGCCTTCAGAATTTTTCTTCCACGCCATGGCTGGTCGTGAAGGTCTAATTGATACGGCCGTCAAGACGGCAGAGACCGGCTACATCCAGCGCCGACTTGTAAAAGCACTAGAGGAGCTGACTGTTCGTTACGACACTACCATCCGAGATGCTCGAGGCAATCTTGTGCAATTCATTTATGGTGAAGATGGTCTTGACGGAGCTCACATCGAGAACCAGCGCGTCGATACCATTACCTTGTCTGAAGCTGCATTCTCTCGTCGCTTCCGAGTCGATCTTATGTCCCAAAAGCCACAATTTGTCCGTGGTCAGCTAGCCGATGATTTCAGAGCCGATGTTGATCGCCAGAAACTCCTCGACGACGAATGGGACCAACTCAATGAAGATCGAAAGTTTCTACGCTCCGTCAGGAAAGGTGTTGATGAAATGATGCAACTTCCTTTGAACGTTCAACGCATCCTAGATCAGGCGAGAACTACGTTCAAAGTCGATCAGACCCAAGTTTGCGATCTTGACCCCGCTCATGTCATCCCTGAAGTCCGCAAATTGTTGAACGACCTTGTCGTAGTTAGGGGGACAGATAGTATCTCCATGGAGGCACAGGAGAATGCCACTTTGCTCTTCAAAGCTCAGCTTCGCTCTCGGCTCGCATTCAAGCGACTCGTGAACGATTATCGCTTGAGCACGGTGGCTTTCAATCACGTCATTGGTAATGTCAAAGATCGATGGATCAAAGCCCAAGCACATCCTGGTGAGATGGTCGGAGTCCTCGCTGCTCAATCAATCGGAGAGCCTGCGACGCAAATGACGCTCAACACCTTTCACTTTGCCGGTGTTTCCGCAAAGAACGTTACCCTCGGTGTACCGCGTCTCAAAGAAATCTTAAACGTATCTTCAAACATCAAAACCCCGTCAATGACGATTTATCAGGAGCCAGATAAAGCCGGTGATAGGGAGGGCGCCAAGCTCCTTCGAAGCCTTGTACAATTTACCAACCTCCGATCAGTGGCTGAGACCTGCGAGCTCTGGTACGATCCTGATATTCAGAACACAATCATTGAAGAAGACCAGGATATGGTAGAGTCTTACTACATTCTTCCAGAAGACGATGCACAGAGTCCGGACAGCCAATCTCGCTGGCTGCTTCGTATTACCTTGAGCCGTGCCAAACTTCTTGACAAAGGTCTTAATATTCAAGATGTTGCCCAAGATATCAAGCGTCGTTATAAGAATGACATTGCTCTCATATTCAGCGACATCAACGCTGACGAGCAGATCATTCGTGTTCGTATCGTGAACAATTATGCAAAAGAAGAAGACGAGGACCTCGAAGGTGACGACGTGCAACTGAGGAAGCTTATGCACGAGATGTTGGAGAAGGTCTCTTTCCGTGGTGTTCAAGGCATCGAGCGCGCCTTCATTGACCAGAAATTACGTCCAGTCTTGCTGCCCGATGGATCTCTGGTCCAAGAAAAGGACAGGCCCGATTGCAAAGAATTTGTGCTGGAGACCAGTGGTAGCGCTTTCGCCAAAGTGCTCGCGATTCCCGGCGTGGACACCACGCGCACCTACACCAATCGCTTCATGGAAATTTTCCAGGTATTCGGCATTGAGGCAACTCGTTCGGCCCTGCTCCGCGAATTGACGACCGTCTTGGCTTTTGATGGCTCATATGTCAATCACCGACATTTGGCCTTACTTTGCGACGTAATGACGGCAAGGGGCTATGTAATGCCTGCGACCCGACATGGTATCAACAAATCAGACACTGGCGCTCTCATGAGATGTTCATTTGAACAGACTGTGGAAATTCTCCTCGATGCCGCCGCAACAGGTGAGACTGATCAAACTCGAGGCGTTTCCGAAAACTTGATTCTTGGTCAAGTTGCGCCTGTGGGGACAGGAAGTCTTGAAGTGTTCCTGGACGAACAGATGCTCGATCTCGTTGTCAAAGATAATCGCGGTGTCTCCGGCGCCATTAGCGTGAAATCCAACCTCCTCCCCGATGGCGGCGCTGCCACTCCCTATGATAGCGGTTCTCCAATGGCGGATACGAACAACATCGGCAGTCCTGACTATGGTGCATCGTTCTCCCCAATTCAAAATGCTGGAGGGGACAGTCCGCTAGGAGGATTGACACCCCATGGCTATGGAGGCGGTGGGTTAAGTCCCTGGTCAGGCTCTAGGAGTCCAGGATTCTCACCTGCAAGTCCATTCGGAGCAACCAGCCCATCATCTCCTGCCTATTCTCCCGGATCGAGCTATTCGCCAACTTCTCCAGGCTTTGGTGGGACGAGTCCAGGGTTTGCCCCTACTTCACCAAGCTTCTCTCCCGCCAGTCCCGCATTCACACCTACGTCCCCTTCTTACTCTCCTACATCACCAGGCCAGGGAATGTCTCCTGCTTCTCCTTCATACTCTCCCTCATCTCCCAACTATTCTCCCACATCTCCTCAGTATACACCCACTTCACCGACTTACAGCCCAACGTCGCCTCAGTTCAGCCCTACATCCCCGACATCACCAACGTCGCCGCAATACAGCCCCACGTCTCCAACATATAGTCCAACGAGTCCAATGTATGGCGCTGGTGCTGGCAGAAATATGTCGCCTACCTCTCCGCAGTACTCTCCGACTTCACCCCAATATTCTCCCACATCACCTCAATATTCTCCAACTTCGCCAAACTTCAGCCCGACAAGCCCTTCCTACTCGCCGACTTCACCGGCTTACTCTGGCACATCCAGGTCGCCATCCGCCCCTGGTTCTGCGCCATATTCTGCGACTTCCCCGCAGTACTCACCCAATTCACCTGAGTACTCTCCGAAGTAAGTTTCCTCAGATGAGCCTTGTTCCTAGTGCTATGACTAACTTCTCCTCTAGCTCGCCAAAAGATGATTAAATCTTCTTCTGTGCCATCAATTGTATCATCATGACCATGACAGGTCAAATTTGCATAACGAGCGAGTTGGCATGTGACGGCGGAGCCATTCGTTTGGTCCTCTTCCATGACATTGCGGCAAAGCTTGCTTTGGGCGTTTTATTTTCCCGATGATCATTATATCAACCCCACCAAATTGTGATGAACATCTCCCGGTTTGAAGATGAGCTTCGCCGGAGATTCGTTCTTGGGCATTTCACGCGTTTTTCTACATCAGCATGGCGTTGGATCGGTTCAAATCAATCTGCACCGAGTTTCAGGGTTTCACTTGGTTGTTCAATACGCTCGAAGCGCGTTCACCAAAAAGAAGCCAAAAAAATATGGAATGATGGGTCCTTTTTCTAGTTTTGATTTCGAAAGAAATGCATTTAAAGATTGCATTGGCGAATATTTTTAAACCTTTTTGTGGTTGGATTTGAGGTGTACTACTTTTCTTGAGCTGCTTTGGGTGCAGCAGAAGTCCTTCAGGAAGGGGCGAAGAGGGATGAGGCGGGATGAACGATCAATTTGTAGGTTTGCCGAGGATAATTAGTAGCGAGGTAGATAAAATCCGAAGATGATTTGACGGTTGTGAAATTGCATTTACTTCTGAATTGTGACGCTATTGTGAAGATATAAAGTAGATACTCAGCCCTTCGGCCCTTTGCGTCGTTGGCTGGCTCAGTGAAAACCTATAATGCCTTAGATTTTCCAAAGTGACTCACGCCAGCTGCCGGAATATCTCACCCAAACAAGAACTCGCCTTCGCAGAAGCACTGTACTCTCGCAAGTCATGTCTAAGTGATAGCAACGTGCGGATATATCTCTTTAGCTTGAGTTTTTGCTCTACCTAGAGACTGTTGTTCTGACTTCGACCCACGAGTGGATAGCGGGCGAGACTGAAGGCCATGTATCTTGGCTATTCTTAACCTTCGAAAACATTATCTGGTCTTGATTTAATATAAACATGAACTACGAATGGCTAACTCTAAGTATGCTGCATGCTCTACTTGAAGGTCGTTTGACTCCGTCTAATGAATGAGAAAAAGGTACGAGTACGTCAAGACGTTTGAGCAACCTGATACTTTGCTCCCAAATACGTGGATCGTGGTGAGAATTGATGGAAGGGGATTTCACAAGTACGCCATTTCTATATTTTCTAATGTGTCTAGATATTCCATCTCGTTTTGTATACGTTCGTCAGGAGGGAAAGGATTTCTCATAAGATGTGAAAGCATCCTCCAACCCTACACTGTACGACGACTTTCCAAACATCCGATCATTCTAATCACATTTCCTCCAATACACCTCTCCCGCGTTCCCCTCTCAACATACACAATCTACACCCTCTTCCTCCCACCTTCCCCCCCTCATTCCAAAACCGTCTCCTCCCTAACCCCTCCCCCCCCCTTCCAGACTCTCATCCCACTACACCTTCACCCGCCCCAACGACCCGCGCCCCCTCCGCCTGGCCAACGCCTGCGCCACCGCCCTCCTCGCCGCCCTCCCGGACGTCGTCCTCGCCTACGGCCACAGCGACGAGTACTCCTTCCTCTTCCACAGGCATACGTCCTTGTTTGAGCGGAGGGCTGCGTAAGCCTTCTCCCCCCCGGTCATATTTCTTTGAGTTGAGCTGGTTGAGCTAACGGTGTGTGGGGGGAAAAGGAAGATTGTGAGTACGGTGGTGAGCGCGTTCACGGCGCGGTACGTGTTTCTCTGGAACGAATTCATGGGGCGGGAGGGGGTGGAGTTGGAGGGGGCAATGTTGCCGACGTTTGACGGGCGGGCGGTGGTGTTTCCTGGGGTGGGGGAGGTGAGGGATTATTTTGCTTGGAGGCAGGTGGATTGTAAGTTTTTGCGTACTCCGCGGTGGGTTGAGGTTGCGATTACTGATGGGATGGGGGGCTTGGTGTAGGTCATGTTAATAATTTGTATAATACGACGTTCTGGGCGTTGGTGCAAAAGGGCGGGATGGGGAGGAGGGAGGCGGAGGAGTTGCTCAAGGTATGTTTTGTGCACGACCACGTCTATCCTGATGGTCGACCATCATCCGTCCTCCTCCCCTCGTTTCATCCAACTCACGATATCCGTACACGTCCACAGGGCACCCTCTCCTCCGACAAGAACGAACTCCTCTTCTCCCGCTTCGGCATCAACTACAACAACGAGCCCGAGATGTACCGGAAGGGCAGCGTCGTGTATCGAGATGTACCTCCTTCCCTCCCCCATCCTTCCCCACTTGTCCATAGCTTACTAAAATACCGCAGTTCTCAGACACGCAGAGCACAGACCCGAAGGAGACAGTCGACGCGGCGAAAGATGACCAGCAACAGCAGCCGACGACGGCAGTCCCCCCGCCGCCGCAGAGCAGGAGTCAAGCGGAGAAGGTGAGGAAGAGGAGGGCGAGGGCGAGGGTGGTGGTGGAGCATGTTGATGTTGTGAGGGATGAGTTTTGGGGGGGGAGGGGGTGGATTTTGGGGGATGGTGGGAGGTAGTGGGGATTTCTGTGTGATGGGGGAAGAGGGAGGGATGGAGGGAGGGAGAGGGGTTTGGTATGGTTTGAGGTGTGCATTTTGAGGGGATGGAATTTCTTCGTTAGGGATCAGGGGGAAAGGAAAGGGGGTACTCCTAACTGTAACTGGGTTTGGGTTTGATGTGGCGTAGAAGATCACGAGGTCAGATCAAATAAAGACAAGAAATCATAGGCTCAATTCTAGCAAAGAATTTGCAGTGAAGAAATCAAATTCACAAATGGGAAGCTGCACCTGTGGTACAGTGTCAACATGGGCGGAATGAACGGCTAGGACAATTTACGCAGGTACACGAAACTGGGGCGCACCTTCTTAGTAAATTGTTTGCGATTATTGTATGACAACTTATGTATCATGGTATCTAAGTTTAAAAGTTGTTTACGATGAAGTAGTACTTGTTACATCGGTTCCTCTTTGCGAAGCTTGTAGAGCCAAGTTTAAGTGAATCTTCACGACGAAAGCCGGCATGGATCCTTAGCTTGGACCAATTTGAACCTGGCTTGCAATGTTAGTGCGTCCCTCAATTTTTTAGAGGATGATGAAAATGATTTTATTACAACGAAGAAAAGTGAGTCACGTTTTAGTACTGAGTCAAGTAGTATGTAAATGATTCAATTCAATTCTGCCCCCAAAAGGTCTATCCAATATGTACAAACCGAAGCCAAATTACAGGTCATCATGAGTCAGCCCCCAGCCATGCTCAATCTCACATCCCGCTCACTCCATGCAACCCGGCCCCCTCCTTAAGCCTAAGAAGTAGCAGCATACGTGCTCCCCACCGCGCTCGACTTCTGCACACTCGCCCCATTATCCTGCACCAAAAAGTACGAATACCTCTTAACCTCAGGGGTGCTATCAAGGAACGGGATCGCCTGGTCCAAGAACGCGGTCTGGCCCGCCTCGTCCCCAGTGACGCGGAACTCGCTGAGCCACACCACCGCGTTGCCCTGCGCGTCCACCACGCCGTGCTGCTTGGCAAAGCCGATGACCTGCTGGATGTAGCCCTTGAACCACCCGAAATCCGCGGGCGCGGTGGACTGGTAGTGCACGGAGAGGAAGTCGGCGTGGCAGCCGCCGTCGCAGGCGTCGAACCACTGGCCGAGCCAGTCGAGGCCCTTGCCCGCGTCTTGCGAGGAGGTCACGCTGGGGGTGCCGATCTGGGCGCGGCCCGCGAAGGGGTTCATGTGCGCGATGTGGCCTTGGGCGGCGGCGGCGGGGGAGAGGGCGGAGCCGCCTTGGCCGTCGGCGGGGATCTCGGGCTCGTTGTAGGAGAGGAGGGATTTGGAGCCGGAGGAGAGGGCGGCGTTGGCGGCGTCGCTCCAGGAGGATTCGAATTTCTGGAAGCCGAGTTCGGGGACGTATTCGACGCCGCTGGCGACGGTGCCGGAGGGGGAGGGGGACCAGTTGTGGGCCCAGGTGATGTCGCCAGTGTACTGGTCAGTGGCATCGTTGGCGGAGGTAACCATTGAGTTGTAGGTTATGCCCTTCTTTGGGGAACCGCGTCGTTGAATACGGGTGGGGAGGGAGAGAGTGGTGGCCGCGAGGGCAAGGATTGTGGCTGTTTGAAAGAACATGTTGATGATGTTTGATTTGTTATGTCAAAAATTCGATTTCTGGGTGTTGGAGTTCTCGAAGGAACGGTCGGTCTGGTTCAGACAAAAGGACTGTTTGTGAGTGGTCTTGGTAGGATCACGAGCAACAGCTCAAGTGATATTGGTATGAATGTTTATTGAGAGAGTGAATAGGCGTAGAGCCAAAAGAATGACTGTGCTTGATCGCACAAAGAGAGAGTGAAAATATCACCTGGAGGAGAGTGAACACCGTAGCAGACGAGAGACGGAAAATTTCGAAGAGAGGAACGAGGGTGTTAATGATTTATTGCCCGGTCAGGCAGGCCAGCGGCAAGCCATGTCCTAGCCTGCACTATTCAGTGATCCACCCTTTTCAGGTCAAAATCCCATGGCCACGCTGATCCACTTAGGCCGCCGATCACCGTACCATTGTAACGTAAACGTACTGGTCAGCTTATTCATGGAGCCTCGTCTGAATACAGCTCTGGTAATGTTACATGGCCTCAACGGCCAGCTTGTATGCCAGGAAATTTTCACGTTACCCTCACATGCACGAGAGTCAAGAACTCGCCGGGCATAACACCCGTCAAAATCCAGATCTGCACGACAGCACGATAGCGGCACCTGCGGGATGTCAACAATGCGGCCGTCACTGCATGAGAAAATCCGAACACGCGATGCCGTTGACTGCTCAATTGGTCGTGCCCTTGCAGTAGTGCTTTCTTTAGTGTTGGCTTGGGCCGCGAACCATGGGTGAGTTCGGGTAAGCGTATCTGGGTGGAGCTGTTTGGCGTGATTCTCGTGTGGGCCGGCGCCACGTCAGCCAGGAACAGGAAAACGAGCGACACTTGTCGGCCACCCACTTGAGCTCAATGTGTCGACGATGGATCGGACACTTGTTTCTGCGTTGTTTTGTTTCATTTTGTTTGAGTGCTGAAATAGAGAGGGGACTGAGATCTTCAATAGCGACGTGTCGACTTGATCTCTCCCCTTGAGCCTCCGGCGTGATTGCCGCCCGTCGCCGTGAATAGTCGTGATCTGGAATCAGTTTTTCCACACCACCCTACCTCGGGCCTCAACTCCTGCGAGAAGCAACCGCTCATCCGCCCCCACAGCTCCTGGCCTGTACGCGGGCTTTCCTACTGGCCACCGCCATTCCCCATCGCAATCTCTGTAGGGTTCGGTCTTCCTCCTAAGCCGGACTCCCTGCCAGATTAATTTCGGCAAAAAACGGCAAAGCGGAAGATCTCCACGCCTCTAGCAGCCTCCAATGGATTGACGTTGGATAATGAAAATGTTGTGCCAATTTCGCCATAGGCTGAGCAGGCATACTCAACGAATCGATTTTTTAGGGGTGTGCGTAGAATGCGAATGCGGGTGAGGCTGAATCCGGAAATATGGTCTGAGCTTGGTCCAATTTGCGAAGCCCGAGTTTAGAATGGTTCTTTGGTCAAGGCTCAGAGACAGGAGGTGGCCTGGGGTGAGCTTAGTCGACGACAAGGCCGCCTAGCAGTAATAGAGTACGTTACCTCATGTTAAAAAAGAACAGCAATTTCATGAAACACGGCGGCTTTGAAACACAGTCGTACATTCGCTGCGAGAGTCACCGGCGAGATAATTGGTTCTCGCGAGCGCTTCCCACGTTACCTTGTTCGACGCTTTATGATCACGAGGGCGAGCACAGGCGCAAATTATTGCAAAGCGAGACGCCGTGGTGTCGTGTTAGAGTTTGAAATCTGTCCGCGCCTGCTCTTCGCCGGTGTTGGAATATGCATTCCCAGTTCGAATTACAGAATCGGCGTCATTTGTTTCCATGTGAGTTATGCAACAAAGTAGCTTGCGAGAAAGTCTATGATCGTCTCTATAAAACGTGAGATTTCGAGCTTTTAATTCACTATCGCCGTCATTACATAGCCGCCAACCTCACACTGACTGCTCTCCTATGCGCTTCCAATCCCTCCACTTCAGCCAATCTCTCCACTGCACGCCCAACATTTCTCAACCCCTCCTCCGTCAACTCACTACTCGTTACATGTTTCATGAAGCTACCCAGGTTGACCCCGGAATACTGTCTTGCATACCCATACGTCGGAAGCGAATGGTTCACGCCTGCCGAATAGTCTCCAACCGACTCTGGCGTCCATTTGCCCACAAACACTGAACCCGCGTTCTGGATGTCCGGAAGGAGGGAGGCCGGATCCTCGGTCTGAAGGATGAGGTGCTCAGGAGCGTAGTAGTTGGACCAGTGAAGGGCTTCGGCGATGGAGGAAACTGAGATGGTGACCGAATGATTGATGGCACCGCGGACAATGTCAACCCGTGGGAGGGCGTTGGCTTGCGCATGGAGCTCGTCCTCGATGGCAGAGAGTTGTTCTTCGTTGAGATCCACTGCGATGAGGATGACCTGTGAGTCCGTGCCATGTTCCGCTTGACTGAGAAGGTCAGAGGCTACGAAGGCTGGGTTGGCGGTCTTGTCGGCGATGACGAGTACTTCTGAGGGTCCTGCTGGCATGTCGATGCTCACTGCCGCTGTGGTGTCGTTGGAGACGATCATCTTGGCAGCTGTGACGAACTGATTGCCCGGTCCTAAGATTTTGTCGACTTTTGTGATACTCTCAGTCCCGTAAGCCATCGCTGCTACGGCTTGAGCTCCTCCTGCCAGGACAATTGACTCAGCTCCGACTTTGTGTGCAATGTATACAATCTCGGGCGTGATCGTCCCATCTGCGCGTGGTGGCGAGGCTAGCACGATTGACTTACATCCAGCGGCCATTGCTGGTACACCCAGCATCATCGCCGTTGATGGTAGAACCGCAGTACCTCCAGGTATGTAGAGGCCAACTTTCTCAATTGGTCGGGAGAAACGTGAACATCTCACGCCCGGCATTGTCTCAACTGACAATGGAGCAGATTCTTTCTGCGCCGAGTGGAAGTGGAGGATGTTGTCGAATGAGATGTTGATTGCTGCAATCGTTTCTGGAGGAAGCTGCATTAAAGAATCCGGAAATGGAGCTTTCAAGACAGGTGATTTTAGCGACGTTGCTTTCTCGAATTTGTGGGTATATTTTAGGACTGCTAAATCTCCATTTGAACGCACATCGCTGATTATAGGATTGACAAGAGACATGATCATCTCATTCGACTTTTGAGACGGCCGCTGTAACGCACGTTTGAGTGTGTCGGTCGAGAAGGCTTGAGATGTTGAGTATCTCGTCATTTTGATACGGCCATCCTCAATCCCAGCGTCGTCTTCTTTGGATTTTGGCACCGAAGCTGCCTCCTTCACCGTCTCCTTCTGCTCTAAGCTTTGAGAATTTTCGTTTGTAACGTTTTTCGGACCATCTGTACTTCTACCATTCGTCACTGCGTTTGTCTCTCCATTCTGCACGTACTGAGGTTTAGCATCGCCTTTCCTCCGCTTGACCTTAAGACTCTTCAGATCCAGATTTCGCTCGACCTCTTCTAATCGTACGCCCGCCGCAATGCATTTCGTCAAGGTAAAGTAAAGTAGATCGGCAGCCTCAGCAGCAATGTCTTCCTTCGTGGCCGCCTCACATAGCTCGTCAGCCTCTTCTTTTATTTTTGCTGACACCAGCTTCGAATCATTGAAGAGTCGAGCCGTATAAGATCCCTCCGGAGCATCTATTTTTCGTGACTCCAGCGTTTTGTCCAATCTCGACAAACCGCTCAAGTGACCCCAGCAAGACGCGGTACCAAGATGGCAGAAACCTCGACCTTTCTGCCGCACTCTAAAGAGTAAACAATCCTTGTCACAGTCGAAGCCAACGGCAATAAGCTCTTGCGTATCACCGCTTGATGCCCCCTTATACCATAATCCGCGCTTTCTACTCTGATATACTCCTGTGCCGGTTCTGAAGGCTTCCGCAATACTCTCCTTACTGCTCCAGACAAATCCCAGAGCAACGCCTCGTTCATCGACCACGTTCGTTGCAAATAATCCATTCTTGCGGTTGGGGATGGCACCAGCTAGAAAGAGATCAATCACCGGGATCAACGATGAGTCTTGAGTCTGGTCGAACGTCAGACGTTCGGAGGAAATGATCAAGGAGTCCCCCGCATATTTGTGTAGCAGCTCTGCTCCATTTTCCGCGCTGTCAATTGCCACGTAGATTGTCTGATCTGGGTTGGGAGGGTAATTCTCCAGCTCGGTAAGCACATTGTCCACATATTCCTTGCCTCTATCACCGTCGAATGCCCATGCAGAGCTTTTCCACTGTGGTTCGCTCTTTAAGAAGCTTTTTAGCTTCGTGAGATCGGTCTGTGGATTGTTTGGAGAGATCGTGAGGACTAGGCGGTCTGGGGAGATAGTGGGCTCTTGAGAGAGGACCTTTAACTGTTCAAAAGTGACGAAGATTTTGGTCGCGCCTACATTGAGCAAATCAATGACTTCATTGTATGTCTTCAATTGCCTGACATCGAGGTAGATTGCAAGGGTCGAAAAATGTTGCTGAATGAATACTGTAATTTGTCGCGTAGTCTCTGGAGTTACTTTTAAGAGGCAATTGGAGAGATAAGAAACCTGTTTCAAGCTCAACCCTCTCACTGTAGAAGAATTGATTTTCTCTACATCAATCAGCGCAAGCAAGGGGGTCGTCATGATTTATTTCGAGCCTAGACTCAGTGGCGCTCAGTTCATGAAAAGCTTAGAAGCAGATAACAAATTTACCCCTCCTCGAGCCCTCCTTGCCCTCCAGAAATTTTTGTTGGAGTCACCGCTCCTTACCCCAATTCGCCAGGATCAACGTCTCCGGAATCCCCCGCTTTCTGATGTGGTCGAAGGATAAACTTCGAATGGGTGCAAAGGATTCTTACAATCTAAATCGTATAGACTACCAAGTTTAACATGCATTCGCTTCCAGACCAGTTGTATTGGATTCTGATTTCTGAGGTAGTATGTACGTTGCAAACAAACTTTATACAAGAACCCAAGAAGATCCTCCCTTATAGAACTGGAAATGTCCAAATTCGCCCTCTGGCTATATCTACAAAAGGCTTCGTTGAGCTGAGCACTGGACCTCCGCCAATGTCGTTGGCCCTGTGAGCGGAATATTCAAATTATCCAAGACGACCGTCTGATTCGTTCCTGTGTTACACCCAAGCACGGCGATCTTCGCAATATCAACTCCAGCGTCGTATCCAAAAGTCCCGCTCATTACCAGCTTACCGTCACTATAGGAAAAGTCGATGTCTGAGGTATTTGGCTGATCGATGAGGTTGCCTTCATCTAAATATAATGATCCGGACGCTGTGCCATCCGCACCCGGAGCAACTAGGATCTCGAACGGGATCTTCCTAAGCTCTGTCGTGGTATTCGCGCTTTCTACTCGGAGCGGAATAATGGTTCCGCCGCGGATTTGGAGCGGAATGGTTTGGAAGTCAACGCCGGAAAGAGTCTTCATCACGCCAGTCCCCTGGATAGGTTCGAGCGTATACCAATCATAGAAGACGTCATTCGGGAGATAGATGTCGACGCTCGTCGCTCCCTCATCAGTCACGGGCGAAACAAGGATGGCGTCACCGTAGAAGAATTGGAGGTCAATTGAGAATGTGTTTGTATCGCCTGGGTATAAGTAAAATAGCGGGTTAAGGAGTGGTTCTCCCGTGACAGATTGGTGGTGGAAAGCTGTATAAATGTAATCGAGAAGTCGGTATCGAATATCGATGGCATTGCGTGCTGCTTGAGCAACGCTATCCCATCGGTAGAACTCCTGAGATATTGTCCCCGCCGAATTGTGGTTGCGATAGAAGGGATTGAAGGCCCCTAGCATCGCCCATCGAGCACAGAGCGTCTCCGTGGTGTCTTGTGCATACCCGCAGACGTCTGATCCAACCATAGGAACCTGGAATATGCTGGCAAAGTTGAGCATACTCGATATCGAAATACGATATTGAGACCATTCAGAAACGTTGTCACCAAGCCAGTGTCCGACATGAGCACCAGCACCAGCAAATGTAGATCTTGTAATTACCATCGGCCGGACTGTGGGCCGACGGCTGAGCATAGCATTTCGGGATGTTGTTGACATCATGGTTCCGTACATGTTATGCACATCGTATTCGGCATAGCCGCCGTAATGGATTAGGTCGCTGTTAATGGTCGCGGCTGACAGAACACCTGCGGCATTCTTGATCATGTATGGCGGGTTCAGCAAATCGCGATTTGGGAGACCAATCATGGATCCTGCAGCTTGTCTCGAGAACAACGACCGTCTAGTGGAGACATTGTTTGGCTGGAAGTCAGCTGGCCAACCTGGTAAAGGCATTGGATTTGACGGGCGCACTGGTGGCGGCGCAGGAGGATCATTGTTTGCAGCCGCATAGCCCTCTGGGTCGGGACACGGAAAAGGACAGAAGTTAGACGCTTCGTTCATGTCGATCCAGAGAGCATCAATGTCAACGCCACTGTCTGCGTCAAAAAAGCTGGCGAATTGCCCATCCCAGTATGACTGGGTTTGCGGAGCAAACCAATCTGGGAACACTGTAGGTCCAGGCCAGACAACACCGGTAAACACTGAGCCATTCGAAACCTTGAGAAAAACATCTTCTTCGACGCCGGTATCGTACGGGGGATAGTCTCGCTTAGCCACTGCAGGATCGACCATGAGCACGTAATGTTGCTGGTTGCCATGCAAATGATCTACGAGCTCCTGCATTTTCTCGAGGGGGAACCTGTCGGGGTCTAGAGTAAAAACTCTTCTTAGATCCATATAATCGCTACAGGATCTGAGTTAGTATGGCTATGAAATATACAGGAAGAGGAAATCGCACATGTCCGTCCACATGGTTTCTAAGGGAATATTGGCTTGGCTATAATTATAGACGGCATCCGCGACATCATACACATCTTGGTAGCCATATCTACAATTGTGAAACTAGAGAGTCGTTAACAAATATTAAGAAGTTGGAATTGAGATGTATTCACCCCAAAGCCCCAATATGGCATCATGACAGGGGTTCCGACAACTTCTGAGTACTGAGCAACTACCTCCTTCGGCGATGGCCCTGCGAGAAAGTAAAAGTCAAGGACGCCACCGAGCGTGTTGTACTCTAGATGTTGTCCTCCTGCATTGTCTATTTTGACATCCATTCCATTGCTATTGAGTAGGAAGACGCCGTGTGTCCGAGATTCCCCTCGGTGATCAACATATATGGGATGATTGCCATACAGATTTGTTCCCGAAGGTATCAAATAGGCGTCGCGGGACCATAGAGTTCGGATCGCATTTGTCCGGTTGAGGAGGAAATGGTCGCTGTGTTCCCCTAGTCCGTAGAGGTTTGGATTATCTGGTAGAGAAGTTCGGAGCCTGAGATACTGCGACTCGAAAATCATAGGAGCGACAGATGTATCAAAAAGGCTTTCATTGGTACTACTCCGCACTATGGCAAAGCTAAAGGGGTTCTCCTCCCACAGAAACTTTATAGCGGCGTCTCCTGGTGAGACCGAGCTGTTAGAGCCAGCGGGCCTTGGCACAACAGATTCTGGGACCTGATAGACCTGCTGCGCTGCGTCCTGGATGAGGACATGGAGGCGGGAGTCTGTCTGATACTCAACGGTCAGGGTCAGGTTGGTCAGATCATACCCGTAGGCGTTGCACGAAGGGCCAGCGAGGGCTAGGTTAGCAGTGATTGTTGAGCCAGACTGCTGAACATTTGACGCGATATAGCCAGGGCATGCAGTGGAGTTGGAGCTTTGTCTTCGTGCAACGCTGGCGGCAGAGACGCTCGCAGCCAGAAGAAGCAGGACAAACAACATTTTCGAGAAACCGTAGATGTTAGAATGTGAGAAGCCATGGCGGCGGGGGAGGTAAACATTTTTATTTCCAAGTCAGCCTACCTACGCTTCACCTCCTTCACTGCTGCTCACGCATAGTTGCGGAGACACACTATGGGCAGGGGTTGTACGTGAACCCGCGGTCCCCTGTGAAAAGGTTCATGGTGAGATTGGATGAAGATCTTTTCAAAACTCGTTCATGAATCCTCGTGAGCGGCTTACCCCCGCTTCTTAGGAAGATAGCTTGATGGGGCAGACCAGGGTCAAAGTTTCCACAGTCCCATGATCTCCACATGGGAGCAGACCAGGATTGACCGCCATTCGACTGGGAGAGATGTGGCGGCAAGATGACGAACGGTGAGTCGTGAACATGCTGCGTGACATACTGTTCGGTAGCATCGCAGGAACGCTAAGCTCGACTTTGAAGGCTGGCGGTGGGAGAGCCGTTTCAGATCTGCTGTCCGTTGCGACGTTTAGCAACAACAACTGACGAGGTCGGGTCATCAAAGGATTCCTTTCTTCGGAGCGGCACGGATTCCGCAATGGTAGCCAAGCCCTCCAGTTCGCCCTAGAACAATTCCCTTCCAAGGGCCATCATTCCCCTCAGTTTCTGTACGAATTTCAACGATCGTAGCTTTTGGATCCGGTAAGTCGTCCGGATCGACCTGCTAATACGATTTCTTCTGTAAAGATATTGTCTAGCTGTAGTCGCTAATTAGCCTTGAGACTAAAAAAAAGTCTTTTTCGAAGAATTAGTAGGAGTTGGTCTGGCCGGGATCCCTGAAGAACATATCTTGTAAGAACGTGACCGGCTCAGGGGCAGAAAGATGACAGGATCAGGCACCATCGGCGTGTAGGTGGAGACGAAAATCTCGCAAGGACTGGCTATGCTCGGACCACCGCCCCCTACAATTCTCCCACGAGTATGTCACAAGTCATCATGCTTGATCTTATTTTGACCCTGGTTCATCGTGTTGGTCCGGGGCTATCAGGGTGATCCTTTGCGAGGCCATCATATTGTCAAATCGAGCTTTACGATGAATCATGAGCAAAACTCGTAATCTTAACTGCTCTAGGTAACTCTTCTAACTCAATGATGGGGTGTCGAGATAATCATAGCAGCTACTTGCGGCCGACACTCGACATCTTAGGCCATCGCCCATGACAGGGGACGATTCTAGAGCGGCATAAATCGCTTCAACGCCTAGGAGATATGCACTGATAAAAGATGCTCATGCCTTGACCTTGACGACCGCCTTGCCAAAGTTTCCCCCCTTCAGCATTTCAACAAATGCCGCTCCCACATTTTCAATCCCAACGGTTTCCTCATACGTCGCTTTGAACGTCCCATCCTTCAGCCACTTTTGCACATTAGCCTGATGCTCGTTGTAATACTTCGGCCCAAAGCCTGCATCCCCAACAATAAAGCCCTGCATGATGAGCTTTTTGGACACGAATTTGAATAGGTTTCTGATGGGGTACTTCTCCTCTGGTGGTTTGTTATAGTCCGCGATCATTCCACAGGCCACTACTCGCCCATGGTTATTGAACGCGTCTATCGCTGCTCCGAGCTGGTCCGCGCCGACATTGTCATAATAGATATCTATTCCTTGAGGCGCCAAGCGGGCCAGTGCTTCAGCTGGTTTCTCTTTCTTGTAATTGAATCCATCGTCAAAGTTGAGGTCCTTTTTGATAAAGTCAAGTTTCTTGTCAGAGCCAACGCTACCAATCACCTTAAGACCCTCGTGCTTCGCAAGTTGGCCTACAAGCTGGCCCACGGCCCCTGCTGCGCTGGAGATGAAGATTGTTTCCCCTTTCTTTGGCTTGCCAATTTCGTATAGCGAGCTGTACGCCGTAAGGCCTGGCATCCCTAAGGCGCCGATAAACTCTATCAGAGGCAGGTTGTATCGGTTTTCAACCTTCTTGAAGACTTTCCCTATATCTCCATTCGCAACTTCTGCGGTGACAGCAATGTATTCCTGAACAGGCAGCGACCCGAAGAAAATATCACCCTCTTTCCAAACTTGGTGGTCAGACTTGAGCACGCGGACAAGGCTGTACGCTCGGATAGGTTCACCAACAAAGTACGGAGGAGCGTAGGACTTGACAGAGGGGTCGCGCATGCGGCCTCTCATGTACGGGTCGACAGAGACATATAGGTTCTCCACGACAAAGCCGCCGGCAGGTGGAGGTGCTTCGAGGTCAATGGGTCTGTCTTCAACGTGAAAGTTCTTGCCGTCCACAGGCTCATGGACCGGGGGTTCGAGAAATACCCACGTCAGGTTCTTTTTCGGCGCCATAGAGAAGTCTCAGCGGCTGTCAGGCTGCTGTGTCGAGTTCGAAGGTGAGAATGGAGATGATGCTTAGACGAAGGAAGAGGGCGCCGCAAGGGCGCACATGGGATCTTATGTTCCACAGTTTGGTCAACGGACGTAGTGATCGTATTTCAAAGCAGAATTGGCAGAGAACAGTATGGCACCATATTTGCAGGAGAGTCTAGGATAGTGTCATGGTGGGGTGAGTCTTTGTTTGAAACGGAAAGACCGAGGTTGGAGAGACATCATGTAACTTGCAGGTCATTGATCAGGTCTAGAGCTGAGGACGGCGCCATGCAGACCTTTCCCTCAATCCGGGTATGTCTTACAACGTCATGGCTTGCAACCAGTCTCATATCCCCGAATCAATCAATTTATCAGTCGCGTAGTAGTTCAATGCTGTTCATGTGGCAAGAAATTCAATAGAAAGAAAGCGTGAGTAAGATACCTCACTTAACGTTACCTGATCTTGGCCATGCTGCAACAGACAAGTGAACTGGGCACGCTGGGGTCGGACCAAACAACGGGCCAAACAAATCGGCCGTCGGGCCGGCAGTTCAAGTTCCAATCAACGGCTGAACACGGGCCTCATTATAAAGCAGAAGCGCTCCTGTCTGTTCTCTTGCAGGCTGATGATCTTCATCTGTAGATGCAGTCATGGATAACGTAAGATTCAACGTGGCTTGATTACGGAAAGGGAATAAGACAGTCAGGCAACTACCCAGATCTTCCCAAGTACTCTTCTTCCTTTTGAGAAGGGCGGTATCAAGGATATGCTATATCAGTTCTCTTTGATTATTCAGCTATACAGTACAGAGTTTCGGTGATCTCGGATCCACCGCCTCCTTGATTTTCATCTCTATTACTCCACTATCTTGTCGCTAAGCTGCATTCCGGGACATATCATTCCTTATCCGTTGGTAGTCCATGAGACCCTCGATGCTGCCTAATGCGCTGATAGCCATGTCTCGATCCCAAATCTTGCGACTTGCGAAATCCATCACGTCTTTGGCGGTGATCTTTCCAACGACACGCTCAATCTCGACAGGGTCCATCCGCCTTCCTGTGGTGACAATTTGGCGACCGATGTCCTCTGCAATCGCGGTCGATCCGTCAAGGCTTAGTAAGATGGAAGCCTTTAATTGTGCTTTAGCTCGCTCAGTTTCTGCTTCTGAGACGTTGAACGATAACCGCGACCATTCGCGTAGGGTAAAATGTACAAGATCGTCAACGGCGGTCAAGTTGTCGCTAACAAGGTAGATTCCCCAAAGTCTAAGCCATTAGCAAGCGCTGCCAGAGCGTAACAGCTGGAACTTACCCAGTGTCACTGTAGCTCGTCGAAAAGCTCATGAAACTATTTGCAAGGCCGTGGTGATTGATGAATGTGCTAAGCTTGCTTCCGAGAAGCCCGGCATTACCCATCGCTCGATCCCAGTTTCCGACGATGGCCTGAGTCACTAAAGCCGTAAAATAGTCGTCGTCTCTCCAGCTCACGCCCTCCACTGCAATAGCTATGTTCGCTGTAGGTATGGTGTCGTCCCGAATCCGTACATCAGATCCAATAAAATCAGGCTTTCGCTTTTGTTCAGCAGTGAGTTCAGATCCGTACGCAGTCAGAGGCGCCGTGGGTATTGATGACAAGTGCTTCTCTGCTAATTCAACCAATTGCTGATGCGGTACACCCCCTGCGCCAACTAGTACCATTCTGTCAGCAGTGTAATTTGTCTTGATATAGTCCTCAAGATCTTTTCTTTGAATGGTTTGAATGTTCTCTCGGGGACCGAGGATCGTTCGACCCAGAGGTTGCCCTTGGTATGCTGTAGCATGCAGATGATCAAAAACGACCTCTTCATGCTGCTTTTCCACCTCCTCTGATTCTCGTAATATGACATCTCGCTCGCGCTCGATAGCTCCGGGATCAAGTTTCGAGTTCTGTAAAATGTCGGAAAGAATATCTACACTCTTGGGCACATCAGAGTTGAAGGCCTTGGCGTAGTAGACGGTGTTTTCACGCTGCTCCTCATCAGTTTTCCGCTCTCAACGCTTCAAATCCAAAGTTGAGCGCACCGAGGTGTATGCGTTTAGGTGACCGCCCATATTCTCGATTTCCAGCTCCAATTGATGTTGCGTTCTCCTACCGGTGCCCTGCAGTAGAGATTAGACGGTAACGAGGGACAGGTAGATCTTTACCGTCAGACCTTGAAAGCAAGATGCTCAAGAAAATGTGCAGTTCCATTGGTTTTATCTGTCTCTGCTCTGCTCCCTGCATCGATCCAGACTCCGACGGTGGATGTTTGCGCCCATGGCGAGTGCTCAGTGGCAATCTGTTGAGTTGTAAGTTTCCAGAACCTTTGTAATGCGGTTGCATCATACTGTCAAGCCGTTCGACAAAGTAGTGGACTCGGTACGTGACCGCTCGACGGGGGTCGCAAAAGTTCTTCGGATAGGCTGGATGGCGTTGAGGGCTTTTCGGGTCTTTATAGCCTGGTTTAGATTTAATGCCAGCCTTCGAGAAGCCATCTTGGAAAAGACTTCAGCGAAAGAGCGGCAGTTGCGGTCGTGATGGCTTTGAGGAACGGGGCAAAGTTGGAGCTGTTGGAAGTTTGGAGCTCAATTTGCAGGTACCTCAGCAGCGAGCAACGACGGCCAATCAGCGCACTCGTCACCTCCACCAATCACAACAACTGTTATTGCAAGACTGGTACCGGCTCTTTACAACCTTTAAACATCGTCAGTCTCTCTCGCCACGGATAGCGTTCGCCTTTCAAAGATTGAAACAATCCGTAAATCGACCTTAGAGGATCTATCGCTATTTTCAAACCACTTTACTATCCTCAAAAGTGGCAATTATCCTACAGGCTTCGCAAAGTTGACATGCCACAACCTGCCAAGTATGATTCATCCTCAATACCTAGTGTGGCATACTAGAAGGTGATTGAGAGAATGAAAAGAGAAAACCATGATCCAACAATGAATTGGTTCAACTCAAATACTTCAAGAACCTCCAATTGTACGAAGAATTAGGCTTCTCCCCCTTGCAGGCAGTGCGGTCAATGTATGTGAATCTCAGAGACGCAAAGGCATTTAAGTATCAAAGTTTTGAGTGAATAGTCCAACCCAGCGTAATTGTGACCACCAAGTACATTTACAGTGTAGTGATTACAGACGGGAGCCTACAAAGCCTGAGAGGAACTAGCGAACATTATTGTCTACTTACTACACCAAGCTTCTAATATTTCAAGGGAGCTCTTGAGTATTCAAAGAATTCTGCATGTCCTCGGGGCAATCGCGCCTACTTTATTATGCCCTTACCGTCACTTTGTTAATTTCCACTTTTGCCTGCGCGTTAACAATTCGAGCTTTCCTCAGATCTTACTACCAATCAGCCTCGCCAGACGAACAAATTGCCCAACAAGTTTCCCTCAAATCTTTAGATTCGAACACAACAATTCAAGGCGCTATGTCCTTACTGTCTGAAAACTCAACTGATACGATGGAGGAGAAATACCCTAACAAACTCCTGCTGTCACTTGGGACAAAGTATCTTGAGAATCTTTCGGATGTGCCGAACGTGTATCATCTGTTCTCTGAATCGATGAAGACTAAACATGCAAAGCATTACGGGCTACCTACGATCACTCGAAACGTTCAGATACCTGATCCTAAGAACGGACCCACACCGGCATCTCTATTTCCCAATCTACCGAGAGATATGATACTAGAGATCTTTTACTGCCTTGACTGGCCTTCAGTCTTCGGTTTGCTCTGTTCTAACAAATTCATGTACAACATGCTTTCCGAAACAGAGCTCGAACTCGTCAAAATGCAAATTACAAAAAGGATGGCTGTGGATGAACTCACCAGGGAGTTCTCATGCAACTGCAAGGTTCGGACCAGAATTATTGATCACAGCCATTTGCGATGCTACACCTGTCTCGAGATCTTCCCCGATTGGCTCTTTCGCGACCAAGATGTGGCTCAGAGCAGGAATCCACAATATGCATGGTCCCGGAATTGCTTCTACTGCACACTACGTGCCACAAAATCTTACGAGAATCCCCAACCTTTCTTTCACACAAAACCAAAGAAACTGCATCCTGCTCTCATCGATAGCTCAACCGTTCCAGCAACGTTGCATTGGCGAAGTGGTCGTTTGCACCGCGCTTGCGGGAATATTGACTTGAGAGAATACGTAGATACTAATGTCGTGCATACAGAATCCCACTTATTCGGATATCGCGACTTAGAATGGTATGCGCAGGTATGCAAAGCATGCAATGCCATCGAGAAGGAGCAGAACACGTCTCGCGTCTAGTGGCTTGCTGAAAATGGGTTGTTGGAAAAGGCAATGCCAGACAGACAGGCGAAGCTGAAAGGGATGAAAATTAGTCAGCTCGAGGAATGGGTAGAGGAAAAGCCTCCTGCTGGGCCGATGATGATTTTCTGATGTGTTGGTCATCTCATTCAGGGACGAGCGAGAATTGGCGGAGTACAAGATGGGACACTTCCAGAGGTGGCTTATCTTCCTCTATCAAGGGAAGGGAAACTAGCGCCAAGAGTAACAGTCAGTAGTAACGGCGGCTTGAAGACTCCACATATTCAACGAGGCACGTGAGCGCTGTCAATCACACCTCTACGATTTCTGCTTAATCATGCGAACCCCATGAAGCGTGATATATTTCCACTTCGATAGCTCCGCGCTCTCACTACGCCTACCGTTAATTCATAGTCCCATAGCTATCTTTCGACACGTCAAACGAGCCCGGCAGATAAAGAACTCAAGCCCATCAATTACCTACTAGGTTAATCAGACGAAGTATGAAATATCTGTTTCATTTTCATTCATGATTTGATTACATGTATTCTCAAACTAGCAAAGCAACCAAGACCTACTTCAGAACTTTGCCTCGTACAACCAGCCCAACCACCCCGTCAAGCCCGTCAAGTGCTGAAGCTCAGGTATAAACCGGCACAGCAACCACCCCCGCATTCTGATTCCCGGGCGAATACTCCAACTCCTCGGGCCCCTTCGCGAGCCTCAACCCCGGCACCCTTCTCACCAGCGCCGCAAACGCGATCTCAAGCTGCACGCGCGAAAACGTCTCCGCCAAACACCGATGCGGCCCGTACCCGAATCCCAGCACCTTCGCCGGGTCGCGGCCGCGGTGTATATCGAAGCTCTCCGGGTCCGGTTCGTCGGGACTCAGTCTGTCGCGGTCCCCGGCCTGCACGGCGCAGATGACGCCAGCATCGGCGGGGATGTGTTTGCCGGCGATGGAGAGGGGCTGCTTGGTGGCGCGGCGGCTGTTGAGGGCGGAGGCGGTGTTGTAGCGGAGGAGCTCGTTGACGACGGCGGGGGCGAGGGAGGCGGGGTCGCGCTGGAACTCGGCGAGTTGGGCGGGGTGCGAGAGGAGGGTGAGGGTGCCGAGGCCGAGGGTGTTGAGGAGGGCGGCGTTGCCGGCGGTGAGGATGAGGAAGGCGAGGGTGACGACGTCTTCGGTGTCGAGGTGGCCCGGTTGGAGTTGTTCGGTGATGAGCTTGCTGATTATGTCGTTTCCCGGGTTTTTCATCCGCTTCTCGACGAGGGCGCTCATTTCATCCTGGAGGTTCTTGTTGGAGCTTTCGGCGGCGTTGCGGCTTGTGCTGTGGCGGATCTCGCTGTCGCCAGCAAGACGGTCGACGTCCTCTTCGGGGACGCCAAGGAATTTGAAGGTAATCCGAGTCGGAATCGGCGTAGCGAAATGCTCTATCAGATCGATTGGCTGAGACGTTTTCGCTTTCTCGATGAAGGAATCGAGAACTTTGTCGACGGTTTCTTGCATCATTGGACGCAGTTTCTCAACGGCCGCTGGGCTGAATTCACCTTCTAGCATCTTCCTCTGTGTGTCATGATACGGATTGTCCAGGTTAACAAACGTCGCGCGTGCTTCCTTTGCCTTGAGGCCTCCAGGATGGATCTCTGGGTAGCCCGCGTGACGGCGGTCCGCGGAGAGCTTCTCCGAGTCCACAGACAGGGTATCGCAGATGTCCTTGTGTTTGGTCACAAGCCATGCCTTGGTCCCATCATAAAGCTCAACTTGAGAGACTGGGTCACGCTCACGGAGCTCTGCGTTCTCCGGGGCTGGTTTGAATGTCTCCGTGCGCGTGAATGGAAAAGCTGGGCAATTTCCCGCCATGGCCATATCTTGAAGCTGCTGCTTAAAGCGACCGTGTATCTAATACAAGGGGATCCAATTTAATGTAAGGAGAGTTAGGAAACACACGTAAGAAAAGACTTGTCTTAGGAAATTTGGCTGAGTGGAAATGAGAGAATAGACATGCCATCAGTATCTTATATACTCCTTCGGCTGCCATTGAATTCAATGTCAAGCGTTGATGTGCTTGCTAACTTCTCCGCCTTTTCGTGCAGATTGTTCAGAGCATTTACTCTGAACAGGGTTCGTCCAGTCCATAGTTCGCTAAACGACAGTGATGATTTGTTACACAGGTTGTGTCTGTTTCAGCCGACCCGTTGAGACCTTTCCTAAAGAGCAAGACAGCATCAGTCAATATCTAAAAAATTCTGCCAGTCGCCTGCGGAAAAGAGTGTGGCTTGATGTTTTGACGCCACCTAGTGTAACGTCGAGCGACGTGGCAAGCGATTCGCATTGAACCGGACTCCAGCCCTTGTTCTCAGAGTGTCGCAGCCAATAGCGAGCTGTGAGGTCAAGGATCACTCACAAGGAATGATTCGGCATGCCAAATTAGAAAGCGATACTACACGTTAAGGCATGCACGATGCGTAGTAATCATGGGGATGTTTATGCACAGAAAATCCTCCACTCATTGAAAACGACATCCAGGGTCCAGTACCGCAAACGGAGCTAAAATCTTTATGAACTAGCGCGACGTACACTAGAGCACGATGCAAAAACTAGACCGTGGTTCTTTTTCGCGCCGTTCTCTCAGAGATTCAGAATCTCAGATGACTGCCCCCAATCTTCTATAGGCTACGCCCCTAGCAAAGTAACGTCCTCCGCCTTCAGCTTCCCCTCTTCAACACCCATCAACCACGCCCACCCTCGCTCCAAGTCTCCGAACAATCTCTTCGCCGGTTTTGTGAACCCATACACCTCAAATCCCGCATGCGGTAAGCCTTCATACACATCTAATTTTACGGGCGTTCCCTCGTCCTCAAGCAGCTTTGCCCAGATGATCCCCTCATCCCTCAGCGGATCCATCCCACACACCTGGATGTATGTTTTCGGTAGGGCTTTCGCTCCGCCCTTAGCCTCGAGAGGGGCGAAGAGAGGAGACGAAGGGTCTGCGGCGTAGGCTTTAAGGAGGACGTCCAGGGCACGTCTGTTAAGAAACGATGCATGGACCACCTGGTCATGCGAGAGGTAAAGGTCTTTGAATTTCTCTGGGACTCTGGTGCTTCTGGGAATGGTTGTTGGTATTAGAAGCCATTGGCCTGTGATTTTAGGCATAAAGTTCTCGTCGCGGGCTTGAGCAGCAAGGACGGCAGCGAGGTTACCGCCGGCGGAAGCTCCACCAAGAATGAAGCCAGATTTCGGATCGGCGTGGAGATTCTGGATTGCATATGGGACAGCCCATCGGAAAGCGTCCCAGCAGTCATTTGGTGCAGTAGGAAAGGGGTGGTCGGGAGCGAGGCGGTAAGCAGGAAGGATGACTACTGCATTGAAAGCAGAGCAAATAGGTCGTACGACTTGCAGCAGGTGACGAGGCTCGCCGAATATGAAGCCTCCGCCATGGATGAGAAACCAAAGCGGGCGAGGCTTAGAAAGGTCGAGGGAGCTAGGATGGACAATAAGTAACGCATTTTTGTGCCCATCGCGAGTGGTGTAGGTAGAGTTTATCTCAGTGATGTCTGGTGGAGGTGGCCCCAAGGCATCGATGCTGGCACCTATCTCGGCATTGACCTCAGCCCGTCGAATGGAGATGTCTTCTATCGCCCATTCCACAGTTCTGGGATCTTCATTTTTTTCTAGAAACTAGGATTGGATCGGCTAAGCAGACACACCCACAGAAAGGTAATATAATATTGGACATTAGAGATGCCCGGACTCTTACCTCTTTCAAATCTGGGTCGATCTCACCCAGCTTCAGAACTTCCTCAGGGCTGTCATACATGATAGCGATTGAAGTCCTCCCGAACTGCAAGTAGAAACAAAGAGAACTAATTAAAGTTTAAACTTGATCATAGAAGCACTAAGACGACTGAGATATTATATTTGCAAGGTACAAGAATGGCTCCACATTGAGATAGATATTCGTTTTAGAGAAGTTCATTGGAGGAATTCTTTGAGTGTAAGCTTAGAACATTGCAAGTCTAGATACTAGATCAAGACTCAAGTGATGAAAATCTTTTGGTCTACAATCAGTATCAAGGGCTAAGATTCAGGCGGCGATCATTCCGCGTAAGAGTCGCGAAGGATTCCGGCAAGCACGGAGCGGGATCAAAATTGATATGCTTTGTAATAGCTGAATTGGCCATTGTTTCGTACGGCATGTCAGCAAGGTTCCATTTCGTTGTCTTCAATCACCGTCTTAACAGTGATTGACAACGAACGATAGCAAGATGTTTGCTGCGAGCCCTGCTCACGGTCGTCATCCGCAACTGGCTGGTGTCAATTTAGCTGCAATTCAGTCATTCTTGACAACCACTACAATTACCTACGGCAACGCGGCTCACTCCAGTGCTTGTTGTACCGGGCTTGATGAAACCACGCAGGTAGTCTCTACATCGAATGGCGGCGGTGGTGACTGTGTTTAGACTGAGTAGAGGACGTAAACGCCCATTTGCGCTGCTATAGCATGGACACGGCATGCTTCGTCAGTATGTCGTTTCGGCGCGATATGTTTTGGAGGGAAAGAATTGATAGGCTCCCGTGCGATAGATCGGAGCTTATGTCGTGCGGTGTGAGCTTTTCCAGCGGTCGTAGGGCAAAATGGGCGTTGCTGCTCTCGCAGGCAAATGGCGGAGTGGTTGCCTTGCGGTCTTGTATTAGATGAGGAAGTTTTGAAGCTTTTGAGAGATAGTCATAAAAGATGCGATGAGTGGGTATCTCGTTAGATTGATCGTGATAGACTTCGGCTGAGCTCAAGATTCCTTGCCGCTCCGTTTTCAGAGACCCAATTATAGCTCCGCCCAATGCTATGCCTCCGAGATTCATGCGATGTAATGCTTGAAAATTGGACAAAGATGCCAGCCTCAGATGAAAATGCTCACAGGTTCTCCATTTCCGTATCTCCGCCAGGAAGAGCCCCTGCGTCTAGATCAGGCTCCCCTCCAAGAATTTCCATATCTTGATCTTGATCGTCCTCCTCAGCCATAGTCTCATCAACGCCGCTGTCTCCCATCTTCTCATCGCCCGCATCATCTTGCTCCTCCCCCTCGCTCTCCCACTCCTCCTTCATCCCCCACCCCACCCCACTCAAACAATACCGCTCACTCGGTAATCTCATTCCGGCCATCACAATTCCTTGTTCCCCGCCTTTCCCAGGCACTGGCAGCGCAATCTTATTCCTCTTCTCCGAAACATCCATCAAATACTCTCTCGGCAGACCCGCACCAAATGCGCTCTGACCACCCATCCCTATCCGCGAACTAATCGCTGTCCTTAAATGCCCCAACGTAATCTCATCCACATCCGCCGCCTTTTCCTTCTCCTTCTTCCCTCCTTTCCCCTTGGAGTCACCCAATGCAGAAGCCGATGGGTCGTCGTATCCCTCCAGCTTGAGATGTAGAGCATCAGAGAGAACAGAAGAGGTGTAGCGGTAGGCAAAATCTAGGAGTTGAAGAGGTACGCGCTCCTGGTAGGCGGTTATGCCCATGCTAGACAGGAGGAGATGGATAAGCCGGGCGTCGCGTGGGCGTTTGGTGGTGCCAGTATCGGAGAGGGAGGTGAGCGGTTGGGTAAGAGATGGCGGATTGTTATTTGTTGACGAGGAAACGGCGTTTGAGGAGGGAGGCTCAGCAGGGGGGGTGAGAGGGTGGGTTGTTGTGGCGGGCGCGGAGTGTTGTGTGTTTGGCGAAGCCATGATGTGCTTTAAAAGCGATGAATCTATTTGAGAGCTGACAAGAGTATTGTGTGGCGAGACGAAAAAGCAGAGAGTCTGAGGTCCGCGCAGCTTGAAGTAACGTGAGTAGATAGAGAAGCGTCTGCTTCTTGCAGAGCCCGAGTAAAGCCCGTCAATGCATGTGCTGTTGAGATCAAGTCCGCTTCTGGCCGCAAGATAATTATTAAAACAACATCAATAACCCATGTAGAGCTCTTGACGAATATTTCTCTTTGTAGACGAGTCTCAGGTTGGTATGCTTGGACAATTTTCTTAACCGGCGTAAAGCCAGGGTCGAAGTTCGGGGATGGCGCTAACCCCGTCTGGCGGTTTGCGATCATAAAATGCCTCGGAAGTTTATGAGATAGTAGAATCAGCGCGACAAGGGTTGAAGGAAGCGATAATCGTTGAACTTTCTGGCCTTATTTACATGTCATAGCTACTTATTCCGAAAGTTCTTTGACACTGACAGCACGGGCACGTTGCAAAGGCAACACCCACATCGCTCTATTACTTTTAGACGCCGTCCATGAAGCCTATACAAGTTCATCGCTGGTAGTCATATCCAGTTCCATCGCCAGTGCTAAGAGAATTCGCTCATGCCCAAGGAACGCCAAGGTTAATAATTCTAATTTTCCCCTTTATTCCCAGCAACGATAGTGTCAATACCTCGATTCTGCTCCTTGGATTCATTAGAGACAGCGCGTGTCATTGATCGCGGCCTGTCAAGGCTCGGTCGGCCCTCTGAAGGCAGGTAATCGCTGATTATATCATCATCATCTTCTTCTTCAACAGCTTCGGCTTGGTCGTTTAGATCTAGAGCCTCCATCGCGTTATCTTCATGTGGATATTGGTCGACCGAGTCTCTCGACAAATAGCTTTCACCTAGGTCATTGACTTCCTCATCTTCGTCTTCGTCATCTTCATCGTCGCCCTTCTTTGCACCATCGCCTTCAATGTCGCTGTCGGAGAACATATCGAGGTCATCTGGAATGTCACGCCAGTAAGTGAAATCCGTGAACTCCTCGCCTCCTTCTTTAACAAGGAGCGCTACTGGCGGAAAAAAATGATCGACAACTTCTCTCATGCTGACATAGCTGCTTTTGTATTTGGTTAGACTAAGGAGATCAAGAGACACTTCAGCATTGGAATTGATCGTAAATATTCGGGCTTGCGGAATGTTGACTGTGCGATAGCTCAACGCATCGGTGAACCGGTTGCCAAAACCTGCGTAGAAAGGATTGCTCCTGCCAGGGTAGAGAGAGAGAATATCTCGCAGACAGGCCATTTTGAACACTTCTGGCTTTCTCAGATAGACTTCGCGCCTCAGTGCTGCAATTGTCCTATCTGGGGACATTATCACTGGTCCTTTCGGTAGTCGATATCCTTCTTGAGCTATTCCATTAAGATACGCTCGTGTTGTGTCAGCTTGACCAACAGACCTACTAGTGAGGTAGATGATGTTATACCCATTCGCAGCAATATCGGTGTAAAGCTTCGCAACACCGACGTGAGTCCAATCACGCCCAATCATATTCAGGACATGGCCGAGAGCGTCGGATTTTGTAATTGTTCCATCGATATCGGATATTACAACGGGAACGTCCTGTTTCCAGTAGAACATTGATGCCACACAGGTTGCTTTGTTGACCGTGAAACTCATCGGATTTGCGCCTGGCTTCAATTGAAGTGCTTTGAGTTGATCGCTAGTCAGTCGGAGTGTCTTCGCATAGCTCCGGCTGGACTCAATAGCTGCCTTTGCATGAGCAGAGACCCGAGGCGCTGACTCAGACTGACTTCGATGATGGTACTTCTGATATGTCGTGCCACTACTCGTACTACGATCGGTGTCGCTGTGATAGCCTGGGTCTGAGGCAGCATCGTCGGATAGAATGGCGCTGGAGTTCAGCACCTGTAATGTGGATTTCCGATTTGCAGATTCTTTGGCCTCCTCACTGCTGTAGATCCAAAGGTTCCCGTGCTCATCTGTTCCTATCAGAGATCCGATGTCATAATTACCCTCTAACTCTTCAGAAAGGATTTTGCGAGCGATCAGTTCGGCTCGCAGGGCATCATCTTCGCTGCTTTTGTAGCCAGTCATATCAAGCATTAGATCTCCTGTTTCATTGACTTTCGACCTAATATTAGAAGAGGACAATTTTTTGGAGAGTGACTTGGCTCGACTCAATGCTCCTTCGGAGGTAAGAAAGCGTGGAGAACTTGGTCTCCTTTCTGCAGAGCTCTCAACATTCGAAATTTCTGTAGTCGTGGGCACAGTAGTTCTCATATAATGATCCGCCTCTAGGTCCTGTAGCTGAGCTTTAGCCGAAACCGGCAGGATTTCTTCTGAGGCAGATCTCTCAAGAGGCCCGGGGACACTTGGTCCCGGCCACGATGAGGATTCTGGCGCCAGCATATGATCATCCAATATACCTTAAGCATATTCAGTCATTGTCCTGG
This sequence comes from Pyrenula massariospora, assembly GCA_021030905.1. Taxonomy (NCBI): domain Eukaryota; kingdom Fungi; phylum Ascomycota; class Eurotiomycetes; order Pyrenulales; family Pyrenulaceae; genus Pyrenula; species Pyrenula massariospora. The sequence continues at coordinate 470,707 of JAGFMI010000006.1, forward strand.
GAGTCGGAATCGCAGCTTACCTTGATCGCTCCGAGACCGGGAGGATTCCACTAGCATAGGAGCAACCTCCGAGACCGACACAGTACCAGTTGGCAAAGTCCCATTATTCTCGATATCTAGATATGTAGGTTCTTGGAGTGCCTTTGTCGAGACGTCATCTGTTGATTGGAAGGGCGGACTATTTGCAGGAGAGACTAGAGGGGATGTCTGGAGCGCTTCGGGTATGTTTGCGGTTGTCTCGAAAATGAAAAACGCTTCTCCACCTTCTCCCAATTTCATCGAATAATCTTGTTTGACTCCATTGACTTTGAACTCGACTTTCTTCTCGTATGGCCGCAGCAACGAAAATTTACCAAAGCGTACGTGGAACGGGGAACAGGCCAAAGTGCCATCTTCCTGTTCGACAACGATGACGTCGATGGCGCCGCTGAGCGTTGCTGGGTTGATTGAATTCCAGGCATTCGAGACTGACCCTCCAAGATTTCGCACGTACTGCATCGTGCAGATGTGCCGTGAAGTTTAGGAGAACTGTGGATTTATGCCCCGGCAATGAGGCCGGGGCGATTGAGGGCAGAAAATTGGCAGCACCCTACGGAATAGAAATACTGAGCGGCAAGACGAACGGTAGTATAGAGCGGAATAAGGCAAACTGCAGAGGACAATTGCGAGGGGTCCCGGTTATACGTCTCAAGGCGCCGATAAAATGACCGTGACCTCGGGAATGAATACAGCTGGAAAGATGCTACGAAAGAACGCCGAGAGATGCAAAAAAATAAGGGGAGAACAATAGTACGCCGCTCAGCCAGAGACCTGAAGTGTGAAAAGGGAAAGATTATAGTCGCAAAATCAAAGATGGCCTGATATGTCTGTCGTTGGGTGTTGGCGAGGGTGTTGGAAGGCTGATAGTAGTCAGTAGTAGTAGAGAGGCCGGAGCAGCTCCCGCATGTGATCGGATGGAATGCCGTCATCCACGCCCTTCCCCAACACGGCTTAGTCCCCTCAAGCCTCGGCTCGACCGCGATGCTGGGCAAGCCACACCTTTCCAAAAGCCTCCCCATCGTCTGCACAAGCTATACTAGACGAGGAGCAAGCGGCCGACGGCTTGCACTTGCCGCCTGATCGCATGGTGCCCATCTTCCCGTGGATGGACTCCAACGCATGGCACACAGATGTCATCAATTGGGCTGGCAAGGCTTATGAATTCTCCGCTCCGCAGGTCAGCGTGAGAGGACGCATGGCCGCTTGGATCGCCCTCATTATATTCTTTGCATTGATATGGTGAGTGGCACAATACCAGCAGAGCCGCTCATGGGGCGAGAGAGTAACAGATATTTAACAGGCTTCTTGTCCGCGCATATCAAGTTATCCAGACGCCTAACGAGATCCTCGTCGAAAAGCTTGGACTAGATATACCTCCAGCCCCGGAAATTATTTTGGAAGATATCCAGGCCAGAGATATTCGTATTTCTTGGAAACAGATTGATTCGTACAACACCTTAGATGGTTACGCGGTACAGGTCAATGGCGAGATCGGTACGTTAAGCCAGCTGTTCATGACAACCCCGTCTGACTTCTGTAGCTGGCGAAACAAGGAGATCGGAATCCGGCGCTTCGATTCATAATCTGAAACCAGATTCTTTCTACGACATTAGAGTTTTCGCTACCAGTACTGCTTCCTTCCAAACTCCAAGCTCTATCCTTCGTGTGCGGACGAAAGGTCGCAGAGAAGATGGAACTAAAGATGTTGAACATGATGAGGAAGGTCCTGTGTATATCAGACCCTGCACAACACGGAATGTGCCACCACAGTCGCCGCTGTCCGCTCCTTCGATGGTCCGTGAATCTTCCGGCGGGCAAGGCTCTACAAAACGCCTTACACAGTCAAGAAGACTTTCTCCTGGAAGCACCAGCCATGAATACGAGGCGATGACCGCCAACCACAATAGCGAGCCTCAAAATCCAGAAGTCGAAGATGATGCGGGGGAATCTACAGCCGAGCTATCAGCCTTGCTTCATCAGAAAAAACAAGACACCGATGCTATCGAAGCCGAAATATTAAGAGATAGAGAAGAACATGATGCGACTATCTTGCGTTTGACTCAAGAGAGAGACGAAGTCAAACAAAAGCTGAAAGAGAATGATGAGGCAAGTAGTCAGCTGAGGAAGGAGATTCATCAACTGGAGAGCAAAAGCCGCACGGCAAGCAATGAGAATACGAAGAAGGAAAAGATCCTAAAGCAGAAGGAAGGCGAACGTGACCGTAGAAGGGCAGATCTTCAACGGTGGTCCAAACAGCAAGAGCCTACCGAGCTCCGCATAAGCCAGCTGCGGGGAGACAAATACCAACTCGAAGAGCAGACAGCCAGGGAAATCAAAGAACTTCATGCCAAGACAGAGGCTGAGCAGTATAGGGCGAAAGAGATTGAAAAGTCCAACAAGGATCTAAGCAAACGAATCAAACTAATAGAATCGGAAAAGCAGCGGGGTGTTGGCAATGATGGCGCAGACGAAGCAGGTCAGAACAACCAAAAGAACCAAGTACCAAATCAGCACTGGGAAGCGAGGCTCCAGGAGTTGTCGCATCAGTTCACGATAATTCGGCAGCAACTCCAAGCGGTAAGCGTGCTTCTATGATTTTGCAAAAAATATTAACAGTGTGTTAGGCTGACAAACAATATCGTTTCACGAGTATGAATCTGCATCGCCTACGTCAGAGCCATCCCAGCGAGAACAGCACGAATTATATGCAACCTCTCCCGCTGGATCTCGAATTGGGTCGCAGAGGAACCCAAACACGCCGCGCACGACAGAGAAGCTCGCTCAACAGCAACGTCTCATCTCCGTCGCATTTACCGCTTCAGATCGACACAAACCAGTCTGCACCCATCACAAATGACTCGCCCACCAGCATAGGGGCTCTCATAAACTTGAGCAATGGTTCCATGAATTTACCCTTGAGTGAAATGCCACCAGCCGGTAAACTGGACACCTTCCAAAATCCAGTGCCAATGAGTCCAAAAGCAGTAGACCTTCTTCCTAAAGGTCTGCTTGGGGAAGACGATATACTCGAGGATGCCATCGTAGCAGACAAAGAACTTACTGGTCGGCAATCCCCAAGTCCAACGTCGAATAAGCGATTCTCAGGACATGTATCAAATCCATGGCTGGACGGACCATCTCAAGACGCAACGTCACCAGTGTCGTCATTCGAACGCCCAGGCAGCATTCTTACCAGCCCTCATGGTAGTATACCTAACCTTGCAGACCCTGAGATAAAGTCGACGGGTTCTACTGAATCCCATCATCCGCAAAGTGGCTCGCTGGAAAGCTCATCGACCGTACCCAGGAAGGGGTTCTCCGGCCTTTTCAGCTTTAATAGACAACGGGGCAAGACCACCGATGAGCCACCGGCTCTCGGTTCTTTGAAGCCTACCCAAAGTCAATCATTCCCCAGGGAGCTAGGCGAGAGTCTAGAGCCACCAGGTGTTTCCCGTCGTCGACGAGGCAGTCACGCAGGGCCAATGTCTTCATTGTTTCCATTGGGTAGCGCCTCAACGGAAAGGGACCCCCTTGCTAATAGATTGTTGCCTAAGCGCGGTGTTTTTCCTTTCTGGGGTGCTACGCGGCAGAACCAATCTACACTCACAGGTTTGGGAGGACCAGAGGAAGGTTCGGATCAATTCAGTCCGCGGAGCGACTCGCTCGATGCTGCCGTAACGAGTGGATATCGGCCAGAAAATTCGCCATCGCGAGCTTCCTCAATATATTCATTTGGCGAGAGATTGCCACGCCCATCTAATGACGACGCCCAGCAACCCTTTGGCTGGAGTAATGCGGAGAGGTCTGGTCTGCGAGGGAGCCCCTTGGGCCATGCAGACTGGGCGCGGCCGTGGTCACGCAACCCGTCCAGAAGACCCTCAACACAATATGGATCAACGACAAATCTTGTATTAGGAGCACATCTTGAAGAACCGCAACCTATGCAACAAGAAGCACATCGTCCTCTTCAAGCTCCGATCGGCACGCGTCCTTCCTCCTCCCAAGCTCCTAAACCGTCCACTCCTAAGCTAAATCCGACTGTGCCCTCTTTCAGACCAAAAGGTTTCTTCGGCTTGAACAGGGACAAGGAGAAAGATAAGGAGAAAGCGAAACATCCGACTTCAGAACCTTCATCATCTCGTAAAGACGGCAACACTGAAATCAACGTCCGCGGCAGTGATGATCTATCCTCATCCCCGCCTGTTTCCCGCAAGTCACGTGATTCTCGCAGCATCACAACTGCGGACAGCATAGCGGACTCACGTGAGAGCCTCGAACGCACTGTAAGCAGCAGCACGCCGAGTGAGCCTACGGCATCTGCTCCGCCTGCTAAAGAGACTCTGATGCAAAAGCTCACCCGCAAAAGCAGCTCGACGAAATTCAATAGCTGGAAGGTGAGTAAGGATAAAAGCGGTGCCGGTGGGAGTGGGATCTTCAGCAGGGAAAAGAAGCCGATAGAGCCGGGCACCCCGGATGAAGTGGACGAGGAAGAAACGCAACTTGGACGGAGTGTTGACAGCTCCGGATCGTTGCTTGGGGCTCCTGAAATTGAAGGGATCGGGAAGCCAAAGGAGAAGGGAAGTAGAAGTAGCTTGAGCTTTGGAGGCTTCATGAAACGGAGGGATCGAGACAAGGCAGAAAAAGGCAAGGACAAGAAGGGAAATGTCGATGGGTTGGAAGGGTCTGAAGACAAGGAGACAGATACTGGAACAGAAGACGGTGAATAAAAGGAATCGTGCTTCACAGTGCATTAGTCGTAGTCGAGGACTCGACTTTGCCGAGGGATGCCTATTATTATGAGCATTGGCAGGGCAGTCGTCGTGGCATTTCAATGTGGCATGACCCTCCAAACGATTATTTGAGTGATATCATATTTCCCATACTTCTAGCTTTTTGACTGCGATTTCGATCGATAAAAGGCGAGACTTCTGAAGGTATCGTGGGGGGTCGAAGGGTCATGTCGCGTGATAGCCGCTCGGCCATGCATGTCAGACGGTAATCAGACAACTCGAACTTGAAATGGACCACAGAGTTCCTTCTTTGGAATAGCGAGGGTTGCGGGGACTTGAGCTACTGCGATCCGACTTCATCAGTTCGGTTCTAAAGTTGACTGTCACTGGGATTGTATCTATAGTTCTAGATCTGGTAGCATAATCCAAATCCCAGCCAGTCGGTCATTTAATTGGGGGCTCGCTCTTGTAAGCGCATGCATAGCTTCGGCCCTGCCAGTCAGCTTCCGGGGTAGAGCTTCAGCTCGTGTTCTGTAGCGCTAGACAGGATCGCCTTTTCGTTGTGCTCTAGCAGACTATCAATGAAGAAAGGTAGTTAAGGTAATGCAGTCAGCAACCATGAAGAGTGGATTGAGAACTCGATACCCGATCTAGAAGTCTAAAAGGTCTCGGGAGATGCTCGGTTTCATCTTCTTAGCCTTTTCGTGGCACCCATTATCGAGCATCATCCATTCATATCCCTTGTTCCTCATTCCATGTATCGAGTAATTTCCCAGGAGCGCCGAATGCTGGCTGGGTCATGATACTCGCTTGATCTTTATTCTTCGTGTGGAGGCGTCAGTGATCTAACATACGAGGTTAAGCTCTCATACATCTATTTCTAAAATGTGGGCCTCTTAGACGACGATCCACGCATTTCAGTTACTTCAGGGCGACCTAAGGAATAGCTCAAAGAGAGCTTGACGTTCTGGTGCGCGTGTCCGAAGGAGTTCTACAATCCGAAAGCACCCAAGCTACATCAGCACTTGGGAAATCTCAGCTATCGGACTTCTTGAAACGAAATATTATGCAAATGATCGACCTCGTTCTAGATGCGAGAATTACCTGCACCTAAAATCGTTTCGGAAGCATTTCAAGGTGTACATTCCTTCATTGCCTTGGCTGCCGCGCGAGTATTATGACGATCTGGTTTCTTACTTTCTGTGGAGCAAATGATACATGCCATGCAAAATTCTCCAAAAATCGGTACAATTGCAAGGGAATAGGAGACCTAAGCCATCGTTCCACGTTCGGTGCCCGCAAGTGATAGCAGCTTCGTTGATGTGGGTACTTGTCCCTTAAGATCCCTTGTTGAATGAGAAGATAGAGAAGTACTGAACGGTAACCAGGTCGAAATCAGAACGCCTATCGTGGACTATTTTGGAGACGTCGTATCCTGCTGCCAGGATCAACACCCTGCACGCGTCAGAAGCTCAGATCCGGGATTGGACCCTTCAAGATGCAGTACCCAAGGTCAATAGCCAAGGTGCCCAATCGATGGAGCTTTGTCCTCTTATCGTCATCTAAACGTAGCTGAACGATTTCAGCGCGAACATAGGGGTTAACCACAGGCATGCTGCGGATTCCTGCGAACCATGTGACTCAGCGTCAATAAATACGAGCTGCTCGAATAGCGAAGATCCGGGATGTTGGTCAATCATGGCATCGGAACCGGCGTTGATAATAATACGTGTTGACAATGGTCAATACAAATTAACATATAAAACCCACCTTCCCCGCTCGATGAGAATATGGAGACTGCCGTCACTGTCTGCTTCTTCACGGAAAAGTGCTTTGTTCCCAAACCAAATCAAACATGCGTTCTCTCACCAACATCCTTGCCCTCTCAAGTCTCTTGACGATGACTTCAGCCAATGGCATCCTCCATGCCTGGTCCAATACGGGCTGCACCGGCTCAGAAGCCACAGGCAGTTATGTGCCCCCTGCCAACTGTAACGGAGGTTGCGCTGCTTTATCGAACACCAAGAGCGTGAATCATGGGAGCCAAGACTCGGGATACGCATGTAAGTTCCCAAACTCTTATTCCCAGTCTTCGCTTGTTGTCGAGATATTTGACATTGATTAATGTCGTGGAACCGTAGTCACTCTTTACACCGACGCGAACTGCAACAACGGCGCTACCTTGGTGACGGGCTGCATGTCAAGGGCTGCGGGCTGGAAAGCCTTCTCATATGATTGTACTTGAGCCAATGATTCGCGGATAATAGGCCCATGCTTTTGGGTGTGGATTGGGGGTGATGAAGTGATCTCAAGCGTACCGAATATCGAGTTCGGCAAGCACCATGAGAAGGATGAAAGATGTCTGTCGCTACCAATCTGTATTTTCATAGCAAAATCGAGTCGAACGATGAGATCTGTGTACAAAGCTCTCCTGGGGGCTATTCCGCCACAGCAATTGGCCGATCATCTAGGAAAGGCGACACGTAGGTGTAAACGAAAGCATCCATCTTTGAGAGTATCCAGTAACAGTCTCTAAACGAACCCTCAAATTAAAAGCGACAGTCGTAGGGAGATGTAGCTATGTGTACGGCGAGAATTATCATAAACGTCGAGGCGCCTTCTTCCTCTAGTATGAAAGACGAGAGGGTAATTGAGCCCTATTGGTGTGGTTACGGCCAACAGCCAACAGCGCCGTTCGTGACGCCCGATCCCAGCTAGCCTCCGTTATCTACGGGCGAGGAACTAGACTTCGGATCTAGCGCCCCGGGACCGCACCCTTCAGCAAAATTCTGCCTTCGAAGCACTTTCACACGTCTGAGGCGACCCTAATAACTCAGTCCACATTACACCCGAGGGAGTAGCTACTCTAGTGACTACCTAGACACCAGTTCACTGCCTTGAAGCACCTAAAACCCCAAGCGTGAGACCGCTTCTTGCGTGTGGACGCATCATGCATATTCACGTTGGACCGCAATGAAAGACCTCGAATCCTCGAGGTTTAAATCTCATTTCTTGAGGGGTCTAATTTGATTTGTTTGGTTTGTCAGATCTGACAATACATTCATTCGTCTTTTCAATTTTCCTTCTCTCCAACTCTGTCCCTTGACTTTCGCTTCGCTTTGGCAATTCTTCGTATTGGTACTGGTTACAAATCCCGCTTTGAAATCGCACCAATGTAGCTTTCAGCCGCCAAGGCTGCGGCACAGCACAGAACAACTCGCCGGTGTTTGCAACAGGGAAGATAAAAGACACATAATGCCGTGACGGCAAGTGAACCATTTTCATATTTTGTCGGGCCGAGATGGTGAACACAGGACGCCCTAGTCGAGGCTGCGATCCATGTAAGGCACGACACACCAAGGTACTTAGTTATCCGACCTTTACGATGGTTGGACTTTTACTGACGCGTAATTCTTGATAGTGCGACGAACGACGTCCAGTGAGTGACTTCATTCTGTAGCTAAGCCTAGGCGTTGCTCATTATTTAACAGCAGTGCTCTCGCTGCGAAAGAGCTGGTCGAAAATGCACAGGATATAAGAACGACTTCGACGTAAACCTTCGAAATGAAACCCACGTCGTCACCAGGCGCGTGCGTGCTCGCGAGTTTTACTTTCAGAGCCTCCAGAATTCACTGCCCGCCCCCTACGGACAACAAGCCGTAGCGTTGTTTCTCGAAAACTTTGTCCTGGATCCTCCCAACGCAAGGTACTCTAGAGGCTATCTTGCTGGTCTGCCGCCGATGTTGCGAACGACAAAATCGAACTCTCTCCTTTCAAGCACCATTGATGCAGCAGGATTATGCTTCCTCGCAACAAGTATGGCCAATGACACGATTGCTTTGCGAGCAGCGCGCAGCTATCTTCGCTCTTTGAACCGTTTACAAGCGAGTTTATATCAAGATGGCGATTGCATTTCTACCGAGACGATGATGTCGGTTTACTTGATGGGATTGTACGAGGTAAGTGCTCAGTAATGGGGCACCGACCTTACATCGACGTCCCTTCGAACTAAAGCGAAGACTCCAGATGATCATGCCTCCAGAGAGAACGGTTCACCCCTGGTTAGCTCATCTCCGAGGTCTTACTGCAATTGTAAAGGCACTCAACAAAAAGACTGGCCGCTGCTTTCCCGGCACAGGCTTCTTCATTGCGCTAGACAGCTCTTCTGATAGATCAGCTTGGTCCATTGATCATAACACTCCTGTGGATGGATGGTTTCTTGATCAATCCGGTCATGACGATAGAATTCTTTACAGTGAACTCGTTAGGCAAGATGCACTAAATCCCAGCCCACTTGCGAATGGTCGATCGATAAGCGCCTCACTTGACGATCTGATTCTGCGAACACAGCCCATTCTACAGGCGGCGCCAGCATTGCTCAAGAACTCTCACCTCAAGGCAAAAGCAAATGTTGAATGTCTCTTTGCCTTAGCGTGCTCACAGCTGTCAAGCTTTGCAGCTTGGCCATCGAGAATACCTGATTACTGGCAACCTAAATCCGTCTATCACCAGATCGACGAATCTGAACTCTCTCGGCTGGGCATTTTTCCTAGCAGAGTCGACATCTATTCTGACTGTAAGTAGCCTACATATCTCAGCGCGGAACTCGACTGACCGGGACATAGTGTATGTAGCTGCTGTGTGGAACACGTATCGCACAGCACTGCTACGACTATGCGACGTCATCGCACAATGCGGCAAATACCTAGAGACCGATGCCAATCCATTTCAAGAGACTGAGGAATATCAATCGCTGCGTGCTACTGCTGAGGAGACGTGTGAAGGTATATGCTCATCGGTCGCCTACCACATTAATAGCGACTGGCTGAACCGTATCTTCGCTGCTAGCTTCTGTACCTCTCCAAAAGCTCTGGGGGGGCTTTTTTTAATCTGGCCACTGTACGGGGGCAGTATTCTTTCAATTGTGCCAGACTTTTACCGTGCCTGGATGAGGCAGAAACTTCGATCAATTGGCGCCTCGACGGGACTGGCGCAGGCAATTATACTTGCCGACACGGTAGATTTGCGGGGCAGTGCGGATCCTTTCAAATCACTGATCATTGCTCAGGGTCATGTATTCATGTGGAGCGCTAGCATGTTCTAAAAGCACCTAAAGGACCGAATCGACATCCTAAAGCTATCAAGCATCAATACCCAGCCCTTCCAGTATTGGCCCAAACGCTCCTCGCCAAGTTTCAATTCCTCTCTGCGCAATGCCGACCCCGACTTCCTTCTTTGGTCTGCCTTTCTCATCGAGCTCCTTCAATCCATCCATCGACTTGTCAAGGTACTCTTCCAGTGCCATCGGCGGCACGAGCTTATCAGCACCGCCTTGCATCGCGTTCACCTGCGCTCTATGGTTGGCGTCCAACGCTGTATCGACATATGGTGGTGCAATCTCCATGACTGCGAGGTTCTTCTGCACCTCGGCACCCGCGGAGGCAATCTGCTGTCTCAGGGCAACTGCGAAAGAGTGCTTTGCCGCCTGCGTGGGACAGTACACTGGATAGAAGCCGAAGGATATGTACGCGAGTCCAGATGTGGTGATGAGCAAGTTGGCTGGTTTGCCACTTTGCGCGATCGATTGAAGGTGCGGCATGAAAAGGCGGGTCAGGATAATAGGACTGGTAAGATTCGTGGTGATCTCGTTGGTGATGGCATCATCTGATGTGCTAGACGGATGGAAGAAGCTGAAGCTTGTTTGCATTCCAGCGTTGAGGAAGACGGTGTCCAAGTCTGGAAATGCCTTCACTATTTCATCGACTTGGCGCGGCAACGAGGCAAGATCCGCGGTATCCATCTACAGAGATAGCTGTCAGTCATGGCACCAAAAAGCATCTGAAGACTCTTTTACCTGTCGCGTTTCAATACCTGAAAGCTCTTGCTTGAGTGCAGACAGTCGATCTGCCCGGCGGCCTGTGATGATGACCTTCTTGCCCATGCCATGGAAGCGACGGGCGTAGCCTTCACCGAGGCCGGAGGTCGCTCCGACGATGAGGATAGTGGAGATACGACGATCCATATTTATTGTCTTCTACGGAATGTTATAAAGTCAAACGAGGATTTCAAGAGTTGTTCAAATATTTCTGAACTCGGCAACGGGTCACGAAGAGATACTGGTTTTGCAAGAGCCGCTGTTGCTCTTATACCCACTGAAATGGTCTCACCGACGGACTTTACGAGAGCTTTTAGATCCGTAAGGAGTTATTAATGCTTAACAATCTCCATAAAGCTCCCATGCCTCTATTACACCCTTGTGCTTCTGCACCCTTTTCGAGCCAGACTTTCCCTAGCCTGGAACTCTGACTATGCCTAAAAGGGCTAGCCATGAGATACCTCTTCTCATTAGCCAGTTCCCGACCATGTCCAACCGTCCTGCGTGAATATCGAGACTGCCAAGTCCTTAGTGCTCATCTCGTTGCGATGGTATTGCATTTCACGTGCGTAGGTGGAAAGCTTGTCGTCGGGCTTAAGGTGATAGAATTGCAGCTTGCCTTAGCCAGCGTCCCGGGACGTCAAGCAAAGTCGCGAGTTGTCGGCGCCAGCCGGCAGCTACAGGAGGACGGGATAGGAGCACGTAGTAGGAGCACCGAGCCAGGGCCGAATGGAGAACGAATGGAGGCCGAAGGTTTCCGTATTGGCTCAGTCTGTAATCAAAACAGTTCTTCAGCTGCGTGTTCTCCACCATCCCAGCAAGATGGGTACCTTCATCGCGGGCAAGGTCTTTCTTGACAGCCTCTATGGCTTCATATTCCTTCTCAAGTGCGTCTTCGATGGGCTTGAACTCGTTCTTAGAAACCTGTTATTTGTCTATTGCAGATGCGTGGTGTACATCCTCTTCAGTTTCGGTGCTGAATCCCACTGATGGTGGCCGGTTGTGACCTTCCAGGTTGTCATCCTCGTCTCGAGCTATCGCTTCCAATAATGTCCCAGTATGCGTAGGACTCTTTATCTCGATATTTCAAATTCGAGGATTTTCTGAGCCAAACTTCGTCTGTGATGCAATCTGTCTTGCTTCGGCTGTCGTGAACCGAGAGGGTCTCTTAGACAGCCTGAAGTGCCAGCCGACGGTCGACTTGATGGGAAGAAGCGAGCGAAGAAGCTTCTCAGACAATGAATTGATCATCTCCATGCCGACCCCCATTTCGAGTCTGTCATCAGATTTCCGGGAATCCTCAAACGCATTGCCGCCAGCGATGCCACCACCCAGCTGAATAGACACACCACGGCTGTGATGCTGAAAGTCAATGCAGTCTGATGCTTCTTTTAGCTCGTTGCCAATGGACCAAGAAGCCAGAGGGGCTAGACTTACCTTGCTGTCAGCATCCCACTGCAACTTTCGTGACAACGGGCTGTACACCACACTGCACAGCCCGGCCAGGAAGCAAAGGATGCAGTAGCACAAGAGCATGACGGGAACTTGCCAAGTGAACACAACCAGATCTGACGGTTCTTTGCTACCCCTTGTCCGGCTTGCGAGCGACTGCCTCGCATCCTGGATCTCCGAGGATGAAAGTTCAGCGATCGATTCATCTGACCCCAAAATAAGAGTTTGTTGCGCCCCGGTCAGAATGCTGCAGACGGCGAAGACAATGCTGGCGTACCACAGTGCGGGACCGGCCCAGTGGCTAGCTGCTACCACGGGCCACGAGAGGCAGCTAGTGATGGAAGCAAACATGACAGCGCCCTAGTGAAGGGACCAGTCAGTGCTTTAGATGAATGAATGGAAAAAATGGCGATGGAAGCAGGTACAAAATGCTTACGGCGACCTGGACATATCCGGCTTCTCGGATCTTGTATCGGCACCAGTGTTGGAGAGCAATGCGCGCGTCAACATCGTCTTGGCTTTCAATGATCAGCCGGATGGGCTTGTAGGTCCCACGTTGGAAGAGCTTGTAGTAAGGTGCGCTGGCAAGAAGAGTGACGAGGAAAAGGAGTTCGTCGGAAAGCTCGGGAATGTTAGTGTGAACACCATCATAGAATGACGTTGAACTTGGCCTGCTTGCCTTGTGTAGGTACCACACGAAATCTTTGCTATGGTTCTGGGATCGTTGTTTCGTCATCTCAATTGCAGTCGCTTCAGAAAGCTCGGCAATTATGATTGCTTCTTTCAACAGAAAGACGCTAGGATAATAGCGCAATAGCAGCTAGGAAAAGACAATTGTACGGTATGGTAGAGCAGGGCTGAGACGCTTGTGGCTTGAACCTACACTATCGCCTCGAAGCTCGTAGTATCTCGGGCAATTTTTCAGACACTTTCTTCGTCCCTACGCAGCACTCAACAGGAGATCGAGCGTCACCCTCTGCCTGGGCCAGACCAGGACGCCTTCGCCGATTAAAGTAAGGTCTGAAGCTGGGGGCGGGAAATCGTGAAACTTCCTTACCTAGAATTTTTTTATTGATATTTACTACTATTATGACTTTTTAAGGATTATTGATGACCCACAACTTTACATACCAGACTTTCTACTAATTGTCTTCAATTTGTGTTTAAAGATAAAGAAATAATGTGTGGTTGGTTGATGAATCTACATGATACTTTATTGTTAGTGAAACTTGATGGGGTAAAGTGTAGGTGCGAAAGTCTCATTCTTTCCCACCCCCAGCTCCGGTCCAGAACAGTCTGTGGCTTTGAGTAACCATTGCTCGGTGAGGGCTTGCAAATAAGCATCCTCGCTCGATTAAAACCTCAAATTCGCCTGGGTTGGCAAGATCGATGGCTGTGCTGCAGCCCTCCACCTGGGTATTCCTACGAATATTCAACTAATCAACGACCGTGATCCTCGAGCAGGTTGGTGGTACACAGCGGCAAGTGGATGTCTTGGTGGCCTGCCCTACATTGAGAATTCCGTCAAGAAGCTTCACGAGAAAATGTACGCGACGCTTGTGCAGCAAGTCTCCCCTTGCAAGCCGTGATAGACCACCAGTTGGATTCCTCTCTCGCTGGAACCAGATTTGTGGCGTGGCCTAGTACACAGCATTCTACAGAGAAGGGCGGCTGCGCCCTGGCCTCAATAAGGACATCATACATGTGCAGCCCAGGCGTAGCCCAGGATGGTCGCTCTTGATGCGTGAGGTTCTTCTGGCTCGTGTTGGGACACATGTCTTCTCATCTGGCGCCGACCTTCTCGTTGCGGCAGGTTCGATATCCTCCGACAGACGCATAGAGTATCTTTCACCGCAGATGTCCAATCGGAACAGCGCAAAGTCTCGAGATGAGCTTTTGGAAGGAAGTCGGTGAGTTTGTCACGACCCTCGCAAACGCGTCAACAGCTGCAAATTAGCAGATATCCCGACTAAAAGCCGGAGCCTAGGTTGTGCTGGCATGTTGGTGTCGACAATTCTCCGGATATGGTATTGTATGCAACTGCACTCATTTACAACACCAACATGCAGTCCTCGCACGGGAGATGTACGAGGAGTCTCGTAATCAGCTTACCTCGGCAGGGAAATGTGGGTTGTCGATGGACTGAAGCGACTGAGCTTGTTCAAGCTCCTTACGTCTTTGACTTTGCTATAGCTCAATGCAGAGACAGCCCATGGAATTGTTGATACCATAGGATATGTATGTTTAGAGGAAATCCCTGCGCCACATGAGCTCAGAGACATGGTTTATCATTTTGTTTTTTGACTTACGCTGTTATGGTGTCTGAGGACGCTTCCTTCGGGCAATTCTTGGAAGCGAATGGTTTGTTTGCACTAAACTCCTGGATTTATTCAGTCTTGAGTAGGAGAAATAACAAATTAGACACAAACTAATACAAGATTTCCCTACGTCTGATATGTCTATATATCTATACCACTGTCAACGCAAGTGCTCCAATAATGACTTATCGTACCATGGCCAATTTTCATTTCTTTCTTTTTTTGCGACCCTCGAAGAGATCTCGGGCATCCCAATTGAGATGGTTCAGCATCGCCTTGGCACTTCTTGTCATACTAACCAACGCCGCCTAAAATCCGTTGTCCAGGTCGTTTCGCCAGTAAGGCCGACTCTTTGGCAGCCCGACACGGATCTAAGCACTTGTCTCTCCTGACCATACAACATCAACTTAGCATTCTAGAACCGTTGTCACATATTCCTCTTGGTTCTCTTGATATCCTTCTCAATTGTTCTCTCTTGATTTTCTCCCTCCCTCCATTCCCACGATCCCAGCTAGGGATCTATAGCCCGCGCTACGGTAAGTGTCTCACCCGGTATAATGATTGTCATATCTCTTTCTAGATGTCCTGCTCTTGCCAAGGTCTCGTCTTTGCTAAGTCTCCACCCGCGGTCTACTAAACGAGCAAGCTAGGTGTCATCGTTAGTACTCTAATGAAGGCTGAGTTGGGATAACAAATACTAATGCAAAGAAGGCATAAGTTGCGCCGTTATAGTCTCTGTTAACTTTTAGTGCTTGAACGCCATCCCAATCGACAGCTTTATGAGGACCTTTCCAATCAAAAAGTTGATGTAAGAGAGCAAAGGAAGTTATAGTCCGGAAGAAATCGATAGGTGGTGTCCGCTCTTCAAACAGACTCCCCAATCCCAACCATTCAAAATCGTTGTCATCTACAGCGTTGAGGGTTGCGATTCCTGAGGTCAATTGACGATCGCAAATCTAATATTAAATTCACATCAGTAGCCTTAAGATGAAACAAAGACTGAAAACCGACCGTGAGAGTTTCTCGGGACCACACTTGTTCCCTGCTTGGCCTTTTCATCCTCATGGAATACTTTGCGACTTGGATTTTGTTGCCAATATCTTGGCAGCTACGAGTCCTACCCATAAGTCTAAAAGATATGACATTAATTGTCAGCAGCTATCTTGACAAGGAAAGCAAAAATTCACCTACATGGCGTTATCTCTATCTTCCCATTCCTGATATGTCTGATCTGGACGAGCTTCCGCCGGTAAAGGTCGATCTCTTTGAGGTATATAAGCTAACGGATGCGGTTCTGGCGGATCATCTCTTAGTTTCCATCTAGTATTACTGTTCGGATCTGGATCTCGACGATCGTCATCACAATAAAGTCGGATTTGCGCATGATTTCGAGCATCCTTTTGAAGCATTCTAGAGCTCGATCGGAAGCGTTCTATGAAATAGACAACTTAAGATGCCTAGAAAATGAAAGTATACATTACTACTCACCTAAAATCATTTCATACTCCGTTTGACGCATTTCCTCATTATACCATGCGCTGTCTACAGAAAAGAGTCGATGATAATATTCCGTAGTCAATATATCCATTGGATCTGACAGTCTCGCTTCAGCTCTGTCTGCCGAGAATTGAAATTCATCAAAAGCTTCATTGAAATGTGAACGGATTTCAGGACGATGACACGAATTGTCAATCCAGTAAGCTGATCCTGGCATTACATAACAACTTGTAGGTAGTAAAAGCGCAATCAGCGAAAAAGTAGTCTGTTCATAATTTTCCAGCAGAGTCATAAAGAAGCGAATGTAAGTTATTGATGGAATCACTAGCATTATATCACCAGACCAAAGCGAAGGCAGACTTTCTAATGAAATAGCCCATCTATGTGGTTGAGATTTCGGCTAGCTTCCGTAAATTTCGAAACAGCTGGCTATGTCGGATGAGAACCGAGGGACGAACACTAAGCACGGTCGTCGCAACACCTCGGGAAGGCTCTCGTTGGTGTTGGCTTTCAAGACCCTCTGAGCGAAAAGACAGAATGTTGAAGAGCTGAGTCAGAAGAGAATTAATGGACAGTGTAAGCGTATCAGACCCACCACGCGGCCACAGTTCCGTCACAAAATGGGAGGCTTATCATTTTCCGGACAAAGTGCGTTGATTGTTGGCGCGTCTTGCAAGAGTGGCTTGACCGATATCAACGACAACTGGCGGTCTTAAATATTATGCACGATGGGCTGCTCGCGTCCGGCAAGAGACAGTGTCAACTTGTAGGAGGTCGGGGGGCGGTGACCCGCCATTCTGAGATGAGGTTATTGTTGGACGTCTATTTCATACCTGGAAAAACTGGGGAACGATTCAAATGTCGACCGAGCAATGAATGTGTGTTCGGAGAGAAGTCATCTTTCTGACTATAATAAAATGTCCGGCTATCTATCCAAGTCTAGGACGATCCGTCCTGGCCTTCGCGTTAAAGATGTAGTCTAGGTCATCATCATGATTGTCGTAACTGTTTGCACATGTAATCGTAGATCTCATCTGACGCCTGTCATCGTAAGAATGTAGGTATTTTTAAAAAAAGTGCTCAAACATCGCTCCGCCTTTTCTTCTTCTTCGACCGCCTATCCAGCTCTTCTAATGAATTGGTTATCTTTGGCGGCGAATCTTCCTTCAATGCCTCTTCAGAGGGAACCAGAGCCTCCTTGTGCCGCTCTCTCTCTGCCCTCCTTCTCCGCCTCTCCTCTTTCCTCGCGTGACGGGCCGCTTTCTCCAGGGTGCGGATTTTGTCATTCTCTGGACCGCTGGTTGATGCGTTGGCTCTGAGTTTTTCACCGTCATCGTCGATGAAAGGTGCTTTCGAGCCGTTTACCAATTCCGCCCATTTCCGATATGTGGCCGCTTCCATAGGATTGTCCAGAAGGGAACTCCTATCCATACCTGTGACAACATCAGGACTGCCACCCTCTTTTCTCTTCTTTTTCTTCTTCTCCCTCTTCTCCTCTACCATGCCCTCTCCACTTGTCCCTCCATTAGCAAAGAGCTTGATCAAATCTCCTTCGCTGGTCCTTCCTCGCATCTTCGCTCTTTTTTCCCTTTTCCTTTTCTCCTCATCCCCGTTCCGAGCGGAGAAGTATGCCGTCACGGCGGAGAATTGTTCTTCAGGCTCCTGTTCCGACTTCTCAGCTTTGTTCCTGGACCGACAGGACTGATCACGTGCCGAAAAGTAGGACACTGCGGAGCGAAAATCCTCAGCGGGCTCTCTAGCCATAACTTTTTGATCAAGCTTCGAACTGGGTGTTGATAAGCTAGGTGAGGAGGAGTGTTCAGAGGACATCGCGTCGCTCTTCCGTTTCTTCGACTTTGTCTTTAACGAACTAGCAGACATCTTATTACTTTTGCTCTCGGTAACATCCTTCTCAAGTGTCCCGCCTATCCGTCCACCGCGCACAAAAAAGCTGTATAGCCCAGAATGTTTCCGCTCCTGCGGCATCACATTCTCTTTCCGCTGAGGGGTATCCCCACCGTTCATCCCCTTCAAAGCACTTTCAAAACCTTTCAGCCACCACTCTCCGCCATTCGGCTGCAGGTTCTGTGCCTTCCTCCCTAGACCGGAATTATCTTTTTTGTGCGCAAGTAGCAAAGGCTTGGTAAGACCTAGGCCCCCACGAACTGGCCGTTTGGAGTCGTGGAGGTGCGAGTTGAGGGCGTGGCCGGGTCCGAGCCAGCCGAAGGATTGGAGGTGCGATTGTGCGTTCATGGGGACGTCGTTGATCGCGAGACAGAGAAGTAGGTATGCGAGATCATGTGTGGGGCAGGAAATCCATGCTTTCGTGACGTAGTAACAAAGGAAAGGTATTCAGTTCTCAAGATCGACCGTTAGTTTAGTTGTTTTGTGTTGAGATGGAGGAATGACAGGGTAAGCCTCTGCACCTGCATAAGGTTGGAGATCTGTTTGTAAAGTTTTCCGGTAAGAACAATCCTGGTCTGGAGTGGCAATTTTGTAGTGAGAAAGACGGTCGAACAAGGTACGATTTTTCGTCGCTGAAAAAATGTTTTGATGCCAAGCTAAGTAAAATCCGTATCGAGCCCACACCACCAAGTCCAGTGTAACGATCCCCCTAAGTTTACAAGGGCTCGCGAGGGTCGCCCGAGCCACGGGCGAGCTGCATGAGCGAGGCTATAAGCCCAGGTTACCCTATTTATTACAAGGTTTAGATCCATGTTCTTCGAACAAGCTATTCATGCGCAGCTAAATGAGTTTCAATCTAAAATTCGCATCATCGACAATCCATGACAACCGTAACGCCTTCTGGACGTCAGATCCCAAAGTCCTTGCATCTCATGAAATCACCGATCACTAACGAAGAGAAGTACAATAGCACTTCGCTCAATTCGGTAATGCAAGCCAGGGTACCTGTTCCGGCGTATATTTGTACGCCCTGAACAAAGCATTAGCCGAGAAATTGAATCCTATCTTAAGAAGGTCCTCAGCATCCTTCACGCCCTCATATGAGGCGAAATCCGGATTCACATACTCCCAACACATTCGGCCAGTGGGAGTAACTTCGAAGACGCGCCCGAAAACCGCTTCCGTTACCAGAGTGTTACCGTTAGGAAGGCGCTGAGCACCGCCCATGAACGGCGTGAAAAAGGACATTGGCTGGGATGGATCGCGGTACTCCCAGACGATCTTTTTGGTGGCCCGAGAGACCTCAATCACACGTGAATAAGTTGAGCTCTCGTGCTTTCGGAAAGTACCATTGTCGAAGATTAGGAAGTTTCCAGGCTCGTCCTTGGTAGAGGCTGGCAGTTCGCTCGCGCAGTGCTGCTGGGCGACGGTACTGGAGCCCAGATGCCAGATGACTTTACCAGTTTCGCGCGAAATTATGATGACTGCTGAAACACTGCGAAGGGAGGCAAGAATATTTCCATCCTGGAGAGGATAGACAGAGTTGATTAATGGCCAGTGCTCACGTGCGTAATGAGGTTGAAGTGGGAAAATGGCTGGGTCGAGGTGATCGATAGCCTTCCAGGAGAAGAGAATTTCTCCTGTATCTGGGTCGACGTGCTTGATGCAGTCGGCGTAGACTTTCTCGCCTGGGGCCTCACTGCCAGGGATCCCACCCAACACCGTCTTTGCTTGGTCGTCCCTAAGGGGTTCGAGAGTCGTATAGAGGAGCTGGCCATTGTCCATATGATGCTGATCATGATGAGCGAGAGGGTCGTAGTGTTGTCGAAGAACCTTTCCCGAAGGGTCAACCTCCATCATCAAACCACCCCTGTACTTCTGCCACATAGGGAAGTAATTGGGACCTTCTGGGTGCACTCCGTTGTATGCCAGGTTGCCATTGGACAGGATGCGTGCATGCCGGCCTGGTCGATATGGTAGATTCCACCTGTGTACCTCTGTTCCATTGTTGTCAACAAGGTGGACAACACCTGTGCTTGTTAAGGTGGTGAAAAGTGTGTACCCGGGGCATACAAGATCTTGATCAACGCCTCGGAGGCCGAGACCTCGACGATGTAGAGTGCTCTGTTCCATTGTGTTTAAAGCTTGAGAGGTCAGAATTCTTCATCTTGGTCAGAAGGAAACACATTAATACTTATAGAGGAACTACAGACAGCAAGTGGCATTCAGAGGATATCAACGTATCTCTGGTCGGCGCTTCCCGCGGCATACTTGTGGCGTACCGGCGGCTTGCCGACGGCAAGCCGCCGGTGATTCCTGACCAGATAACGACTATCATGTCAACTTGGAACGTCGTCCAAAACGAGGTATGCATTTGGTCAAGTCCCAGGATAAAGTTGGAAACAATGCTTGGAATCAAGCCTTCGGCAGAGTATAAAGGAACCGCCCCTTGCACGCAGAAATGTAAATTGTCGATCAAGATTCGCCACCACCACCACCACCACAAGAGCAATCGTCATCACTATCAAACATGGAGAAGAATTCGGGTTCCTCCAACTACTCGACCACAGACACAAAGTTCGCGCATGAAGTATACACATCGGATGACATCAAAGAAGAAGGGTCGCTGCGGCCTGTCAATGGATTTCAATGTCGCTTCCGCGACTTGGCGAAGAGACTCTCTATCGAGACTGGAGGTATCCAAAGAGTCACGGACGTGGATCGCCAGCACAACACGACACACGTCTGGAACGCTGGAACCTTTTGGCTGAGTGCTAATACTGCTGTCGCAACGCTCAGTACCGGAATGATTGGAGGCTCGCTGGGGCTTGCTTTCTGGGACTGCTTTGCCATCATCCTGGTGGTCAACCTTCTCAGCTGTATGCTGCCCGCATGGACAGCATCTTTCGGGTTGACTGGTCTAAGGATGACAACTTTCTCGTGAGTAACATATTGAGCCCTTTTTCTGACACCCGAAGCTGACTGATTGCAGACGATATTCGTTTGGATATTGGGGGAATCTCCTAGTTGTAGTATTCTCCATGATCTCAACGACTGGCTGGAATGCCATCAACTCAATCTCAGGGGCATCTTGTCTCCATGCTGTATCGAACGGCAAATTTCCACAATGGGCTGGCGTCCTTCTAATTTGCACCATCGTTTGGATTATCTGCTCTCTTGGTATTAACTGGATTCACTACCTCGACGCATATCTGTGGATTCCACCATTCATCGTTTGGTGTGTCGCAGCTGGTACTGGAGCCTCTCGCTTCCACGGGGCAGCAATCAAGTCACCAACAGGACCTGACGGTGCGGCTGCCGCTCTCTCGTTCATTGCCATTATATTCTCCTTCGCGGTTTCATGGATCAACTGCGCTGCCGACTACAATGTCAAGATGCCCACCAATACGCCACGGAGCAAGATATTCACCGCAACATATTTCGGCATTCTAGTCCCGACTATTCTCGTTCAGACGCTTGGTGCCGCTATTTACAGCGGAGCTGAAACCGACCCTGCGTGGAAATTGGCGTACAAGACTGCGGGTGTTGGAGGCCCGCTCAAGATGGCGCTCGAGCCGGTAGGAGGGTTTGGGAATTTTCTGATGGTGATTGCAGGGTTGAGCTCCATCCCGGTACGTTTAGTCGTTTGATTTTGTCGAATCAGCTCACACAGGCGCAGAACAATATCCCGAACAATTACTCGTTTGCATTGCATGCTCAAAACTTTGGACCATGGGCAGTTCGCATCCCCCGAGTTGCACTGGTGACCGTTGGTTTCGTTGCAGCAGTGACTGTGGGATGCAGTGCAGCAGAGTATTTCCACCAGTCACTCCAGACTTTCTTAAGCGTCATCGGATACTGGACTGTTATCCATCTTGTTGTCATCGCGGAAGAACATGTTATTTTTCGCTCCTGTCGCTGGAGTAAGTACGACTTTGATGCTTGGGACAAGTCAGCACTATTGCCCTTTGGTTGGGGTGCAATCGGCGCTTTCTGCTTTGGATTTATCGGGGCTGTCCTTGGAATGAAGGTTAGCGGGGTGTATGTTGCTCCAATCGCAGGCTTGATTGGGAAAGGAGCAAACATAGGACACGAGCTGACCTTTGCGTTTTCTGCTTTGGCATTCCCATTATTTCGATGGTTGGAAAAGAGATATATAGGCAGATGAAGCCGATTCTTCCGATAAGAAAGAGGTAACCGAACATAATCAGCCCGTCGTGTTTGAAACGAGATCATCGAATTCTGTTCCCACGTGAGTGCCGCTAATGTCGACCTCCCATTCAGGCCACAGCTGGCCATTGCTGGCATCGTATAACTCTGACCCGATTAGTTCCGGAAACATGAATGCAACATTTGTGTCAATCGACATATCCGGCTCAGAACTCTCGTAGATGCTTGATTGACCATTTGGACGTAATTTTTTGTGTAATGCAGACACAACATTTCCCAAAGTATGAGCGACATGGCAGGGCAATCCAATTGAGCGCAGCCACACGACTACCTGTACGACCAGGGAATCGAGAGCTGTGATATCATGTCCTGCCCGCAGTTGATTCTCGTACGTACTTAGGAGGCGGCAAAGAATGACAGACGCAAAGGTAATGATGTGATAGATGTGGTCTGTCAAGTGTCTTGTCCGGTCGTCCGCTGTATCCATGGCAAGGTTGAGAATAGCGGCCGACAAACGGACCATCTCAGATAAAAGAGATTCTCTCATTGCGGGCGTCCCTGATTTCAAAGATTCGCCGAAAGCAAGCAATTGTGCGAAGTTGTATCCCATTTGGAGGAATTGAGAACGTGGTTGGTCTACAGAAGACATCAGTGTATATATTGAACATAAGTCGAGGAGGGCTCTACTGAACAATGTAATCCATTCTTGTTTCCACGAGTGGAGGGATGCCTGAACTCCTGAAAGGTCGATCGGAGCACTAGAGCATTTTGTGTATATGATCCAATAAAGTTCAATTTCGGCAACCATTCGAGCTTCGAAGTTCGTGACATGGTCTGAATTGAGGATGATACGGCATCGATCAAGCTGAGCTCGACTAAGCAGAATTTGGCGGCGCGTTCCGACACAATAACTGACCTTGTTAGCTCTCTCCATTTAGCGATCAGCAATGGTCCATACTGGAGGTGAACGAGACAGAGGTGGTTCCAGATACGCCACGTGTCTATCTCTGACTTGTTGAAAGAGGATTTAGAGCTTGTACTCAGGATAGGCTCGAAAAGCTTGTTCGCCAAACAATGTTGCAGGGCAAAGCCGGTTAGTAGCCAACTGTCAACACTCAAAGGTTTCTGTCCGATGGTGGTTGACCATAAGCTCAGAACAATAACCGCCTGAAAGAATTCAATCGACTGGGGTGATTTAAGTAAACCAAAGCATGCGAGGGACTTCGCTTCTTCGAAGAGGAACGGCGCTAGACGTAAAGCGTCCTCCTGAGTAGTATGTCGCACTGCAATGAGACAAGCGCCAGCGAGTAGCAATGGCGATTTCCTGACTTTGGACAGTAGCGTTTCGATCGAGGTGGACTCATCGAATGCGACCCACCGGCCATAATGCTTGTGAAATCTACACAGGGGTCAGCTTCAACAAAACTATTAAGCTCCGTAACGGACATCGTAAATAAGGCCGTAGCGTCTTGAATGCTAACGAGTCCGCGTGCGATAATGTCATGAGCCTGTTCTTCTGGAGCAGCTGTTTGATAAGCGGACTCAACACCCATTTCTGAGGCAACATCACGAATCAGGAGCACTGGCGGTGCACCAGAAGATTCATTAGATCCGGAGTAAGGCTGAGGGATGAGGGAAGCAGTCTGGCTCCCATCGTCGTCCAACACCAGTCCCGAACGATCAGATAAACGCTTCACCGTCCTCTCGAGTCGAGTAAGCCTTTACCAGTTAAATGATTGCCCAGCTATGATTGAAAGTCAGCTTACCTCTCATCCGTTGATATAATGTTCGTGGCATCTTGGTTTGTCTTAGCAGCCAAATTCAGTCGCCTGGTCGAGGGTTGCGCCAGCGAGCATGGCTGCTGGAGGGTGTCACAGCGAAGGCAGACACCTTCGTTGTTAACAGAATCATAGCACCGTGTTTTCTGCTTGCGACAGCTGTCGCAGGCTTTCGAAGCTCGACCTGGCCGTGCTGGTGGCATGGAGAATCAAAGATTTCCTGCTTCTCACCAGATCGCTGCCTGGTCAAACGAAACCATGAGGAGAAACATGTTTACTGCGGCTCCTGTGGTATACGGTATCGTATGTCGCTCCGTTATGGCTCCACCGTGGTGAAGATCGTTCGCTGTCGGCGATCTCCAAATTGACTGACTATTCGAAGATAGATTGCTTTCAGACTACCCAATGACCAGCGCAAACCGTTCGTTTGCAACCTCCCTGTGTGGTAGTTCGAGTTGCATTACAAGTGTGTCCGCAGACGCTTCCTTTGGCTCCACCCGGGGTCGGTCCTAGCATGACCAGTCCCTAATCTGCTTAGGTGTTCAGTGACAATCCCTTGAAGACAACTTGGAAAGAAGAAAATTATGCCAAGATGAAAAACTGGGCACCAAGTATCATTGTATAAGTCACGATAGAAAACAGAAGTCTCAAATCGCATAACGCAGCAGAGTTCGTGACTGCGTTCCGCTTCTCCTTTTTTCAACATGAACCACCACTATCAATTCCGCAGAGCATAGCCATCGCTTAAGTTGTCTATCAAGACCTTCGCAAATTCATTTTCTGGGAGAAACTAGTGTTCATTATGTGTTTCATTATACCAGTATCTATGGGTATCAGGCATCAACCTCATTTACTGCACAATCTTGGAGAATCCCCATCAATCATTTAGCATCAGCATTCTCAAGAACCCCGTCAAGCCCTCCCTCTTGCTGTCCCTCCCTCCTTCGCCTCCGATGCTCCTCCTCCACCAAACTCTGTCTCTTCACATATTCCATGACAATCTCCTCCTCCGTCCTCACCTTCTCTAGCTCCTCACTCTGCACCTGCGACTCCTTAATCGCGCGGCGCAGCTCCTCGTCGTGACTGTCTTGCAGCTCTTCGTTCTGACTATGACCGCCTTCCGTGATGGAGACGCTCTGCTTCTGCCTCTCCGGCAACGGCGGTGGCGCCGACTCCGCTTTGTGAATATGCTCCGAGGCGCGGATCGCAGTCTTGTAGTCCTCATCGTCTTCGGTTCCGAGCCCAGAGTCAGAAGACCAGTCATCGTGGACCGTAACACCATTCTGACCCAGATGGCTTGTTGTCGAAGCATTCTTGAGGTTGTATTCTGCCAGGCTCTGCCGAATCGCTTCCGCAAGCTCGCGGTCATGCGGATCGTCTGCGTCTAAGTCGTGAACTTCTTCCACAGTAGTATTTATGGCAGGAAGTTTTGGTTTCTCTGAAGGCTGTCGAGAGGGGAGAGACTTTCTTCGACTCTTATTCGCCTCTTTGATACTCGCTGCTACGGCCCTTTCGTACGCTTCGTCGGTCCCTCTTCCCTTTTCGTGCGCGTTCTGCAGTTCTTTAACGCTAGCCCTTAATGCCCTCTCTATCATCGCATCCTCGTCTGGATTACCCTTACTCGTCGCGGTGACCGATCGCTGAATCGCATCTTCAAAGTCCGCTGGTTCTATCTGTCCTGAAGAGTCCATGCTGTTGGTACGCAAACTTGGCGGCACGGCAATCGAGTGGTGGAAGCTCTCGTTATGATGAAACGGGCAATGCTTGCAACGAACCCTAGATTTCTCCTTTTCCTCAGCCTTCTCCTTCTTCTTGCGCTTCTTTTCTTCCTTCTTTCTACGCTGACGTGCTTCTGATATAGCCTTTCGCTCATCATAGGAGAGGTGTCTTGTTTGGCCGAATCCGTGAGGCAGATCCGCAAGATCTTCTGGTAGGGGACTCTCAGTCGCTCCCTCGACTTCAGCTGATCTCTGTTGTCCATATCTCTTCCCCTGCTTACGGAGCTCATGCTGCACGCTCTTCCACGCGGCGATAACAGAAGTGCGTTCTTCTGGGGTCGAGTTCTTCCAGTCTTCGTATCCCTGAGCTGTACGTGCAGCGATGATATAATTTTGTACAGACGAACCGTAATGTTTCTGTAGCTCAGCGTAGATACCCTTGAATGTATACCCCGGTAGGCCCCAGAAGCTTGCACCGGGCTTGAGAATCAAGCCGCCGATTCCCTTGGCGGCACCTTTGAGAAGGCCAGCTGCGCCTTCCTTCCTCGCGCCATTGATCGGCTGGGTGACAAGACCGGTAATCCCGTCGTAGAGACCATAACCGAATTCTTTGCCGGCGGCTTTGAGTCCGCTTTGGAAGCCAGTGATTTTGTCAGTTGGTCGCACTGTGTCATCGCCATACAGCTTGGGGGCGTTGTGAAATCCTTTGGCTATTGACATGGTAAAATCCAGAGGGGACTTGAGCCCTGCCTCGACAATACGGCCAGCGCTGTTGGCAGCACTCAATGCCCCTTCGATTGTGAGGTGGCCAGCCATTTCACCAGGGCATGAATCAGCACGGTGATGTGTGCTACGGGGCGAAGTCGGAGATCTAGCCGGAGACCCTGTCCGTGAACCATGGCGCGAGCCAGAGCGAGAAAGTCTTCGACCATGTTCCTTCAGAACCTGAGCCAACGATCCTCCTGTACTCTGGCGGCCAACTCTGGCCGTGGGGTCTGTGGACTTCTTCTCTAGGGCTGGCGGCTTCAGACTCTGATCACTGTCTTGCTTGCTAAGGTCTTCTCCTACGACTGTTGTGTCACTGCCGATTGAGGGCGACTCGTGTCCCACAGACGGTCTCGAGACGTCTGTCGAAGAACGACTGATCGGAGAGGTTACACCTGACGTCGGTGCAGATTTTTTCCTCTCATGTTCCTGTTTCATCTCCGTAGAAACTGTCCGTAAGGACTTCAAAACTTCAATAGGAAAGTCAGCAATGCCCATAGTAAGATTACCAATCGTCCCGATCAATGCTGAAGCACCGCCTGTAATTGGATCCCATGGTCCGTCTTCTGTTTCGTATTCTCGAGCACGATACCTGAAGTGCATGTGTCAGTAAATAGAAACCATCACAAAAGGTGGTCAACATACAACTTGAGATCTCCAAAGTCTAAATGGCCTTCATTACCAAGTACAGTTGCCGCAAAGGCACTCAAACGAATATCGGTTCGTTTCACACGCCATACAGCTGCTCTACTTGGGGCCAGATGGCACCTGATGGTGTCGAGGTGGAGTTGCTTATGGAACGAACATGCGCCTGCTTCTGCACCCTTTTCCTGACTGATTTTGGCACTCAATTCAGCTGCTCTCTCAAGTGACTGCGGCTTGAGAGCTTCCTGAATAGCTTCTGCCAGCTTGTCAGATGTCAAATCTTTGTAGGGGATAGGCATTGGCCCAGCTCCGGCCCTCGCAGTCATCGCGCCCCAGAAAGGTTGATCTCCAAAGAAAGGCACGACAACAGTTGGCCGGCCAGCTGCTATACCCGCGGCGGTTGTTCCAGCACCACCATGGTGGACTACACATGACACTTTCTTGAACAGCCAATCGTGAGGAACATTTCCAAGCATGAAGACTCCCTCGGGTATTCCGATCTGGTCAGCGCCAAATCCGCCCCAACCCTTAGAAACCAATGCTCTTTGACCAGTCTTTTTGACAGCATCGAAAATCAGCTTTGTCATGGCATTTGGGTCATCTACCACGATCGAGCCGAAACCGATATATACCGGTGGGGAGCCCGCGTCCAAAAACTCAGCAAGATCTGGAGGTGGCACGTAGTTTGTAGCAAGATTAAGGAAGAAGAAACCAGATATATCAATGTAGTCACTCCAGTCTTTCGGTTTCGGTATTAGAGCAGGAGACCAGCAATATGTCCAGGGAATTCTGAGTCGACTTGTCATGCCAGGAGCCCACATGATGCTAACAGGTTCCAAGCCCAGGCTTTTCTCTCGAAAGCGGTTGATTACATCCCCTAATCCTTGCCATGTCAACATATCCACAAGAGCATAAGAAATGAAATTCGTCATGGGTGCATCAGCATTTGAGGCGTCAATAGAAGCGAGAGGGTGGGGAAAAGACTGTGTTGGAGACCATGGCATCGTGAACATTAAATGGAGAGGAACTCCTAGTTTCTCGGCGATATGAATGCCTGCGAAACTCGGAGGGTTCGCTATAATAGCGTCGCATACAAACGGTGCTGAAAAGGGGCCACCTTCAAGGGAGATAGCGCTGTCGAAGCTCAAGTTATCAAGCATGCTGTCGCACGCCTCGATTCCAGTTCCATCGCCAGTCTCAATGCAGGACCGCCAGCATCCAGTGATCATCTCATAAATGTTCTTTCGTCTCTTTCCAACGTCACCACTTTTCAATGATTCTATCCCAGGCATCAATCCTGGGTTCTTGACCATAAAGGCCATAAGTTCCGAGGGATCTCCACCAATGCTGAAGAATTCTAATCCATTTTCAAGCACGAAATCCCTGAAGACTGGGTGTGTAGCTATCCGTACCCGGTGCTTGTACTGGTTCTTCAACACTTGACCGAGCGCGACGAAAGGTTGGACGTCCCCTCTTGAGCCCACAATCTGTATGACAATATTCAATGGAGGAACGGCTGGCTCTCCAGGCCCGGGGACGAGGCTAGGGAGCTGAGGCAGCTTCGTCTGCGTCTTATGGATATCAAGTTGGTTCCGTAGCGCAGGCGCAAGGAGATTCGACAATTTATGGGTTCTCTGATTGATCTTGATGCCAACCCTGCCGTCGTCGTTGACCTTTGCACCAGTGTCGAGGCCATTCTGGCTGATCTTAAGCTTACCATATGCTATGCTATCGTAGGCTGGTGGGGGGACAGCTCCAAGGTCTTCGTGGTACGCATTATCGGCACCTGGGATAAGAGTATTTCGGCGTTTTGTGTCATGGTTATTGTGGTGATCGCGGTGGTGTGAGCTGTGATGTGAGCTAGGGTGGGGGCTTGCTTCGTGGTGTGTAGACGGTAGAGACTGTTCAGGCGAATGGGTATGCTCTGGTAGGTGTGGTTCGGAGGCGGAGGCAGCGGCGGTAGCTTGGTGAAGCAAGATCGCTGGGGTTGTCGTCTGTGCTTTTGCATCCGTCTGGGTCGAGCCCTCTGCCATCGTGAGCAGCGCTGTCTATCTGAAAAATCTGAAGCTTCAAGTCACAGCAGAAGAAGCATGGTGGTCGATTGCGGCCAAGGTCGAATATCAAGTGGGAGGCTTGGTTGTTAGCCGGGTGTACTTGCAGGCGGGACCGCGGACAGCCTGATTCGTCCTTTATCAGCCCCCGAACGACGCCGGCCTGGACACGGGCGGGAGACATGTTGCCCATGTGAAGGTGGCTCGAATGGTGTGGGCGAGTCCTTCGCATCAACGGGCCAAAGCGGAATGGTAAATCCCTCTCTCCTCGGGCCTGGACGCCGTTTAGCAGAGGCATTTCCCTGACTCAGCACCTCGGCTAATCACTCAGCACCCACAATCCTTCCGTGGCTCGGGACGAGGCATGCAGGCTTAATACCGCTGACCTGGCATCGGCACCCTGATTGAACCACATCTTGCGCCTACCTAACCTAAAGCTCGAATACGCTGTGAAGGGATATGGAGCGCGCTTACTTCAGAAGCTACTGGATGTATTCAAGTACAATACGGAAATTCATTGACTGATTCTGGCTGAGTAATGCTTCTCTCAAAAGGACAGCAGATCTACGCTGGAGAACGTCAACCATGTCCCAGAGCCATGCTCGGCCTATACGGTGACTTATAGAAAGACTTCAGGAGGTGCCCAACGTGTACATGCCTCTCTCTCGTTCAAATCACTATCCCTCTCAGTTGAGCCATCTCTCTTGTCATCTGCTCCATTCCCTCCAACTGCGACGATGATCCGCTTCCTCCCGCTGACAGAGACATGTGTGCTTCTTGACTGATCAAGCCTTTGGTGGAGGCTGATGAGGTGGCGATGAGCCTATGCCGAAAGGCCAGTTGATGGCACAGCTCTTGAAGGCGTTGTCGCAATCTTTGTCTGTGAATTTATAACGGCTAACGTTAGCATTTATCACCATGAGTCGAAGAAATTCTCGTCAGGGTCAATTCATATCATGAATGTTTCGATGATTGACCGGTGTCACCGCAAACGAAGCGAATATGACCAGGCAATTGACTTACGGCACCTTCAAAGCCACAACGTCAGCGTTCGTACGGAAGCCAAGGCTATGAGCGATTAACTTACGCTGCAGTGCAGTCGACGCCTTTCTCGCAGAGACAGTTGTCATAGCACTTGACGTATTCGTTCCACCTAGGCCCGCCCAAAGGACAGTCTGCGCCTTGGGTATCAGGAGTTGGCACGCCTTCTGCAATTGGGTTGACCAAGCAAAAAGCCACCAGAAGAAGAATTGTCGCCGATCTCAACGCCATTGTCATCAAGGTACCAAAAGAAAAGCTGATATTCGGGCTGGAGAAAAGACTGTTTCTGGCTTTGAATAATCCAAGAGAATAAGCGGAACCTTGTAGCCTTCAAATCACAGAACATGTGATTTAGACAAACGCGTGCGCAGATAAGTTGCTTTCAAACAAGGTAAGGTACAATGGACCGCTATCACTAACATGGGGCACACACTACGTCCTGGCCGTCACTGGCCGAGAGTGTGACGACTCATTTGGAACCTTGCTACACAGTTACCGGGAGTAAGCGACATCAGAAACACACATGCTTGCGAAGTATCGGAGGAGGAGCGCACCGTAAATCTCCGTTATATATGCTCCGTTTCGGAACATCACATACGCATAGGCAAGAACTCGGTAGCACACAACGTGGCGGCTTGCAGTTCGATCACAGACTTGGTGGGAACGGACTAGTCATTCTGGTTGTACTTCCCCGTAGCGAAGTCTCGCTTAATGATAGGTTCTAAGCCCCTTCTTCAATCTTCCCAGTGCATGAACGCAGCTTCGAAAGAGAGTCTGAAATAGAAATGGAAGAAAACGATGAAGGGGGGAAGAGAATTCCACAAGTAAAGAAATATCTACCCTACAGCTTTGTCTTACTTTCTGTGCACTAATCCTCGCGGAGCCGCCTTCTGCGCCACTTTCTTCTGGATAGGTACCCAGCCCTTCCCATCTGAAGACTGCATATAGCCTGCCGGCTTACCAGGACAATCTTCGAGAGATATGAAAGTTACCTCTGGGATGTCTCTATGGGCAATTGGTTCGAGTGT
Source organism: Pyrenula massariospora (assembly GCA_021030905.1). Classification (NCBI taxonomy): domain Eukaryota; kingdom Fungi; phylum Ascomycota; class Eurotiomycetes; order Pyrenulales; family Pyrenulaceae; genus Pyrenula; species Pyrenula massariospora. Next base: position 501,719 of record JAGFMI010000006.1, read on the forward strand.
CTCAATGTCTACAGCGCCTAGCCACCAGTCTGTAGGTTTATTCACTGGCTGGCCACTGCGGGTTCGTTTGATCTGCAGATTCAAAGCTAAGTGATCGTCAGCAAAGAATCAATCTAGGATCATTGAAGAAGCCTCGTCGACGGGGTAGATGAATACGTACCCATCGCAAATTTCTGATGGCAGTCTGCACAAAGCATGGTCAAGTGACTAGTTGTAGGGTTCTGTCGGAGCCTCCAGCACGCAAAAAAGCCATACACGCCATGCGGATTTGTCCCCGGCTGAGGCTGGTCCGTGACGTGAAATCCGTTTGGTATTGGACCCGGTTTATAAAACAAGTCTCCAGGTTTGAGGGGGCCACTAACCGCATGAACAAGCTCCTAGAATGTCAAATTATTAGTTTTCCAAATCGGACTTGATCTGAGAATCTCGAACATGATAAAGGGATGAAGCTGGAGACCTAATCCTATCAAGCTTATTCTGCCAGGCTTTGGTTCCGAGGCCATCCCTTACAACCTCGTCTACAGGTCGACGATCCAGCAGAGCAGCATCCGGCGCGATGAGGCTGAAATCGAAGAATCCGGGACAGGCGACCATGTGCACGCGATTTATGCCATCGATCTGTACTGCGCATATGTCAATGATCGTAGTGACCGCCTTTTGAAGAGAGTGTATACGTAGGTTCACTATCAGCTCATAGGCGTGAGGGTATCCCGCTTCGTCGATGTACGGCTCGCACAATTTCCTCCTAGCATTCTCACTGCTGAAATCCGGCCTATGTTCGTATCCGATTGGCACCCAAACGGGATTGTTGTTGGGATTCAACGAGCCCAGGGAAAAGGTCGGGTCTACGTGTTGGTAATTCACATCCAGCGAAGTTCTAGTGAGATGAGCGTCTCCGCAATAGTAGAATATTTCGGGAATCTCCTGCGAGGCAGGTTCACGGATTCGAGAAATCAATTCCGCAATTTCTGACAAGGATGAGACGTTTGCTTGGTGCACAATCAGTGGGGCGAGTACTCAGTGTGTAATCATGATCCCCTAGAGGACTTTCAATGAACAAGGCGTTCCACATATTTTCGACCCAGGCATAGTCGTCAAGATTAGAGGGTTGCTGATTTACACTAGCCTTAACTAAAAACGCCAATGGCGATATCTGATTAGATATGTCCAAATCGCGAAGACTCGCCAGTGTTAAGGAGCGGTCACTCACGTGCCTGGTCAAGGCCGTTCAATTCTTCGACAGTCTCTACATTGACGGTGAGCTGTTTAGCCGGCGACGGGCATGAACACGTCAATCATGGATAAGGTCTTACTTTTCGCGATGCCGATCGCTCCATCGATAGCCTTTTCAACATACTTCTTCTGCGGTTCCTTACAACCGCTTTTCCGGGGAAAGTAGGCAATGGAAGCAGAACAAGTAGTAATGTAGCCCAACAACGCAAGAATGAGGGGGAAGGAACTCCGCATTCCATCAGACGCAAAGATATTGAAAAATGTTCTCTGGCTCTAGAAAATGATCCTAAAAAAAATGAAATAGACGGGTCAGGAAGGCAAGGCGTTTGATCAAAGGAAGTATTGCATCAGTTGGTGAACACTAGAAAGACTGTACTCTCCATCAACGGAAAGAGATGGTCATGAGTATGATGGAGAAGTGCAACGATACCGCAACATGAGGCGTGGGATGATATCACAGACGGAGCAAGCACGGCGAATATGGCATTTTGCAGCAACACGTGGGATCTCTGAGGTAGTAAGACTGCAACGCTTCGTAGGCTCGCCTTGTGGACGTTATCTACACAAGGCTTGCTTTTCTTGCGTTTTCTCTTCGTTGTGTCAGCGCCGAGGGGCCAACACCGTTGGTAAGCCGCAGGATAAGACAAGAGAGAAGATGCGAAGTCTGGGCTGGAAAGAAGTGGTGCGGCGTTGGGCGGGCGACTTGGGGGCTTCGGGCTTTCGCTTCAGGCGACGCCAAGGGTCGAAGGGCGCTGTGTACATACTGTACTTTTCCCAACTCCCTAAAGATCCATTTGCCCAGTTGCGGTTTGCGGGGCACACACCGTGGGCATGCATAAGCAGATTCCAGCGCTCTAACGACCGTACGTGTTGGTTCACTGCAAAGCGTCCGGATCTTTCATATTCCTTTTTCTCGATGACAGAGAAGCAAGAAAAGTGGCGACCGCTGTGATGACAACTAAACACATGATCGAAATCCGTGTCTCTTAAACCCTCACAGTACTGAAAACCCCTCTTCGGCTGCTTATTTTCAGCTTCGTACCTTAAGCAGATTAGAAAAATTCCTCAGCCATGGCGGTTCTCCCAAAAATTGCGGTATGAAGTTGATCTCTCTCCAGTTCTTTATGACATGCGCATCGTCGTTTGTCGCCAGAAGCGCGTCTTCTCCTTCTGCTGTCACGACCAGACCTTCCAGCTGCAAAAACCCCCAATGCCCTTTGTTTAAGCTCGATTGCAGCACTTGTAACGGCAAGAACGGCAAGTGTGCAAGAACAGGCTGCGGTTGCGTGGATGTCTTAGATACGATTAGCCCAGAATCGATGCAGGAGGAGGCAAATCGAGTCGGTCCAGCTGAAGCGGCCATATCTGAAGGCCTTGAAACACAGGATGACAGTGATCAGATCTTGAGGTCGATTCTGGATAAGAAGATGCCTTTCTTACGGGAACCCGAAGTGTCAAGAGCGCCTACAATCTCCTCAACAGCCACCCACTCCCTGTCGTCAGCGGCCACCAACCCTCCCCTCCCTCCAACTTCAAAATGTGACGATGAATGAAGAGGACATTCTGACCTGTTGGATAGCTCGAAATCTCCCTCAAGCCTCGCATTCACATGATAATCTTGGCATGGAAGGATGAGTGGAACAGCTTTTGGCCCGCCCTCTAGCCTGACAGAAGACTAAGCCCGTAGCCACCGTCTCCACGGACGATATCGACCGCGACAGCTCTAAATTCTTGGTTTAATATTGCCTTCTGGATTACTTAAAATTGCCATCAGTTTGAAGATTTAGAGTGACACTATATCACGATCTTAGTAACGTATCGCGACTTACCAAAGTGGTCGAATGCTCGCAAAGGAGAAGGATGAGCGAGACGGTAATTTACACCTCTAAGTTGCCTTTCAGTATACGACATCGGCATGGAGGTGCCTAACAGCAAGATTACCTTTCAAGCAGGGATTCCTCTCATTGTACCGTCTATTCTACCTTGCCGAATGTTCGAGCATCCTTCTCTTTACATAATTTCCACTACAAGATTCATCTCCTACAATGTTAAAATACTATCATCCATTCACATGCGTTTTAAACAACGTGCTTCTAAAAAGACCTTTTTGCTATCCGTCTCTACGGCTAGTGATTCGCTGCCTAGATAATCCACTTGTCACTTTCGCTCCTCTATTTGTCCACAATTGTTGGGTTTCGAATTGCTCCTAGAGAGTTCCTAGCTCCGCACGCCTTTTCCTTCGAATTTTACTTTAATCGATCACTGATCATGCATCAGGTTAACCGTTACTTGGGTTTCGAGGGTAGGTAAGATGAGAAACTGTTTCCTGAAAATAGAGTGCTCGAACAGGGCTCAGCTCATTGTAAAGAGAGTCTGTCAAAGGAGTCTTTGTGGCCGTTAAATTTCAACTGGCACACCTAAAATTAGCCTTTTTTCCAAACGAGATGAGAGGGATAGAGATGAAAGGCCCGAGCTCTCAGGAAACTTGACCATCAGTCACTTCCAGTCACTGAAGTCAACATTAGTCATTATAGATTGCGTAAGCTCAGCAAAATGTCCCCCGACTCCGACCGCGCTTTCCAATTACTACAGCAGCGCCTTCCACAGGGTTGTGAGGTCCCAAAGACACCAAATTTTGTACGAGCAGAAGCCCATCTCTTTGTCGGCTAACTGCTCGGACTAGTTTTCTGTATCAGCTGTCTTATAATCAGTGAAGTTACATTGATATTATTTATTCTTTACATCCGCTACGTGTATCTCATCTGACTTGTGGACACTCGTTTCCGGGAATATCTCCGTCAGGGTCGAATCATTTCCGATTAGTCCCTCTGTTTACTAAACATGTCCCCTCATCCTCCGTCTGAATTTCCTGAATACCAACATGCTGGTCTTGGCGGTTGGAAACCACGCAATGTTCAGTCCACAGACAGGTTCGTCTTCTGGTGTCTGCATTTTCTCGCAGTCCTGCCGACTGAATATATGGCTCGCGATTCATGTCAAGGCTTCACCATATAACTCTATCTGACTCCATCTAAAGCAGGGATGTCGAGCCTCCACTGAAGTCTATGCATCTTCAGCCAAACAGCATTTTCCTCCGTCCGACCTTCGTTGAACCAGATCGTAAGCTATCTTCGCAAGCCCTGTTCTTCTTAATATCCCCAAATTCAGACTGGAGAGTCGTCATACCTGACTCAATTTCCAGCACCAATCACGAAGACTTGCTTCATATGTCCTCGCCCTACCGACTGGTTTTGCTCTGGTTGTAATAATGCTCGCTACTGCAGTAAAAGATGTATGAGTCTCGACTATCCTGTTCATTCTCTGCTTTGCTCGACGTGGAAAGACAACACATATGCTCCTGGTCCGGATATGGTGAGAGTCATATACTTCCCCGGCAAGAACTCCGAGCCAGAGTGGCGTTGGTGCCGAAACAAACCTGTTGACGGCTACGGATTGGGCGGAGGTCCAGAGATGAGCTATCTTTTCGAGAAGGATGGCAAAAATCGTGTTCTTGAACGCTGGCCTGTCATCAACAACTTGATCCAAGGACGTGACATGAGGATGGAAGATGAGGAGTCCTTGCAGATTGTCATGCTCCGAGACGCGGTCCCTGATAAGGAGGAGCCGAATCTAGCAGTCCAGAGAATTGCAAGAGGCGGCGTAGTAGGGTCAAATTTGAGAGGCCCGATGGTTCTCACTCGGGTTTACGATGAGGGACATCAGTGGGGGCGTACGGAGCGTTGGATGGACGTTGGCCTAAGGGATTTAAGGAGTGTGGCGGATTGGTTCGCATGTAAGGATCGTAATCTTGCACCTCGGAACAAAAAGCGCCAGGGCGTGATTGTTGGACTCAAACCAGGGACAGGTTGTCGATCTACCAAGCCATTCATGCCTTTCACGGTCGCAGGAAACGACACCTTATTCGAGATGCCTGGAAGCCAGATTGCCAATTTGCTTGGTTTACCTATCCAGGCACGGTTCCTAACAAGGGCAGAGACAGAGAAGTTTGTCGCAGATCTCAACACAATTTCCGCCTCAAGCAATAACTCCCGGGACGACGATAGCGATGCCACCCTTCCCGATCCTGACATTTCTAGCGCTAGTTCAAGCAATGCAGACTCCGAAGAAGCTAAACCAAGCGACCAATATACGAGCCCTCTGGCTAGATCTTTAATCAATGAGGACATCCCATTCGACCTAGCTCTGTTAAAAATTAACACTTTATTCCTCGATATCTTAACTCCAGGCATCGGTAGGCCTCAAGAAAACCCGGTCTAGGAGACTCTAGTGGACATGGTCGGCAAAGACCGTGCAACGGGTCTCGCTACTCCTACTGCCTCACTGTTCAACGGCTCGGAGGGGTATGGCTCTATGATCATAACGATACTGATCGCAGCTGGCCTAGCAGTGGATGAGAAAGGTCAGACGCCCATGGTGCTGGCGCGATGCGATGGAGAGGATTTATTGCCGGAAGATCTGGAAGACATGGTCGAATGGGTCAACGGGTACCTGCTTCGTGAAATCAAAGGGGTGAAGGATCGCACTCACATATATCCGGGCGGGGGGTGGAGTGACGTGAGCGACAAGCTGAGGCTATCGGTGCTAGAGGACACGACTATTGGGAGAATGAGGAGCTGGATCGAATGGTGGAATTTGATAAGAGGAAAAGAACCCAAGGCTGAGAATGAGGTGGAACGGAGGCACTCCATGTGAAATTGGGATGTCTGATCTGAACAATTTCCTCTTTCGTTAAGTGAGGAGAGAGCGTAGATGTGATTTTCATTCATTCTTGAGAACATCTTAGAAACCGAATCATCAGCTCACCACGCTCCTCTTGCGAATTAGATAAGGATTTAAGAGCCGTATATATACGTTGTGACAAGCATCCGAGGCATTCAATATGGATGTGTCTGGTTTTAACTCTAGACTCCTGGGACGCATCGTAAAAGTGACGATCATGCTCAAAGTTATAAACATTACAAAGTAGCACACTATCCAGAATTTAGTCTCTCTTGTTGATTCAGTTCAGGTAGCAGTTTTGGAACCCTTCCTTCAAATTACTTCACAACCATTTTCGAACTTTCCACCGCCCTTCCCGATCCGAGAAAAACCCTACACAAGTTCAGGACAACCACATGGCCCTCCAGCCCCCAAACCCCCACACAGCCCCAAACCCAAGACTTTCCCCTCCCCCGCTCCGCTCCAGCCCAGACCCCTACAGCCCCCCACCCCGCCTCTTCGCCCTCCTCAGAGTCCCGCCGGGCACCTCCCGCGTCACATACTCGGCCCTAACCTCCGCCTCGGACCCCCGCTTCACCCTCCCCCACCTGCACGTCGTCCTCGCCACCCGGCCCCCATCCTCCTACGCCATCCCGGGCGACGGCCCTTCCCCGCTCCACCTCAGCATGGAGAATCATGCCATGCGCCGGTGGGCGCTGGCCGACAACGACTTCATGCGGCTGCCGATCGCGGTCCTGCTGCGGATTGCGCGGGCGCTGGATTTCCGGAGCGCGCTGGCGTTCTATGGGTGCTGTTGTCGGTTGAGGACGTTGATGGTGGTGGAGAAGGTGGGGGAGTGGGAGAGGATGAGGAGGTGGTGGGGGGAGTGGTTTTGGGTGAGGATGGCGTTGAGGGTGGTGGAGATGAAGAGTGGGAGGAGCGTGGCGTGGGAGGGGAGGGTGAGGTTGAGGGAGGGGATTTTGGGGTGCTGAGGGAGGAGGGGGGTGGGAAGGTGGAGGAACCATCAGCATGCCTAGCCTAGGTACCTCCCTAGGCAGGCTCCTTACTGATATGGACAAGCGGTAAGCGAGGCCCATACCAAGGGGAGAAGAAGGAACCAAGAGCGTTCCCGCCGCCCACAAATCTGATCTTTTATGTCAGACCTCACATTTCTTCCCATCAACCACCGTCAGGTCAATTGGTTCTGCATTGGGAATCATCTTTACAATATATCCTCTACTCAAGTACAACTCTTCAGTCACCAGGGTTTAACAGACCGAAGTCTTCGAATTTTAGATCTCGCTTAGTCAATGGCGACGCGAGACGACGGTAGAGATAAAAGTGCCAGCAATGTACGGGAGGTAAAACGTGATCAAGAGGCTTTTACGCACGCACATCGAATGTTGACGTCTCTTGAATCGATATTTCTATCGTGCGCTTCGAAGCAATGGCAGTGCAAGATCAATCTGAAAGTCATTGAACGCGCAGTCTAGCTACCGCCTTCTTTCTCTTATCTTGAATTTGACCCCATCGCGATTAACACCTCCCACCGTCTTTGCCATCTTAGCCCTCTGCAGTTCTAATTGCTCTGCGGCAGCCATGATCTCCCTCTGCCTCTTTTTCAATGCATTCAACTTTGCTGTTCGGACCTCTCCTAATCGCTTCCTCCGTTTCCGATCGTGGCGAGCCTTAGCTAAGGCATCTCGAGCTGCAAGAAGCTCTTTTCGGGTGGAAACTTTGTTTTTCCCGGAGATTAAATCTTCATCACCCTCCACATCTTCATCCTTCGATTCTTCTTTCCTACTGCTATTATCCTCCTTGGCCAGGAGCCCACCATTCTCCATATATTTGTCTTCACCATCCCCCACAAACACAATTTTTCTCCTCTTTCCTTCCTCCTTCTCACCTACGGCTCCCTGCATCACAATTTCTTTCTCCAACTCTTCTAGCTCTCTTCTTCCTTTCTGCCCCACCGTCCTTAAATACCCCGCGTCCTGTGTCTTCAGTAATCTCACTGCGTCAACGCCCAATTTGGCCTCTCCCTCCCCCCTTCCATGCTTCCCCTGTGTGCTCGTCCCGGAGCTGAGCATTCCAAAGGCGAATTCATCGGGGTTGCGGTCACGGGCTTTGGATTGGAGGATGGAGAGCTTCTGGCGCTTGTTGGCATAGTCGCGGGCCCGGAGAGAATAGTCCTATAGCATACAGTCTTAGTGACGATTCAGGAGATGAAAATTTGCCAAGGACTGACTTTGTGCTTCTCGAGGAGACCCCATTTTGAGCGGGCTTCGGGTTGGGAGCGTTCTTTGTGCGGGCGGCGAGGCGCCGCGTTTCTCATTGAGGACATGGCAGATTTTAAACCTAACGCGATGAAAATTGCTCAAGCGGTTTAGGAAGGCTAGGCTTCTGGATGTTTTACGGTATAGGAAGTGTTGATGGCGACATGGGTCTTAAAATCTCTCGGAGATCCATAACAAAATAAATAACTTATCTCCGCTCCGCACTAGCGCATTTTCGGGGAGCTTCTCCAAGCTTTGGCAGAAAGCGAAGCAGCCTCAATCATTCAGAAACTCTGTGCATTTCTCCAATCCCGCCCTACCCATTGAGTATCTTCATGCTCGTTTCTAAATCTCATTAATCTCTTTATACATTATCTACCATGCCCACAGCGCCTTCACGATAGCTCTTCAAACCTTCCTCGTCCTCCTCGTCTCTCAATCCTCTCCACCATCACCGCCCACCACAGGACATGGCCATGGCCCCTAAATCCACAGACCCCTCCGACCTCCTCTCGCCATCCCCCTCCACCGACCGCGCACAACCAACATCAATACCGACCTCGAGCTCCCCCTCCCCCTCGCCGAAACCCAACCTCCGCAACCCTCTCCCCCTCTCCGCCGCCCAAGAAGCCCAGGTCCGCGACATATACTACGCCCGCGTACGTGGCTATTGCGCGGCGGAAATAAAAGGTCCTACCCCCCCACCCCTCCAACCCTCACAGTCCCGAATACTAACACCCAACCCTTCCAGACTTCGCAACATGCGCCCGCAACCGTACGATCAGCACGACGTGGGCGTGCCGCGCGCAGCGCCTGGCGATGAACTCGTGCATGCTGGCGCGGAGTGGGGAGCGGGAGATGGATGCGGCGCGGCAGGAGTGGTTTGAGAAGGTGGATGAGAGGAGGGAGCGGCGGGAGCGGGAGGAGAGGGAGGCGGAGGAGCGGAAGAGGGGGAATCTGGAGTTGAGGGAGAGGGTGATGGAGATGGAGAGGGAGGAGAGGGAGCGGAGGGAGGGGAAGGGAGGTGGATGGTGGGGTGGGTAGATGCAGTGGATGGGAGGTGGGGGTTTGGGGTTTGGATGGCGAGGGGATTAGAGCATTTTTGGAGTTCTGGGGCTGTGCATTTCATGTCATACATATAGCGGACGTATCGTTAAGTATATACCGCTCTGCGCGTGTATCGCACCTTTCCTGCTCCATTGACCAACTAGCTCGTCTCACATCCGGCTCGGAAGCCTCGCCGCCCCATCCAACCGTATCACCGTCCCATTCAACATCGGATTCCCAACAATCTCCCCCACCAGCCTCGCAAACTCCGCCGCCTTCCCCATCCGCGCCGGGTACTGCACCATGCCCGTCTGCCGCAGCCTCTCCGTCACCACCTCCGGCACCTCATCCACCCCCTCCTCCGCACCACCACCCGGCACCGTCATGTTCGACTGGAACATGCCCGGCGCGATGCCGACCGCGCGGATCCCCGCGGTGGGGCCGATCTCGCGCGCGAGCGGCAGCACGAGTGATGCGACGGCGCCCTTGCTGGCGCTGTAGGCGAGCTGGCCGACTTGGCCGTCGGTCGCGGCGTTGGAGCTCACGACCACGATGACGCCGCGCTCCTGGTCTGGGCCCGAGGGGGGCGAGGAGGCGAGGGGTGGGAGGAATTGGCGGATCAGGTCGACGGTGCCGCGGAGGTTGACGGCGAGGATGAGGTCGAAGGTCGAGATGGACATGAGGGTTGGGGTGTCTGGGTTGGTTTGCTTGGGGAGGGCGCGTTCGGGGCGGGCGATGCCGGCGCAGCAGATTAGGCCTGATAGTGGGCGGGAGGTGGAGCGGGTCCAGGCGAGGGTTGCGGTGACAGCGGAGGCGATGGAGGTGGAGGATGTGACGTCAGTCTTGGTGAAGAGGGTGTCTGGGAGGGTGGTTGGTGGTGGGTTGAGGTCGAGGATTGAGACTGAAGCGCCGTGAGAGAGGAGGTGGTTGGTTGTTGCGAGGCCGAGGCCGGAGGAGCTAAGAAGCTTCAGTGTGTAACGAGGTACAGCATCCGTTCGAGAAGGGAGACATCATATGGACAGAAGAAGTAAAAATAGAAGGATAAATTTAGTTCACTCGAGACTTGGAAGGTTTTTTGTCATGGTTACTGCACATGCGTACATACCCTCCTGAGACCGCAAAAGTGCGCCCTTCAATCTTCATTTTAAGACTTCGACCAACTTTCTAATACGCAATTATCAAATAATTTTATGGCAAGCTATATTACCTTGTGTTCGTAAAAAATCTTCCTCACCCAAAGAGTAAGTCGAAGAAGGGCCCCGGCAGGTAACAGGCCGCATGCTTCATAGGCGAAGATGCCAAGGATCTCGGTTAGAGGGTGCATTTTCCGCTTTGGGCCAGAGCCCTTGTTGACGATCGGAGCACGGACGTGCTGAGGATGACTTTGGCAGGAGTCGAATGATTTTCTGTTATCTTTCGCATAGACTACACGTTCACGCCTACTTCATACACTATCGCAGGTCAAACGCTTCCCGCTGCCATTTTCAACTCGAGTTTGTTAGAGTTGACTTGCGTCTCAAAACTCAGCCTCGGGCAGCACTTGCAAGAAAAGCAGCGAGAATGAGGCTTTCACTTAATAGATTCCACCTAAGTTGGCATTTACCATCTTCCTGGGGACTTGAAGATTATCCAAAAGCGAGGGGCTGTTGGGTTTGAATTTCGTAGACCGTTTGAGGAGGTACTTGTAAACCAACTCACAAACGCTAGTCAAAGGCAGGAACAAGTTACTCGAGCGCACTAAGATCTCTTCGGATCTACACTGCGTAGCGAGGCTACTAAGTTTTGCTATGAATCTCATCGTGTTCCTATTCGGGCACAGAATCGCGGGATGACTATGTGTTCTAATTCCAGACAGCTCCAATATTATGAGATTAGATCGGTGCGCTCCTAATTAGCAAGAGTGACTCGGGCTGGACAGGCCATCCACAGCAATAATAGATTCAGCGGGAGACGCGTTCAGATAGAGACCTAATAGTAATGTAGATGGTGGTTTGAGAAAATTTCGAGCCCTCGCTGTTCGCACCCGAGTCGGAAACATCGGCTACCTTATGCAAAGGGCGCCCGATCCTCCGGGCCACCAAACCAGTTCCATGCTTGGCGTGAACCGTTGATCCACCACTCGAACCACGCTCAGTTTCGTCAACTCCTGCCACGGGACATTAGGTTTGGGGCTCTTGGACCTTTTGAACCCATTGCCACCGCCAGGGACCTTACGGCCGATGTTGTGCTCAACACCTTCATCCCACGCTGTTCAATCCGAAGCAGCGAAGGTAACGGTGGCGCCGCACCTGCAGCATTGCTCGTTTTGCTGATTTGCTGACGCATCTTGCGAGCCGCCCAGAGCCTCGTCGAGGTCGCACAAAAGAGTTGGCCATCTCTATTTGGGGTCCAGGTGGGTAGTGTGGCCCGAGATCAATTCATTTTAGTTCCAGATGCGTCATTTTTCCTTGTCTTCTGCGCTATTTTCCCCTTCCAACAGGTAGAATCTCTCCACCGAAACAGCCCGCATCCCGCTCAGGAGCATGTGAGGTTTCTTTGTATGGATTGCCTACTGGACTGGGCCCTGATGGACATGGCTTGGCGTCGGTGGCTTGCGTTGGTCAATGGAGAACGGTTCGGTTGCTCGGAACGTGATCCAAGTTCAAAGCGCTCGGACGAAGCGACTGCGTTTGAAATAGCCCAGACAGCTCTGATTGTTGGTTCGATGCAGCGTTTGTTGGTCCACGTCTCATCCTGAAAGCGTTGATGGTCACATCGCGGCCCTGTATCGTCCTACTTTCTTGTGGCGGAGCGTCTTGATTATCTATCTACCGTTGCGCGGTTTTGAAGAGCCTTGCGTCAAAATAGATTCAAAACCACTTCTCCAACATGGCGGCGGTTGGAAGAATACTGTGCATACGTTGGCCATGAAATGCAATGTTTGTCTAGAGTTCAAAAATTCTCTGCTACCGTGACTTTCCTCGATGGAGGCGTGTAACAAGAACTTCTTAATATGGACCATTCTCTTGCTTTTACGGACGTCTAGCTCAGATCCCTCAGTCTTTCCCGTATTTCCTACCTTCACTGTGTGGCTTTTTTGGCACAAAATTCTCACTTTGTGGCGCTTGCTGGCCATAGGTGAGCAGCCATGATTCGGCTCTCCAAAACTTCAATTTCAATTTTCCATGTATTTCTTATAGCAACTGGTGTCATCATACTATTCCGTGTTCTCTTGGGCGGATATAAGGAGGAATTCCGCAAATTCTCGCCTTCGGCATGGCGTCCAAAAATTCAAAATGCCCATTCCAGAGTGGCAAACCTAATGGACATAAAGAATGAGACACTTGGGGTTAGTTATGCTCTCATTTAGCGAGAGTGTCATTGCTGGGCTAACGTTTGAGATAGTTTGAGAAAGTATTCGCCGTCAGCCTACCAGAAAGGACCGACCATCGCGATGCTTTACGTTTGAGCAGCATCATGACTGGCTTCCACATTGACTTCATAGAGGGCATCAAATCTGATGATGTTCCAGAGAAAACATTGCCATTTCCTGCGGAAAAGAAGACTTTCAATGGTGGAGACTTAGGGGCCTGGAGGGCTCATATGAATGCGCTCTCTGCGTATGTTGTATTCTATCCTGCGTGCTCGAGTGCTTACGCTAACGGCATATGCTAGGGTCATCGAAAGCAACTTGACAACGGCGCTCATACTAGAAGATGACATTGACTGGGATGTCAGAATCAAAGACCAGCTTCTCGACTACGCACTCACCGTCCAAGCGCTTACTCAGCCAATTGCCAGGCTCGAAAACGCTCAATATGTCAACCGCTCATACCCGCCATCCCTCAGCAGAGATCAAACCAACCACATGTCCGACAGGCTAGATTTTGACAGCCTACCAGTCACCGAGATACCTAAGATTTCCCCTTACGGTGATGGATGGGACCTCCTATGGTTGGGCCATTGCGCAGCTTCGTCTCCTAGCCCAGAGCCAGATGACGACCGGATACCTCCCGGTGCCGTAATCCATTACAATGACGTTACAGTTCCACACTACAGGCACTTCAACGGCTGGACAAATTACGGCCTAGGTATGGGCGGCTACCCAAGCGAGTATCCTCCGCATACGCGCTTAACCCAACACTCCGACGGGCAAGTCTGCACCTTCGCATATGCAGTGACCCAAGCGACAGCTCGCTATCTGCTGTATGACACTAGCCTGAAATTGGTCAACGCGCCTTTCGACGTAATGCTGCAACAAATCTGTGAGGGAAAAGACGGGCATGGGAAGCTGCGGTGTTTGACTGTACAGCCACAGCTTTTCAACCATCACAGGGGAAGGGGAAAGATCAAGTATGATAGCGACATCCAGTTTCTCGAAGATAGCACGCGTGAGGTGGCTGTGACGGAGTTTGTGAGGCTGAGTGCGAGATTGAATTTAGACCGAATGGTAAATGGACAGCCAGCGGATCTAGACCAGTGGCCCAGCGACTGAGAGTTTTGATGCAGGCAAACAGTGCATTTTCTTTGCTCTAATTCACAAGTGGGTCCAAGGATGTACGGCTGAATTCCAAGAAGGAAGATGATATGGTAAAATGGGATGTCGCCACTTCGGGGACGGCGGGAGTCAATGTCTCCTTCGATGGGGTAGCCTAGGGATCTTGGGGCATTGTTTGTGCGCAAAAAGTCATACAATCGCTACAAGGCGTGGAATTTAGCTTGCATCGATCTGGGGGTCTGATCGAAAGTTGCCGCTAGCTTGATAGCGTTCGCGCCATGGTGTTGCTTCTTTCTCAGCTCAAATTTCGGCCTCTGGCGATTGATCGAGCTAATCCTTTTTTGTACTCCGCCAGACTCAATGTTTCCGGCTAAATATCGGTCTTTTGCCCCGCGATCTCCGCCGTTTTCAATTGTCCCCCGCTGTCCATAGATTTAGACAGACTTCCTTTAAATTCCACACCTATTCAAAGTCTCTTTATTCTAAATTTCGCGCCGTTTCGAAACTTGGCGCATGCTGTGTGTTGATCATGCGGATAAGGCTGGGTCTGCGTGCTCGAGGCCAGGCACCAGCATGGCGCAGTACATGCTCCAGCCCCCTCATTCGTCAGCTCTGGTTACCAGCCTGGTACCTTACCGAACAGCTTCATGCCGCTCTCGGCTCCTAGACACCAGTAGGTATGATCTTCTGTTGTATTGCTTTTGGTTCGTCCGCCCGTCCCATTTTCAGGCAAATGTTGTCGCCTTGATACCTCAAATCCCGCTTCTCCATGCTATGACTCCTATCACCGTTGAGATAGCAGCTGACAAGCGTGTACCGCGTTCTTGCGACTAACGCCCTCCCTTGCCTTACGCTTCGCCCTTCATGGCGAATCGTGGTACTTCCTCCACCAGTTATAAGCCATGGCTCTCCTATGACTCCCGTTTTCGGCCTCGAAGCACCTCTCCACACATTCCTAGCATCTCCTGCAGGAGTCATTCTATTCAAAATAGCGATTCCTCTATTTGTCGGACGCATCGCAAGAGCTGCGATGTGTAATTTCTTTGCTGATGGGGACGTCGAGATCGAGGAACGCCCTCGCCGGTATCCAAACGAACCTCGCCGAACAAGGTTAAGCTTTGTCAGACCGAATGGGAGGTCATCACCGCGACACTCCGGTGAGGTGGAAGTCTATCGGCCAAGATCTAGTGGGACCATCGTAGTCAATCATCCTCGAGAAGAGCCCCCTCGCATTCGATACGAAGAGCCGCCTCCGACATACGACCCTTACATTCCTGTTCCTCCTGCAGTGCCAAACCCACCTCCGGAAGCTTACTATGGGCCGTGCGCACCAAATTATCCGCACCACTCCAGGAGCAATAGCAGCAGCGACTATTCTCGACAGGGCCTAAACCGACGGCATTCTAACCGAACATCATACACTCATTCTCGCCATGATTCTGACGACCCGATCGTCCTGGTGGAGTCTTCGCCCCAGAATAGGGTGAGGATGCCGCGAGACAGAGACGGAAGAAGGGTGGTTCCCACCGCAAGAAGACGCGACGGACGAGGAAACTGGTACCACGACGACGATGACAGAGACAGCTTCCTCGAGCGAACAAGGGGTAGTACAAGACGGAGGCATGATTCAGATGATGGAGACAGCTTTGTCCAGCATCGACGCTTTAGTGTACGGTCGAGAAATGATGACGACGATCAGGATAGCTGGACAGACGATCGAAGGGCGGTCGCGCGACGCGGTGTCGGTGGTCGGAGCGGAAGTGTTGTGAGACGGCGGTTTAACGCTTGAAATACGTCGCTTTTGAAGACTTGTAATACGTTATCTGCCAGAGCATAGGCATCTTCGGTGCACATGATGGTCATCGACTGTCCCTTATGGGCAATTGGCAATGGCGTTATAATTTTGTCGGCTGGCCTTCATCAGCGCAGACAGGTCTTGTAAAAAAGAAGGGAAAGCATCGCAGCCTGTGCGGTTTGAGAATTCCTTTCCTCTTCCGACGGAAAAGCGTCTTCTACTGGTCGCAGGAAGGGTTAGACTCGTCCGTTCATAGAACAAGAGCTACAATTTCGGATATGTCCCCACGTACCTCCTCTGTGAAATGGCTGCTCGTAGCCACCAATTCATGCCGTTGACGCATGAAGATTTAGAAACCAAGAACAATCTTCGAGACGTAAATGTTAACGCATTGGAGCCATTGCAAGTTCCAAAACAGGATTCAAACGTAGATGCTGTTAAGCTGGATTATAATCTAGGCCTAGTGAGTGATGTTATGTTCCTGAATATGGCAAGGGGAAGAAAGAACCTTCTCGATATATCTCACGCCCACCGAAATACCATCGTCATCCATAAATTCTTGCTCATCACCAAAGTCAACGTTGTCATCGTCAAGACATGTCAAGCAAGTTTCAACAATCTGGGCATATCTTGTCCCCATCCGCCGCGGAAGCAGATCGCGTGCCAGTCGCAGCAGATGGGCTTTTATCAGCGAGAGATCCCGGGATCCAAGGCCATCATGATCCTGAGGGAAACGCAGAGCCGCAGACGATGAAGGAACAACCGAGCCCTTCTCACCATCGTAGATCACAAAGGACTCCCACAAGCCCACTTCCAGCAGGCAGACCCCCAGGCTGTAGATATCATGCTGCATAATGTAGTCGTCCTGTGGTCTCGGACCCTGACGGCCTGGATGCCGGTATATGTTCTTCTCCCAGAAGCTGTCGCCGGAGCGCAGCGTCCCGCCTTCGGCGTCGCGGAAGTTTCCAAAGCCGACCAGCGAGAGCGATCCGATGGCGGATCCGGGGGCTTTGAAGAGCAGGATTGTTTCCGGGAGGATGTTTTTGTGGACGAAGCCGAAGGTGTGGACGTAGCCGACGGATTGGGCGAGTTGGTTGGCGATTTTGAAGCGGTCAGAGAGGGAATGCGCAGCGTCGCTGTCGAGGAGCCGGTCGCGGAGGCTCCGGGGCGATGAGAACTCCTGGGGGATCCTGAAGACTATGGTGAATGAGGTGTGTTGATCGTGGGCCTGCTTGTGCTCAACCACGCCTTTACAATTGAGGAGTCCAAATGTGATTGGATCGGCGTGTGAGAGTTTCCTTGCGAGGTTACGGATGTTCGTCTTGAAGACTCGGGCGTTGGCATGCGTTGGGCAAGTGATACGGTCCAGGATAACGTTTTTCTCAGAGCCAGAACGCTCGCCAATCTCTGCAGTCGAGTGTGAAATTGCAGTTATTTGCATAGAGTCAAGACCACTAGCTGGGAGAAATATTTTTACAGCTGCATGTGTACCATCGGTCAACGCAGCTCTGAGCGACTGTGCACTGGAGATTGTTGTTTGAGCTGAGAAAGGCCTTCGACTTTCGAGTTCAACGTCAATTTGTGGTTTTGCGGCCTTCATGATGAGGTACCACGATTGATCGAACGTCCTTTGCCATGTTTCGAGCTCATCAATGGCCTTGTCCAAGGATTTTCCGGACAACGCATATTTTGAGTGCTTTACTTGCCATTCATCGCCTGATGTCTCGTCATCAGCCTTTCTCAGAAATGAGCGAAGTCTGGTATTCGCAATGTCTAACTTGCTCGCAAACACTTTTAGCGTCTCTTCTTGTATCTCCCAGTGTTCCTTATCTAGAGTGGGCGCGAGTTGCCGGACAAAGTCGAGCTGCGATTTCGTTCTCAACCAAATCGCCTTAATACGTATGATTCGCTCTGCGATGTCGATATCCGCTTTGCGAAAGCGGCTGCACACTTCCAACAAAGCTTGGCCATACCTGTAAACAAGAGATTAGCAAGCTCGATATTGACCAAATGAGACGACCCACTTGAAACAAAGATCTACCGTTGTCACAATGGCAAGGCCCAACTCGACACCAGTCATGATAGAAACCCTAGGAGACAAGTGAATGAAGCCATTGACCCGGATGACGACTCTGCCGACGACGATCTACATACCCGGCACCATTCTCGTATTATTTAGCCTTAGCGATACTAGCCCTAAGATCTGCCCCAGCCCAGGCTTGCGCCTGGGCGCAGACACCTTGGCTGGGCCGCTATCAGACGATGGTCGTGAGAACTAATTAATGCGCCCCACGCTCCTTCAAAAACCATGACACCCGAGTGCAGCTCGGGCCGCTCCGCCAGCCCATGGGACTAGCTCTGCACCTCCAACCGCACCTTCGAAAGTAGGTAGCTTAGGTAGGTGGTTGCTGTTATTGCAACGACAAGATCCACTACGCCATTATACTAGTGCCAAAAGGAGGAACCCCAGATCTCTTGCCCCTTCTTCCATGATGCTCTTCCCCTTTTCCTTGATTATCTTCTCACATCCCTTTTCAAGAGATCCGCCCTGACTATCCTCGAGCCCGACCAATACCGACAAGTAGATGGTTGATGAGACAAGAGATGAATACGAAAAGCAGACTGTGATAGAACAAAGGAACGAAATCTACGCTCGACTCATATCTTCAGCCCTGCAATGTCTTAGCCAGGTTCCAAAGCTCGGACTAGTATTTGGCGCAGTCAGCGCTCGCTGTAGGCAATCTGCATAGTACTTGACAAGTCAAAAGTGATTCTTGAGATCAGCAGAATTAGAAGACTCTCTCACAGATAATGGGCTTCAAGTTACAGGGCTCTGAAGGGCATCGAGGTACTATCAGCCAACTCTTTCTCTATGAAAAGCCACCGGTTTGCTCGATCTCAGTTGCTTACACGAAGGCAGTGAGGACCGGCTGTAGATAGAATTCCTTCTAGATACGTAATGTCGACTTCTATTATAGGATAGATCCAGTAGTAGAGCGACAAAGCTTCAAACAGTAATCTGAAAAGAAATAGAGCCCTTCACAGTTCTTCCGTGAGTCGAACATGTCCCATCATCTATAGATAGAAACATAACTTTTGCTGTCGCCTTGAAATCAAGGCAGGTGTGCACACAATTGTGCACCTACCGTTGAGAAGTTGAGGCTGGTGAGCAACCTATCACTGTGAGTGTGGGAGTTGCATTGCGACTCGAGGAGCTTCAAATAGCTGATTACGGAGAGGGTCCTTTATTCGTTCCACAAGCAACGCTATTAATGGTTGACTTCCTCCCGAGCAAGAATTTTGCGTTAACTGGAAGAGATGCCCCCAAGGAGTTCAGTCTGTTCCTCGGATTTTGGTTGCTGTGATATCATACGCAACGGCCGCATTACGAATGCAGGAAGGACAAGGCACCTAAAAAGTTTACCAGCGGCCAATCAGAGTCAAGGAAGCTAGAAGCCCGTAGAAAAGTCTGATCAGGAGGTCTGCCAAATAACGACGCACTTGATTGGTGAAGCGCGGGCTGACAGTGATTCAAAGTTACATCTCCTGATAAACAGCTGTTGTCCGAAAGACCCTGCCTTAGCGATTGAAATGCTCTTCAGGCTTTTCCTCTTCAGAGCTTTTCTCTTCGGGGCTTTTTCTCTTTAGGCTCTCTCTTTTAAAATCTTGCGCCGTATTGCTCAAGTAGTTTGATTATCTTGTCTCTGTTCTGCTCACTCCAAGATTCCGACGCAGCGCGAAGTGGCGAAGCGTATTTGCGGCCAATAGCATTGGGATTTGCTCCTTGAGCTAGTAGTAGGGCCACTATGTCGATATGACCTGAGTAGGCTGCATAAGACAAGACAGGCCCGAAATCTGCTACTTCTGAGTTCACGTTGACGCCTCTCTGGATCAAAAATTGAAGAACGTCCATCCTCCTGCTGAACATTATCTCATACCCAAGAACGCTGTGGCCGGCCTCCGTAGCATCAATGTCAGCACCAAGATCGACAAGTTTCCGTATATGTTTGTACCTGCTAGCGGTCATTGTTGCACGGAGAAGATCGTTGTCCAAACTGCTCTTTTTACTATATTCGAGGTTCCGTCGAATGCTCAGCGCCGTTTTGATTGATTCGGTGTCGGGTTCTATACGAGAAGGCATGGCCGGCCTTTGATATAGAGTACGAGGGGTATGTAGACGCTGATCGTGCTTTTCAGAGGTGATTTGTTCTGCCTCGACTTGTGTATATTCTTCCTGCTTTTCGGAAGTATGGGATTCGAATTGTCTTTCAGTGGGTAGCAAAGGATTTGAAGTTGAAATCGAGTTCCAGCTTGCAAGTGTTCCAGTTATGGGCTCCGTCGCGGATGCAATACTAGTATTTGGAGGCGGTGCGGAAGGCTGGGTAGTCGAAGAAAGAGTCTGGTTCATCCACTGATGCTTCAAAGCTTGCTCAGCTGTCAACCGATTTTCTGGCATGGGAGACATCAACGACGAGATGAAATTAAAGCCTGCTAAGCTAATGTTGCAAGCGAGTAAAGCTACAGAAGGGAATTCTTGGCCCTGTAAAGCGTAAGCAGCCAAATGAGCGATGTTCATGAATACTGGCTGCTTGGTCAAGAGTTGAAAAGAAATCTCGCCCAATGACCAAATGTCAGGTGCAAAAGGCGTTCCTAGCGGAGTAAATCCATGTAACTCAGGGGCGATGAAACCCAAGGTACCCTTCAAGAGCGTAGATTTTTTTGTCTCGTCTTCAAGGCGTTTGCTGATTCCAAAGTCTCCAATTTTGACCCACCATTGCTCGGGAGGGCAAGATTTGATCAAAATGTTCTAAATCTGCAATTAGATTATGATCTGCACGGCCCATCAGAAGGGAACAAACCCCAGGTTTCAAATCCCGGTGAGCAAAGCTATTGCCATGCATGTAGGAAAGACCTTCGAGAATTTGACATGTAACATCTCCGGCGGCTTCCTCGAGAAGTGGAGGCGACCTCGACAGGTAATGTTCTAAATCGCCCTGTTCCAGATACTCCATCACAATGAAGAGAGCTCCTTCCCCTTCATACCACCCAAATGACTTGACGAAGCAATGTACGTACTTCCGAAATCTCAGCAGGGGGATCCGGAAAGCAAGTAAAATGTCAAACTCACCTTATCATGAGAGAATTTTGCGATCGCTCCCAACTCCCGACCGTAGTCTAGTTGCAATCCATTCCTTAAAGGTCTTGTTGAGACCTGCTTAACAGCCCGGACTTCAAGATTGCGACGGCCATGGACACACTTCTCGAGCCAAACACTGCCATATCCGCCACAGCCAATTCGAGAGTCTCGACGCCAATACTCTTGCCTTTGTACAGCTCTCCTTTGAGAACTGTGAAGACGCTCTTGGTAAATATGAACCGTGAAGCCTGAATCGAAGCGTACATCGAGCTTCGAGTCTTTGATCAGGTCTGATTGCCAGTCCATCACAAGAATTTCGCAATCAGGCTGCACAAAAAGCAAATCCCACCATTCACAGTCACGTGCCGCTTGGATATCAAGTTGGCCGCCGGTGGGTCCACCGAGGTGAGAGCGGCTGAGTTGCCAGCATCCCCGTGTGAATTTGCATCAGCGTTTAAAATGGCCGCGTGCAAATTGCAAGATGTCCATAGCATCAAATTGTAGCAGCCTGTTAAGTCAGACCAGACCGCAATCAAAGATTCTAAAGGTGGATCGACTGATTGAATAAGCAACAGTAAAGAGGACCGCGATAGTGAAACGACTGTCTGGGGCGCAGCGGATCTGTGCCGTGGGGATTTCGGTAGGGATTAGCGGGCGTAACTGGTCAGTATAGAGAGGGGGTAAGGGTGAGAATTTAAGAAAAATAAGGACGATGAAAGAGAGGGTAGTAAACAGGTAAGCGGACGAGGGAGCAGGTTGATACATAAGGTAGTATGATGGCTCAGGGCGGCGAGGCTGCGCCATGCCTAATCAGAGCTGCTAAACGACGTCGGAAAATGGCAGTGCTGGCTCCAGTCATTCGTTACGTACCGATACGGTTCTCCGCGCTGCTATCGTACGTGCAGCCCAACTTGCCCTAGAAATGGGGCTCGACATTTCTCACCCCAGCTGACCTCAATTTTCCCTGCTGCAAAACGTCAAATCTTGAAGCTGAGACCAAAGTCGCGGAAACACATTCTTCCAAGGCATCAGTGATTCCTCGTTCAGTGATCTTGACGATCCTCCAACATTGGACTGCTGCACTTTTCTTCAAAATGTCCCGCAAACAAATCTCCACGGACAAGGCACCGCAACCCGTAGCACCTTACTCGCAGGCTATGGTTGCCAATGGCCTAGTCTTTGTGAGTGGAAACATTGGTATCGATCTGGCCACCAGCAAGATTCCGGAGGGAGCGACCGTGGGAGAAAACACGGTTTGTAGCCTCTTAGCGACCGCACCAAATTGCTCCAACTAATGGCGACGAGACCCGAGCACTCAGGAACATGGAAGCTGTACTGCAAGCCGCAGGTAGCGGCTTAGATAAGTTGCTCAAAGTCCGCTCTTCAAACTGCTGACCGCAACACTCAATTGACGATGCGTAGGTCAACATATTTCTAGTTAGTCTGACCTATCGAAGACATGGCCTTTTCGAGAGCTGAATCCAGATCTATCGCTTAGACTACTATGGAAGACTTTGCGGCATTCAACAGGGTAATTACTCATTGCTGAAACGCGTCTCTCTCATTGATTTACCACAATCTAACATTTGCAAGGCTTACGCTGCAATTATTCCTGACCCGAAACCTGCCAGGACTTGCGTCGCGGTCAAGGAACTTCCTCTAAGGACGGATGTTGAGATCGAGTGCACTGCTCTTCTCTAAGCTGTAGCTGGTTGGTGCATTCCATTGTTGTCCTGCCGGAGACGGCGGAACGAGGAATGCGCGAATGCCTCTTTCGGTGGTCAGACTTATAGCCTTACCTTCACGACCTATTCTGACAATCTCTGCCAAGCTTGAAGCTTGAGGTAGATCAATAAGCTATGTGTATCCAACCTTTGATTGCTCCCTTGTCCGTCGTTGAAAAAATAAGACTGCCGCTGTTGTGTGCTTGTGGACTATCGCAAGGAAAGTTTCACGTTTTATTGTCCCATCTGTTTCCCGCCGAATTGCGTCGGTGTGATTTGCCGCAAACAGCTGCAGGTTCTCGATCCGCTAACAAAGAACCTGTCAAAAATGAGTTTTTCTATGCCTGTCCACATGAGGCCATCTATTTCGCTTTGTTTTCATCTCCATAATCATCCTCCTTTGTCCCGCCTAGTCTCTCATATCAGCTTCCAGACAGCAGACAGGGGAAGGATAAGTCTACGCCTATGCCATTAAAGAGAAGCACAGCCGAGTTTTGATCGAATAGACAAGCAGCAATGGCACGCCAACGGCCAAAAAGGCAAATCCGCCTTCCGCAGAGATACTCTATGTATTCAGGTAGCGAGAAATCGAATGCTTCCCCACTACCTCCGAAATCATCACGCGGAAGGCCGCCGAAGAAGATCAAGCCTCCCTCGCCAACACACTTTGTCCGCCAAAGAGCTGTGCAGCATAATTCTGCCTCCAGCGCAGATTTCTCCGATCTGCCTGATGCTGCATCCTCCGACAGCTCCTATAGCGATCCTGGATCAAGTAGCTCTGGTACAATTCAATCTTCTGTCTCTGATGAGTCGAACCCTTCTCCGGTACCACTTTTGGACTACAAACGGGAGACACATACCCCTAGGCGGTACGTACCTCCTTTTGGCTCGCCCAGTGCGCCGAAGAAGGTTAGGTACAATACAAGGAGGAGCAATTGGGAGGCTGTGGAGAGACTGAGACTCGCTATGCAAGGTGATGGCCACGAGTCGATGTGGCCAGATACTGAAGCTGGTGTGCCCTCCCATGCTATGGATGAGGATTGGGTCGACAAACAGGGTGATGCGATGGTCGGCGTGGTCATCGATAAGTCGAAGAGGAAGTACGGCGGACGTGGACCCATGAAAGGCGTTCTAAAGAAGAATAGCGGAATAAGGGACCGGCCAAAGAACGTAAGATTCCGGAAAGATTCGCGGTCCGGAATGAAGAAGAACCAAGCGCAGGTGTGGGTGGAGCATGATGATCAAAATGACGGTCATCACTTTGGGGTGGCCGATCCCGAGGAAGGAGATAGAAACCTGAACGTTTCTGCAGAGGACAACAGGAACGGTACCAAGACCAAGTCAAATGCCAAAGAGAAGACTTCGAAAGGAAGTACGTCTAATGTTAAGCATAATGAGGAACTTATCTCAGGCTCGGAAGATACGGATGAGGAGATTTCTAGGGCGTTGGAAGCGGGCGACAAGAGCTTGGTCAGGGGAAACATCAAGAACGGAATTTCTTATAGCAATCCGGTAGGTGCGAATGACAATGCGCCCAGGTACTCTTTGAGGTCCCACCATATAGAACAAGACCTCCTGGCTCCGACATCACAGGACAACTCCAAGTCAGAATTATCCAAGGCTGAGACCGCATCGAAGACACCTCTCCGACGCCCAGTTATCAAGCTAGGACCATGGCCAAACCAAGTGGTTGGGCGAAGCCTGAACCTGGCAGAGCTGAGCGTGATAGCTGGAATTATCCGAGATGGTGAGCCCTCGACATTAGACGATCCGTGGGCCCGTGAGGTACGCCGTGCTTTGGTCCCAGTGACTACTGCGTACCTACATGAGGAGAAATTTCCAGCTCGGAGATCACTCAGCGCAACCAACTTGAGCACAATCGCTCAAATAATCAAGTCTAATGGAATTAACGGTGTGCTGAGCCCGCGACAAAAGGGAACTATCTCAAAGATGCTAGATCACGCGATTAGGACTCGTGATGGGACAGAAGCAGCGACTGGTGTTCTTGTTCTACGGAACCCAAATTTTCGTCCACCAAAGAATGGACAACGGAACGACGAAGCTGCGCAGCATAGACCCAAACCTTCGCAGAGTCATGCGAGCAGTGCAGTGAAGGTAGCACCTAATCGGTCAATGCTAGAATCGGTTAGAGGCAAGGTATCTACTCGCGGCTCGCCTGTTCCAACGAGTCATACCAATTCAGACGGGATAGTTGAGAGCGTAGAAGAAGATTTGGTTCATGCTGTGGCCTCTGATTCGGCTACGACGGTTCAAAACGATCTTGATCCTTTTGAAGATACAGCCTTCGGTAAAGATATCGATGATTCTGGCCCGAACAAGAGAGCATATTCGAGGGAATCAGCAGCCACTGATCGAGCCAACACAAGTAATTGGTTCAGACGCCATCTACCCGCTCGGTCTCTCCCATTCTACTCTTCAAATTTCACAGAACGCAACCAGGTACCTGACATCTCCCGTCCGCACCCCTTGATGCCGATCCAAGTCATGGCCTGTTTCCGCCATCTGAATGAATGCCTGCAGAAGCTCTCCGTGCGACACTTCAAATACAAAATGTCCCTAGCGGACCAAAGATCGCTTAGCCTAGCAAGGGCTCAGGAGCTTGCACCGGAGTTGATTAGCTATGTGGGATATATTGCCGACGGCAGTCAGTACACGTGGGAGAGGCTCTTCACAGACGAGGTGTTTCGAGTTCCGCTGATGGTGGCGGTGCTTATGTGCGCGCTCGAGAGGTGGGTGTTTGATCAGACAATGTTTGGTGCTTCAAAGGAGGACGATGAATGGCTGTTGAAGCAGGAAGGAGAAGGATTGGAAGGCGGCTTGGACGGTGAGATGACTCTGTTCCGTTGTTGTGGCTATGCAGCTAACATTTCATTTCCTTGTAGCATTCCGCCGGAGTTGGCGCCGCGCTCGCAATGTACGGACGCTCTTGGGGAAGAGCAAACATTACCTTCCAGTCGACTATGTAGAACAGACTACACGATTATGCCACCGCATCACGAATCTGGTTAGTTTTCTCCTTCCCTCGGGATTCGACTCTCGTAGCTGGGCCCGAGAGTTCTCGCACATTGTCCAATGGACCGTCTGCCTACATCTTTCTCTACGTCTCTCACCGCTACAGCCGGAATATCTTGGTCAATGGTATGAGTTTGAACGTGTCTTCAAGATGGCACTCTTCAACGAGAGAAAACACCATCTGCTCAATCCAAAATGGATGATGGATACCGAGCATCATGGTGTTGAGCCGCACGATAGGGGTCAGCCACTAGTCAAGATCGCGGGAACGAGCGCGGTATACGTCCATATTCCCGGGCGGGGAGACGAGGAGGTCTTGAACGTCTCCGAGGGACAAGAGACATTCCCTTCGGATACCATGAAAGAGCGTGGGTATAGGTCGAGGCTCATTAGTGAGGCGCCTGTGTGGTGTGAGTGGACACCGAAGCGGTACCGATATTTCCCGGCAGATTCAGAGAAGAAGGAGCGGCTGGTGGGGGGACAAAGGCTAACGATGAGAGAGGCTGTTGCACTGTCGGCAAAGAAGGACAAGATTCTGAGGTCTGCAAACAGTCCATTTGCGTGGGATAACATGCAGCTCTCGCTGAAGCCGCTGGTGGGAGGTGCCTTTGCTATGGGTCTGTTAGGGTGTGCGGCCTACGCAGTGTTTCCTCCAGTCAGGGCCACGGTCAACAGAGGCCTTCAACGCGTGCTGACAGGGAGAATCTTCAAGAATAATCGAGGAGACCTTGGGAGGGGAAGTAGTCCCCTCCGTGCCAAGATTTCGGAGTTTTGGAACTGTGGATATTTGGGCAAGTGCCGGCCAGATGAGATCCCTCGAAGCTCCGTGGACCCTACAAAAGTTAATATCCGTGAAGAAATTGTCCAGACCTCTGCCCCACACTCTAGCTTTACAACCTCTGCGCCAACCGAAATATTTCCAACAGACCCGTCCACCGTCCTAAGCTCTTCCGCTGCTGCTGCTTCATCATCCGCATCAGCAACCGCTTCCTCAACCGCTTCAAAGGCAAACGCATATCTCCAAAATTTCAAAATTTTCGACATATTCGAGAACAGATCGAATTCTGCCACCACAACCTCTCCCGAGCAGATCCTCTCCTCCGCCTCGGATGAAGCGTCTCGATCCATCGAACGATCCTCAAGCGCGTACTTTAGCTCCCTTTCTAGCGCATCTTGCTCGTCTGCTTATGCGGCCATGACAGACTCCCTGTCCCATGCCTCGCAGAGCAAGGCTGCAGTGCCCTCCCAGGCTGTGGCTGAGTCGGCGGCTTCTTTTGCGGCGAAATGGGGGTAGAAAATGGAGAGTGGTCGGAAGAGAGCTTCAGAAGCATTGATGGAGGTGGAAGAGCTTACTAGGGCCGAGCAAAATCCCTAGTATTATAGTTTAGTAGAGCAAGCTCAGTAAGGAGTTTGAGACATGCGGAAGGCTATAGCTGGAAATATGGATGAGATGACAGAGTGATGTTCTTGAATGCTTGCAAATTTGACGCGACGGAATTGTCGGCATGAAGAAGGAAGTGTGACGTTCATGTCCAGCATAAATACTACATGTCCAAGCCTTTTGGCAATTTTGGAATTTCGTGTCCGGAACTGGAAACGTGAAAAGTGCCTAAGACGCTCACCTGCCAATCCTCATTCTTGCTTGGATACTCGAAGTAATCGGCAGTTTTTGCTTGCTGGATCTCGAAGACGAAATACGGCGCTTTCTTCCGTCTTAGTAGGTTTAAGCTTGGTTTTGGCTGGGATGTTCCATTCTTGAGAAACGGAATCCGTGACCTCACTTGGACAGTCACGTGACTATTACCGGGTAGCAACAATACGAAAACAAAAGAAGGAGCGAGCGTGCATCCTCTTACAGCCGTCCGAAGACTGCGCGGAGTTTTCACGGACAATAAGATTCTTGCTTGATACGCAAAACCTTCAGTCGGACTATCTAGGCAATTCGTGAAGTTGACCTGGAGCTTTATTTCATTGTTTGCCGGTGTTGAGTTGAGCGAACTGCGGCAAGATGCCTGCTTCACCGTCGTACGGGTGTCTTTGTTACACAGCTTCCAGAGCGTTGCGCAAGGCTTCTATGAAGCAATCCCCTCCGGTGTCGCTCTTCTGTACTGACAAACTCTACTTTGAACTGCTATGCATCATACCAACCTTTCTCGTGATACGTCTGAAACAGTCCACCATAGAGAATGGAAACCTCCATGTGTATTTTTTTCCAGAGGAAAATGCAATAAAGGCCAACAATGTACCTTCTCCCACGCATCTACCAAAACATGGCATCGAGAACAAGAGAGTCCACCAATGGCCCAAGGTAAATTTCAACGTGACTTCCGACCTTGCAAATTTTACGTCGAAGGATGTTGCCAACTAGGTGGTTCCTGTTCATACTCACACTCCACAGAAAATGAGCTGGCGCTTCAGCCAACATCGCGAACTAGTGATACGCGGTCTACGTTGTCATGCAAATTCTTTGCTCAAAGTAGATGTCATTTCGGCGTTTCTTGTCCTTATTCTCATGAAACGAAACACGAAGACGAACCTCTACAACCAGCTGCGAAGATTCAAGACTCTCGCTCTCTTATACCCTGCAAATTCTACAGTCAAGGCCAGTGCCAGCTTGGTGACTCTTGTTCGTACCTTCACCAGACAAGCACAGAAGGATCTGGGCAAGACCCTACCAGTCAGTCGCAGGTCCGTTGCCCTTGCAGTCAGGCTGCTTCAAACCCCATCACGGAGAAGAGCTTACATAAATATAGGAAACTCTAGAGCGCGATGATCCAGTTCGCACCTTGAGTGGCGCCACCGCCTATTTTGGCGACGGTGGTCAGACTCTGAAAATAGCCCTTGCTTCGGACTTCTCTGCCGTCCGACTGACGGACCTACCGGGTGGAAGCTCCCCTAAATCCATTGCAAACATGCTAAGAGGCTTGGGATTTGATGTGAGTCTGGACTCTGTAACTTCTTGCGTTCCCCAGAGTGGTTCAGCATACGTGAAAGTTGAAGATCCTTCATTTGCAGGAAGACTCTCCTCTCTGCTACAGGACAACATGACTCTAGACTCAGCAACTCAGTTCAAAGCTACGCCTTGCACTATCTTGTCGCGGTCTCCCACAGGCGCTTCTGGAATTGATTCCAAGAAGGTTCATTGTTCCTGGCACAAGGCGACCCGGACCGCCTGGTTGAATTTCGGAAAGGGAGATATCGCAGAAAGAGTCAGTACCAACTTTGGTGACGGCCGGTATCGTATCCTTGGAGAGAGAGTAAAATCTAGTGCTCCGAAGCATTGTACACCTCCCACTAATCGCCGAGGTCGTGTCCTCGATACGTCGTTCAATCCCAGAGCTTGGACAATCGTCTTGACTGATATCCCTGCAAATGCAACGAAAGTAGATGTCGACGATGCAATAAAGATGCCGTTTGATAAACCGCGCCACATCGAAATGGGCTCCGTTGGAGATGTACAGGACGATGAAGTGGCTTACACAGTTGTTAAATCTCAACTGACTGCAATCGGGCCTCTTGAATGGTGGGAAAGCAAGGTGGAAACAACAGGCAAGCGCTCGAAAGCAAAAGCTCGTTTTATAGAAGAGTCAGATGCTCAGGCAGCCGCTACTTCATTGAATGGCAAATCTATCGCGGCGCTAAACAACAGAAAGTTGACAGTCACTCTGGTCTATACTTCAAAATTCAAGATCACAACGACCATACATGATGCTGTGCAGGCTGATATCGACAAAGCTTGTAAGAATTGGGCGGAAGAATATGTTTATCTTACTGCATACCGCAATACAGATCTCTGTAAGAAGTTCACTGTGCTCAAGATCGAAGGGGAATCTTTTGAGGCAGTTTCTAGAGCAAAGCGTTCTCTAGATCAACTTCTACAAGGTAATGTCGCGATGGATGGTGAATCGCCTCTCTGGAGTCAGTCCTTAAACAGCAATGGACCAACTTTTTTGAAATTGAAGCAAATCCAGCGCGATGTTGGCGTTGTTATCCATCGCAACAAACGTCTCTCGCAACTCTCAATCTATGGCTCGGTAGAGAGATGCGGAGAGGCTGAGCGTCAACTCCAAGCATTGATTGCAGCAGAATCACAAGAAGTCCGCACGATAGACCTCTCATCTCATGAATTTTCGTGGGCCCTCAATGGCGGGTTCAGGGCTATCGTTGCTGCCCTTGGCGAGGACAAAGCCGCCTTCGATATCGTCTCGAAACCGAAAAAGATCAGAATCACTAGCTCACAGCAAGATCACGATACCGCCCTAGCTATTCTGAACGGCCAAAAAAAGGACACCGCGCCAAAGCTCGCCATCCCTTCCGACTGCGCCGTCTGCTACACCGAAGCCGAGAACCCCATCCGCACCTCCTGCGACCACATCTACTGCCTCGACTGCTTCGAGAACCTCTGCGCCGCCGGCGACACGTCCACCGACAACAAGGACTTTCTCATCCGTTGCTGCGCCGCCTCTGCAGCGGGGACCTCATGCAACGCCATTCTCTCCCTCCCGGAACTCCGCGAACACCTCTCTTCCGCCGCCTTCGAGCACGTCCTCTCCGCCTCGTTCCACTCACACGTCCGCCGCCGCCCCAACACCTTCCGCTACTGCCCCAGCCCGGACTGCGGCCACGTGTACCGCGTCGCGGACCGCCCGGCGCAGAACTGGTGCAGCGGCGGCTGCGGGGCCGTGACGTGTCGCTGCTGCCACAATGCCTACCGGGGATCGACGTGCGCAGAGCACAGGGACCACGCGACCGGGGGTTATAAGATGCTGGAGAGGTATAAGAAGGAGCATGGGGTCAAGGACTGTCCGCGGTGCGGGACGGCGATGGAGAAGACGGAGGGGTGTGATCATATGGTCTGCAAGGGGTGTGGGGTGCACATCTGCTGGGTTTGCCTGAAAACTTTTGAGGCGAGTGGGCCGTGCTATGAGCATATGCGGCAGAAGCATGGGGGGATTGGGCTGGATTATTTGGGAGAGCTGTTTGGGCGGTGATGGTTGAGAGTGTGCTGAATGCCAAAGGGGGATTTGTATGTGGAGATGCGAAATTTAATGGTGTATGCCAGAGAACAATGAGGATGTACCGGAAAATTCATAGTGAACAGCTCTTGTGAGCAATAGACTGCTTTGTTATTACAATATCATATACAGTCAAGATACGTCTATCAAGACAGCAAGCTATACAGTAACCGCATCACCACTACCTCTCTCTCTCCATCTACCCGGTCTTACCAGCATGCTCCTCCCCCCGACTCCCGCTCCGCGCGCCCGTCTCAACATGATCAACAACGCCCTTCTCCTCCTCCATCATCCGCTCCACATCCACTGCGCGCTTGTCCGCGTCGATCGTGCCGAAGAGCACGTCCATGCTCTCGAGCGTGCGGCCCTTGGTCTCCTTGATGAAGAAGAAGACGAAGAGGAAGTTGCCGAAGCAGAAGCAGCCGAACATGATGAAGGTGCGCCAGCCGATGTGGTTGATGCTGGGGATTAGGGTTAGCTGGGGTGATCTGCATGCGAGGTTGGGGGTAAAGGGGGGGGGGCTTACGCGTTAGGGGTGATCTCGGTGATGACAAAGTTGAAGAGCCACTAGGTAAGATGGTCAGCAACAGAGGAGTGAGAGGAGAGAAGAAAAATTGGAGTCGACTTTTGACAGGTTAAGCGGTTTGCAACGTACCTGGGTGGCAGCGGCCATTCCGACACCATAAGCTCGCAGACGGTTGGGGAAGATTTCGGAGACGTAGACCTAGATATTGTAAGTTGCGGAATGAGGCTACAGATCTTCACTCCAAACTCACCCAAGGAACAGGACCCCACGACGCTGAGTACCCGATAACGTACAGGTAAATCATGACAACCATAGCGATTGACGCATGCGAGATGGTGTCCGATTTCGTGTTCGGCGGATGGTTGTGGAGGACTCCACCGATGATGAACATCATTGTCATCATCCAGAGCGCACCAGCGACCAAAGACCAACGCCGTCCGAACCTTTCTATGCCAATCCATAGGAAGATACCTGTCGCGATGACTTTGACGGTGCCGTAAACGCCGGTGGCGAACAGTGAGGAGTTGGTCTTGGACACGCCCACCGTTTGGAAAATCTGCGGCGCGTAGTAGCCGATACTGTTTGTTCCGGAGAATTGCTGGCAGAACATAAGGGCAAAGCCGGTGAGGAAACGGTAGCGGACGCCTGGCTGGAGACATTCTTTCCAAGTGACACCTTCGGTCATATTCAACTCCTCTTCAACGGCAGCGCGGATCTCAGCGAGCTCGTGGATAACCTCTGGGTCGTGGAGATCAGTATTGCGGATGTATGAGAGAGAGGCAAGGGCTTCTTCGTGACGGCCTTGCTTGGTGAGCCAACGGGGTGACTCTTTCAGGAAGAAGAGGCCGATAAACATCAGACCACCCGGGATAAGTTGGATCGCGACAGGAACGCGCCATTGCTTGGTACTTTGGGCGATTCGTTGGCCGACACCGTAGTCGAGCCAGTAGGCGAAAGTGCTTCCGATGACAAGGAATTCTTGGAAGAGTCCGGCGATTCGGCCGCGGACTTTAGCGGGGCAATTCTCAGACCTAGAGAGTATTTGTCAGTGACTGTATCAGGAGCTCTGGAGGCCTGCGGCAAGAAACGTACACGAAAACAGGTGTGATGCTGGACATCCCACCAATGCCTAAGCCTGCAATGACCCGACCTCCATAGATCTGGCCAAGTGAATGATGAGCGCCAGTCTGGATGGCAGCACCAATGAGGAAGATGACGGAGAAGAACATAAGTGAATATCGACGGCCAAAATGATCATTGAGGAAGGCGGCTCCAATGGCACCGAAAAAGCATCCCGCTGTGAGCAAGGAAACCACGTTTGACGCAGCATGAGCATTCACTTTGCTTGAAAATCCTGACTTGTCTGTGGGTAGGCCAAAATCTTTCTGGAAGCTTTTCAGGGCCAACACACTGCCCATGACGCCCGTGTCATAGCCTGTGACTCGGTGAGCATATCGTCGCCTCTCCGAAGAAAAGAAACATACCAAACAGCAATGATCCCAGGTACGCCACCGCAGTGAGCATGTAGACCCGGTAGTTCTTGAAAGGACCTGTGCGAGCCATTTCGACTATACTTTTGATCCTGTCTTCGCGAGTAAAGAGCTGTGAGAAAATTCTAGGACCCTGAACCCCCAGAAATGCTGGTCCGCCCAGGCGGGACAAGCCAATGTATAAAAGCTTGGTGGAGCTTGTCGTTTCGCGGGGTGATTACCAGGGACTCGCTTATGGAGCCGGGGGGAAGATGCGGAGGAATCAATTCTCCACCAATGAAAAATAAGAGGCCGCTTGTGTTTCGGCACCATAGCGCATGGCGATTGGTGATCCAGGCACGGTTTCAGCGGCACAGTAATTGCCATGACTAGACGATCGAGGCTCTATGATGAGTTGGTCTAGCTCTGGATCATCCTAACGCCTGGTCCTGCATGTCGGCTAGTATCATGACGGAACCGGTCGCGTAAGAAAAGATGAAAAGGCGCGCTTGAATGAAGAGTATTGGTATGAGTGCTTCAATCGCGATATAGTCCTCGCATTGATGCCGTGCTTAAAAATTCTGCACCGCGTGAAGATTTTTGTAGCGGAACTAATTGACGGCTTCGCAGTAGAACTGCCAAAAAGGGAAATAGCCCTCGTACCCAATCTTTTACCCTCCTAAAAACACGTGACTTTAGGCTAGGAGCCTAAACAACACCCGTTCAGAAGCAGAAACGGCGTCTTTCGAATATTCAACGAATGGGCTGTTGGTCTCATAATTTCTGAGCTGTGAAGATTATCATACCACGTGTGATAATGGTAACGCTGTTTGAATTGGCCTATTGAGCCAGGTCAAAAAAATGCGGTACTTAATCACCATCCCCATGCTTCTGGAAATGACACTGTCACACGTTGCTTACCATGATAAGAGGGAAAGGGAAACTGTAGGGAACAGGGTCTTTAGCTTCTGACCTTCACCGGCACAGACACTTAAACCACCGTCTTTCATGCTACTGTGCATTCTAACACATGTAGTTTGGTTCACCTTCTTATTGCAATTTTGATCAACTTCGGCGGATTTGGTACTGTGGCCAAAGCCTAGTGAGATACTTTGCTCTGCCCCACAACATAAAATTCTTGGTGCAATATACGTTTGCAGGCTACGGGGAAAGCAGCACTAAGGCCCTTCTCAGAGCTCCAGACAAGGAACGAGCCACACAATAAGCAGGAGTAGACGGCAACGGGCAGCGTTAGCTGAGTATGCGAAAAGGTTAAATCGTGTCCACCGGACGGTCGGTTGGGATATCCGCTTATAACTTGGAGCGTCATTGAGTTTTGAGGTCGGATTAGCTCATTACGGAGAGACCTATGTCGACGCAATGGCAAAGGATCTGATGAAATAGAGGGAAAGCAAAGAACATCCAGATATGTCATGGATTAATTCTCGGCGCTCGTATCTCAATGTTGCAAAAAGTGTAGCTTTGGAGTGGTAAGTCAAGTCGGACATCACTTTGATAGAGAGCAAATGGCGAGCGCCAAGGTAAGCAGGAACTAAAGACGAGGAGCCGATGACTCACGACGGTCGGGAGCTTGTTAGGGCTGAGAAGCTTCATGGTGATAGTTTAACGTGCTTTAGCAATGCAGAGGGGATTGAACAGCATGGCCACCCACGTCTTCCAGTGCTGGCGGAGGTGCTTCGAGGGTGAGCCTCAGTCGCTCAAGCCATTTTATCATGGTTTCTCCCTCCGCATTCACGGCGCCATCAGATCGCATCGACCACCCCGGTCCATGCACCTCAAGAAAGTCATGCTTTAGACAGCCTCCGGCGAGCGGATAAGTAAGCTTTTGATACTCCTCCAAACATCCAATACATAGGTCAATATCGGGGCAAAGCTCGCACACCAGTCGTGTGGATTCAAGAGGACAGCGGCCACAAAGATCGCATTGGACGCTTGCATGCCAGAGCTTGTCTTCGGACTCAAAAATTCGACATTGACAAGCAACGATAGCATCCCTAAGAAATCCAAGATGCATTAAAGATCTTTCTAGAATAGACATCGATACATTAAAGACTATTGGATCAGTTTGAGTCTTTTGGTTACGTAGGAGATCGTGTATCCGGGTGAGTACTCGCCCGCGTAAGTCAAATGCATGGTCGTTTAATGGAAGGCTCGTCAGTACTGGAAACAGGCACCCGATCTCTTCTCGTATAGACGGCACACGTCTCACGTAGTCATAAGGACGTTGACCGTAACAATCAGGGAGATATATATCCGCTTTCTTGAGTACCAATTCCTTGATCATATCACATGCGCTGAGTTTGATAGCATAATGCAGTGGCGTACGTCCGAAAAAATCAGCAACATTGGGAGACGCTCCCATTTTCAGCAGACAAGTCACAACAACAATGTGACGACTAATAACTGCTAGATTAAGAGGGGTACGTCCCTCTTCGTCTACAGAATTAAGATCAATTCCGTTCAAGTTCGTTAGTGCTTCAGTCACATTATCTCTTCCGCTGTGAGCAGCGTCATGGAGCGCGGTACTTCCGAACTCATCGCGAGCGTTGACATCAGCCCCATGCTCGCAAAGCAGGTTCATTGTAGCCATATCCTTAGCGTAATGCAGTGAGGTACGGCCTTTTGCATCTACACATGATGCATCTACATTCGATACATTTAATGCAGGTTGAAGCAGAAGTGCCGTCTTCGCCGCAGCTTGAAATCTGCTCATAGCTGCATAATGTAAGGTGGACCTGCCTCGCTTATCTGTTGCCGTTATATCAGCACACCGGTCTAATAGGTAGCATACAGCGTCAAGCCGACCATGCTTCAGAGCGACGTGGAGAGGCGTAGCCCCAGTTCCACTTTTCGTCTCCAAACATGCACCCGACTCTGTTAACAGTGTCGCGATCTCCGGGGAAAATAAGTCTGCCTTTACAGCTCGATGCAACGCGAACTCTTTTATTTTCTGCCCTTCGGGCATCACGTTTGCCCCTCTGTCTAGGAGTGATTGTACTACCAACCTGTTGCCAGAGTAGACAGCGTCCAGGAGAGGCGTACCGCCAACATTGTTTACGGTATTGACTTCGACGTTATGTTGTTCCAGCAACAAAGGGATGATTGATGATGTGTTGTCGATCATTATAGCCCAATGGAGAACCGTGCAGCCACGTCCGTCGCGTATATTTGTCGCAATATCCCGTCGTGATAGCAAAAGCCGGACGATTTCGGTGTACCCAAAAGCTGCAGCGTAAGACAGTGCCGTCCAAGTCTCTCCGTCTTGCAAATTGACTTCAATATCACTTGAAGCAAGCAATATCCGCGTCATCGAGGGATTGTTAAAGATAGCGGCCCACATGAGGGCAGTCTTTCCCTTGCTATCCTTGCTGTTGATCGATGGATTTTCCTTCAGTAATAGCTCGGCAATTTGAGGTATGGGAAAATACGTTATCATATGTATAGCAGTTACTTCCTGCGTCCAACCAATATCTACGTGCTTTCTCACCATAACGTGAGCCGCAAAGTGTCGAAGCCTGTCACAATTTAAAAATGCAAGCACTTCTTTTTTGGTATTTGGTGTGGAACTTCGAGACAAGTGGAATCCCCACTTGCAAGCGGCATAATCAAGAAACCTGTATTGAAAGACGGCTTGCTCGATCTCTATATTGGAACACTTTTCCACTGTAAACGCATCCATTGACAAGTAAGCCAAGCAGCTAGTTAGAAGTTTTTCATCACCGTTCGGGAGCCATTCTTCCCGAATCACCTGGAGGTATTCTAGTGCTGTTTTGTGGACCAGTCGGATCGCGTGACTTTTTAGGTCGACAGTAACAAGTCCGGCGCAAACTGAGACTAATTGATCCTTCTTGACGACTTCCTCTTCGTGATTGATATGGCGCATTCCTGGTTCTATAGCTATTGCTTCTTGAAGCTCGTCAATTTGGAGTTCTCTTTCCGCGTACAAGATCCAGTACAGGACCTTATGTGCCAATACTCGACGCCCCGGCGCCTGCTGGTCTATCCGACTTCTTATGCTCGCATACGCTGTTTTTAGAGCATTCGCGCCACAAGATAGATTAGCAAGTGTATTTCGGATAGCCTTCGCCGTCATCTTGTCCTCAAGTGAGTCAAATAACAATCTGGCCAGTAGAAATCTGCAAAGTAGTGAGCATCTTTTATCGCATCCAAGTCTAGAAAATTCATACATTCCGTCTGACACCTGCAAAATTCTTTCAACAATGTCACTTTGAAGTTGCAAGGTTTCAGGACCGAGACTTTCTAATGCAGGAAGTTGAGCTCTCAGATACGTACCGACATCTTGGTTCATGGCGCGGATCTCAGTCTTCGCATCTTCCGGAAAACGTCGGGTGATCTCGGGGATACTGCGGCTCGTTAAGAAAAAGTTGACGTTGTTGTGTCGTTGCTGCTCTAAGCAGCGAAGCTCGTCTAGTAATTTGGTGCGCTCGGTCGAGCTAGGGAACTCATCGAGACCATCAATAATGAGGAAAACCCTGTCATAATTGCCAGTAAGCGCATTCATCAGTGCTTTCAATTCACTCTCGAGCGGGTGAGTGTGCCGGTCTTCGTGTTTGTGATAGATATCCTCGATTTCTTTTGGTACCGAAGACTGTTCCTGGAAGAGCTGACGTACTAAGCTTGCTAATATGAAACGGCAGGTCTGCTCATCTGGCCGATTGAAATTGCAGAAGTGATAGATCACGACACTCTCTTTCTTGAGGTCAAAGTAGTAACGTAAGTCTTCGACAACGGTAGCTGCCATTACCGACTTTCCAGATCCGGGTGCCCCATAGCAGAGAAGGGCAGAGCCTCTTGTTTGACGCCAGGTACGGTAAGGTGACGATTTAAGAAACCAATTGTTTGTGCCGACGTGTCTCCGAGCAAGATAGTCATTTTGATGGGCAGCAAAATTCACTGGAGCGAGCCAATCTGCTATGAGG
This sequence comes from Pyrenula massariospora, assembly GCA_021030905.1. Classification (NCBI taxonomy): domain Eukaryota; kingdom Fungi; phylum Ascomycota; class Eurotiomycetes; order Pyrenulales; family Pyrenulaceae; genus Pyrenula; species Pyrenula massariospora. Next base: position 539,131 of record JAGFMI010000006.1, read on the forward strand.
CTCTTCTTGCGGGCTTCTTCGCTCTCAGATAATGTAATCACTTTATCATATGTCGTAGAAACCTTGTCACTGATCGGACGTCAGTGGTGTGCCACAAGGACGTCGAACAGCTTACAGAAGTATCGTATTATAGACTACATTTAAGGCGCTGACCGCAGATCCGAGTCTGTCCCTTTGATGTCGAACTGCTTCCGAATCAAGTTGAAGACGATGCCAATCGGTTTTCAGTCGTTGTTTCAGTCTTTGTGATTGACTTTGCGGGTGATTTTGATCTTTTTGGAGTGCCGAGTGCTTCTGAATGCTCGCCTCGAGGGCATGAAGAGAATCTGAGCAATTCCTGCCGACTCGTTCGAGATCTTGTTGATGATGGGGCTTCAGCTGGCCTCTGGCGACCAAATCCGCGACTCTGCCTAGTGTACTCGAAAGATTTTCGGCCCTAATTTTTTTTTAAAAAATTTGTCACGGTCCTTGGTATTCATTATCGAACGTACTCAGAACATATAGACTTGTATTCGATCGGAGCATCTTCCCATCTACCCCGTACGTGTTGGGCCAAATCAATGGCAGCTCTCAAGTCACCAATGGAAAAGCCGAAGCTCATCGCGCTTTCCGACGTTCACATCATCGCACAAGGACGTCAAAAATGTTAAGGACGTCAAAAATGTTAAGGACGTCAAAAATGTTGCTGACAGTTCAGAATACGTGCTCAGATTGAAAAAGCGGGGATTCCATCATTTGCAGCTCGCAGACCATTTCAGTATGCCGCGAAATTTCGCATCAAGTATCAGGCTGCCAACTTTAAGGTTGGTCAAGCAGCTGCATGAGCGCTAGCACTCTCACACTCGTGCGGCTGCAATCTGCAGATAAGATTGCAGTAGAAGCCTGTGGTCCACACGTAGCAAAATGATCATACACCGCAACGCTGACTGCAATTCACACCAACAAATCTGCACCTCTGCTACTGATGATATTGTTGGTGGATGATGAGATTTATCGCGGAAGAAAAGGCTGATGGCTCCAATTCCTCCACCGTACTTTGCGCGGTGAGGCTAAACCTCGAAAGAGCTTGAGGCCGCTGCCAAGCCGTTCTCTCCATCCTTATCCAGGCCTCCCAACGTTTTGCGTAAAATTAATGGCAGCTGACAGCGGGTTCTGCTCTCTTCGATTTGGATCTCGAGGCTCTTTCTTCGAATCCGACACATTCCAAGTGATGTTTCAACAGGCAGCGGGTCCGCTTCAGATCTGCTTTGGGACAAAGTCTTCCTACTGACAGACGACCGGTAGCAGGGCTAGAGCTTACATTCTTCCTCAACAAGCTGGCATAGGACGATCTATCATAGGTAGGAAGATACTAACGTGGGAATGAACGAGGCATCCGAGTGCTGGCTTACTCCAATTCCCAGCAGCAGTGACACCGCTACGGCTTTCATCAATGGCGGAAGTCCTGCCGTGCACCATTGCTTCCCAATCTTTATTCTGGGGGCAGGATCGCGCTGCTCTTGCTGCCACGTCTCTCTTCACACGGCGATTCACGATGGCCCTTGCGCGGTCTGGGAGAGCAAGAAGTGGCCTATTACTTCTGTACTAGGTATTCGTGAAACGCTTGTGTACGTGTAACACTTAGGGGCTCACGTGTTGTCATATTTATGCTGTACGTCCCATGTGGGTATACTGTCAGGCCAGCATAATCTCCTATCAAAATACGCATCATGAGGTCATACACTGTGTCTAGTACGATCGTCCATTCCTGGCTTATTCTTATCAGTTCGGGGGCCCATCGTTATAAGTCTCCCCTTAGTCTTCGGACTGATTGATGAGCACTGCTCCCTAAGGGCATTCTGAAAATACAAATTTGTTGACCGCTTCCTTCCAATTCTCGCCATCGAACATACCCAATCTATTCCTCGATCCGCTTTGTTTAAACTCCCACAAGTCCTTTTTGAAAGCAAAGTGAGAGCCGAATGAAATCACATCGACGATCTACTATACTAGCAGCAAACAGTTAAAAGACCATTACGCCAGGTGTATCCCCAGAGTCTGAAGGGTGCTCTGCTTATTTACACGACCGACAACTTCCACATTTGCGAATGGCCAAGACACTCGACAAAGATGATGACAACCGTGCTATTGTTTCCGCAAGCGACCGCGATACGAACAACTTGGCTAATGCACCAGCTCATAGTCTCAAGAGGAAAACGTCCGCTCTTGCACAAGACTCAGTTCATCCGTCAATTGACGCTTGGTTCTTTCCGGCCGAAATTGAGGATGATCTGAAGGGCATCAAACTCCCGGAGAGAGTGATCGGTGAAACGCTCGCCTGTGCCTGGGAGTACACAAGATGCGTGATACCCACCTATACTAATTGGGAACGCTATATCGCCTTCGCTCGTATCATTGTCATTGGGATAGTCGCAGAATTTCGTGGTGGACTTGTGGACGTGAGCGCTGGTGACAGCATACTTGGGTACGACCTCAAAGAATTACTTGATATAGTATTTGCAGGAACTCCAGCCCATGAAGAGATGGCACGCGAGTACAGAACCTTTCTGCTCATCACTTCAGACAAATGCAGCTCTAGGCGCGACTCGGACTTATTCCGTCGATACGTAAATGCGCTCGCTCAATCTCCCAAGCAGTGGTTCCGACTACGCGATTGCGATGCTCTGTTACGTTTCACAATTGCGGCTGCGCTCGCGTGCAACGATTTTGACGATGTTTGGTTCAACGAGGACGAACTGCAAATCTTAGCTGAGCTCGGCGACACACTTTACGATGCAGTTGCCTTTCATAAGCATCGCGCAGAAGGAGAAACCAATAGCACCTTCGCCTACGTCGGTGAAGAACCACGCAAAGAATCCTTTCGCCGTTGTCGCGAGGTTCTCTGGGCCCTGGACGTTGCATGGGCACGTTCACCCGCGCACCGATGTGCTCTCAACTTTCTGCGGCCTTTTGGTGGCCCGATTCATATCATGATGCGACGGTACCGTTTTGTTGAGGACGGTTTAACTGTTGGAAAGCCCGAAACCGAAGACATTGTTGACCAGACCCGCCTGAATTTCAAGCTTTGGAACCGGATTGACGTGACGGAAAATTTTGTTCATGATACGCGCTATCCAGACGCCATCGCACAGCGCGATAAATTAATGTTTCCAGGACTCGCGGATATGCTGGAAAGCAACACCGCCGGAGATTGTGACCAATGTCGTTATCGCCTTTCCTACGGCGCAAAGACATCCGGTCAATTTGGAGGAGTTCAACTTTGTCAGGGCTGCAGAGCGACATGGCAGAAATATGTTGTAGACTTTCCAGCGCGAGCTGCAGACGTCTTCCCTGTCCTTCGGAAGTATCGACCTACCTCAAATGACTCGAAGCATGCAGCGCAGGCCGGCAGTCATGGCAACGTCCATTACGTAGCAAACAGTCTAATCTGCGACGTTGGCAGAGCTAAGATGCGGCGTCTTTCGCGAGCCTTCATTGAGTAAAACTGTTTCCGGCGGTGGAGTGTCCCTTGCACGTCCTCGCTTACCTTACCTCTAGGTCTTATTCAGATTGTCGGCCAGGGATGGGAAATGTGATAGTTGGGGACTAGTTCCGAAGTAGCTCTTATTATGAATATTAAAGCCCTTCTTAATATTTTTCTAACGCCACATCATGTGATTTACACGTGAGGGACGCCATGCTGACAAAAAATGCGGGTAAGATTCAGACTTCGTGTCGATCAGGCACTTTGTACGGTCCGATGAAACTTGGACCGCGAGGCTACGATTCAAATTGCGAATAGAAAAGCAAGTAACGCTTGTGATTCACTATCTTCTTTGTACTATGAATTGTCAAAAAAGTTTGGCATTTTATGTCAAGCATCGATCACCGAAATCATCACTTCAATGCCAGCAGAAGCTGGAGACTGTCAATTATTACTTTCACGCCGTTTAGATGTTCCCATATTATTCATTCTATGCCCAAAGCCTCTTGATGGTGGCTGCTACCTTTCTGAAATCTCTCCATAGAGCAGATTTCTAGTATGGTGCTCTAACATTTTAGTCTTTCTTGCGAGAACTTCCTGCTATCAAGAGCACACAACTGGCCCCTCAACTCTATTCCCAAGTCTCCGGCGGAGCCCACCATCTCAGTCCTTCTTACCTTCGCTCTTTATCATGTCATTAGCCCATCCTTCTGCTGGTGCCGACGCTAGCACTTGCTCGAGCCTTTCCTCACTTCCTTCTCCAAGCAATGATTCCTCTAAACAGTAAGAGGTACAGTTCATGGTCTCCTGTGATGATGTGAATGTAAGGCCCTCGGCTCGTGAAATTCTCCCACGCTTGTATCCAAAGACATTGAATTCTTCGTCATGCTTCCCTCCAGTGCGAGCGTCACTGTTCTTCGCCGCCCGATGAAACTACGCCGCAGAGAATACGTACATGGATGCCTTGGCTCCCTACTGCGTCCCGGGTGACATGATGACCATTATATTAGATTTCGAACACTCATAGATTCTGACGTTCTAGCAAAGAATCAGAGATCAATAGAGAAGTCTCTAGATCAGATAATTTTATTGCCAACAGGCAGATAGCCGTCGCGCAAGGGGTTGGGTCATTACTGTGATCTGAATCTAGAGCTGCCTAGCGTGAAGGAGAGTCTGGCGATCATTGGGCTCAAGGTTCAGCTGAGGGAAAGGAACATGCACGTTTTCGGGCATATTCGGCGCTAGGGCGAGCTTGTTGCATTGATTGCTAATATGGAATGGGATGGTGTGTTATCTGGAATCAGAGGGCTCACCTTTTTTACGTCCATCTCCGAGGCAGAAGCCGGTGTTGTGGACGCGCTAATTCAGAAATTATCCAAGCGTCGATCTATCGGGATTTATGATGTACATATGCACAAGATCATCCTTACCCGGTGTCGGGATTGGCAGGCCGGCAGCCTTGGATCTGGGGAGGCGTTTCTCCAAACCTTTTGCAGCCAGTGTCCGGCCGTGGCGGTTTTTGAGATCTCAAGTGGGCTGATAGATGAACGCTGACAAGTCTAGATGCTTTAGCGCTGCTTAAATTGAATTAAAGCATGCATTGGAAAGCTCGTAGCTCAGCCGGCAACGTATGAAGATAGATTGAACACGAATGGGTGGTTGTAGGTCACAGAACCGTTCAGCGTGCTTTGATCAGCACAAAAGGGCGCATTTCGATCTATAAATTCGTCCGTCGTAAATCCCTTCACATCCTCTCTTCTATACTGTCGTGACGTCTCAATAACCTCTTAGAACAATTTCATTAAACGCAATATGGCTCGCCTTCCGCCGATCCCGCCGGCAGAGCTCACGCCAGAGCAAAGGCCCATGTATGAAGCAATGAGCAAAGCTCGCACCGAAGGCGAGCCGTTCAAACTCAAAGATGAGAACGGCGCTTTCCTCGGACCTTTCGGCGTCCTGCTGTAAGTCCCCTGGGACCTCACCATTCTCTCTACCTCCCCGCACATACCCTCCACACTCATCTTTCAATCCCCTCACTCCACGATACCTCCCAATCCTCCACTACTCTTCCTCCACCATGCCCAGTTAACCAAACCCCGCCCCCAGATACACACCTTCTCTCACCCCAATCTTCCTCACCCTCCACCACACCATCTCCTCCCACCCCTCCTGCCCCGCCCCCCGACCCCGTGAACTCCTCATAACCTTCACCACCGCGCACGCCCAATCCGCGTATCCCTTCTATGCGCATTCGTCCCTCTGCCTAGCCCACGACTACCTCTCGCAGCCGCAGGTGGACGACGCGTGGGCGGGGACGATGCCGGACGGGTTGGACGCGGAGGGGTCGTTGTGCTGGGCGGTGGTGAGGGGGTTGGCGGGGCGGAAGGGGAGGTTGGAGGATGGGGTTTGGGAGGGGATGGAGGGGAGGTGGGGGAGGGAAGGGGCGGCGTGTGCGGGGCATTTGGTTGGAGCTTATTTGTACGTGGTTCGTTCAGTTTGGTGCTAATGGTACTGGGGAGCGATGGCGTGGATGGCTGACCTTTGGGTTATTTTAGGTATGCTGGGGTCCTTTGTAATATGGCGGGGGCGGAGGTTCCGCCGTGATAGGCCTGTGGAAGTAGAAATAGGGTAAAGGGGCCGGAGATGCGGGAATTATAGAGCCTTCATTTTCCCGCAGTTTATGCTAGAGTACCTGTAGGAATCCCCGGAAATACACCGCGATGGACCACGATGACAATTGAGATGCCTTCATCTTTACTTTGTATAATGACTTTAAGGGAACAGACTTTAAGCCTTAGCCCCGCCTTACTGTGAGAGTGGCACGTCCACCATTAACTAGTTTCTCTTTTCAGGAACTACGGCTCCCGTGCACCTTGTACCCCGAATTGCAAGAACATTTTTTGGCACGTATCCTCCGAGGCAGATACTTCAACTCAAGCTCAATCATACCTTCCTCCGCCGATTGAAGCTTAACGCATTCAACCCGAAGGCGTCAACTATACGTCATATCTTCAGGAGGGGAGACGCCGTACATTGTCGCAAGCACCATTAAAGCAACCCAGCGTTCCGAAATGGCCGCAACTCTGTCTTCCTTACACCAGCAGGACTAGTAAAAGCTGAGTGTGTGGAAGGGACCATGGTCAAATATCATGACGGTTAGCTCATATATACCAATCGCCTTGAGACGACTATAGCCGACCCGGGGACTGTCCACTGCGTCATAACAAAGTGGCTGTAGTCCAGCTGAGTACAGATACTCACGTACCTTATGCATAACATATCGGGTATCTGCATATACGAAGTCGAATAGCAAAGGCCCTAGACACTGACTTCACACATGCACCTTCCATCGAAACCCGGTCTGAGCAAGCCGGCCAGCGATAAGTATGAGTCCTCCGCAAATCATCACTGTTCCACCGAATGCCTGCGCCCAAAGGTAGTTCCCGTGGTTTGCTTCCACAAGCGAACCTCCAATGGGCGGACCACTTAAAGTTGCGAAACTCACAATTGTAAGGACCATACCTAGGCGCGTTCCAACCTTGGTCGGATCAGTCGTGAAACTTGCTGATGAAGACAAGAACAACGCTTGATCAGCACCTGCAAAGAAGCCGTAGACTGCTACCCACGGCCATAGGCCAGTCGCGTTGCCGACGGCAATCCAAGCAAATTGTAAAACCCCAGTTAACAAAATGCAGGGCACAATAACGTTCACCGGTCCAAAGTATCGATCAGCAAGTAGTGCGGGAGCAATGCGTCCAGGAACGCCAAGACCATTGATCAGCATTATCAAGCTGAACGAAGTGCTGTCAGAGACGTTGATAACGTTCAAACCAAATGGACGGACATAGTAATAGGCAAAAAAGAGGTCCCAGAAGCCGAGAAAAATACCAAGGCAAAATAGCGAAAATGGCCACTCGCAGAAAGCTTTCCATTCAACAAGAGGTCCGGCTGTTCGAGGACGCACGCACGTCTTTGAGAATGTAAATGCAGAAACCGCATTGAAGAGCATCACAAATCCCATGCACCTAATCGTCCAAGGTGCGCCAATCTTCTCAATCAGTGTTCGAGCCATCGCTGGGAAAACCATGCCTCCGGTGGCACCACCACATGCCACAAGAGACATGGCAAAAGCACGTCGATTGGGTGGAAAATAAGTAGACACAACTGCGACTGCAGGGCAGAAGACAAGACCATTTCCGATGCCTTGGCATACGCCTTGAGCAAGGAATAATTGCCAGTAGGTGTTCGCAAAAGAAGTTAAGAAAACACCTGCAAGCTGTAATAGGAGCCCGACAAAAAGGATATGGCGGTAGTAACCTGCGTCCAGAGCTCTGCCTGAGAAAGCACCAACGAAATAGAGAAGAAAGAGCTCAGCAGTGCCCACCCAAGAAGTCTTTGACGCAGGATATCCATGGACGTCCGTATAGTATTCTTGGAAGATCCCAAATGAAAGCATGTAACCAAATGTATTAAAATTGACGAGATGGCTCATAAGGACTTGGGTCCAAGCTGCAGCCCCATGTCCCTTGGTGGCGGACAGGGTTGCATGGGGAACGAGGTCGGTGATACTGGTATCGACCAGAACACTCCCAATGGTCCCAGGATATGCCGTTCCATTGCTGACATGTTTTTGCTCATCAAAGAGTGACCCATTATTTGGTACAATGACTGTGATCTCTCCTTGCCTGTCATCCCTGGCAGACATGAAAGGTGTCAGACGAGGCTGGGTGACAGAAATCGTGGCCGATCGAGATTGGCTTCTAGCTGGGTGTCAGAAATCGAGACGCGTCTGACTGTCGTTACTGGCGCCTGCCCGGGGTATATTGAATGCGCCACGACTTCTGATACCGACCTAGCATCGATCGGCCACGATTTCTGTCACCCAGCCTCGAGAGTACACCAAATCTCCAGCGAGCCAGCTTTCGCTTGTCATCCCACAAACGCAGCTTCGGAATTTGTTCAGCTGATCTTCAGATGGTTCAGCGTCTCGAATTTCTTTTTGAAGGCACAATTATTCTAAGAGTTTGAGTGCAGGATTTTTACCACAGTCGGAAATTATTGCGGAAAATACTGTTAAAAAAACATGGCTTTTATCCGAGCGCCACGTCCACATTATTTTAGCAGCTTTAAGCCACATCAAGAGCACTAAGAAAGCCGACCTAGCCGAAGACCGCAGCCATCTGGCTATCCTCTGAAAGATTGCACGGAATCTTCCAAGCACGAATCTCCACGCCCTTATTTCACGTCGGGTCAAGACCGAGATATACCGGGGCCAAACGAGCTTCGCATCGTTCTCCGCTCGTACAGACTGCTTCACGAACGAAATCCAAGAGTCAATACAACGTAGTTAACTATCCCCTTATCATCTTTCAGTGGCGTCCAATGCATAGCAACCTTTTCGGCCCGGCCCTTCACCACAGACTGGCGCGTCATCATGTTCACATCCACTGATATCGCACGGCCGACTTTGAGCGCAGTCTTCACTTTGTTCTTATAATCTCTAGGAGTGTTTGCAAGATGCTCCTTGAGGACTTTGAAGACGTTGCTCCCTGCGAAGGAGACGCTCGCAGTAGGGCTCAGACAGAGCAGGTCAAAGACGGCAGCCGAGTAAAACTCGATCGAGAACGAATCATAAGACAGAACCAGAAACTATGGAGTCTTTGATCAGTCGTGACCGAGAGCAATGAAATCCATGACAGGGACGAACCTTAGAATAGGCGGTATAGAATTGGTCAACCTGGTCCTTGAACTTCATGCGCTCGATGCGATTCACTAGATTTTGTTCCATCCCGGCCCCCTGATGGACCGAAACAGTGTCGCTCGACTTTTGGTTCTTAAAGACCTGAAGAAAGCTGGCGTAGCGACTTCTTGGCAATGGCACGCTTGCTGATGGCGATTCGTCGTCTAGGTCTTCCTCGTCATGCGTCGACAACACGCGCATAATATCTGAATGGCTATGTATTGTCGTTGAGCAATTTATCTGACCGCCAAGAAAGAAAGCTGTCTTCCCATTTCGGTCAAGGAGAGGTGCTAGCAACATCATGAGCAGTGATCTAGGTTACTCTCGACTGCGCTATACTTACTGACATAGAGCAAGTTCCAAAACGGCTGTCCATTTTTGCGGTAATTGAGTAAGAGCTCAACAGATTCTTGATTTCCGTCGATGGACAATTTCAACCTGTTGACTGTAGCCTTGTCTGTGTAGTCTCCTTGCAAAAAGCGGCAATTCCTCGGAATGATATCGCTACGAGTGTATCCAGTTACCTTCACAAAGCCGTCGGAGGCAAACACGATTGGGTTATCTGCAATTCTGCGAATCTATGTTAGAGATACTGCTCAAGCTGGAAGGTGATGCCCTAATATCGGATCGACTTACGCAGGATTTGTCAAGACAAAACAGTCACCTAATCCAGCGTACTTGCCGCGGTCATTTCCTAAAGCCTGGACTGCACTGGTCGTCATCTGATGTTTGACAAACCGAGGATAGATGTCTGTAGCCAGTAGATCTTCTACCTGTTCTTGTGCATCGGAAAAGATAAGCTCCATGGCAGGAAGAGTCATGCCCGTTGTATCCTTCACATCTATATTCATCTGCTTCATCATGGACTGAGGAAGATTAAGTGGTCTAGCTGCGTCGGTAGCGACGAAGTCTCTATGTATTTCCGAGATGGTCTTTGTAACATCGTCTAGCAGGCTATTGTATCGGTCAACCTGTATCGCGAAGCAATTCCATTAGTTTTAGAAGTTTTTGGGAACGGTGTAAAGTAACGACGGACCTTCTTCAGGAACTCCATGTTCTCCCCGCATAACCTATCATTGCTGAACCGCAAAAGTTGATGCGCAGTGGTCGGATTGTGCAGCACCATGTGAAACGTCTTCTGGCTGAAGAACTCGACGATCTGTGCATCTTTGTTCGTCAAGCTCTTCGCAGGCCCAGAGGGAAGCTCCTCCTCTGGCGAGTGTTTGCTCTCATCGCTCGCTTGGACCTTCGCTGACACGAGTGGGCCAAAGTCGAACTCTTGTGCTGCAGCTGGAGAGCCATTGGGATGAAAGCCTCTGGTGCCAGGCATAATGTCGTGTTCAGACAGGCGGAAGCAGCACTACAATCTCGACGGAAGCCTTCAAGAGAGCAACTCAGATGCTCGCAGTGACTCGACGCTCGTAGAGCTGTTTGAGATTAAATTCCGGCTCTGACGCATGGTGGCAGGTCTTGCGGCGCAAAGTAGGGGACCTCCACACGAATTTGACAGCCAGCCAGCCATGGTACGGTGATTCGTGTGGCGTGCCTGCAGCAAGTCGACGGCCGGGCCAGGGGTTGAGCTTTGGTGAGCTTGGGCCCAAGATTTATTGCGGTCGATCGGGGGTGATCCGCTCGATGATCGGGTCAGGTTGCTGGACAAAGCGTTCTAAAATCTGAATCGACTGGGGTTGTAAGGGGAGTGAGATGAATTGGCGAAGGGCGGAAGGCGGGACAAACGTGGCAGCGGGCGGTCTGGGCCCAATTGTATGGGACGATTGGCGCCATCGCGAAGTCGCCTAAAACTCCATGAGTGGCCCTGACTATTTCTAAGTTTGAACCCACAATCTCCTCTGGGGCCTCCTTCGGGCGTGTCGAGACGAGGCTTCAAAGTTTAAATCTTGGGATTTGTGATAATACTGGCATACTGCAGACGGCCAGGATACCTTCGTTCCCTGCACGGAGGCCGAGCTCCGCGTGCAAACAAGCTGGCCTGCCCTCTCTTACCAACATCGTCTTTCTGGCCACGGCAAGAAGCAATTCAGAACACCGCCTGCATGGTGACGAGATTCGAATCTGAGCCGCCAGATCGATCGCATCAGATCATGACAATCCCGCGTTTCCGAAGCATGGCCGACCCCATCCATTGGCTTGGTGGCGCTGTCAACCTGGACAGGCCGCTGCTTAGTTCGCATGACTCGGCCAGGGTCGAAATTATCGTGCATCCGGATCCCCTGCAAGAGCCTTGACCACGTTCCATTTGCAGCCCGTGTCGGCGACCGAGGCGCTGCACGCCAGATAGATGTATGATGCGCTGGTTGTGGCTCGCTGACCGGAGGCGGAGGACGGGACGTCTCGTTCGAATGTCCTCAGTTTCTTTTTTCCCTCGCCGTCGCTACTACATCATCTACAGAGATCGGTCGAGAAAGAAGCATTTTGGGGCATACCTAGTCTGCGACTCCCGTCGCGACTTGGACCGATCCGGCCACTGCTTCTTCTTTTGGCAATGGACTTTGTTGAGCCCCAAGCTTCTGTTCATACTATGCAAGCTTATATTAACGATTTCCATACCATCAGCGGGACGGACAAAGGAATTTCTGAAAAAGGTGCTAAGATGGACAACGAACCCCGTCACCACCAAGCGGGATATTCTCCGAACGAATCGGCAGAAGCTCCGGTTGTAAAATCACGATCGCAATCATCACACACGCGAGCTTCCAGGTCGCGTGGTCAAGAAAGTTTCTACGACCACGAATCTTCGAGAGCGAATTCCTTGAAAGCACCGCTCTCGAAATACGCTTCCTCGGTCCCTCGCACTGTTCCTTTCCCTCCGGCTAAGGCGACTCCAGCGCCTAAAATCAGTGATTTCGCCATCCGTACAAGGTATGATACAGTTTGCGACTGCGTCAAAGTATTAGACTGACCCGATCCTAAGCACCGACAAGCAATCTTCGTCTTATGGCTCTGGCTCTCCTGGGATCAGGAGCCCAAGGAAGAGTTCTATGTCTTCGTCCGCGGAAACCTTTGAAACTGATCTTACATCTATCTCAACGCGGCCAAGGCCTTCTCAGCAGGACAGAGACTTTAAAGACGATGTGCCTCCAACCCAGCCGTCTGATGATTTTGACCTTGCCGCTCCTGTTGTGAATCCCGATCGGGGGCACCCGCTAGAGATTCTTCTAGACATGCTTTTCTCCGCCGAGCACATGACTTCCATCTTTGAAGAGCCTTCATCCCTAGAGGATTTTGCTGCTTATATAAGGAACATCCGGCCACAGGCATTACCCCTCCTGACGTATTATATGGAAATGTCCAAGGCTATGAAGGCTCTTGATTATGCAAACGCTGTCGCAAAGGCCCTTGGCCCCATAGAAAAGCATGAATTCACTTCGAATGCTCCGCGAAAAGTCGTTAGCAGAGATCTTGAAGACAAAGCTGCTGCCGCCTTTCAGGAGATTGTGCGAGATGACCTGCCGCCGTATTTAAGTCACAAATTTTGTCAGGCGATTGAGTCTATCATGATCAATAGGATTCTAGGGTCCAACGAGTCAGCAGACATAGCAGGAGCAGAGGGACTGACCGAAGTTTTCTGTCTTACAGACCCGACAAGAGAGGACAACCCTGTGGTCTTTGCGTCCAGAGGCTTTTGTGAAATTACCCAGTACGGTTTGAACTACGTGAACGGCAAGAATTGCAGGTTTCTGCAAGGTAAGAACTATTGATGATATCCCAATGTCAAGCAATCAATATAGTCAATCGCAGCTGACAGTGATGGACAGGGCCAAGAACGAGTTCTTTGAACACAAAACGGATAAAGCGGGCAGTAGATGCGGGAGAGGGTCATTCAGAGCTCCTTCTCAATTAGTAAGCCCTGCCCGATGCTAACTCTTCCATGGCGCTGACAACAATTTTACCTCTTAGCCGACGTGATGGCTCTCCATTCATCAACCTCCTCATGCATGCTCCCCTCCGTGATCTGAACGGCCGAGTACGGTACTTTCTCGGCGCGCAGGTCGACATCAGCGGCCTCGTCCGCAACAGCCTTATTCTTGACGGCGAAACAGAGAACACTGATCCCGAACACCGTGGCGACCACCATTCTGAAGCAGACACTGATAGTAGAGCGAAGTTCAACAAGACAAACCAAGAGCTTCGCACGCTCCGCCAGCAGATCCGCGACGGCAACGGCGCCGACCACGACCACACCGAGGTCCGCCTCCTCACCGCGCTGTGGAACCGTCACCTCGTCGACCCAGCCGTGAACGCAAAACCACCAACCCGACGGCGGGACGCAGTCGGCTACTACGAACACGTAAGCCCTCTTCCCTCCAAGTCCTTTACCCTGAACTGACAAGAGATAGTATCTCCTCGTCCGTCCCTCCCCATCCCTCCGCATCCTCTTCGCCTCCCCTTCCCTATCCGCCACCTCCCCCGAATCTCCGACCTCGATCCTTCAAACGCCCCTCATGGACTCCATCCACGGCAACACGCGCCTCCGCGACGAGCTCGAGACCGCATTGTCCGAAGGCCGCAACGTCACGGCCAAAGTCAAATGGCAGCCGCGCAGGGCCGCGGAGGGGTCGCTCCGGTGGATCGCCTTCACGCCGCTGCTGGGCGCGGATGGGAAAGTCGGGGTGTGGGTTGCGGTCTTCGTGGATGCGGAGCAGGAGGGTAGGAAGGGGTTGGAGGGATTGAAGTTCGATGTGCGTGGGGCCGTTGGTGGGGCCGTTAAGAGGGCTGCGCGGGAGCCGGTGGGGAAGAGGGCGGAGACGGGTCCGGAGACGGCGGTGACGGCGGAGGAGGTGCGGTCGTCGACGCCAGTGCGGATTAATAGGTTTGAGGAAGGGGACGAGGGAAGTGTGCGGTCGCTGAAGACTACGATTGAGGCAGGTGGGGTTCGAGGAGATGTGTCGTTGCCGCCGAGAGGGGATTCGCTGAGAGCGGACTCGGCGGGCGATAAGTATGAGACTTTAGAGGACAGGTTGCGGAGGAAGAGGGCGCGGGATGCGGCGAGGTTGCAGGAGATTGGTGCGCAGGAGCGGAGGAGTTATAAGAGCTTTTCGCCTTTTGTGCCGGAGTAGCCAAGACTTGACGCACATGGTATATCTACCTCTTTTGGGATTCAGGGACATAAAATGTGGGTGGCCGTTCTTGGAGCGTCGAGTGTAATTTTTGGCATGTCAAAACAGGAGCACATAGAATCAAACTTGACGTTTAGTAACGTGTAGCTTTGCATACGAACCGGCTATCCAGTAAAAAATTACACGTATATGGCATTCGCGGATAAGTATGAGTATGATATTAAACCGAACAGTCTTTATCAGAGAGCCGCAAAGCTCTGATCTCACTAAGTGAGTGGCCGTCAGCCACAGGGGGCCTCCAACTGTCGACATGCTTTTCGGGTAAACTCCGAATATCTTTCTCGTTGTCATTGCCAAAGCCCATGTCTTCTTTATTTTTGAATCCGACCCAGCCCTTGGTGTGAGGTATCTGCCCATTTGCAATCTGGGAAGAGATTTTGCTTCAAGGTCGGCACTAGTTAAGTACCGACGCGAATTTGTAAGAGATTGTGCCTCCCAGGGTGCAACGATAGAGAAAAGAGATCGTGAATTAAAGCAGGGTAGTAACACGAGAAGAGAGAGAAGAACAGTGGAAGCGCTATAGTACTATGTAAGTGCTTACAGCTGCTGTGGACATGACAAATCAAAAAGTGTAGAGGCCTTCTTGGGGGAATGGAGCGTGGCGGACGATAATGCTTTGGCAATGAACCCGAAGGATAGCGTCTCTGAGGTCGACATGGAGCCTTAGGATAAGTAGGTACCTAGGGATCACATAATGGAGGATATTTGCATCCGTGTTTGGTCTTAAACGTTTTCGTTTATTAATTCTCATTATTACCATTTCTAGTGTCCTCAAAGCGTCGTCCTCTTTTTTCCCCTCCTTCCTGCTTTCCCCCCACTCCTCCCTTTCGAATTCTTTTCCACTCTTGCCTCCAGCACTCCTGCACTCGTAACCGAGCTTCTCCGGCTGTCCCCTCCACCTACCGCTGCAGATATGGACAACGAGCTCGGATGGCACTCCTCCATCAACATAGCAAGCTCCGGGGCTGTTTGCGCCAAACACTGCAAACGTACAAGGGACTGGCGTTGGCGGCGGATGAGGGAGGATGGCATTGAAGAGTATGATGACGAAGAGGAGGCGGACGGCGTGAGGGAGTGGAGCTCGGAGAGTGTCGAGGACCAGAGCGCCATGTCCGGCTCGGACGTATACTGAGGGGCCGCACATGTGGGACTACTCGGCATAGAGGGGGAAGATGTCGCAGATGTCGCAGTGGAGGTTGATGAGGAGTACCTTGAGGAGGTGGTATGGTCCAGAGTGTGGTCTTGAAAGCGGGAGGTCAAGGCGCCTACGTCGGCCGGGTAGAAGCGTGCATCACGATGCAGGGCTTTCCTCGATGACGCAGAGGCACTGGGTGTACAGGAACGGGAAGTCCGAGGGGAGACGGATTCGCTGGTGTAGCCAGACTGGAATTGGGTCGAGATGGAGAGGGAGGAGATGTCGGGATCGATATTGTTTGAAGCGGAGAGGAAGGAGAAGTCTTCGAACATGTTGTTGGAGGTGGTAGGAGACTGGAGATTGCTGGGATGATTGAGAATTGGGTGTTTGACTCTACGCCTGCGCAGAGCTATCTAGTATGCATGAAGGGTATGCGAGCTATAAGTACGGAGCTCCCCCGGCCGTCGGCAGGAATGGCAAATGTTACCTTGCAAACTTGCGGCCAAGAGCCCAGGCAGGGCTAACACAGGCCACGGGGGCTGATCGTTGCAAAGGCCACCCAGGAATGTGGGCGGCCAT
Source organism: Pyrenula massariospora (assembly GCA_021030905.1). NCBI lineage: Eukaryota > Fungi > Ascomycota > Eurotiomycetes > Pyrenulales > Pyrenulaceae > Pyrenula > Pyrenula massariospora. The sequence goes on from JAGFMI010000006.1 coordinate 555,186, forward strand.
GCCTGTTGCGGTTGGATCGTGGGGGCATTTCGTGCATCTCGACCTTCTAGAAGGGCAGCCGCGACCACCGCTAAGCCCTCGGCGGGTAGGCGCGATGCAGCCTCGGCAGATCGGCATCTCCTCGGTGCAACCCAAAGGGGCAACAACGATCAGTCGCGCCGAATGCCGCCCTTCGCAGAGGAAAATCACTCCCCATTGGCCAGCCTTGTCGGTTGCACACGGGTTGAGAAAGTTGTGCAATTTGCCCACGGCCGGCGCCTAACGCTTGGCTACCTTCAGGCTGGTCTTGGGCTCCGGTGCAGTCGGTCCGCACCAACACTCAGCAAGCCCCAAAACACCACACGAACACGCGCGCCATGTTGCGACCTATAGCCGCCCTTTGACTCTTGAATCAGATTGTGCCGTTGGCGTATCCTGCTCGATAGCCGACATCGGCGGCATGCAACAACGGATGCTGTAAAACAGCGCAACGCAGCCAGAACTATGTTTGCATGATGGACCCCATCCAAGTACTTTATTCAGCTTTGGAACCTCAAAGAGTGATCTCGTGATTGGCTCTCAATTGGCGCCCTTGGCTTCTTGCCCTTCGCTCATCTCCTTGACTCCCCGAATCAGGCGATTTCTGCGTCTGATCTCTGTCCAGCGACAGAGACTGCCAAGCTCCAAAATGTTTACCCGCCGCATCGTCCCACTGGGGCTACCAATGATTACCGGCTCCCATTCAGTCCCTCGTCGCCCAGCCTGATCCCTTAACGACGGCAATTGATCCGGAATCATCCTGACGGTCTTCAGTCGCAACAGAACCAGCGTGAGCAATATTGTAAATGCGGTCAAAATGGTAGCAACCGCTGCAGCAGCCCCCTCCGCTCCAAGATGCCGCTCGACCGCCCCTCCGTATCCCGTTGCCCCTGCTGCAAGGAGGTAGCTAATGCCTTGTGCCATGCCAAATCCTGCACTGACTCGCGGATAACACGTGAAATTCGTCCTTTGTGCGCGATATTTTTCGGGAACGTGGCTTTGCTTACGACCAGTTCTGCCTCCCTCGAGATCGGACGTATCGAATGTCTCCATGATGAGTCCATTACATTCCGCAATAGCAAGGCTGGAAAGGAAACCCACTAATCCGGCCATGCAGGATGGTACAGCAGGGTGGATTGGCGGTCCAGCGGATGTCAGCGCGCAAGCCAATGCTGCTAGAGGGAGGCAAGCCATGAACATAATTCTCCTCGTAAGATGCGACGAGCAGATGGTTCGTTTTTCCATGGTCATGCTGTCAGTCCGGGCAGGGTGATGCCTGGCAGTGCTGAGTAGTGACGCCTTCTGAAATGGCATCGCCAAGAGTGCGCCAAATGATAAGGCACACACACATAAGCCGACCTTCCCGGGTGTGAATCGGTAATACTTAGACACAAGGGCACTAAGAAGCTTCGCTTCGGTCAGTCTAGGCATCAGTCCACAGAGCGGAATAACATACCATCATTACGAGCGTGAACTGCGCATACACCCAACCAATATAGAGCGAGAGAATGAGAAATCCAGGCTGGTACATCATCCTCTTGGAAAGCTCCCAGCCCCATTTTACCTCTTCTCCCCACCACAGAGGTCCTCTTGCGACGAGATGCATTTTGATCTCCCCCCGAGCCACCCGTTTCCATTTTCCTTGTCCTTTGATCACCTCAGATACCGTTCGACGATATGCTGAGCGCCGGACTTCAGGTGCGATGATGTTGAGCGAAAGAGCAAAGGCAATGAAGAACAGGCTGATCCAAAACCCCCATGTTACGTTACCGTTACTGATGAGAAGACCACCAATGAGGAATCCAAACCCGATCGATCCGATGCTAGACCACGCCCAAATTCCCAACCAAACACCCATTCCTCCACCATGACGACGAAAATCATAAGGCGACACCGCCTCCTGGTGTGGATTTCCACTTTGCAAGGATGCTCCAAAGAGATCCAGTAAAGTCGCCTTAAAATTAATCGCAGCAAACCCAAACGCAAAGCCTGTAAGAGCGCGGCAGAAAAGTAACAATACCCGAAATGTGGCTACGTCCGGAGATCGATATTCACTGGCCACGATCCCTTGTGGAATCTGTAATGGAAGGGCTGCCGATAAGGCCATGACCGTATACGGCTTCCGACCGTGAAGGAGAGGGAGCGGCCACAGGAAGAGCGTCGGGATGGCAAGACCAATGTAGAACCAGACATTGCCTGTTATTGCGTAGTGATGAAAGTCGGCAAGCACGTACTGCAGGGCAGGCACCTCTCCAGCATAGATGCCAATAATAATTCCAAGCACAGCTGTGTTGATGCAGGTTACTGCCGCGGTCCATCTTTTTCTTGAAGTGCACCAGTCACGAGCAATGGGCTGGTGGTTTGCTGAATAATGAGCCTCTATATCCTCTGTAGCGTCTACGTCAACATGCCGACGATTCCTCAAGTCCAGCCATTGAGTGTACGGTTTCGCGACCTCATCGGCTCGCTGTTTTCGAAGTTTTGGGCTGAAGAATGATGAAGGTTCTGGTTCAAATCCTTCAGAATTCTTTGGAGCATCTTCTTCCACGAGCAGTCTGTGGTTCCTCATACTGGCAAGGACATTCTTCTTCGCTCGATCAGTCCTAGGCTCAGAACTTATGCTGTTGTTTGGTGGAAAGTTTAATTTCATAGAGCTCGAACGAGGTAGAACGGGTGGCTGATCGTGTAGCATAACATGTCTTCTAAATTCGCTGGTCTTCCTCAATGAAGGTTGTCGGCGTCCAAGATATTCTTCTTCTTGGGCTTGTAAAGGGGCGACAGCGCGTGACGGAGTGGCCGGTGGATCCGAGGCTTCATCGACAGCTCCAGGTGCGGTTTTCTTGGGCGTTGGGAATACACCGAAATCATGCGATTTTATACCAGTGTAGGCTGTTACGTTTGATTCTTTCGGTGAGGCTCTTTTGGCGGGAAGAGGGAGAAGCCCGGTTCTGGTGGTTTGTCGGGAGCCAGCAGGTGGTCGGCGAGGGGCTGGATGGTTTAACTGGAGTGAAATTTCAGATGGTCTCCGGGCTGGAGTCGAAGGCACGCCGGTGGCCTGTCGAGCAATCGCAATCGCTTCATTGAGGAGAGTCTCAACTTCCAAAATGGTACGAGAAAAAAGATCAGAGGTCTCGTGATCATCACGTCCGTTTTCAGACGCCCATCCCACACTGTTGCGCGAACCGTTTGAGCCATTTGCCACCTCTCGTAGAGCCGATGCCATTCCTAGGGATCCCAATGGTATAGTGACTTCGCGATCTGCGTCACTCGATGTTTCAAAAGTGACCCAGAGTTCAGGAGAACCTAGAAGTCAGTAATAGTGGCTTTCAGATGCCGGAAATTGAATTCATAGATCCTATCTACATAAGGTTTGAGGGATAGGAGACGTATTTAGAGTCGTGTGGGGAGGAAATTATAGGTCAAAAACGGGCTGAGAGAAGATTCACGCAGAGTTCAGGTTCAAAGAGATAGGTAGGGACAGATATGCATAGGCGTTAGCAAGCGAGAAAAGACGAAGAATGCTCACAGGCTTCCATTGAAACCCGAGTCGACAGGAACAGTGGAGGCCAATGAAATGGGAAGCCACAAGATTGTGCTTACCGGAGAGCAGTCATCGCTCGACAGGAAGCTGCAAATGCGCTCTGTAGCCGAATACGCATCAATCATCCGCTGCAGGGGCTCCCAAGGAACAGAATTTGTTCAACTTGTTCAAAGGAAGAGGATGACTAGAGAAAATCGCCGGTGAGGTACAAACGGCTCTTGGCGCTGATCTCGCTCATGGTCCTGTCTTGGACCCGGGAGGCCCGATGTTGCAGCTGGCAATCTCCTACTCCAACATCGGTGGGCGAGTCTCTGATGGAAGCTTGTTATGCAAGCGCCTAGAAACTGAAAACTCTCTCCTAGCTTTAAGTCGTTCCCGATACTCTCTACTCAAAGCTCGTCTACACACCACATGGCAAAATGGCGGGGTTGCTTAAGAAACCTCTGAAAGTTGCTCTGATCCAATTGGCTTCTGGTAGGGTCATCACGTCAATATTGATATAAATTCTTGTTCACACCAGGCATGAATAGGTGCTGACAAAGCGGCCAATCTCTTACATGCACGGTCCAAGGTCCTTGAGGCATCAAAGGCCGGAGCGTCATTGATCGTCCTACCAGAGTGCTTTAACTCTCCATATGGTTGCCAGTATTTCCCCAAGTATGCGGAGACAGTCTTACCTTCTCCCCCTACCAAAGAGCAATCTCCCTCATTCCACGCGCTCTCAGCTCTAGCAGCTGAGACCAAGTCCTACTTGATTGGTGGCAGCATCCCCGAATTAGACAAAGAGAAATACTACAACACTTCGCTCGTTTTCTCACCGGCTGGCAAACTTATCGCAACGCACCGGAAGACTCACCTTTTCGACATCGACATACCCGGAAAAATCACTTTTCGCGAGAGCGACGTACTTTCTCCGGGGAACAAGGTCACGATTGTCGACCTTCAGGAGTACGGTAAGATCGGACTTGCCATCTGCTACGACATTCGATTTCCCGAGTTGGGCATGATCGCCGCAAGAAAGGGAGCCTTTGCGCTATTCTACCCGGGTGCCTTCAACACAACGACAGGTCCAATGCATTGGTCGCTCCAAGGAAAGGCGCGGGCCATGGACAATCAGCTCTATGTGGCGTTGTGTAGTCCCGCCCGGGACGAGAACGCTACCTACCATGCATGGGGACACAGTCTCATAGTAGATCCGAATGCTGCCATCATGACAGAGGCAGATGAGAAGGAGACTATAGTGTATGCTGATTTGGATGGCAAGAAGATTGAGGAAACGCGCAAGGGCATCCCGCTTTACGACCAGAGGAGATTTGATGTGTATCCGGACGTAAGTTCCGGAAAGGTCAAATATGACGAATGAGAGGGACAGAAAGCCTGATGCAGTGACCGAACCGAATATTTGGAGAAGCACACAACGTACCTCATATATATGTTCTTTGTAAATTGGGATGAGTTTTTGGCGCGCCATGCCAAGATATCCCACCTGTACAGTTTAGGCTTAGCGTTCATCAACACACCCACAATGCAAAATCCTAAGATTTGGTATGAATTGACAGGCTCGCAAATAACTCTCAATTTCGATACCCATCTCGACAGTGACCTTTCAGTAAGTCGATATCTTTTCTGGTTCAACTCGAAAAACTTCTAATCTGGTCGGGAACACAGTAATGTCCACCCAGAAGAAAGGCACGACCACCAAGTCGGGCAAGAAACCTGCCCGCTCCGCCATTAGCGACGTCGTTGCCCGGGAATACACAATACACCTGCATAAGCGGGTACGTCTCCAACCCAGTTTCACAGACATAGTCTTGCGATATTTATGGATGGTCCGATGGGAGATTGAAGTATTGTTCTACGCATCGGATGGAACGCTGACGACTTGTTTTTGGCGCTTTAGATCTATGGCGTAACCTTCAAGAAGCGAGCTCCTAGGGCAATCAAGGAGATCAAGAGCTTCGCTACAAAGGCGATGGTAAGTGTGGTTTTTTTTGTGGCACAATCCATAACTTTCAGTGCCCTTTGTACCTCAAACTGACCATTTCTACTCACAGGGAACAAACGACGTCCGCCTCGACCCACAACTAAACAAGAAAGTCTGGGAACAAGGAATCAAGGGCGTGCCATTTCGCATACGGGTCCGGATCTCACGGAAACGCAACGACGAGGAAGGCGCGAAGGAGAAGTTATACAGTTACGTGCAGGCAGTGAATGTGAAGAGCGCAAAGGGGCTGCTTACAGCGATTGTGGAGGATTCGTGAGATGGGGACCCGGTGGATTAGTTGGTGACCGGTGGAAGGATGGAACCGAGGTCGTGAGTGTGGCTGCGTAGCTAGCTGGATTTTTTGAGGTGAACCTATGGCCTTCCCGTGCTAAAGAACACCTTAGATCGAAAGAATATGCCAAGTGCTTCATCCAACACAGCAAGATCAACGCTTCTTTCAAAATCGATGAAAGGACCCTGCTTCACTGGGTTGCCCAATCTTTGCCTGATGCTTTCAAAACCCAAGGAACCTACATCAGACTGCGCGGCTCAAAACCAGGAAACATTTATTGAATTTCGAATCTCATTCTGTATTACGACTCGTGTCTGTAACAAAGCAAAACGATTATCTACAACTCAGCGTGCCCTATAGACAGCCAACAGAAGAAAGCGAAGTCAGTACGATGCTTGCCCAAAGGTAGCCCGATCAATCGAGAAGCACACGGGCGGTTGTGTGAATTCTTCGCCAATGAGCGAAGAGTAACTTGACCACGAGAAAACAATTTTAAATCCCTTCCACGGAGATGCAGATATGGGGGTCGCCCATTTTCCAGACGCAGCTGTCCCTCCCATCCATGCTATGCACAACCCATAAGCACCCAGAACGCCAGCGTCCAAATGCCAAAATGATATAAAAATAATGCTGCAGAAACGATCCTCCTCCCAATTTAGCACTGAGCCGTGTTGCCAAGTTTGATCAATGACCCTTAAGCCGGACATACACCACGATCAGTCAACAGCAGTGATGGCTGGACATGCATCGTGATCAGTCAACAGCTGGTATCATAAGATAGGCCTTTGGGGTGGGGTACATAATCAGAATGGCTGTGCATCTGCCCATGTGCATTTCAACATCATACTGACGATAAGAACTTTAGAATTGCGTCAATGTTAATCATTAAGCGTAAACGAGAAGGTAAGGCAAAGATGCTCGCTTATTGTTTGTTGGCCTCTAAGACGCTAGCGAGCTCTTGGGCCAGCTCCACACCTTTCATCTTGATCAACCAATTCTCTGGCTTGCCGCTAGCAGTAGGCACAATGAACTGGACAGCGCCAATCTTCGAATTTGGAGTTGGAGCAAGCGCTTTGTAATCGACGAAAGGTACAAGGAAAGCATTGAGAATGATGTTGGCGCCAGGATCGGCTCTCAGCAGCATACGCGTCTTGCCAGAAGTTTTGTGCTTAAGGACTCGAAAAGAACCAAGTGCAACAGATTTCCAGACACCATCTTGATCCATCTTGAAAGCTTTGGCTTTGGGTGCCTCGTATAGAGCGTCCTCGTCCTCTTCTCCAGGTCGAGCAGCCATAAGATTAGGAAGTTGTTCATCACTGCCTTCTTCTGCTCCGTCGGTCCCCTCGTCAGTATCGGTAACACCGGGTGATGTCGCACGAGACGAATTGGCAGAGGTGATCGAGCTAACATCAGACGAGGAGATACCTACAGCATTATCTGGCTTTAGATGAGAACCAAAAGCGAAGCCAAGAGTCGTCGGTTTCTGGGTTTGATTTCCCGAGGACAATTTCCCGCTAGAATCCCCAAAAAGTGTGCTCAATGGTTTTGCGGAACCGGTGGGGGCAACGTCCTTCTTCTCAGGCTGAGACGGAGAAGGAGCTGTGAATGTGAAACTCGGGCCAGACTCAGGGTTTGAAGTTGCAAACTTGATGGGACTGTCATGCTTAAAAGTGTGGTCGGTCCGAGAACTGCTGTTGGTGGCAGAGATGCTCGTTCCAGAAGTAAGAGGTTTTTCCTCCACAGCCAGGGTTGGCGTGGCTGGTCGCGAACCAAAGAGACCGCTCCCTGGAATATCCTTGCCAAAAGAAGAACTAAGAGAAGCAGTGGGATTACCAGACTCTTGACTAGGCGTGGCTGGACCCGAGCCGAAGATACTCCCGTTAGAGAGGTTTTTCGAAGGAGTCGATGAAGGCGCGCTTCTAAAGCTAGTCAATGGCGTCGTCTTGAAAAGCGCCGGTTTCGTTTTCTTTTCAGCTGGTTCCGACGACTCGTTTTCTTTACCGGGGGCGGGAGATGCGATGTCAGAAAACCTGGACTGATTGTTATCCGAGGTGCCGAAGATGGACTTCGAAGAATTCTGAGAAAATAGCCCAGCTCCATTTGCACTCCCAAATCCAGTGTTGCCAAAGACACTACCCTGTTTCGAATCGCTCATAGAGTTGGTTGATATCTCTTGAGGGTCTTCGGCGATTGACTGTGAAGACGAGCCATTGGGATACGTGATCCGATCAAAGAGGCTAGGCCCTTTTCCAAATTCGTACTTGGGTTTGGAGTCAAAATCTTCCTCCTCCTCTGAATCGCTGTCGTCCAACACCTCAGGTTCGCCATCGATATCCCCATTGGGATCGTACGATGGATCTCTCGTCTCATCATCAGCTTGCTCACTGTCAGAATCTGCTTGACTGTCCGCATCATCATTGGATACATTCTGATCTTCGCCATTAGAAGATTCACTGTTCAACGTATGACCGGCAGGTCCTTTCCCTGTTAATGAATGAGTCGACCCGTTCGAGAAAGTTCCGACACCATCAGTGTCAGGTCGACGCCGCTTGACTCTGTCCTCATTAGTCGCTTCTCGAGAATGTTCGCCATCAGCTTCATCATCACGGTCGTACTCGTCACTTGTACGTTTTTTTGGACTCTTGCCTATGATACTGTTGCCGTCACTCTTGTTGACTATTTGTTCGTTCGAAGCAATAGACATATTGAAAATACTAGCTGGCGAAGCAGGAGGTGCCAAGCCCATCTTACTTGAAGACGTGAAGGAGCCAGAAGTGTGGTCTAACTGACCAAAATTACCGGACTTTGTTAATGAGCGAGATCCACTCGGAGTCTGCTCTGGCGGGGACATAAGATTCCTTAGAATGGAAGAAGTGTTTGACGGACGATCATCTGGTCCACTAATGGCTAGCTGATCTAGTGGAGGAGCGCGTGGAGTTGTAGAAGTTGAAGATGTCTCGGACACGGTGGATTTGGAAGGTTTCGTCGGCGTGACAGGTTGGCCAGCAAGACCTCGTTGCCGCTTAGCTGCAGGCTCAGTCTCTTGGTCCTGTTGGGACTCGGTTTCCTTACGCTTTTCTCCGGCAGCCGCTCGTTGGTGGAATTTAAGAGGTTGTCCTAGAGATTGACGTGCGTCACAGTAATACTCAATTGCTCTGCCAAAGTCCAAAGTGGTTGGTTCTAACTTGGACAAGAAATTGACTAGGCCTTCATTGAGAGAACGGAGACGATGCCCCGCGTCAACTTCCACTCTTGTATCGTTATCAAGGTAACTCGAGACATGGGAAGGACCGCGAGAGGAGAAGGCAATTTTCTGTGCAGATTGACTCTGAAAAGTATCATTTGGCTTCAACGGCAATTCTCCAATAGCGTTTGCATTGTTATTAGCTTGGCCAGGCTCGCTCGGGGATAGAAGTGTGTTTGATGACGGTGTCTGAGAGTTGATGGCCGCTGAATTTATAGTAAAAAGTGTTGTTGCAGGTTCTGCTGAGCTTTTTTGACCTTGGCCAAAGAACGGTACTCCACTAGGGCTGAATGACGACGGCGATGATGGCTTGTTAATGGGGAGAAATGGTTGTGGACTGTTGGATTTGGGTCCACCGAGTGAATTATCATCTTGCACACCTTGGCTCCGTTCGGGAGCCTTGAGATTGTCTCTATTAGACGTCAGAGGAGCCGAACCAACTGAAAAATTCGGGAATGCTGTTTGACTTGATGGTGGAAGGGAGAATAGCCCTGGCGCAGATGTATTAGTCTGACTAAAGACAGTAGAGATTCCGTTCGAATTATCCGAGGTTTTTAAGGTGCTGGGCGCCTCGGCGGATTTGGAATCGCTTATCGTAAAATTCGTAGAGGCCGAGGTAGGAGTTCCTTTTACTTCAGAGAGCTTTTGACCGAAAAGTCTGGATGTGTTGGACTGACTAGCAGGTGTGCTAGGAGTTTTCAAGATCTCGGAGGTCAAGGTGTTCGTCTTTTGATCACCCGTAGAAGGATGTGTCTCTTTTTGCAAGGATCCCGACCCAGCCTGATCTGGAAAGCTGAAAGGAGGTCTGCCTGAAGATGGAGCAGAAAGCGAGCCAAACATGACAGCGTTCTGCTTTCGAGGCGAGAGGTTCCCTTCGGAATGATCATTTGGTATTTGTTGGTCGGCCGATTGCTTAGAGTCATTACCACCAAAGAAAACCGCAGGAGATTTTGGGGTAGTAGAAAGAGAGCTGGTACCAAAGACACTGTGTGCAGGCTTCGCCTGATCTGTGCTCGGGGTACCAAAGCTATTGATCCCTTGATTTTGGCTCGTCGAGTTAGCAAAGATATTTGAAATTGGCTTCGAAGGCTCCGAAGTCGACTGGTCAAATAAAAAGCCATTTGACACAGATGCTGATGTAGACTGGTTGAGATTGTTCTGTTGTGGTTGGTCTCCAGCAGGGTTTGCGTCTGGCTTACGAAACCCAATGAAAGGAGCCGAGGTCCCAAATCCGCCCGTTGTAGGTTGACCAGACTTTGCCTGATCATCTCTCTCGCTAATTTGCTTCTCCGAATGAGCACCCGGAGTGGAGCTGGGCCCCCGTCCGCTAAAGGTGAATCCTTTCATCGGAGACCCAGACGTGCTCTGTCCGCTCTCATCTTCCATCGAAAGATCAGATGTATCAGGTTTTTTCGTGGCGCTGAAATTGAATGAAGGAGTCGGCCCTTGTTGGCTACGAGGCGCAGACTCGCTACTAAAGTTGAAGATGGATCCTTGAAAGCCGCTCACAGGTTTTTGCTCTGTCAATGAACCACTGAAAGGATTTGTTGTTGGAGTGCTAAATGGATTTGGAAAAGAGGCGCTGAAGGCAGGGAAGGAATTTGAGCTGGGAGCTGAAAAACTGAAGTTGCTTGTCGAGCTAGAAGGTTCGTTTGGGGGAAATGACGAAGACTGTGCGCCAAAAGTAGGACCAGTCCCTGCATTGAACGTGAAGCCATTGGTGGACTCTGTTTGTTGTGATCCGTTAGTCGCAGGACTCGGATTTATGTTGATGCCCGCGAAAGGGTTCTGTTGAGTGGTTTGGGCGCTGCCAATGGATTTATTTGTAGATGAAGAAAGACCAGGACGTCTGCGCGAGGATGCATCTTTGATTCTGCCAGCTCATTAGCACAGATCACCCAAATACACGCCAGATCTACACGGCCGACAAAAGTCACCGAGTGAATATTCGAAGCAGCGCTGATTCACATGCTGCAGTTGAATGGTCCTCTCCCAATCTCAAATTGACGGCCAGCAAAGGTGAGCCGGCAAGAAGAAATTCTGACTTACTTTCTGTTAGCCAGCTGCGCTGCAGTGGCGCGTGTAGACATATTAGATTTGTCTATTCCCCAACTCTCCTCGAAACCGGTCTCTTTTCTTCCCTGGGTTTCTGCTTCCCGTTTAGCCATCCGCGACTCAAAGTGAGTACGCGCTCGCCGAAGCGACGGCCAGTAGGGTGCTCTTCCGCAGAATTCTCAGAATTCGCGTGACTGGCTTGAGCCCGCGAGGGCTGCTAAAAAGGAGAAAGGAAAATATATTCTTGCGCAACTTGCACGATACAAGCCGCTTCCGGCAACTGGGGGTGAACAAGTGAGGAACTCGATCAGGTCGATGCAGGCGTGAAAGGTGAAGGTGAGAGCGAGATAAAAAGTACCGTCACCGCGGTTAGGTAGAAGGACTCTGAGTTTTAGAGTGTTTATTTGTTGTGGTGAAATGACCTGTCACGATGCGGGCAAAGTTATCACGAAAGCTGATGGCGAGAGAGCGGGATCCTCAGTATTACACGCGCTAACCTCTTCGGGCTTCTTTAAGCGGCCGAGCTTCACTTTCACAACACAGCCAAATATCTTCGGGTTACCGGCCCAACAATCTATTGTCCCAACGGCGATTGAAGATGTGGGATTTACGCTGTGAGAAGCAATAGATTTAACAAGGCGACTGCAGTCTGCACGCCGGAGTCTTGTAGTGTGACTGAAGCTATCAGATATGATACATCGCGCGCCTAGAGAACTTTTTCGCTAGAATCTCTCGCTTCCCATGCAGCCCTCTCAGGTTTCCATGCGGCCCTCTCAAGTCTTTCCAATCACCTATCCATCAAAGCTCCTCCCTCAATTTCAGCAACGCCTATTTATGAGAACCTGCGAGTGATCTTCGCTATTACTGTACCAAGAAGTCAGAATGCTATGTCGGGAAAGGAACAGGATGACAGACTATGCAAGGCTACAACACTCATAATGAAGCCGATGCTCAAAACTAGGACCACAACAGGGTCAACTTTGAAGCCTGGACTTTCGTCTGTGTAGAGTCTCAACATCGTGCCAGAAGAGCCTCCTGCCCCAGCCGATCTGGTAGAAGTGGGCCGTGCATTTTTGACATTCTCTTTATGATCCGCCGCTGCTCTTCGGCGAATGGCAGCCCTGGGTCCACCTGGAGGAGACAGCGGTCTTGAGATAGACGAGCCTGTCGATGCTGCACCCTTGGCTGTATTTTCAGAGCCGGATTCGGGACCAGAGGTCAAAGGGGAGGAAGGTCGAGGGGAAGACTACACATAAGCATTAGCAACGTATTGGCGGCTTTGAAGTGTAACGAGAGCGATGTGCGCTCTTAGCAGCTGGCTCGAACGGAGGATTGGCATTACCATAGCAAGATCAATTCAGGGTTCCGAAAGAATGTAGACAGTGTCCGGTCAGGAGACAGGAAGGGGTGCAGAAAGAGGTGGAGGACAGCCGCCTCAATGTAAATGATGGGTAGAGTTCTTTGGATTGACAAGATATCTCCCTGCTGCAGAACAACGCCGAAGAAGGGCAGAGGACAGAGAGCGTGAAATGGGCTTGGCAGGAACAGGAGCACAAGGCTGAGCTAGATCCCTTTTTGGTTTAGATCATGTTAGCCTTGCGAAGCCTCCATCTGTTGTTGAACTCTTCGGCACGCGGACTGTTTCCCATTCAAGGTGGAATTTTGTAGTGTCTATTGTCTTGGAAGAATAATAGAATTGCGAGATTCTCTGCTGTCACTTCTTCAAAGGTGATTGAACGTCAGGGTCCAGACGGAGGCATTTGGTGCTCATTAGCCTCACTACCGCCGCACTCTCTTCCATTGTGATCAATATCTACGAATATCTATGCATTGCGTTCCATCTAAAACACGTTCCTCCGGACGACCTCCTTATTTCATAGCACTTTCATTGCTTCTATCTTTCCGAAGAATATCAGAAAGCTCGTTGAGGGTCTGAGACTCAGCACCAATGTCAGGACTTCGACGTGTTGAGCCTATTGCTCGGGACTTTAGCGATGGTGACCAAAAGTATTGGCCAAGACCCCCATATCGCCCAGCTAGCGATATCCTGTATCGAGAGAAACTTGCCGAGATGTGGCGAAGAGACCGCGGTGAATATCCAGATGGTATTACGCTGGTCTTGTTTGTGAATAAATTTCCCATGCCCACCTAATCAATGACGCCAACCTGATTTATAGTATTCCTATCACCTGTCTAACCTGTCTCTTCAGGGATCATGTACTACCTTGACTCTTTACCTGAGGGGTATGGATTCTTCGAGGTTCCCAAGCAGGGTGATCCAGGCATAGTCAGTATATTTCTTGGGGAATATTGCCAACTTCATGCAGACTTTAGGCAGACTAATCCTACTTAGACATACAAGCGCCTGTTCGGGCATCCTTCGGGAAGGTTTTTCGACTCCACCGTCCGGTTCTGGGAGCACTTTAAATGGTTGATGAATCGTGGGCAAGGCACTTGTGAATGTTTCCTTGATTCTAGGTCGGCAAAACCTCCGCAAACTAAGCTTCAACCCGCTAGTAGCACCGGAACCGAAGGTAAGCGTGTTCAGAAGGTCTTCTCTTTCGGCCCTGCCACAGAGAGAACCTTTGTCAGACATTTCAAATTTTCATAGTTGAGATTTTATAGCACCGCTAATTCCTCTCCCAGGATCCGTTGGATCTGCAATTCCCAGAGGATGTAAGTTCTATAGCCGAAGCCAAACATTCATTTCTAGTGCAAAATCCAGATGATTATGCTGACTGCCATGAAGTAAGGGCAAGGCAGCAAATCCAAGTGCCTCTAGATCTTGATGAAAACGGAACACCAGACGTCTTCAAGGGCGCTCTTTCTCTTCTCTCAAAGCCCTTGGGTCGGTTTGAGCCGATTGGTATGAACGAGAAGGGAAGCTTTGACTGGAGAGCAGAACGGCCATCTCTCACCGCCGTGCTGAGCAGATACAGCCTCCAACATTCGTTCATCCCCCGCGTCGGAGAGTTGGTGCTTTGGTATCTAGAATTGGACGGTGATCTCTTCTACAACCCTGAACGGCGTCTATTTATGCTTTACTCGTTCAAGGAAGACTCCTTCACCAAATTACCAGAATGGAGAGCAGGGACTGTTGCTGACATCCCTGAAGAGCCTGTCGACTTTCAAGACCTCATCTTGGATCCCAAGAAAAAAAGCTCAATCAATCGAGCTGGCTTTCGCATAGAAATGATACCAGATTCCAACGATGATGTCAATAAAGGCTTTTCTCGTCGTTACTCATACGTTAGATTGAGGCAAATCCGCCCATTGAGCCAATGGCAAATCTTACTTCATCACGTGCCACGGAGCGAACTGCACCCTTCAATCGAGAATGCCTTGACGCTGATGTCGACGGTATCCCTCGTTGACAAATTTGACATGTCTGCGAGGAGGGATAAAGGGTCAGGCAAGATTTGGTGTCAAGGAGCTTTTCTCGGCTCAGAACTTTTACTAGTCGGGGATGTCATAAGATTCCTTCTGCCCCATTCTCAGGATAATTGTACTGATATCCTCTGCATCGACAAGATATTACTCAGACTTTCAAATATCACCTCAGATCATTACGAGGGCAGAAATTCCTTACTCGCATCGAGGTCATCAATCAGGTTCGTTGGAAGAGCGTACACGCTGGAAGAAGATCGTTCTTTTGACAAACAGCCCATCCTTTCTACAAATCTAAAGGGAGCTTTCCCGTATGTTGGGACGGAGAAATGGGGTGGCTGGTATGCAGTGCACCATGAAGAGCAGGAATATGAGATCTCATATGACCGGGTCATTGGTCGCTTACACGAATATGAAGCTTGTCGAATATGGCAAGGCCTTTCAAATACTCAGAGCACTATCAAGCCTTCCCTTTCACATGATATCTCATCGGTGCTGGCAGCAAGGCAGTATGCTCGAAAGGCAGATGCGCGAATTTCTGAAGGCCAGTCATGGTTCTGGGGCGATTCTCGAGCTGAAGCTCTCGCTCTGGAGTCCTTGAACGGTGTCGATCTGAACCCATACGATGACTCGCATGTGCTCGACGCAGAGGCAGGGACCTTCCGCTCCTGGGAAGCAACGCTACGCATCATTGACAGTCAGCAAGCAGTCTCACCAATTGATCGCGTCGCGGCGGGATTACCCAAGAAGGCTCAGGGCAGACAACCAGGCACGATGATCAAGGAAGGCAAAGTCGTTGCTACGAATCGTATGACGGCAATGGCTTTTGATGATGCGGAGAGCGAAGGGTCAGAATCGAGTGACGACCTCGCGGCTGTAAGTGCGGGTGGACATAACGTGACCGTGAGTGTGCCTGAAATGCCTCGACAACGTATGTTTGTGGTGCCACCTGCCAGTAAAGATATCCAGATGAGGGATCGCCCCTTAACCAACGATAAGAAGCCTCAGATTTTAGAATTCCCTGACGAGGAAGAAGACGATCATGGAGTTGACGATGAAGACAGTGGCGAAGTTGATGATGAAGGCGATGGTGACGACGACGATGACGACGAGGAGGAAGAAGATCCAGATGATTTACTACGGAAGTTCAAAAAATGAGACAAATATTAATTGGAAGAGAGGATGCTATAAAGAACTGCGCATCCTAGGTAGCAACAAAACAATTTGCGTCTTTCATTCGATGGGCAGATGGCATACTAGTAGAACTGCAGAACGGCAAAGGCAGGCTGCCTCAAATGCAGATAATGCAGACAATCAAAGAGTTTGTGGTCGCAAGAGGGTCGAAAACAAGAGCCTACCAGCTGGACTCGACTGCTAAAGATTATACGATAGCCCAAGACATCTGATCTAGACAGAATTCAGTAGCAGCACCGACAGACATAATTATGCTAGGCGGAGCGTAGATGAGGTAATGCTCAAGGACGAGGACCCAGGCAAAAAGAAACAAATTGTCGACGTTCAGAAATGATGGTCAATGATCAAACCCGAGAAAGAGCTCAACTCCAAAGATCGATCCAAGAACTCGCCCTCGGGTATCTTAAACTCAGTGTAAAATTTTCAGTCAAATAACAAAATAGATCAGAAGCTCAATACCCTTGCTCTTCCAGAAATAGTTCCAATGGAAAGGATGTATGGCCCCCTTAACCTACCTCTTCGTAGCCTCCAAGCCCTCCACATTCCTCCTCCGAGCCCCCCTTCGCCTGTCCCTCCCCTTGCTGCTCTTGATACACTTTCTCCTGACACTCAAACCCCAAACCCTGCTCCACCCCAGTCCCTGCCTCCACCAACCCATCCCCATTGTGGTAATACCCCAGCTCCTGCCCATCGCTGATCTCCACCACCTCGTGCTGCTGCCCCGGCTGCGGGACCGCCGTCTCCTCCCACCCCTGCGTCTGTCCAAACACCCTCGTTGAGCCCAGATCACTCAGCCCGGCAATCGCGGCTCGAATGTCCTCGTCGTCGACCTGCCCGAGCTGTTCCTGCAGCAGATTATGTGTGTCGCGGATGTTGTGCAGCTCGGCGAGAGGGCGGCGGGGCATGGAATCGGAGGCATCAGCTTCGTAGGCTTCGCGCATGGGGACTGGGGGGTGTAGATGGGGGGGCTGGGGGTAATGCATGTCGGATGGTCCCTGGTCGGGTTGTTGGTGGTGATCGAAGGGTCGATGGTTTGAGGTGTAGGTGTGTGAATCTGCGAGTGAGTGCATGGGATACCCAACTGTAGCCGGTGGGTCTAGGAAGGAGGGGATAGTATGTTCGATGTCGGAGAGGTTCATGGAAACGGTGATATCGTAGGAAGGATGGAGGGAGTTGAAAGAAGTGGACACGTCTTCGCCGGTGGTGTGGAAGAGGTCGAAGGCGTTATTGCCAAGGGAATCAGGACGATAGGTTTGGTAGTGATCCTGGTTTGGTAAATTTTGGAAGTCTTGCTGATGGACATCATAGCCTAGTGATGGCTGCCCATCGATGATATTTGAACTCATGAGCAGCGGCGCCAAAGGCATTTCCTCAGGCGGCGGATGGGGGCTATTGGCCGCGCTACGATCCGGAGGAGTGATTAGCATTTGCCAGCCTGTGGTACCTCGCTCGGAATTGACTTGGTAGAACTTCCACAACAGAACGAGCACTGTCTCTGAGCCGTCGTGGTGAAAACCTTGGGTCATCGTGTCGGAACCGTCAAAGAAGGTACGCGGCACGGCTCGAAACTCCTGCATCGCGGTCGTTCTATCAATGAAACGAGCAATCTCCTCTGCAGCGTCAATATTAGACTGATGACCCGAGTCTCTTGCCGCTTGTCTGTGGTTAGTCAAATCCGTGAACTGTTTTGCCCACCATTTAGACTCAAAGCTTGTCCGAAGTTTGCCGCTGTGAGGTTCCTCGATTGGCATATATTTAGGGGTATGGTCTTCCGCGGGGCGGCCGTCTGTATAAAAGTGAGTCGTGCATCCCCAGTCGCTGTGGCTGTAGGCTATCGAAAGTCTTTTACTCCCTGCACCTATAAGATCCAGATCCAAACGGAGACCAAGCTTCGATCCCGGTTCGGGATGATCGTTCATCAGCTTCAAGCCTGCCTTAACTAGAATGATATCGAACTTGGTATGCTCAGATTGTTCTTGAATAAGCGGTACTAATTGAGGATATGATTCTCGCCAATTTTGTAATGATTCAAGGGGCATAGGTGGAGCGCTCGGCCGACCAACCTCATTTTCGGATTGCGTATAATCCCATATACGTGAGTCAGGGTAGGTAGTCTTGATTGCCCGTGAATATTCTTTGAAACGCTTGATATCGGACTCCTTTGGGCTAACCCACATTTTGAACTTTAACGCCGAAAGGAAGCGCCCATGGTCTGCTACATTTGACCCCAGTGGAAGCTCTGGTAGTGGCAGATGTGCATCCGACGAGACGTATGCATCGTCACGAAGAGCGGCGCGATGTTTCTGGGTTCGGTAAAAATGCTTGACTTCATGTTTTATCGAGTTTGAGTAGTAGCTCGGTCCGCTGTTAGAAGTAGAAATACTATCGTCCTGGGGAGTAACAACTCTATCCCCTGCTCAAATCAGTCATCCCAAAATACACTTTTAATTACGTGTCTGGGAACAAACATTCTGGTACCCCTTTCATCTTAGTGCTCAGGACTTGAATGTGACTCGAGATCTGCTTCCTGGTTCTATCTGCTCCAGTGGCTTCTAGAATCCATAGTGCTATCAATTCGTTCCTTCCGTGCGGTCGTCCACTCTGAGATTTCTTTTTGCGCCCATAGCACGGGATATTGATTAACGCTATGAATCCCCTCAGTAAGTACAGATAGAGGGTTGATTATACTCACCATCGCAAAAGGCTTCCTCGACTCTATCAGGCCACACCTCGTCATTGGAGTTTTTGAGTTTGCCTCTCTCTTGCCTAGCCCTGTAATCCTTGTATCGCGGATGGAGCCAGAAAGCCTTGAATGGCTCAACATTGTGATGGCGTTGTCGATGACGCCTGTTCCCATGGTGTTGAGCCTTCGAGGAATGATCTTGAGAGCCGATTATGGGTGCTTGAGGCACATGAGAGGTTGAGGTCTTTGAACAGGGATACCCTCCGGTCAAAGGCTGCTCTGGAAAGGGGTAATTCTCGCCTTCTTGCTTCAATCCCTGGGCGAATATTTGCACGTTTCCCGAAGTGCTTTGAAGCACTCGACTGGTGTGGGAGACAAAGTCTGGAGCATTTGAAGGAAGAATGTGTGAACGCGCACACTCAGGCATTGTATTAACGGAATTCACAAGGCGAGAATGCCAAAGCAAAGCGCGTCAAGGAATGATGAAGACCCGTCGTAGGAAAAGGAGAAGGTTGGGGCATGTACATCGATATAAAAGGGGTTCATCTACCAGGCACCCCCTTCAGAGGACTAGAAACGGGTAGGGCAAACATAGACTTCCTCAGATCCCACTAACACCAAGCTGATTGGAGCCATTAGAAAGGAGATGAAGACCCTATGACAGATACCAGATATGGAAGGCGATCAAATTCTTCGCCCTGGTAGGAGATGCCTATCTTGAGGAGGCAACGATGCAAGGGGCCATGACGACCGTTAATGTTGCCCGGTAGGTCTGAAGAATCCCCGCAAGAGGCTTTACAACGCATGTGCACGAGCAGCAGGACAGTTTGTGCTTTTAAGGAAGGAATGAAAGGAAATCACAGAGCAAAACACAGAAGGAATGCAATTGATCATAGCTAGTACCGAAGAATTGAAAAGCTCACGTCTCAAAGAATCAATCCTGGAAAAGTAGAAGCAATTTTTCGGAAAATTATCAAGACTCTGAGGAAGATAGACAGAATTCATTGAAGATGTCTCTGAACTGCGGCTTCAGTGCGTGGATTGATATACGTAGATGGGAAGGCAAGGGGCGTACAAGACAGGTCAATCTCCCCCGCAAGATAATTTCCAGGGCAGCTATCAGTCGATGTCATCTTGCTCATCGACATTGAACTTCTTCCGGCCATGCCCTATTGCCATTCTCAAATTAACCCTATCAGTCTCTTCGCCCACCTTCTTTTCGATAGCTTGGATTTCGGCCTCTGGATCTACTGAGTCCTCCGCTGCGGATTCGAGAACAAGTCTGCGGCCTAGCAAATGAGTGTCTTTCAATGCTAGTCGTGCGTTTTCGGCTTCTTTAGCAGTGACAAATTCGGCAAAAGCAAATCCACGAGTAGAGCGATCAAACTTTTTTGGTATCCGCACGGAGCGTAGTTGACCATACGGACCGAACAGGGAGCGAACATCCGTCTTGGTGGCCTCGAAGGGTAGATTTTTTATTATGAGCTTGGTGTTGGGAGTCTGGATGATCTTTGCATGGTTCTCTTTTCTCCGTTCGTCCGCCTTATCCAGAGACCTTTGAGCGAACCTAACAGACAACACGTGTCCATCAAGTTCGAATCCATCGAGAGTCTTCAGCGCAGCTTCCGCGTGAGATAGAGAGTCAAACTCTGCAAAGCCGTAGCCCATACTCAATGATTCTCCTAATCTTCTCGGATCAGGCTTGGTTTTCACCTTTGCAGTCAAAAATCCTTCCAGAGAACCACAGAGACTCACAAGGCCAGGGGTGGCAGTAGTAAAGTTGAGATTACGTATAAATAGAGTTGAGTTCTGCTGTGGATTGACAAAAGGCGTAGCCACGTTTGTTGTATCTTTTTCGTCTCCGGTAAGCGAGCGCTCACGCACAATGTCTGGTACATCAAACAAATCCCTAGGCGCTTGTTCTAGAAAGAGTACGGATCCTCGAAAGTTTTTGTACGCCAAGTGCTTCAATGCGCGCCGTGCCTGTGATCGCTCCAGAAACTGAGCGATAGCAATTATTCCGCTTGGCGGCATGAGCAATTTTTCGATTTCTCCGCATTCCTCAAGTAGGGTCCTAAGATCTTTTGTTGTAGTCCCGTAAGGGAAATTTTTCACAAGCAGCGATTTACCTCCTTTTTCACCTTTATCAAATGACTTCAAGTTGACTCCATGAGCTGCAAAGTAGGCTTGATTCTCTTGAATAACATGCGTCTCTGCCAGGGCTTGTTTCACAGCCGCATCGGAGGAAGTGGGATCAATTATGTCAGATTTACTCGCACCCAGATGTTCTGCAACGGAGGATAGTACTGTGTCGGGCTATTCACCAGCTAAGCGTCAGCGAAGTTAAAAGGGTGCAAATCGCTTACATCCATGTACAGAAAATTCCACGATGATCTCAAGCCATTCAGTTGAGACTTCTGCTTTAGCAGCTTTTGCTTCTTCAAAGGCAACTTAGACAGTGCAAAGTCATTAAGGACACGGTGCCTTTTCTCGGAAGCTGTTAATACGTGCAAAAGCCGTCCTTGGAAAGGTCTCTTGTCCATGGATTCCATAGCCAGTTTTGCGGAGATGGTGTCCCTAAACTGAACGTATGCAAATCCTTTGCTGGTGTCTGCGCTGGATTTACGGACCACATGGATCTATGACGACGTTAGCCACAACCCCAGCGAACATGCTATCCACAGAAGACCAAAATCGCCTGTCAGAAACAAAGCATCTACTAAAATTGCTAATTCCAGATTTTCACCCCAGGCAATGTAAGTTGTCCCTATCTGGAAATCATCACGAAATGGCAATAATAAAGTACCTAAAACAGCTTACTTCTTCGAGATCTCCAAATTTTGCAAAAACGTCCTCGATCTCGGGCTCTGTCACATCAAACGGCAAATTCCGCAAAAAAAGGCGTCCAGTTGGATGCTCAGCGTCAGCTGTTGGTTCCATAGAAAGACTTTTGGCACCCATGAGCGGCTTGGCTTTCTTGTCAACGTTCACACCACCATCAGAGTTGATCGGTATGTCGTCAGAGAGTCTTTTCAAATCGTCCGCATCATCTAGACCCAAAACGCGCGACGTTTTTGATCGGAGCCAGTTTTCGTCAGTTATCTTATGGAGCTGATCCTCATCAGCATCCTGGTCATTGACAATCGGCGTTTGCTCATGTGGGGATTCAACTCCACCTTTTCGGCCTTTCTTAGAATTAGCCTCTATTCGTCTCGCTGTTTTCCTTTCTTTTCTACCCTTCCTTCGATCGTGATGGGTTACATCGGACTCATCTGAGGTATGCATCTGAGCGCCTACATCCGCGCTTTTCCTCCTCCTTCGGTTTGTCTGCTCCTTGATGTCGTCTCCGACGATTATCGCGCCTTTCGCCTCTTGCCCTGTGCTGTTCTCATTGTCAGGGCGACCCGAACCATCCGATCTTTTGGAGTAATCGTAATTATCTTCGCCCTCCTTTTCGTGTTGTTTCCTTTTCTTGCGTTTTTGTGACACGTACTCTTCTTCATTATCGCTTGGCAACCTTCCTCTTGCAGAAGTTGGGGTTGTCAATGTGACTTCAAATGGCTGACCTCTTCTTTGATCTAGACCCTCACCAACAGCATTGGAGTCACTTTTCGAAGGGGCGGAGTGTGTCACAGCGATATATGGTTGGAACAAAGAATGAGCAGTCCCCGTCCTTTCTGCAGAGCTGGAGACTGCAACAGAGTGAGCAGAAACAGATTTGCCGGGACCAGTTGGAGGGGATTGGGAAGCCGTCGGGTTCCTTGGTTCAGAAGGTTTCTCTGACAGTTTGAAATTGCTATGCTGATATGACTGTTAGCTCAGAGGAAGGCAGACGCTGAAAACAACCTAACTTGCTGCGCAGGCTTTGCAAATTCTACGTGAATCTTCGACATCCGAATGTAGGAGTTGTCAAAATATGCCAAGGCATTTTTGGCAAGAGTATAGTTTCGAAATCCCACAAACCCTATGCGGCGGCCAGGTATTACTTGAGCATCGGTAATTTGATACCTTCCAGCAAAGTGCTTCCCCAGATCGCGATCAGTAAAATTAGGAGGTAGACAGGATACAAACAGCCTAGTGTCTGGAGGCTCGTCCTCCATGATGGGTTTGTTGGCGAATATCTCTTACAGCACAGAACAAAGGGCATATGCAATGAATATTCTGCTCTGCTTTCGTCTGCACAGATTCTCGTGCGGAGACGCCGTCTACCGAGGTTCCGCCGAACGCCGTCGCCTCAGCGACCACGTGACTATCAGCAAGAATTATTGCCAAGGCTTACATTGCTGCAGCCATGATCCGCACTATTCTTAATTGAGGCGCTGCAGTTAAACCTTGCTGCCTCCTCTTAGAGTACCACCACCCTCAACCCAGGAACTTGAAATAGAGAAAAAGCTTTCAAAATTTCAACGTTGTGAAAACAAAATCGGCCCACCGTGTCCTCTTAGACCGCTTTACCGTTGGCCCGTGAAAGCAGTGCTCCGTCTGTGTCGTTCACCGGAAGATGGCCTCCGAGAAGAAGGAACGGCTGGAGCGTGAGAACATCCATCAGATCTCCAGAACAACCGGTGTATTCTGACTGATTTCCTTCAGCACAGGTGAAATCAGTCGATATGGTAGGGATAAAATATTCTAAAATCCATGACTAAAGTCTTTCTGAACGACGGACTAGAGCGAAGACATGCAGCAAGAAGCCATTGAAGTCGGTATGACTCCTTTCATTAAACATGAGATATTCCGCGTCATAATTCACAAGTAATTGCTTACCACTCGTAGCCCAAGAGGCTATGGACAAATACAACATTGAAAAGGTACACTGATTGCCTCTGGATGTTTGCTCCCGCTGAGCCTCCTACAGGACATTGCACAGTGCATCAAGAAGGAGGTATTGTTCCGCCAATCTCCATCTTCCATCATCAATCTATGCTGAACATTTATGATGTAGTTCGACTCCCGAAAAGGTGCAACATGGCATTGTATTGTGGGCAGAAATTTTGGGAGCTTTGTGACCCACGGTGCGATAGGTAGTTCCTCGCTACTATGGAAGATCTCTGACACTATTTCAGAGACCAAGCACTTTATTTATTTCTACCTCGGACACTACGCAATCCTTCTCTTCAAGACTCAGTGACAGCGTTGTTTCAATTACGGTCTTGGCATTCTGTTGACACGGGTTTTTTGAACGTGGTGTTGAGGATCTGCGGTCGTCTTTTCGTCCAATCTTGTTCCCTTGAGCTCCTTCGAAAGCTTTTATATTGGGTTGCTGTTGAATATGTGACGCTCCCAGCATGATTTCTTTGCAACCTGAGTAACTTGATCACGAAATCAATATCAAAGATCCTTCAATGTCCATTCTCAAATCCAAGGATCTCGCACTCCAATATCTTTCGGTACGAATTGATGATATAAAGACGCTCAAATGCCCTGGATGCTCGAGAATTGAGCCTGTCACACAGCATGGACATTCATTGCACACCGTTAGTTTACCTTTAGACATTTAGGCCAGGTGCACACTAGTCTGCTACCTTGGACTGTGAGCAGCGTAGCCGTCCATAGTCGTCAATCACAGTTGTCAATCTAACCTAGCACGATTCAGATCGATGGCCGATCAGCGGAAGTCCCGTCACCGGGGTCACAGAGAGTTTTTCCAGAAGATGTCGGACGGCACGTGATCGTCAAGCGTGTCACGGATTATGCAGGCTGGGATGGCCTGACAGCTGCCGGAGATAGATGGAATCCGCCTTGCAGGGCATCATGAGTAAAAGGCGCTTTCATCATATATGATATTTCGACGTCTTCAGTCCGTAGGGACCTGCCAGGTAGTTCTCATTATTAGGCTCGTGCGACGATATCAGGGTTCTAGAAATAGCGGGGAGGATGGCCATGGTCGCCTAGGCGGGGAGACCATGGCTAGCTCACATGCCCGCGGTGAGTTCCAGATCAATGACGAAGAGATCGTGGGGGAACGCGGGACACATGTCATGATGTGTGAGGGCATTGTGCATGCGACAGTGGACGTCGATTTCTGGTGTTGCTGGCCGTTGTCGAGGATAGGGGTGGTACCTTGGTCGGGGGGGTGTGGCTAGTGGGCGTGGTTGAGATTAGGGTGCTGGAGCGGGAGGCAGATGATCCACCGCCGGCGCAGCTGGATTGGGCAATTTCGCTTCGCCGGCTGACCAGTAGCCATGCAGCCGCCGCCTCCAGCCGCCGCCTGGGAACCGGGTTCACACCACACGCTCACCTTCCCCATCACACCTTTCTCGACCTCCAACTTACCCACCTAATCCCACTGCTCTTTCTATCCTCCTCCTACTACTACTACTGCCTCAGTGACCGTCTCCCACTCATTATTCACACACGGCCTTCCCATCCCCCCCATTCTTCCGTATCCAATCCACCCCATCCCAGCCCCCCGGCTGCCTCTTGCATGACAATCGGGCATCGCGCCTACCGACACGGCCGTTATCGCTAGAAGCTCGCCCCAGCCACCCTCGTCCTCCTAAATGCCAAGCAGATCGCGATCGACTCAAGCACCGGTCCGGGCTCGAATCCATCATCACGCCTCGTCGTAAAAAGCTTTCCTCGACATCTTTTGCGCATACTTTGCCGATAACCGTGCCTCTGTGAGGCATTGCTTGCCCCACATGAGCAGTGGAACTGCGAGGCAAGGTTCTGGGTACATTGCCGAGGAGTCTCCCGCTCTCGATACTTCCGCGCCGGACAATCATGCGTCAAACTCAGGTAAAATACCAGAATTTAACACTGTCACAGATTCACGACAGCACTAACTCTTTCTCTTGTAGATAAGACTGCTTCTACGCTCACACAAACGAACGAGTCGTCAACTGCACCGCTTACGAAATCAGAGAATTCAAATGGTGACATTTCGCGCAAGCTTGAATCTCAATCAGCCTTGTCTCCGTCCGAGAAGCCAGCGAAGAAGAAGTCCTTGTTGACAGTTCCTTCCCGGTCGTCATCGAACACCAAACATGAACACTCCTCAACGTCAACGCCCTCTACAGGTGGCCCTGGGAATGAGGAATTGCAGGGCATCGAGCGAGGCAGCTCCAGGCGAGGAATCATCGGCAGGCGACGCGAGGGAAGTAGGACCAGCAGTCGACATTCAAAGGCAGCGCAAAAGGATATCAAAAACGAGCAGACTGTTGACGCAACTTCAGGAACAACGAGTGGTACCACGAAAGGCGAAAAGAAATCCCCTCGTGGCTTTCTCGCGTTTCTGAATTGTTGTGGCGGGCCTGATGTGTCTGAATCAGTGCTTGCGCCTACTAAAAAGGACATTCCTCAACCCATACGCCCGAGCACTCCCAAGGAGAAGTCCGGAACTGTTGGAATTGACCCTTCTAGTACGCCGAAGCAAGAATCTCCCAACCTGAAAAGTCGTCCATCCGAACGC
The DNA here is from genome assembly GCA_021030905.1 of Pyrenula massariospora. NCBI lineage: Eukaryota > Fungi > Ascomycota > Eurotiomycetes > Pyrenulales > Pyrenulaceae > Pyrenula > Pyrenula massariospora. The sequence goes on from JAGFMI010000006.1 coordinate 580,995, forward strand.
AATGACCTATCGTCCGAAGCTGGAGAAAAGCAAGCTTCCAAATCCCCGGCGAAGACTGTGCCTGGTACAGAGCTCGATCATCCTCAGCAGTCTAGCACCACTCCTATCCCAGCAAACGTAACATCTGAGAAGCAGAGCCAGCAATTACCGCCATTGCCGCCTTCGCCTCCAGCTTCTTCAGTCCCCAGGCCAAGAGACCCAGAAAAACCTCAGCCAAAAGCTCGCGCTGGAGAGTATTCAGTGGACCCTAATCCGGATGCTGCAGACGCCGACTTGTACCCAAGTACGATGCAGACGAGAGGAGGGGGTAGCGATGTCGAAATGCCAGATGCACCACCAGCTGACGTACCTCGAGAGCAAGAAATATCTACCATCCCCAGCCAGCCAGATACTACCCTGCCCAAGGCCAACTTACCCCCACCACCTCCGCCAACAAATAAAGAATCGACCACTACTTCTCAAGTTGTCCCAAGTCTTCCTCCAACGACGCAAGAAAACCAACAGTGGCTCCTTCCCCCAATCCAGCCGACTTTGAAAGGCAGAAAATGTCTAGTCTTGGATCTGGACGAAACCCTGGTGCACAGCAGCTTCAAGGTCAGATTTAGATCTTCTTCCTTTAAGCATCCATCACTAATTCAGCCTAGATACTGAACCAGGCCGACTTCACCATTCCAGTCGAGATTGAAGGGCAATATCATAATGTATATGTCATCAAAAGACCTGGCGTTGACCAGTTCATGAAGCGTGTGGGCGAGCTATACGAGATTGTGGTGTTCACAGCTTCTGTATCGAAGGTATTTATACGAAATTCCTCGGAGCACCATTTCCAGGCAACTGATATTGTTTAGTATGGAGACCCGCTGCTTGATCAGCTTGATATCCACCATGTCGTGCACCATAGACTCTTCCGAGAAAGCTGTTATAATCATCAAGGGAACTATGTCAAGGTAGTGATCTGCACGAATCATGTCGTAGTCTTACTGACGTTGCTTTCAGGACCTATCGCAAGTTGGGAGAGACCTTCGAGAGACAATAATTATCGACAACTCGCCGACTTCATATATTTTCCATCCTCAACATGCTGTACCTATCAGCAGCTGGTTTTCCGATGCTCACGACAATGAATTGCTTGATCTGATACCTGTCCTTGAAGATCTCGCTGGCTCGCAGGTCAGGGATGTCAGCCTTGTCCTGGATGTTGCATTATAACATAATCATACTATTCTCAAAAGGCCTTCCCTTCTCATGTTTATTCTAGAAAATATTGTGGCCTTGTTGTCACCCAATTTCTAATTGCATCCTCCGTCTGGCCATTTCAATACCCTAATTTGATACCAGAAGACATGGGCACTCTAGAGCAGAGTGCATCACATCAGGCATGCTCGGTCCGCGTATCTTGTTTCAGTCGCCGTCTGGGCGAAGATTTGGCGCCATTCACTGCCTTTCTTTTAACACCTGGGCAATGGTCTCTTTTGGCGGAACTGGGAAGCATCGATCGGACATTTCAGTTGGCTACAGCACGTTCTCTCCAATCCTCTGATCGCATTCAGCAGGCGTTTCCCTTTTCATAACCTTGCAAAGTGTGGAGTCTCGGCTTTGGTTCTGATGAACCAGGCAGTGGGCATTGTACGGCAGATAGTAAGAATATGCTGATTCAGGTTCTACGAAGACCGTAATCCTATAGCAGAGGATCATTGTCCTGTGTACAAAGCCATTAATATCTCAAGTTCCGCATGCTCCCTTCGGTGACTATGTGTGGTTCATTGTCGCTTCACAGCGAAGATGAATGCGTCGCATGACAAAGACCGCTGAATATTAATTCTCGTCCTTGGGTGAATGTCTGCGATGTTCGGAAGTAATTTTACTTCGCTGGTTCGACATGTGACTACCCAGTCTCCAGTGTATCAAAGCATTTGAACGTGTTTTAAAGCTTTGGGGTTGGCCGGGAATGGCTGTCACGGCTGGAGAAAACAATATACTTAACCATCTTCCACGTAGAAATGAGCCCATTCCGCCCGCGCAAGATTCTTACAATCCTTACCCTCTCAAATTCTTCCCTTACCAGTGTCATCTGCCCTGTGATCCTGTCTTAAGGTTCAAAGTGGACGGTCAGCTCTAGTAGACGGCTATGTTTTTCAGAGTTTCCACCAACGACTAAACATACCTTTTCGGCCGGAGTAGTAACAAATTTACCAGATCAAAATCGCCGTAATAGATATTGCGATCGGAAATCCCAAAGGTCTTATCAAGATATTAGCCTCGACTTTTGGCCCATCGCCTTTCTCATGCCTGATTCAGACCCTTCTTCCCCGCCAGGGAAGGCTGCTATATTAAGGGACAGCCAGGGATGGGATGGAAAACTTCGCGTCAACCGAAGAGCGGTTCTGCAAAACCCAGAAGTGCTTTCGGATCCCGATGTCTCAGACGAAGACGCACCGCCAGTTGAGGAGATAAATGTAGATGAAGGTTCTATCAACCATAACTGTGTCGTCAGTCATCCAAGGCTCACGCGTCGACAGATCTCCTCGAGGGATATGATACTGATTCAGAGGTGAAGAGTATCACCCTGCAGTGTTGAGCCAGTCTGATGATCCTTCCAGGACGTTGACCTTGTGCACCTCAGAATTTCATCAACAAAAGCGTTGAAGCTTGGTAAATTCCAAAACCTTGAGGTAGGTCTGTCATATATTGTAGTATCGGTCACCTTCCTTACTCCTTCACAGAGACTATGCCTGCGTCAAAACCAAATCTCGATTCCCATATTTCCTGATAATTTACAACCTACTCTCAAAGAGCTTGATCTATACGACAATCTAATTGGGCATATTAAGGGCCTGGAAGGATTAACCAAGCTGACCACCCTTGATCTAAGTTTCAACAAGATCAAGCATATCAAGAATATCGGCCCTCTTACGGAAGTGACGGACCTTTACTTTGTCCAGAACAAGATCGGCAAGATCGAGAATCTAGAGACCCTAGTCAAGCTTCGAATGCTGGAATTAGGAGCAAACCGTATCCGGGTATGATACCTTTGAGAAGTAACAAGAGGGGTCCCATGTTGATGATGACTTAGGAGGTTGAAAATTTAGACCACCTACAGAACTTGCAGGAGTTATGGCTAGGGAAGAACAAGATTACCGAGCTCAGGGTCTGCTACTCTCGCTATTGTTCTTTACCTTCTTGGCTAACACAACTCCTAGAACCTGTCTACTCTTTCTAATCTCCGATTACTTTCCGTCCAGTCAAATCGTCTCACGTCAATCACCGGTCTCAGCACCCTGAAGAAGCTGGAAGAGCTCTATATTTCCCACAACCTGCTTAAGGATCTTTCAGGCCTTGAATCGAATGACCAACTACGCGTCCTTGACGTTTCGAACAATCAGGTCGAGCACCTTGCCCATATCTCCCACCTGCAGCACCTAGGAGAGTTCTGGGCTTCAAGCAATCAGCTGTCGAGCTTCGAAGAGATCGAGCAGCAACTAGCTGACAAGAAAGACCTAGACACGGTGTACTTCGAGGGAAATCCTTTGCAGCTGAGAAGTCCAGTGCTATACAGGAACAAAGTCAAGTTGGCTTTGCCACAAGTGCAGAAGATTGACGCAGGTTCGTGACTTCGATGACCTAAAGCCTCTGCTGTAGCAGACTCGTACCATTACTAACAATTGCCTGCAGCTTACGTGCGAGTCTCATGAACGGCGCTGCATCAAACGGGACGGAGGTGGCGTCCGATAGCGCAGATGCTTGTAAACAAGCGGTTGAGAGAAGCAGCGTTCAATTATTCTTGAGCGGATTGCTGCGATGTTCAAGCGGGATGAAGTCGACAGTCTTAAGCGTTTCAAGGTTTTGATCTTGCCTCTTTCAGAGAATTCTAGTCTCCAGGGACAGGTTGAAGGTGACGCGAAATTTGATTTGCTCGGTCACGCTGGTAGAGACCCATCAGCCCACCTGTAGTTAGTTGGTCTTCTTTAAGAAAAGCTCTCCGCTCCTTAGAAGAAAGTCGTAGTCGAGGGTTTATTGAGCAGTCTGCGAGTTGACGAGGGGCCCCATTCCTTCTCAGGTCATCATATGGCAGGCTCAAGTGATCAATGAAGAATGGTCCATTGTAAGGGTTCATCTGTGCATTACGGCGATGGTCGATGTCACTGTGGGAAAGCTCACATCGCATCGTAGGTCCCGAATCATCTCGGACAGTATTCTCACCGAGGCGTTCGACGTAGAGGGGAGAGGAGGCAAGTGCCCGCTTGACAGCATTTTGACCTTCAAAGATTGCTAGCACCACGTTTGGTGACTTGGCTGTTTCGAAAAATCGGAGACTGATGAAGCTTGAGAGAGGACCAAAGCGTTGTAGAGCCTTCAAAACAGCCCGTGATTCCACCAGCCTTGTTGGGGGTGGGAGAATCCTCACATACACCGAGCGGACGGACATGTGGCTAGTCGTGAGACCAAGAGCTCTTTTCAACACAGAAGTCAGCTTTTGGTTAAAGCTAGTTGACATCAGCTAGGAGACGCTGGAATTGGATGGTCTGGGATTTCCCTACGAGATATTGGACTATGACGGACAGGGAATGAGGGACCTGTGATCGCAGCAGGAGGTTGTGTTGCGCTGGCAGAGTGCGCATGGCGGAGGCTGTACCGCCTCGGGCCCAGGAACCACTGCGCCGCCCAAAAATAGGCGCAGCCTTACGGATGTCACTTCAAGGCCCACAAAAGCAAGCCAATCAATCCACCAGCCATGAGCATCTCCTAGTCGAAGAGGATGAGAGTGCATTCTTGAGGCTCTATAGCAGTATGCCGTAGCCTTGCTTTAGGAAGAGAGTCAAGCAAGCCGACGCTACAATGGTTGGGTACATGTTGATGAAAGGCTGACAGGATGTTGAGATCGTTCCGAGGCAGCCCATGTGCGAACCGCGCAGTTCCCTCGCATCTATTGCCGTGGGGAGCATGTCCTAGGTATCTAAAGATTCATGCTACGGACGTAAACGACATGGAAAGTGTACACTGCTGCAAAAGCGAAAGCAACAGCGGCGGCCAGGGCGAAGAAAACAAGGCCACCGGGCCTATTGGCGTGCTTCCTCTTGGTGGGGGAGCACAGCCATGCTTAGGCTCCCGCTCAAACAGCAGCGAAGCGTAGCGTCTTGTCAGGATGAGCAGGGCCAACCTCTGTGCTTCGCTCATATCCATGCCGGCTAACTAAGCGACGAAACGCGACCAGCAAAATCTCCCAAAAGCACCTCACTCCACCTCCTTCACAAACGCTGCATCCACAACCATCACCTTCTCCTCTTTCAGCCCATCCCAACCCTTTGCGACGCTCACAACCCCATCACCTTTGGCTGATTATTCGACACTCGCTTGGTCATCATTTTGTCCATCGCTGCTTCGTATCCGCTCACCTGCCGCCGCAAAGACTCCTCGTCTTCGCCTGTTTCAGAATTTTGACCGCCCCCGCTGACACGCCCATTGTTCCTATCCCTCGATCGTTCGCGCAGCCAACCCATTTTCGTCAACTTTCACTGCTCTCACCGACGACGTCGTTGATTCTGGTTGCTTTGTGACTTGTTTCACGTATCTGCGTCGAGCCCTGACTGGCGCGCTGTACCAAAGGTGGAAGACTATACACACCGCGACTGGTCGGGCTCCGTGACGGAGCATTTCCTCAAAATTTATTCTCATGAGGCTCGGGCGTCCCTCCTCGGAGGCCAGCCTGTGAATCATCCATATCCGAACGCCCCATACCAAGCAGGTGGCTACCGGGAGAGAGAAGGTCTCAGCGGCCCGGTCCCCAAGAGAAGATCCAGGATGTACCGTCCTGCTTCATTGTGGTCATGGGCTTTCGTCCTTGTCGCTCTTTTGCAGGCAGGAATAGTACTGGCTTTTGAAGCGTAAGTTTGTTGTTTTGAGGTCTTGCAAGTGTCGAGGCTGCAACAATGAAGTATTGTCAATCTAACATTCCTTCAGATATACATTTGCAAAGTTCCAACTTAATCTCACAGGCTCTTCTAACAGTCAGGCCGCTACACGGACAATACCGACTTTCTTAACTCTTTATATCTTCGGTTTCATCTACCAGCTCGTTCTCGTCTGGGATGCCTTACGATTGAAAAACACTATCCAAGTCATCGGTCTCTGCATGTACAACGTTGGCCTCTTGATCTATGGAGCGGTTCAATTGGAACAAATTCGAGAGGCCGCCGACACTTTAGCACATTTAAACGATCTCGAGACCGAGAATTTCAAGTGGTCGGATATTAAGCCTTTTCTAGTCGCAATTCCATGCATCCTTGCTGTAGGGACCCTCGCTCTCTCAGCAATTGCTTGGAAACTTTATGACGAATTTGCTTGGACAATCTACAAACACATCAGCGCAGATCTCAGGATGAAGAAACGCTATCTGACCTTTCAGATCTACATTGCTCTTTTGAAATTCGACTTTTTCTTCTTCCTCGGGTTCACCGTACAATTTGTGGTGATCGTAACGGATAGGAAGAGTATTGAATTTCCTCTCACGATTGCCGCGATTCCGGTGACAATCGCAATCTTGCTTCTAGCTGCGTATTTCACGAGAATTGAAAGCCGCCTGGGCATGGTTGGCATCATTGTGAGTTGCACATACTAAGGCTTGATCAGAGGCAAGTGCTAACGCATCTCCAGGTCGTCTACTTCGGCGCTCTCGCGTACTTTTTATTCAAACTTGTTCGCATGTACGAGCCCGATCGTGAACAGGCATACCTAGCAGCAAGGAGAGATCTCACAAGCTTTGCTGTGATCACGATTGTGCTTATTTTATGCACAATCGTCAACGCCATTCTCTGTACTCTGAACTTCAACAAAGGTCTCAAACCTCACGTTTCATCTCGAAAATTAGAGAGCGATGACGAAAAGGGAAATATGACAGAGATGCAACCGCACCGAGCATATTCGGGAACTATGAACCAGAACAGGATGACGATTGATTAAACGAAAATATGATATGCCGGCAGGTACTGTACAAATAGGATTGGGCCCCAATTACTTCATGTTACGACTTTTTGAACGATATCCACTGAGATAGGGAGTTGAGGAGGGACATCATTTCAGGACATGTGGTGTCTTTCACAAATCGAGTAGCTACGGGCGATGTTTTAGCCAGAGCCTTCATGATGAGCCAGGCAGGTAATGACATATTGGCTTTCTACACCAGATACAGACCCAGATTTGTGTAGACTAGAGTTTTGACCCATCGGACTATGTGACTTTGACTTCGTGACTTGGTCCACAGCAAGTCTTTGGACTCTCACTAGTCCCTTGACAACTGCATTTCCTGCCCGTCCCTTCCAGTGGACCTCCTGTTGACAAAAATCAGAAACTTGTCGAAATGTCGCGAAGTCGACTTCGGGTACAGATTCCCCGACCGCCAACACGCACTGATACAGCGCCTTCCGTGCAGAGCAGTTGACGGCGCAACTACTGATGCTGGCAAGCACTTGCAAACCACCGTATCGCAGTAGGCTCGTAAAATTCTTCGTCCACTCCCAAACAGGACTGGGAACCTTTCCCTCGGCCCAAAGCAGGCGATCGACCAGATTGGCGGCCGCCAGCTATACCCAAACGAGGCGAGAAACATCGATGGCCGGCCAGGATCTGCCGTGACGGAGCCTTCGACTCCCGGACATTTTAGCAGCGCCGCTTGACCACCCACTCGTGAGCCCCCAAAGGCGCCCATTGGCATGGCGCTCACACCTGAGCGGCTCGAGTGTTCACTTTTCTTTAGGTTGATCGTCGGCATTGGAGCTTGACGTGTGGTCTAGCCGGTGAATCGATGAGACCGCACGTCTGTGGCTGGCCGCTAGTTGGCTAACTTAGGTCGATAGTGATGTCGAATGTGTAGTACTGTGGTGATGTCGTGGCTTTCCCGTTTCCTTTGTTCGTGGCCTTCTCTGTTCGCCTCAGCTTGTCTCTTTTCTCTCGTGTTTCCCTGTCAGCTCATTACGATACCCCTTAGATGTGACGGGTGTACTCGACGTTCAAAGAGTTTTGAACATTTCCATCAACTTAGAAACCCGCTGGAGAGCATAATCACGACCTTCGTCTACCCTTGGCCGTCCCTATGACTATGAAGGTCTTAGCTGTGAATAGAGCAGCAGCAATATCCGAAAGATAGTCGGTTGAGGCCTTCGAGTTCTGGGGTGCTCTCAAGCGCCTTGAGCTAGCATAAGATAGTACCTGGTTCTCAAAAATACCTTGACCGAATTACTCAGCTGCACAATATGCAGTATTTCGACATACCGGGACCTCCTTCACCAAGTCCTATTCAGGTCCATGGATCACCAGCACAGCGAAACCGCTCACAACTTGACGCTCAGCAAATGGCTGCTCTACAACGTCCCAAACGCCCACAGCTAGGCAGCCGATCATATTCAAGTGCGAGCAGTAAATTTGATCCAAAACTATGTCCAATCGCCGAGGATGGCGGGATGCAACCAGATCTCCCTCCTAAGACCTTCCAACCTCGCCGCCGTCCACTAAACCGTATGCTGAATTTCTCCATCCCTCACTACTATATTCATCGACCGTCTCCTCTATCGGATCCAGAAACCTCCATCGGTCCAGGAGGTGAGAAATTTGCAGACATTCGAACCAACAGAAAGGGAACATCTCGAGGCGGTTGGAAACGTCTTGCTTGTTACATAGCCATTCCACTTCTCTGCATGGTGGGACTGGTTCTTGGCCTGGTACTCGGATTCCGAAGGCACAAACAGGACAAGCCGTCTTCGTCGTCAGAAAATGTCGAGCAATTTCCAGCGGGCTCCTACTCAATCACCACTTTTCTCTCTACCATTGATGCATCCTGTACCTCAAACTCAGCTACTTGGCGCTGCTATCCCTATACCACCTACTCCGCCAATGACAGCAGCTCCCATACAGCATCTGCTGCTACGTTCACCTGGTCGATTGTTTCATCAGGTCTATCAGACTCTAGCTACCTTATCTCTTCGGCTGCGAACCCTTTCGCACCAACCTTTACCAACGCTTCGCTCACGACTATCGACCTCGGACTCGATACAGAAGCCTACCATTTCAGCATTCCTAGGATGCAGATGCTTGTCATTCCCGAAGTCCCTCTTACGAACGACGGCGCTGCAGACCGCTGCTATTACAATCAAACAATATTTGAAGGTTGGCTATACTCAAAGATGCCGAAGACATATCCCGATATGGCAAGCGGCGCCCTAAAGGGCATGAATCAGCCATGGCCATTTGCAGTCAAAGTTCAGGAGACGATCTCTGGAGGGGCTGGTGTGCCAGACTGCTACAAGAGCGTGAATGGGCTGGATGGGAGCAAAGTTGGTGTTGCGTCTGGCGCTACAGACCGGGCTTGTGAATGTCTATACCAGAATTTTGGGACCTGAGGTGCTTCAAAAGATTGCTTGGCTTCTACTTGGGAGATAAAGTGTCTATGATGAACGATCATGCTCATCAGGGTTGCTCGGATTTTCACAGTGTCTTGCTTTCGGTCTCTATCGACACACGGCCACTGGAAATTCAATTACTATCCGATCCTATGATCTGGCTTCGCCAACCGAATTCTATACTATCTGATAGTCACTGCCGGATAGTTCACGGACTCTCCAGCAGAAACAACGATCCAGAAAATGATCTTCTTCGAACTATTGGTCAGTCTGAAGCTCTCCTGACCGGCCAAATGGCCTTGCTGTTGTGCTGCGAGCATCCGAGAGCTTGTTCATGATTCGTGTTCATCCCTCACACGGTCCGATCAACCACTGTGCGCAATGCTGCCGAGAAACACTGGGAGGTTGAGGTAATTGGGTACTACGGGTGGTTTCTCGAGCGCAGAGACGTCAGGGGAGTCGTAACTGATGCTTGGCGATTAGTTTTATACTAGTACTTATAGGCCCTCCCTTACGTCAGTAAATCCGCAGCCCGCGCGGCGTAACTCTACTTGCACAGGATGTTCAGGGCGTTCAGAGAAGCGCCGCGCGCGCATACAGCAAAAAAAGTTGCTGTACGCGCGCAGAGCTAGTCAGTAAATTTAACAATTTTTATTATTTAAATAATTATCAGATAATTATTGAGCTCTCTTTAAATAAATTTTAATCAACTAAATATCCACACTAAAAATTTCATTTTTTTAAAAATAACTTTAAAATGCAAATTTTATATATAGATATTATTAACATATTATTACATTAATTATAATTAATTAGTATATCTCTATAAGCTAAGAATAACTTTATAATATTTTTTCAAAGTTATAATAATTTTTTTTTATTATATATATTTAGAACTGTTCGGAGCGAACACTAAAAAAAATTTTAGAATTATAAATTCGACTCACCCCGCGCCACCCCGCGTAGTTCTATACATGCTAAGAGGGATCCGCCTTTTTGCTGACGTAGCATGTACAAATTATATTTAAAATATTTTAAATCTGTAAAAAGATATTACCGGTACTAAGTACTACTTTTAAGATTTAGATGAAATTATCAACAAATGATTGACATTTTGTCAATAATAAATTAAGAGTTTAAAATTTTGACATTGTATAGATAGACTACAATTGATCCCATTTAGTTAATATAGCTATAAACTAAAAATGGTCTTTGAATAAATTATTGAAGTTGGAAAAAATGTTGCTGAACTCGCTAACTAGCCCCGCGCGCGCACAGCAACTTCTTTTGCTGTGGGCACGCAGGGCTGCCCAGAGCTAGCGCTGAGGGGAACGCTAGAATTAAACGCTAATTAGCCCCGCGCCACCCCGCGCGCCCTGGGAAGGGTCTGCCTTTTTACTGACGTTGTCTTTGCATATACTATTAATTACAGTGAATGTTTTACCTCTATGACAAAGAATTGGAGATGTTATCACAATTTGAGGTTATACTAAATCTATAAATAGATTTCTTTAAAATACATATTTTTTAAATCTAAAATTATTGAATAAGTTATTATGATATAATCTCTGATATCTTCATAATAAACATAGCAAATTTATGCATGTACGGGTGGGGACTTGAAGTGATGTAAATGAAATTTTGATGAAAAATTAATAAATACTTATAGTACTTCTAGGGCTTAGGCAAAGTTGACGGCAAGAAGTTGACAGCTTGTCGGCATTGAGTCAGGAGTTTAAGAGCTTGACATTGTACTGACAGGCTGCGGACTATATGTAAGCAAAATTGTATACTTCAGGTCCACAGTTGGTCAGCAACCTGCCTGTATAATGTCAAGCCCTTAAACTCTTGACCTAATGTCGACAAGAGGTCAAATGTTTGTCCACAAAAACGCCTAGGTCCTAGAAGTATTAGAAAATTTATAGTGGCCTCTAAACTCAAAATGTTATATATAAATATAAAATGCTTTCAATAATTTTGAATATATTCTAGAAAAAGTCTACGTCAGAAAAACTGTTATACCCGTTCTACAGGCGCAGGTCGGCTCAGGCGTCCCCAGAACTTAATTAGAAGGATTCGTCAGGAAAATTGCAACGGCTCCTAGGCTTAAGCTATAGTTAATGGCTATAGAGGCAGTCTGGGTAGCTCTAAGCTGCTTTAATAGAAGCTCTGAAAGTCTCTGGGGGTCCTAATTAGCTCTGGAGTTGCCTATATGGCGTTTTGAAGGCCTTGATTGATTCTGGAGATGCCTATGTATCGTCTTGGGATGCCATTTAATATGATTAATATAATTAGTAAAATTAGTAAAATTAATATAATTAATATAATTAATATATAGAAATTATTTTTAATAAATTTTTAAATAAAAATTACGGCAATACTTTGAAAAATTATATTTTTATAATTATTTATATTAAAAAAATTCTAATTGATATATTATTATAATTATTTAAATTTTATTTTATAAAATTATTATTTTGTTATTTTTTTAAGTTAAGATAATCTAAATATACTAGTTTTATTAATTGTGCTGATTTTATTAATTACATTAATTATATTAATTGGCACTTCAAAGTGCCATAAATATTTTTAAAGCTAACTAAAAAATGATCTTAAACTTATTTTATCAATTAAGTTCTAGACGCGCTCAGGCGCGCCTAGACTCATAGTATAGATATAACAATTTTTCTGACGCAATGAAATTAATAAAATTTTTATAAAATTAAAGAATTTAGCTTAAAAAGATAATAAAATAATAATTTTATAAAATAAAATTTAAATAGTTATAATAATATATTAATTAGAATTTTTTTAATATAAATAATTATAAAAATATAATTTTTTAAAGTATTGTCGTAATTTTTATTTAAAAATTTACCAAAAATAATTTTTACATACTAATTATGTCAATCTTATTAAATTTACTAATTATGCTAATCGTGTTAAGTAGCACCTTCAAAGCCTCTCAGAGTCTCTATTAGAGCAACCCAAGGCTGCTCTAGAAGCCCCTATCGCCATTTGCAAGAGTTCAAGCCCAAGGGCCGTTGCGATTTTCCTGACGTACTAGAATTAACTTATTTTAATTAAAACTGGTCCTAAAAAACCAATATTTTATAAATATTTTAAGGCCCCACCTCTGCAAGTATAGGCTGAAATAAAAATATTTAAAATTTATTAAAAGATATTAGAAGTATTATTACAACGAATTAAAATTTATAATAAATAATATCTATTTTTAAATATATTTAATTTACAAATAAATATATTAAAGATATCTATTTATAAATTTAAACTTTTTTAAAACTTTAATTTTTTTAATTTATTATAATAATTTAATCGATATCTTTTAATAGTTTTTAAATATTTTTAATATAATTTATACATGCAGAGGTGGGGCCTTAAAGTATTACTTGTAACAGATCGCTTATAGAAAGTAAAGCTACTCCGTCAAAAAAATTAAAATATAACAGAACATCTACCAAGAATTCCTTTATAATATATATAATAAATAAAACTATACGCATTCCGTAACACTATCTTTTATTTTAAAAAATATATTATCTTCAATATATTATCTATATATATAAAATTTTTATTATTTTATAATATAAACTAATTATTCTTATTTATCCTTTAAAAATAAATATCTAAAAAATGTAATTGAAAAAAAATAATAAAGAATTGAATTTAAAATATGATTAATTATAAATAGTTCTATTATAATATAATAAATCGCTTATAAAAAATAAAACTATTCTATTAAAAGGCTAAAATATAATAAAGCATCTGCCAAGAACCCCTCTATAATATATATAATAAACGAGGCCATGCGCGTTCCGTGACATTACTATAGTAACTTGAAGTTTAAAAAATTCAACATTGTAATAAAAACTTATTAATTAACTCTTGATCAACGAGTAGATATTGTATTAATAGTTAATCTAATATTAAGCTTTTAATTTCATAAATAAGATACTCATACCGAGAGTTTTATTTAGAGTAATGAAGTCTATAGTACATATTAGAAAGATTGCAATTGATTTGGCGTGGTCTGGCGTACTTGTCGGCAGTAAAAAAGACAGGCCGTTTCCAGCAGGCATAAAGCTCCGCGGGGCGGCGCGGGGCGAGTTTAGTTTTTAATTTTAAAGCTCTTCTTAGCGCTAGCTCTGGATATATAGAGTAAAAAAAGGTACTGTGCGCACGTGGAACTAATCTTTAAAAATTTACTTTAAAGTCGCTCTTAGTCTATAGATAGGTTGACTACTTCAAGGCCCCACCTCTATATATACAATTTATATTAAAAATATTGAAAAATTATTAAAATATATCGGTCAAATTATTATAATAAATTAAAAAAATTAAAATTTTAAAAAGATTTAAATTTATAAATAGATATCTTCAATATATTTATTTATAAATTAAATATATTTAAAAATAGATATAATTTATTATAAAATTTAATTTATTATAATAGTATCTCTAATATCTTTTAACAGTTTTTAAATTTTTTTATTCCAATTTGTACATGCAGAGGTGGGGTCTTGAAGTAATTACAATTAATACATTAGTATGCTAATGTTGTTTCTGTATAGAGTTTACTATTGAAAGCTATTTTTAAAAGTAAATTTTTTAGTGTGGATATTATTTAAAATATAAAAAGTTAATAAATTCGCTAAATACTTTTGTAGCCTATATTTATTTATTAGTAAAAAGGTAGATTTTTTTTAGCGCGTATAAAATTATGTAGAGTAATACAGAGTGAATTAAATTTATAAATTTAAAATTTTTTTTAGCGCTCACTTCGAACAGTTTTAAATATATATAATAAGAAAAATATTATATATATATAAAGTTAATTAGCAAGTTTAAACATTAATATTATAATTTTAAAAAAATTATTATAAAATTATTTTTAATTTATAAAAATATAACTAATATAATAATATATTAATAATTAGTATCTAGATATAAAATTTATATTTTAAAATTATTTTTAAAAAAATAAAATTTTTAGTATAGACATTTAGTTAATTAAATTTATTTAAAAAAAATTCAATAATTATTCAATAATTATATAGATAATAAAAACTATTAAATTTATTAATTAGTTATATATATATATAATAATTTTTTTTGCTGTGCGCGTACACAGTGTTTTTTTAAATACTTTAAATATTTTATATAAATAGAATTGCGCCGCACGGGCTGCGGATTTATTAATAATTATAAATATAATAGTAATTAAAAATAAACTTATTACAAATAATAAGTCCAGGTATTAGAATTTTGATTTTTATAAATTCAAAATTTATAGAAAGTTAAATCAAAGTTAAATGATAATAAATTATTCATTAATTTTATATAAATTAAAGCTAATGCTCATCGAGTTCTCAACCACTAGACTTATTATCCGCAACAAATTAATAGTAAATCTAAAAATAAGCCTGGGGAACAGTAGTACGTCAGTAAATTCGCAGCCCGCGCGGGGCTGGTTAGCGAGTTCAGCAACTTTTGTTGTTCAGATAACCGTCGGATAATTATCGGGCCCTCTTCGGATAGACTCTAACTAGCTGAATATCCACGGTAAAAATTTTATTCTTTTAAAAATAGCTCTAAATCGCAAATTTTACGTTTAGGCGTCACTAGCGCGTTGCTCCATTACCCATAGTTAGTTACATCTCTACAAGCTAAAAATGGTCTTATAATAAAAATTATAAAATTATGACGTCAGTTGCTGAACTCGCTAACTAGCCCCGCGCGCCCAGCAACTTTTTTTGCTGTGCGCGCGGGGCTGCTCGCGGCGAGTGCTGGGAAAGACCCTAAGATTGCAAGCTCAACTCGCCCCGCGCCATCCCGCGCAGCCCCGCGCGCGCTGGAAAGGATCTGCCTTTTTGCTGACGTAATTCCGCGCGCGTACAGTAATTATTTTTACTCTGCGCCCTTGGGATTAGTGCTAAGAAGCTAGGGGCGCTCTGAATAAATTGTACAAATAAGAGTTACGCCCGGTCAGTTGCGGTTTTACTGACGAGATTTATTTATAGATATAATATTGACGTACAATAAACTTAATTTGGATACTTTGTTAATAAATCCGCAGCCTGCGCGGCGCAATTTTATTTATATAAAATATTTAAAGTGCTCAGAGAAGCACCGTGTATATATATAGTAAAAAAAGTTATTATATACGCGCAGAACTAATCAGCGAATTTAATAATTTTTTTATTTAAATAATTATCAGATAATTATTAGAATTTTTTTAGATTAATTAGTATATATTTCTACTAAAAATTTTATTTTTTTTAAAAATAGCTTTAAAATATCAGTTTTATATATAAATATTATTAATATATTATTATATAAATTATAATTAATTATATTTTTATAAATTATAAATAGCTTTATAATAATTTTTTTAAAATTATAATATTAATTATTAAATTTACTATTTAGCTTTATATATATATGATAATTTTTTTATTATATATATTTAAAGCTATTCTGGATAAGCACTAAAAAAGATTTTAAATTTATAAATTTAATTTATTTTGTATTATCCCGCGCAGCTTTATGTACATTGGGAGGGATCTGTCTTTTTGTTGATGTAACTACTTATTAATATCGAATTAAATCCGAGTCTTTAAAATTTTAATATTCTACTGATATACTGCGGATTATTTATAAATAAAATTATTTATTTCAAATTCACAGTCACTAATCAATAGCCTATTTATATAATGTTGAAACCTTGAATTTCTAACTTTATATTGATAAAATCTCTTGCCGACAATTTTGTCTAAGTTCTAGAAATATAAGGCGTTCATGTAAACCTGTCTACTTAAATAAATAGATAAGTAGTTTTGCTGAAGAATTTTGACCCTTTAATTCAATTTAATTCTTATTATAGTACTAGTATAGTGTTAAAATTACTGATTGGATTTAGTACATTATCTCTATATATTGTATCTAAATTCATTTTAAATAGTAGTATCCTGCCCGTCAATCTGCTAAGCTGGTTTTATAGTAAATATTATAAACATGTATAGACTATCTTTTATATAAAGATTATAAAATTAATATCAAAAACTCAAGTTGACAGCTTGCTGTTAAGCTTTCATACTGTATACATCAGTGAAATTGCAGGCGACCCAGCGCTGCCCCGTGCGGCCACATATTCGTGTAGCAACACTTTAAAATCTATGTATATTAGATGACATTGAATAACACTGTAACGAAACCGTCTATAACTCTAATTCTAATTATCTGATTTGGTTAATATATAACTTGGTAGTTTTAGTATCGCGAAGTAATTATGTACAATTATATACTTCTTTGTTTAAATCTATAATCATAATTAAATAACTATAGTATCTTTACCTTATATAATTAGCTATTCCATTACAACACTGAAATACTAGTAACACTGAACAATCTTACGCATGTAGGGTTAGGAGGAGGTCTGCCTTTTTACTGACGTACTATATAACGCTCTATAACATTGAGGAACGTGAAAATGACAGTAGATACCAGTGACAATCACTTCAGTGATGGAGCAGAAGAATGATGTTCGGATCAGAAAATGAATAGACGTTGTCAAAGGTAGAGATCATGCATAAATACTGCGGCTTGCCGACTCTTGCTATCACTCGACTGGACCCTCTAGCAGTCGGCTAACCAAATGAATATGTACTTGGGCTGAGAATTATGCTGTGTTTGGATCTTTCATGACAAGATAAAAGGTTGAGGAGGCCACTGGCAGACTGTCCAAGGACGACACCTTGGTTATTCTGGTGGAGATTCATGTCCACTCTGTTGAGGTAAAAGCTTTTTCTTCAGGTAACTTATTGCTTTGAATGTCCCTAATGACCAGTGGAAATAATATATAGTACATCTTTCTCTTGCCGCTAGCTCTTCAAGCACCCGAATTGGAAGCTAAATCACATCGCAATTTACGACATTTGAACAATGAATTTGTACTGTTCGCTTAATGCTGCCAGGTAGGTGTAATTCCTTTGTTTGGACATGCTGTCTATCCGTGGATAAATACATTGCCTCAATGCCGTTTCTTTGTTTTTCTTGACTTTTTCAACAATAAAGCTACTATTTCTTTCAAGGGCCCTTACCTCACCTAGATTATATTTTACGCGCTCCTGTAGTAGAAGCTAATCGACCATTAAATTTCTCTCTTCTATCAAACAGAAACGTTGAAGGTTAAACTCGCTGCCTCCAATATGCCTAATACCGCAATAAAATTGTCACTCGATGACGAGAGAAAGTATGCCTTGATCACCGCAAATCTCCAAGAAGTTATGAAAGGAGAAATCATACGCCAAATTCTCCCTGTACGCCCCTTGAAGATCTTTTGGGGAAGTGCAACAACAGGTCGGCCACATGCTGCTTACCTGGTGCCAGCAATCAAAATAGCCCAGTTCTTGCAAGCCGGATGTGATGTCAAGGTCTTATTAGCAGATCTTCACTGATTCCTTGACGCTGACAAAGCTCCCGAGTCTCTGCTCGAAGCCAGAGCACAATACTACGAAAAGGTCTTCAAAGCCATGTTGCGGGCGGTCGGGGTGGATCAGAGCAAGCTACAATTCGTCCGCGGAAGTTCATACCAGCTGACACCTGAATTCTCGAGAGATGTCATGAGACTTAGTAAGAAGGTATCAGTTCACAATGCAATCAAGGCCAGTAGCGAGATCGTCAAGAGCACCGGTGATCCCACAATGGCAGACGGCATGTATCCTCTAATGCAACTACTGGATGAGGAGTATCTTGATGTTGATGCACAGTTCGGAGGGGTTGATCAGCGAAAGACTTTTGCACTGGCAAACGACACGATGAAGAAAATGGGTTTCAAGACTCGAGCTCACCTTCTCAACCCGATGGTTCCGGGACTCGCTGGCGGGAAAATGAGTAGCTCAGATCCGAAGTCCAAAATCGATCTCTTGGACGATCCTGTGGTGATTCGGAAAAAGATTGCAAAAGCATACTGTGCCCCTAAAGATACCGAAGGAAATGGCGTGTTAGCAATCATACAACATGTGCTTTTGCCTTTTTCTGCTCTACAGTCAGCCGATGGGGTTCCATCCCTTCAAATAATCAGTGGCGATAAATCACTAGCGACGAAATTTACCAACTATGATGATTTAGCTGCGGCGTATCAGTCCGGAACTATCAGTCCACATGCTATCAAGAAGGTGGTCGAGGAAGGACTTGTGGTGATTACGAAGTCGATCCAGGTGGATTATGAGGCGGACGAAGAGTGGCAAGCACTTTCTTGCGAAGCTTATCCTACATGAACGATCTCAGGAAAAAAAGGTGGATGGAAGCACTTGCACGATGGAGCATCCCAGTTCTTCTTTCGGGTTAGTAGGCTATCTTCCCCAAAGGGATTAGTTTACTTAGATAAATTTAGCATGGCCTTCAATAAACACCTTTTTTTCTATCTATTTGGGAGAAAGTCGCCGGCAGCCGCAAAACTCTGCCCTTGATAATGAGAATCATTGAAATACCCTTTGTCTCTTTTCGTGATAGACTGATGTGACGATATCTCTCAGCTCAAAAGGCCTGTTGACGCTCTCGCGTTGTCAATGCGTAAGGTCATGTGGGGGAAGCATCAACTGACTAGCGTGCGAAGATTCTAACTGCCATTAAAGACATCTAGTAAAATACACTAACTGTACTAAACCCTAGTAAAGCTATAAAATTTGAAATTTCTTCTCTTTTCTCTATCTAAATTAATGATTTCTCGACGTTGCGAGTGAGCTCTCGGTAGAACCAGTCGGGCTCGACACGCGAGTGGCGATTCCTCCAAACACCTTCAAGAGCGTTTGGAATTAATTGCTGAATCATTTCTAGAATACTCCGGGGCATAGGACGATTGAGTAGGGGACAACATACAGCCAAAATCTCAAAGAGGGAATGATGTCGCCCATTCAGCAGCAGGGCAGCAACAGCAAACTGAAGTAAGGGAAGCTGATCCTCAGACCCGCCAAGCACCAACCAAAGTGCTAAAAAGCGATACGCAGTACCAGAGGGACCGCTCAGCATGTAAAGACCTTGATCGGTAGCTGAGAGTACCATTGGATCGTTTTCCACCAGGCTATATTTGTACGCACCTATTACGTACGGCAGCTTCTTTTCAGCGCAAGATGCTAATGTCGCCGATGCACCGAGCGCCATCTTTACTTCCTGTTCCGACACCATGGGGGCCGTCACCTCACTTATTCGGGATGAAGTCTGCCATAGGTAGTCTGTGTACCGACCGTGCTTTCCAAAGTCCTCAGGAGCGATACGAGTTCTAGCCACGTCCTTCCACACCCGGCGGAGATGGGCTGGAGGAGATAGTATCTCGTCGATATCGCCGAAAGCAGCATGTGCAACGAAATAAAGCAGTTGCTCCGCGTCGACAACTCCAAAATCGTGCAGCTCTTGCAGGAGAGAGTCACCCTCCGCGAACTCGATTGCCAGACGATGCATCAAAGGCCTCAACCCTTCGAGCGTATCCCGCATCGCATGGAATTGTACACGGCTGTTACCTTCCTCTCGCAGCCACCGGAGCTTCTCAAGACTGACATTGATTGGCATCCAGCCAGGTCGACGATGTTGAACGGCTTCAAAAAAACACACCAATTTGTCCCATAACGTAGCCATCACCAGCTCCGGAAGCGGAGTTTGTGCCAAGAGCTTGGATATTTCTCTCTCAACCACTCTGCAGGTTGTTGTTCTCGACACGCGATTTTGTTGAATTTCGGTGCTCAAGGAGACGTTTGTGGCAAAGCTGGTGTCATTTGCCAAAACTCCCGATCTGCGCAATCGCGAGCACACCGTTCGTTTATGAGTGATCGAGAGATCTTGGTTATTGGATGACAACAACGGCTGAGGGCCACAGATAGCGTCAAGCTTGTTTATGGATGCTGCGAGGCGGGTTGTCCCAGAAAGACTCATGCTGGGTATAGTACGTTGTTCCAGAAGGAGATATCAGCGCTATGATCAATTTAGGTATTGAACGGCTCTTTATTAGCGTTTGAGTGTTGCAAAATCTCCAAAAACGTGTAATACAGAAGGTATACGGAAGAAACGACGTCTTTCTTGATTGCAGTTCGCCTAGTCTTGATGGGCTTCAGCATTTTGAACCCGTCCCCTCATTTGTAGTCCTGGAAGTTGATTACAACCGTTTCTTCCTTTGAACAGTTCTTACATGTCACTGGCAAATTGTCCACAGGCTTTGTCTAGTCCTTTGAACAACGAAGAAAATGTACAATGCCTTTGCGTGATTGAAATATCTCAAACTCAACTAACCTATTTAAAGTTCTCGCCGTTCTCCAATATCAAGTAGGTTCTGCTAAGAGACAAATTTTCTAAGATTTTGATCTAGATTTTTCCAACGATAACAATCTACAAATTTGTCTTTCAACTCCCACAACATTCACCCAGACCGCTCGGCAAATTCAAAGATACACTTGGCGGAAATGTCCGCAGCCTATGAGTTCGACGAGAGAACTTTACCCATGGAGGAGATCAGTAATATACCCAATCCGAGCTCCAAGTCTTGGCAGTATGGCTGCAATGTGGACATATTCGAAGAGCAAGCCGCTAGCACTCCAAACCAAATTGCTTTGATTAGCCGTCGTGGGGTTCTGTCATACGCAGCACTCAATGCAAAGGCTAATCAGCTAGGCCACCAATTAGTCACTCTTGGAGTCAGACCAGAGACTGTCGTTGGTGTTAGTCTGGAGCGTGGCATAGATTACGTGGTGTGTATGCTCGCTATTTGGAAAGCGGGAGGAGCTTATCTGCCCTTGGACGTCTCGTTGCCGACAGAGAGATTACATCATATGATTTCGGATAGTAGAACCGCCTACATCATCAGTATGAAAGATATCGCGGAGCAGAAGAATATTGTTGGTAATTGTGGACAATGTCTTCTGCTAGACGATCCTGGCCAGCGCAAAACCCTGGAACGTGCTCCAAATACGAACTTGCCAGGACGATCCAATCGCAATGACCTTGCCTACGTGATTTACACCTCAGGAACGAGTGGTAGACCTAAAGGAGTCGCAATCACGCATTATGGTATTCCAAATATGGCCTTTGACCAGCGTCGAACGCAGGAAATTACTCAGGCAGACCGAGTAATGTTGTTCTCAAGATTTTGCTTCGATGCTTCACTTCGCGATATTAATGGCGCTCTACTGAATGGCGCCTCACTCTATGTACCAGAAGAAGAAGAGGTACTGCCGGGAAAATTGGTGGAAACTCTGCGTGAACAGGCCATCACCTACGTCGTTCTGACCCCATCCGTCCTAAGATGCTGTGCCATCGACCCTTTGCCAAAGCTTAGAAAACTCGGCATTGCAGGCGAATCAGCTGATCACGCCCTAATCAGAAGATGGGGGAAGGGAAGACTCCTTATTAATGCATATGGTCCCACAGAAGCAACAGTTTGCTGTAGCAAGCGGTCCTATGTCGACGGTCACATCGAAGACGAGACACCAATATCAATTGGGTCACCCATTCTCAACACAAAAATCCACATCATTGACTCGTGCGGTAACAGTGCTACCCCTGGCGAGGTTGGTGAGATATACGTCCAAGGACCAGGGGTCAGCCGACGAGGGTACCTGAACCTACCTGCCCATACAACTGAGCGTTTCTCAGATAAAACAATTAGCTCGAACCGCGGATACAGAACTGGTGACCTAGGTCGGCTTTTGCCAAATGGGGAGATCCAGTGTCTTGGACGCAAGGATGGCTAGGTGAAGTTGAATGGCCAACGCATTGAACTGGAAGAAGTTGAAAAAATCATTCGCAGCAACCGTCATGTACAGGACACTGTTGTTTTAGTAAGAGGTCCCTCAGACGCTCGTACGCTTGCAGCATTTGTTGTTTCCGCAGAACCCAGCCTGTCCTCGGAGGCAAGGCGCGAGCTCTCAGCAAACCTTGAGTGCAGCTTGCAGCACAATTTGCCACCTTACAGTGTCCCCAGTTCCATCCTCTTTGTTCAAGAATTTCCAAAGAGTGCGGCGAACAAAATTGACGTCGCTGCTTTGCTACAGTCCACGGCAATAGCAGGCGATACTGGCGCCAAAACTACCGTTGCGGAGTGTACAGCCGTTCAGAAGGAGGTGATGAAGCTGCTTTCGGAGGTCTTGAAGCTACCGTCGGACCTCAAAGTAAGCCCCGACACTACCTACGCCCAACTGGGAGGAACATCCCTTCAGACTCAGATTTTGCTCCTGAAACTTAACGACGTATTTGGCTGCAATATACAGATAGGAGCGTTCTATAGCCAGAGACAGACTCTCTCCAATCTTGCAAACTTAGTGTCTCGAGGAAAGTCCCAGGACCCTAACGCCTTCCATCCCAGACTTGCCGATGAAGTTCGCTTGCCACACGACATTTCGCCTCGTAGTCTACCTCGCAGAGCAAATCCATGTCGAGGAGCATCGCATATCCTCTTGACTGGAGCTACTGGCTATCTTGGTGCCCACCTTCTCTCTGAGCTTCTTTCTCAAAATTCGTCGAAGGTCACCTGCATTGTCCGTTTGTCTGATGAAAATGTAGAAGATCAATGCCGGGTTGAGAAGACACTGAGATCTTGGAACTTGTGGCGCCCGACTTACCGCGAGCGCATCGAAATCGTTTCTGGAGATCTCAGCAAGCCATTCATGGGTATGCCTTTTGATACTTACGCACGCCTAGCACATAGGGTTGATAGTGTTTGGCATTGCGCTGCTGCCGTCAATTTCATCCAGCCATACAGCTACTTGAAGGAAGCCAACGTCACTGGTACGATCGAGGTCATGCGATTTGCTAGCTCTATCGAGCGTAAGCAACTATACTACTTTTCAACCTTAGCCGTTTTCTTCGGCGCTGACGATGTCTCATTTGGACAAGAGATCAGTTGTGAATCTTGGGCCGAGAAGATACCGACCGGGTACGCTCAAAGCAAGTGGGTAGCCGAGCAGATGGTACTTGAATACCAGCAGCGAGGAGGAGACGCTATAATTTTTCGCCCCGGTCGTCTGCTTGGTAGCACCCGACATGGCCAGTGCCCAACGGATGATATGACGGTACGTCTTCTTTCTTCCTTCGTCGAGACTGAGGTAGCTCCGAACATTGACTGGGATTTGGACTTTACCCCTGTTGACATTTGCGCTAAGGCAGCTAACGACATTTCATCGAAGGTTAGTTATGGTATCTTTCACATTGTAAATCCACAGAGCGTCAAACTTCGAGAAATTGTCGACTGGATGTGCGAAATAGGTATTCAGATCCAGATGATACCCTTTCAAATGTGGAGGCAGTGTATTCTACACAGTCCCATGCTTAGCCCTTTGCTAAGTCTTTTTCATGCGTCAGTCGACTCCGATGGTAATACTGTCTTCGACTTACTGCTAAGTAACAAGTGCTTCCGGTCTAGCGCATTTTCCACAGAGCAAACTGCCGCAGTTCTAAATGGGACTGACACCTGGCGATTCCCAGGATATACAGAACTTCTCAGCATGTACGTTTCAACAACGGCCCCAAAGATCAAACGGCGACAAGTGCCAAGTGTCGACATTTCGAGGATTCACTCCAACATATGTGATGCTGTCAAGTCACCTACGAAAAATAAGCCATTGCAAACACAAATCAAATCACCAATGTCATAATAATATGGACACGAGTAGTGCGACGAGCGTCGCTATTCGGCACATCAAGTGAAGAGATTCTTGGCCGGTTTGTAGAGATCTTTCCAGCAATACAACGAACATTTTCTAGAATTCTTATCGTTCTTATGCGTGCGTATACGACCATCTTCGTCAAAGGTTCCATATATTCGTTCCTCATTATAGCCCTTGCCACAGTTAAAGGTAGGGTCTCGCTGATATTCCCCTGTAGAACCTGGACATATGAAAAGATCCTCAATGAATGAATCATGGGTGTCCATGTTAATTCAATATATTTGAGATTTCCTATACAAAAGTGCCAAACAGCAAGTAATCGCTAATTGGCACCAATATATACTTAGTAGATCTTAGAGTAGTGTCTAAGATGCTCCATTAAATTAGGGCTATTCAGTGTTAACAAGAAGGCCTGGCGGAAAAGTCTCCGAACTAATATGACCATGCACGTATGAGCAAGAAAAATGCGGAATGAAGTGGATAGGATATGAACTCTAGCTAGGAATACGTCACTCGCCTACAAGCCACTGTTTTCTCTACACGGGAGGCAAAGTTGGTTTTAGTCACCACTATCATGCGCAAAGCATCTCTCAAGATCATTCCGTCTCGTTATATACAATGCGCAATCTCTGTAGGCAATCTTCAACGTGCTGCTTCCACTGTGGTCCATGGGTCGCTGCCCACACGGCGAAATGTGAGATTGCCAGAGAATGGAGCACTTTGAGTCGTCTTCGCTCGGCATCAGAACATCCATAGGCATCCGCTAAGCCTACGGCAGGTAAATCTAGGTTTGCGGTGAGGTAAGCCAGATCCCACATCGGGTCTGCGAGGTTCATGTCCTCAAAATCGATGCAGAAGAGCTTGCCAGCCTTGTCCAACATGAGATTTAAGCTGTGGAGGTCGTTGTGGCAGGGTTTCAGGATCATGGACGAGTCCTCGGCGACCACTGTAGCATCACCGAGGACCCGTTCGATGAGCTTGACATCCCCGGTACGCATCGTTCCCTGTACCTTGATCAATCGCAACATGCCGCGCACAACAGCAACAGGATCATACCTGGCCATCCACCCCTCCGCACGTTGCTGCCCGTGCAGGCGTCGGAGAAGCCCAACAACATTCTCTGAACACTTCACTGCCATTTTAGGGGTCAGAGTCTCGCCATCAACAAACTTCATCACGTAGCTACCCGTTTTCTCATCAATCACGAGTACCTCCGGCCCAAGGCCTACCTCACCCGCCCATTTCGCACGCGTGCCCTCGGCTTTGCACGTTGCCGCACCTTCAGGCGTGTGGATCCGTGGGATCTTGACCATGAACTTCCATCTTCCAAGCTCGATCTTAATGCAAACCTGTGCGGACCAGCCCAGGTGATTGCATGCTGTGACGCGAGCGGGATCATTGGTGGGCAAAAACCGCCTGCACAAGGACTCAGCGAGCGTGAGGTTTGAGACGGTTGGTGGTGAGGACGTTGGCCATTCGAAACGCTCTGCCGAGACGGGGTTGTGAGTATCTACTTTTTGGGTAGACACGGGCAGAGTGGGAGTTGCCATGGTGGGCATGCAAGGTTGTTAGTAACGTGTTTGCAGAATCGGCAGGGACTTGTATAAAGAATCGTAAGCGACTACAAACGC
The DNA here is from genome assembly GCA_021030905.1 of Pyrenula massariospora. Lineage (NCBI taxonomy): Eukaryota > Fungi > Ascomycota > Eurotiomycetes > Pyrenulales > Pyrenulaceae > Pyrenula > Pyrenula massariospora. Next base: position 606,684 of record JAGFMI010000006.1, read on the forward strand.
TCCCACGGTTCAAAGGCAGAACACCAGATATTTGAAAATCATGAAACAAAGACACACCAGCACATGCTAGAACAACGCTATTGTTGTCTAAGTGGCTTTGTAATCTAGGGCACTCCGCTTTGGCTTAATCACAGGGCAAGTCATTGAAGCATGCGAAGCATAATTTCTCTTTCACAACGATACTTGGCAAGGGAGAGGCATTGCAATAGCAATAACGGTCTGCTAATCATTATACTCCAGTGTTATAGATGTTGTATCATACCATAGTAGGCCGTGGTCAAGATGTGTCCTCTCTTGGTCAATTTTGTTACTCTGTAACCTTTAGTACAGCTCTGCCTGTTAAATTGCCGGAGTACATCATCTCGAAGAACTTGTCGACATCCTCCAGAGTGCCTTTGTGCAAGATCGGCTTTCGTCACCTAATTAGCAAGCGCTTCTCCCAATGGTTCCATGCCATCTACTCACATGCACTAATCCTCTGGCAGTGAAGTCAAGGGCCTCTTCAACCTCCTTCAATGTCCCAACAACACTTCCAACGACCTTTAGGCGATTGAGGACCATCGTCAGAGGTGGCGCCCCAGCAATCACGCTAGCATCGTGAGGAAGTCCAACCGCCACAACTGTTCCATTCGGACGGAGAAGAGTTGGCGCCGTTGCATAAGCAGCTTTTGACGCGGCCGTGACAACAACGCCATGGGCCCCATATGTTGTGATCCGTTTGACTTCGGCGGTGATATCTTGGACCTTGCGGAAATTAATGAAATGCTCGGCGCCTAGCTCTTTGCAGAGATCGCCTTTCTCGTCCGTCCCGTCTATTGCAATGACACGCATACCCTAGAGGACATTAGCCTAGGCCGTCGACATTGTCAGATATTACCATTGCTCGAGCAAACTGCACCCCAAAGTGACCGAGCCCACCCCCAGCTCCTGGGAGTACCAACCATTGGCCAGGTTTGACACCACTTCGCTTGCAAGCTGCGTAGGCAGTGACACCTCCACACATAATAGGCCCAGCATCTTCGTCTTTCACACCATCAGGGATCTTAGAGGCGTATTTGCCATCACTAAGAGCGTATTGTTGGAACGTTCCAGGTACAGTTACCCCTGAATTCTTTTGTTTCAGGCAGTGGACTTCGTCTGTTCCGTTGAGACAGAATTCGCATTCTCCACAGACGCTCCAGATCCATTTGATACCTGCTCGATCTCCAATTTTCCATCTGTGGTTCATTTTATCGCCAACTGCAACCACGACACCAACTCCCTCGTGGCCTGCAATACCTTTTGTTTCGGGTGCCATGTCAACTCCCATCTCCTTCCATCCACCATGGATCAAAGCGCCATCTGAGCTGCAAAGACCCGTCCTAAGAAAGTTAGAAAAGTAAGTGGTACGGCAAGTAGTGATACCAGGTAATCTTTACGAGAATTTCACTCGGCCCAGGTAGCTGCACATCAATTTCCTGTGCTGGCGCTTTGGCTGTTTCACCTTTACCGACACGCACAGCTGCGGTCTGGGACTTGGGAACCTCGAAGCCCGTCATGTTGTCAAGGTTGGTATGCTCCGATACCGCGAGAGGATACAATGGATTGAGTCAGACAGATTTCGTGTCCGTTGAGCCGACAAGAGAAACTATGATCAGTTTGTCCTCGTGACCTAGGCTGGTATTTATGTTTCCCTTTTTGTAGACTTTCATTGTGAACAGGATTCCTGTGGATGAATTGATCTTGCAACCAACCACATCTCTTCTCTCATTTCCTAAAGGAGAAAGTCGCGCAGAATTCTCGCGCGCGTAGCATGATTTTCATTACCCGGGACATCGTAGAAGGACTTGATTGCGAAACCTTGCAGTGGATCCGAAGCTGAACCCTGAAGTCCATGCATGGCTTTCTCCAATGACAGATTGCAGATATGTGCCAAGGTGAGAATAGCTTCCATGCAAAATTCTCGACCGACCAGTTTGAACCAGGTAGCCAGGATCAAAGGAGTCTCCTGAAGCGATCCCGCCTTCTTTTAGCTTGCACCTTTTCATATTCATTGAGCGTTGTCACACTTTCTGGATCCTACATATCGCATAATTCTTGGAGCACGCTTATTAAGGCCAAATATGCTCTCAAATTCGGTAAGGCTGAGAACCATGGTCGTCATCTTACTGGCGATGGAAGTGGAAACGGAGGCTCCACGCATGGGCAATTGAACTGAGCGAACGTCGACAAGTCTTCTCCGGAAGGCCCGGTATTGGTCATCTTGCATTAGGCATCTGTACGACGAAGCAGATTCCTCGATCTGATTGTTTTGAGAGAATCTCAAAGACCCGTTGAGCCGTTCTCTGAAAGGAGGAAGTGGGTGAGGGAAAAGCGGGGCCGCTAAACCTCGTATGGTTGCAAAGCGTCGCCCGGGTTCTGACACGCAACGAGGTCCCTTACAAGGACTTTCCTTTGGACGTGGAGAACCAAGAGCAGAGCGCCACATACAGACATGACATTCACAGTCGCAGTGATATCTGCCGGCCGCCGAACCCGGTATAGGAGCGGTAAGTCGCAGCAACGACGTTCAAGACCTTTCCGTCGAGGCTGTACCTAGGGTACGCTTACCCAACCCTTAACGTCTCAATTTTGCCAATAACGTAACGCGGTTTTCCCTTTGAGCTTCCCATTTCCTGAATTTGGGGGAGAATTCATACCAGTACACATAGTAGCCGAAGAGTGATCTCTGGAGAGTTTGATCTATCTCAACTTGTAATCCATGCAAAACGCGAGAATGCACCATTCCAAGGTAGTATGGGTTCAATGCTGCCAAGGAAGGCTACCAAGAGAATGCGGGAATCGCGCGTCGTCTCGATGTGGTCCAAGGGTGGGGCAGCTTTTGAGTAAGCAGCGTACTGGAGGCTTGTATCCAAGTCACACAGTGCAAGAGGCTTTTCAAGCTCGTTGGAAGATGAGTTGTTCCACACAGGGTTTCATCTGCCTACGAAATCGACAAGGGCAAGGGTCAGAAGGGCTCGCCTTCAAGAATGGCCCTGGATACGGACGCTGGTAAGTCAGTGGGAGGAGAAGGCATACTCTTCATCAATCAAAGGCAAGCGTCTTTCTCAGCCGAGAACCAACGCATGGTCGCCGGTCGGGCGAGGAGATGGTACACCGATCAAAAGCATCGGAACCAGCGAGCCTCTGCGCGACAAGAAGCCCTATACGCTAGAAGTCTGGTTGGTTGGAGGGCTGGGAACTCATCGTCTCAAAAGACTCAGCTTCCATCGTCTGAGGATATTCAGCCTGCACCTATCACTCTAGAGGTTGGCAGTGGCTTGCGCGTTGACCCTTTCAATGCCCTTCCAATCGATCATACCAGAGATGTGATGGACCTGACTGACTATTGTATGTTCGACTAAGGTTCCTTTTCATGCGCTAACAGCACGAAGTCGTTCACGTATGGACACATCTGAAGTCCTCAAATATCGACACTTTGCTCGGCTACGACACCTATCTTAAATTCTACTGGCCAAGGGCTCTTGAGGACGAGATGCTTCTCCATTTGACGTTAGCTGTGAGCCAAGGAGCACGCCTTCTGGCCTATCGGTTACCACCCGAACGTGATAGCTTTCTGTTGAGTCATGGTGGCGTAGCTATGACCAAGCTTCGAGAGAGAGTTTCTTCGGGAGTCGTTAGCGAGAGTGTTATTTTCGCGATGGATTTCATGCTCAGCATTGCCTACATGCTAAATGATCACTCCGCTTTTGATATTCACTACAATGCGTTCAAAAAGGCGGTGCAAGCTTTCTCGAACAAGCGAAATGATGATATAGCGGCTGTCGTTGCTTATCGTCTAAGAGGCTGGGAGTCACTCAATGCATACAGGCTTGGGACCGACCCTTTAAACCCGTCGTCGGAAGCTGAACTGACCTATATTCGTGACTCACCGCAATTCTTGTCTCTTGCGCCTGGATTCTGCGGCTTAATGAAGTTAGGAATGCTATCTTTGGAAGTTGCGGCGGTGGTGGTCACAATGAGCCGTGCTTTGAGTAATGCGCCACCTCGCGACTCCCAAGCTATTGATCGAATAATAGCTCTCCTATCTTGTGAGCATTTAACCGGCCTGGAATCGCAGGTCTGCTACGCTCTCTTTGCACTGTCCGTTTACTTGAACAATAGTCTCCACGAGGAACTTGATCGTCTGGACATGGTTGCTCGGGCCTTTATCAATAAGAAGCTTTCATTGGCTTCCGATCTCGAGCGACGGTGCTTCGTCTGGTGTTCGCTGGTACTCGCCAGCGTGCTCCTTGCGCTTGATGCCGAAGCACCATCTGGGCCAGGCGATACCCACGTTCAACGACTGAGGTGGAAAGGACATATCATACTCGTGGTCATCAGGGAAGAGCTAGTACAATATGATGCTTGGAACGCTCTCCACCCTGAACTACTCAACCAATTTATCTCTACACCGGCTCTTCTCGAGCATTGGCAACATGATTGGGAAGCTACGATGACAAGAGAACGCGCCTGGGAGACGAGCGGGGATTTGCAAGTCAGCAAGCCATTGAGTGGGCGGGATGGCGAACAAAGGCTGATAAACGTCGAGTATTTAGTGCTTCGAGAAGGAAGGGAGAGTCTGCCACAAGTGGAGGCAGTCAACTGAGTGTCTAGATGTAATGGGACGTATACATGGTGTTAAATGTATGGAGTGAGCTGTAACCTTTGTAACTTGGTGTTCCGTGTGTCATGAGCGTCATGTATTGTAGTAGAGGAGCTTGACAGGCGGCCTGTCAGCTTGCTATTTTGGTTCCACCGGCGGGTGCCAGCTAGTTATGAAGAAGGAGTTGTTCTATTGTATGCCATTGAATGTATAACCCCCCCCCCCCCGGCTTGAATTCCCGGATCATTAGCTCACTAAGTGTAAAGCTTGGTGTGGGATCAGACTATGATAGTCCTTGTCTTCGACGGCCTTGCCGAAAAGCGTCTCAATTTCTTCCACAGCATTACATAGAGAAACAGGACCGCTCCTCCGGATAAGTATCCTGCTGAACGACGCTCTGGCGATTAGACATGGTTTCCTCAACGAAATTGTCAAAGCTTTGGCCTCAGCATTATCTATAACACCCCAGATCGGGAATTGCAAGATACGAGGCATCCAATCGAGATCTTTGAGCAGGCAGCATGGCGTTAGCTTCGCCGAGGGAGACCATACCGATTTTGCTGGCTTTCGCGAGACTTCAGGGCAATTATGGTCTTTGGTCGAAGCCTCTCGTTCTTGCAAGCTGGCTCAAAGCGTCCAGTACCGGGCCACTGCAAATGTTCTGCTGGACCTAGTGTAGCTTTCCTGACATGCTCTTCACACGTTGTGCCAACGTGATTACAATCAATAATGGCTTTCTCCAGTTCTGCCTTTACTATGTTGCGTTTTCATTGCTCGTACTTTTTGTCGTGGTGGACAGATAAGCTGGCTCCTCGAGCGCCTCTCCCTGTCCCTCTACAAGAACCGACCTGAGTTCTTCTTCAATTTCTGCTCTTCTCCGTTCCCACTCTTTCACCTTCCCGGCCTTCTCCTTCAGCTCCACTAGCTCCCGCTCTACACCCATCTTCTCCTCCTCCGTGCCAATCTTTTGCACTTCCCAGTCCGCACCCTCTGCCCCCAGGCCCAGCGTTAGGTGGAAAGTGTGGTATTTTTTTAAACTTGCTCGTGTCGAGATTGTGATGAGAGTAATGCCTTTATCTTTAGCCTGTTCGTAAAGTAAGCCCTCCACGTCAGAAGATACAGCCGAAGTGCCCTCATCCACAAATGCATATCGTGGCTCATGGTAGAACAGTCGGGCAATAGCCATGCGCTGCTTCTCCCCACCCGAGAGCACATCCTTCCATTCCTTCCTCGTGTCCCATCCGCCTTCACGTTCGGGGAGATATCCCAAGCGTGCCTCGTCCAGTACACATTGTAGGTGGCGATCGTTCACTCCATTCTCGCGCATATCCAGCTCGCTATGGGGATAAATGACCTGGTCTCTTAGCGTTCCGATGCTTAAATAAGGACGCTGTGGGAGGAACATAATCCCATCAACGCCAATACGGCGGGGTTGAGAAATAAGACCTCGGTATACGGGCCACAGGCCAGCTGCGATACGGGCTACAGCAGATTTGCCGACGCCATTAGATCCAGAAAGAAGTAGGTGATCGCCAGAGTGAACAAGGAAAGACAGTGAGTCAATCAGCTCATCGCCTCCATAGGGGTACAACGCAGGTGCCACAATCGGAACGTCTTCAAAGCGGACGCCATCGAAGCCTTGGTAGATGACGCCTTGGATGTCGGAGAGAGAATAAGCTTCTGCTGATCCTCCACGGGGTTGGAAATAAGCATGAGAATGAACACGATGGAGAGTGGAGATCAACATATAGACTCGAGAAGTATAGCCGGCAAGCTCAGAAAGGTCTTTGATGCTATACATCATCCTCCCGCCAGCATCGGCCAAGGATAGCATTAAGCGCTTGTTTGTTATGAAATCCTTCATTCGGCTTCTCTCCCGCCCGGACTGTCGATTTATCTCTGTCGATAGCTCCATAAGTCCAGCGAGACCGCCCCACGCAGGTAGAAAGATGGGCAGGGATGTAATCAAGTAGCCAAACGCTGACCATGAATATTTCAAGACGAAGTCTTCAAGCATGTTATAGCGGACTTTCAGGCTGTAGATACCTTCCATCCAGGTCCGAAGGTCTTTGTAGCTTCGGTTGAGGTAGAGCTTCTCAATATCCGAACCCCCGTAGAAGGCAACTTCTTCGGCATTCGTGATCAGACGAGCATGCAAACCTCTAAACTGGCCCTCCTTCTTCGCCTCTAAGGCCTTCAGCTTTCCAAATGGTGGCGATAATTTACGTAAAATTGTAGCTGTGAGAAAATAGTTGCTGAGAAGACCGGTCAAAGCTAGTGGTCCTAGTGATCGATGGAGTTGATAGTTGAAAACAAACAAATCCACCAAAGGTTTTCCCAAAGATGAGTATAGGGAGGCGGCAGCGCCACAGAAAAATGTGACGTCTTGACAGATGAACTGGTCTATGCTCTCCCCAATAGCGCCGTCTAGATTGAGCACCTTGTAGTAGGTGAGATGATCATTGAGGTAGAGATCATGAATATATCTCGTCAACCGTGTCCGGAAAGCGATAGAGATTTTCGACTGGAGAAACTTGATAGCTGCATTCGTATATGAAGCTAGACTTCCAATGCCGCACCACTGGATCAAGCCCCAGACAAACGACCTCCCATTTCCTCCGACCAAATCACGCACAATTGCTCCATCAAGTCTCGCGACAACCAGTGACAAATATGTTCTAAGCACAAGAAACACGCCGTGGCTAACAATGAGTCCCGTCTCTTTACTGCGCCATCGTGGTATCATTATACTCAGCAGACTTAGAAATTGGTGGAGGAAGGCAAGATTAAGGCCAGCTTTTGTCGAGGGTGGCGGTATGGGCGTACTGTACCCATCTCCAAGTCTTGCCTGTCGTGGGGGGTTCAAGAAGAGGCGTCGATGGGCGTCAAATGTCGTAGCTTTTGTAGGGTAAATCGTGACCTTCGCTGTAGAATTTCGGTAAGGGACATATATTATTCTCGACCCATGTTTGCCTCGTAACCCAGAATTTTTCCTCAATAGAGCTCGGCCAACTGCTCTTTCGAGTGACTTTCTCTGCCACCATTTGTATCCACCGTAGGTACTTGAGACTATAGATAGCAAGAGCGCAACAGTGGCCACCAGTCGCACTAGTCGGGACGTTTTCTTCAGCTTTTGGCTTAGAAGCGTCTTGTAGTATGTGTACAGGACTTCGAGCGGATCCTTTGGCTGGAGGGTGGACTGGGCAGCCATGGCAGTAGGTGTAGGGAGCGGCAAGGAGCATCACCCATCGATCGAGTTTGCCCGAATAGTCAGCGGTGGTGACTAGAATACCTTCTTTCGTGCTTGTAGCGAGGAAATTACATAACAGCGATTCTTGAACGTGCTTGCTCGAGCCGGGAAGTGTGTTGACGCATAAATGTACGCAGCGGCCGTCACATGCACAACCGCCATCAAAATGACCGATGGGCCGGGAGTTTACCCCTATGAATAACCCTACCATTTAATCATTACTAGTGATTCATACTTAGACCAAGAAGGGTTCTGTGGTTCTACGATGTTACACAATGTTGAAGTGAGCGTGATTTCACCGCGTTGCGATTCAACCCATCGCGTTGCCTCGGCACTATTGAAATATCTTAGTGAAATCTTTAGAAGGCTGGCGTCGAAGCTTCGAAATTCGTGGGAATAAGCCTCTTGAAGTCGTCTAGGTCTGGCCGTAAACGATTTACCGCCTGTGAAGACAGGACATTTTTGGCGCATGAAAGAGTGTTTTGCCTCCCTATGAAATATACTCTCCCATCGCGGCCGAGCGCTAATTAGACATAATGACTCCGGATGGAACCAAGCCTCTCACTCGCCTTTAGGGGTAACTTTCTCACTTGGACTTGGCGAATGGGACTCCTCACTTTCGTCCTGAATATGCCTCCCAATTGCAGGCTTTGCCTTTCCGGTAAGATCGAGAAACATCAACTTGATAGTCCGGCTGGACGTCTTCCTCGACTGCCAGATCGGAAACATACCAACGGCGAACGAGCTGCAGAATATCCACAAGATCCCAACCACGACCCAACCCGTGAAGAATTTCTTAGAAAAAATGTAGGAACTGCCATACATAGGCATTGGCCACAGTACGAGAAGCGCGAGTGTGAGGAAGACTGTCATAGAGCGAGCTATGACAGCAGCCCTCTTGAGCGTACGCTGTTCTTCTATCATCGCTTGTTCAGACAGATCGCTTTCACCCGGAATGAGCTCTAAGTCCATATTGTGGGAAGCGGCAAGCTCGCTGTCGTCTCCCTTCTTGATCAATTTCATGGACTCCCAATCGTATCTTTGGCGCCCAAACGCAAATGTTAGGATGGGAATGAAGATGATAGGGCTGAGAAGGGCAACAACGTTTCCAGCCAGCATAGGGTTGCTGTTGACGAAGTTAGCGTCTACTGAAAGATGACGGGGGGGCGGGCGGAGGGCCCGTATGAAAGCGGCCGGAATACTTAGGGAATGCTTACTTTGCCCCAGTTGTGTCAACGGTCAAAACACCTCCCTCCTTTTTCGCGGTAACGAGCCAAGCGATTAGTGAGCATCCAAGACCCAATATCGGAGAGAATGTAGCCGCGATCCAATTCTGATCCCTCCACAATAGCGTAAGAGATGCGGGCAATACTGCGGACGAAATAATAACACCCATCAACAGATACAGGTATCCCATTCCTACACCAGCGTAGAATAGACCAGTCGAAAATGCTGCCATGATCACGGCATATATCACGCAAGTTGAATGAGACATGAAAATGAGCTGCTTGCCCGTAGCTCTAGGGTTGATGTATGTCTGGTAGATGTCGTAGGTCCAGATCGAGCTCACCGCCACTGTAGTATGCGTTAGACAGCCAGAAATTCAGGGCATTTCAGAACGTTCTAGATATTCAAAAAGAAGAGCGAAATGAAAACATCAAGACGTACTTAGTTCAGCGCTAGAAGCCGACGTTACCGCCATGAAAATGAGAACCAATGTGGCTCCAGCGCCACCTTTGCCTAATAAGGCAACGGCGGCATCAGGAAGTACAAGACCTGCGGTTACGTCGAGGGCTGGAATTCGCTCCGGAAATGTCGGGAAAATAGGATTTGATTCAAGTGCGAGAGCAGTAAGCCCCATGGTCGTAGCAGTAAGCCAAGGAATCGCAAACCAGCTTAGACCGCCAATGATGTATCCGGGAAGGGCGTGCACAGGATGAGCAGCTATAGCTTTCTGATAGTAGGTATTATCGAGGAATACAGTTCCGAAGTTGCCAATGATATTGATGACAAAGAAAATGGCGCCTTCCTTGGACCTCATAGTCAGGTAGCTTCCCCCTGCGTTTCCATCAACGGGATGTCTTTTGCCAGCTTCGACGAGCAAGTCATATATCTTTGATGGTGAACCGACGATTTCATTTGTGGCATAAGCTGAGAACGCAAAGACGAGGATGATGACTAAGATCACTACTGTGTGAACATAATCTGTCAAAAACCTGTAGGACATTAGCCTTGATCCTCGTAAGGGGCCATCATAGAGGAAACGATTCCACTCCATTTGCTGCATTATGCACGCGGGAAGCATAGGGTCCATAATGTCATTGTGAGAGTGATTTGTGCTGCGCCAAAGTGATGTCTCTGATACATCGAAAAGCGTAGCATGAAGAACTTTAGACTGTGAAATGACACCCCGCGAGCTGACTATGCGCTGTTTCGACGCCGAGGGAAGAGATGAATAATCACTTACGTTGCTTTGATCCCACCAAACATAGTGTAGATGACAACGCCGACGGGGAGCAAAAAGCACGCAGCAGCAGTCGGTACGCCTGTCAAGGAGCTTGCAACTGACGAGCCACCAGTGAGAAGCATGGCTGTGACAAGGATATTGGTGGCGAGACCGAATGTCGCAAATGTTATATGTGCAATTTTGCCATATCGGAATCTTACGGCTTCAAGATATGTGTGCGCATTAGGCGCACGGCGCTTCAGCTCAATCGCAAGGGTTGCAAACAGCAGAACTGCGTCCAGGTCAACACAGCAAGTCTATCAGAGCAGACATTCGTCGCACCTTGGACCGTGGCTCCACTTGCATACCAGAATGGTCCGGATCTAGCGAATATGGTGAGTGTAGGTTCAATATAAAGAGTTCTGGGATCAACAAACACGCCGTATTTGTAGGCCACGGCTGACGACTGGAGTAGAGTGGCAGCCCATGTCCACGATGAGACGACTGCGCTGGCTACTAGGCCGCTTTTGACAGTCCTGCCCGCAGTGCTGAATACTTCTGATGTTTGAAGTTCATTGTGATACCTAGACACATGTGAGGGTCTGCTGCCTTGGCTGAAGAAGTTGTTGGGACGAACCTCTTCAGCGCCCAAGTAGTCGCGATCATCCCGAGCGCGAAAGCAGCGCCGAGCCCAAGGATAATGCCATAGCCGAAACCCTGTCAGCCGCGCATGTCAGTCTTCAGTTGGAAGGATGAAAGGGCAAGATGATGCTAATTGCACTATCTGAGCGGGGGAGCTCTTCTCTATAATAAGAGCTCAACATATGTGAATCACAGCATCTGCACAGGTGTAAGGTGAAGGGTCACGCTTTGAGCATCTTCTTGTGCTAGCTCTTGAAAGCGGCTGCCAGATCTTACCTTGGACAATGGCGGTGGAGCTGCTCCAGCAGTCGACATTTTGGTAGCTGCGAATTAGATAGCAGACACGACGAGAACAAGAGAATGAAAACGTTGGGAGAGACGAACGGGAGAAAGGGAAAATAGAGGCAGAAAAAGCGACCTTACGCTGAACGACGGTAATAGGGTTTTTTCACATTATCTACGAAGCTGTTCCAGCCCAGCGAAACCGTAGATCTGATTGAGCGGGCACGATGCGTATCGCCAGGGAAGGTGGAGGAAGTGCTGATAAGGCGACGAGCTTGTCGCGTAATGCGATCGAATACCTCAGGCGCATCCCTGCACCCACGCCGTCGCTCCACATGCCGTCTTTTATTTGCCGAACCATCGCTTCGTTTTGAAGAATCCACGAAACGCTGGTCAACTGGGGTGAGCTTCCACCCTGTTGGCGGGAGGACGGCCTTCTCCGCGGTGCCGCTCATTGGTGATCACATCGAGCCAAAGATACACAACGGACGCCCATGATATCCAACGCTGCGAGGCTCCATATCTCATTTGCAACACCCCCTCCTTCCTGGCTGAAGGCGTACAAACTATTCACGCTGTACGTGGGAGCCCGTGGCGAAAAGCTGGCCAACATCGAAGCCTCTCGCCAAGGTTCTTCGCGCTACGTACATGTTTTCTGGAATCCCTGTCCAGACACTTGGACGAAGATTTGCGAATATCAAGCTTGCTGTGATCCTGCCAAATCCCTTCGGTCAGATAGAGAATCTCACCATGGTCACTATGAAGGCTGTCAAAATGCATCTCCAGCCATAGACGCCTAATGTGCCGGTATCCCTGCTTTTACTCTGTACATAACCTCCCCACTCGACCGCCTGCAGACATTTCGTGAAACATTTTGTACAGTGCCAGATCTAGTACCGACATCCAACCAAGTGCTTTCAGGCATACTGTGCTCGGAGAGCGGCCCTTACTGATTTACCACTCTTGTTTTTCCCTTGCTGCTATCGGTACTGTGCTGGCGACGGCCCTCCACCAGAAGGGTGTCCTCCCCATCCCTGCGGGCCACCTACCATGCCCTGCTGCGGTGCTCCTCCCATTCCTTGCTGTGGTGCGCCTCCCATGCCTCTGTGTTGCGACTCCACGTCCGGCCGATTCCTGCTGTGATCAGTCTCTTGCTATAAATCAACGCTTTAAATCGGCGTACTTCAGGTCTTGCATAAAGTGACAGATCTGTCTGGCGGTCAGTTCCGAGTATTGCTTCGTATTGGCCTCGAACGTACAGGACATGCAACTTCTTTGTAGCGCGATCCAAGCGGGAGAACGGGCTAGCAATGACACTGTCAGGAGGGGCTCAAGCTTCAAGGACGTGTGTCGAGGCGTACGATCCAACAAACGGTGAACCACGGCCTGGGAAAGATCAGATGTGCTATTGTCGGTGGCGAGATCATACATACCATCGCTTGATGCAATGTGCAGACCAGTTTCCGCAGTTATGGCACTGCGCCGTGATTCCTTCATACCCTTCCAGCGGCGAGGTAAATCTGTAGAGCTTTGTTAACACGGAGAAGAGAGTTCGCATTGGTGGGACCTGCTCTTTGGTACCACATATTAATATGAAAGCCATAGCCGTGAAGCAAAAGGGACAACAGAGAATTTTTATCGTAGAAGACGTTGGATATAGTTTGGCGACAGGGAAATCTGTTCGTTTTCAGGATCCCGGTTGAAGTTGGTCGCGACATTCAATTGCGTACGCGTAGCTTGGCGCGCCGCTCCGCCACGGCCAAGCTGCACAGCGGTCTAACATAGTATGTACCTCAGTTATGGCTGCCGACAAAGCTGTCACACATCAACGCCCAGTCTAATTGAAAACCACTGTCAAGTAGACGGGGATGGGATTGTCAAGATACTCAAAAGGCTGAGTCTTCATATTTTTGAATACTATGTACTAGAGCTATCTCATATTTTCCGCTGGCCATATCCGGTATAAGGCTCCTCTTGTCGTGGGTCTCCAGCTGCAATTATGCAAGATTGCTCCGGCTCTCCTAGGAGCAAGCCGATGCGGCGGGTATCATGCCTCGTATGCAAATGAAAATAGTCGTGAAAAAGGAAAAAGGTGCGGATCTATGTGCATACCTCCATCTTCCATCCACATTACATCCAATATGCTTCTTTGAAAATACAAACGCTAAGTTCGAGATGTTGCTGAAAGCGAGAATTCTAGAAGGAGCAGATTGTGTTGAACCTTCTGTCGCTTAGTGGGTTAGGGAAGACCTGAGCGTCGATGAGTCTGAAGAGGTCCCACTCGGCGGCCGATTCCGTCTTGAAGTTCCAGAAGACCCAGCCATTGGTCTCGCGTTCGTAAACGTCCAATTGCGCCTCGATGTAGCCTCTCATGTCATTCTTGAAGGTGTCATCCCAGGTGTCAATGAAGTTTTTGCCATTGCATGATCCCACACTCGAGCTTCCTGGGAAGGTTCCGTCGTAACGGGCGCCCACGCCGTAGCCATTGAGAGCAGGGGCACAGTCGGTCATCGCTCCGGTCCATTCTCCCACAATTAGCCATTTGTCTCGGTTCTGTGCATAGGAACCGGCGCTATTGCAGACAGCTTGCCTGTGTTCCCAGGGCTGTTTCTTGACGTTGTCGTTTGTAAATACTTGGTAGACATGGGTGTCTAATATGACTTTTTGAGCACCATTGTCTGAGGGTGTTAGAAATCCATTCCATTCGCTTGCTGGCAAGAAACCATCGTGTAGGATGACATTAGTATCGCTCACTTGACGTACGCGGTTGTACCCCGTGCGATAAAAGCTCGAGACAGTGTCCTTCCCGCCAGCGATTTTTGATGTCAGGGGCTCGTTGATCAGCTCGATGGCGACAACAACGTCTTGGTACTCGGGCTTGGCATACTTGTCTGCCATCATGCCGATGATGTCAGTAGTGAAAGAAACACTATCTTGAGCGCCCCATCCCGGAGACGTCTCAGTCGTTTGAAGATTGAGGAGGCGCTGGCCAGAATTGTCGTAACCGTTTTGGCTGAGCGGGACGCCATGGAGGTCGACCATGACCTTGAGCTTAAGGGATCTTGCCCAGTCAATGGCTTTGTCGAGCTGATCCTGTGCTCCCATCACATATGGGTCCCCAGGATACTTTTTAAACGCCCAGTAGCCAATAGGTACACGGATCATGTTGAAGCCGCTGTTCGCAATCCTCTGCAAATCCGAGTATTGAAGCCAACTGTTCCAATGGTCTTGAAGAATGCTCGCAGCATCTGGATTCTTGGCGCAAAGAGTGTATTCATCGACAATCCCTAACGACTGGTCTTGTTGCTGGAAGATGGATGTTGTGATCCATGGTTCGAGGACCAGCCATCCGCCAATGTTGACTCCACGGACCTTTTGCGACCCAAAGTCGTAGGAAACGTCACGTTTGAACAATGGATTGCTGGAGTACGTTAGTGAGTAAGGAGGATGGAAAGGAGTGACTGCGATCTTACGCGGTGGCCACGCCAATTGACAGAAGGGTCATAAGAAGCCTCAGTGATAACATCTTCACGGGGCGGCGATGAGTGACTATAGGAGGGGGGAGATGTTTGAGAGGGTGGGTGGCGCAAGTAGACGCTGAGGAAGTAGTAGGCGAATTCCACGGGGGATAGATTTATTTTGAGTAGTTGTCTCAGGGAATGCGACTTGAGAAAGTGAGCGAGAGCAACGGATGCAAAAGGGAGTCGGTGGATCCCAATTGATCTACCGATTGGACGGTAAGGTAACGATCAAAGCGGCATAACACCGGACGGGGAAAGAAAGGATATGGTGATTTAGGTAGGGAACTAGAACGGTAGACTCTATGTGGTGAAACGGGCAGGACCCGGTGATTCTAGAGTTGAAAACGAACGGGGTGATGTTGTCAAACAAAGAGAGCGCGCGTGGTGATGACGAGGAATGAAGGGGAAACACACTGAGGCAGGCACCGGTGTAGGAAAAGTTGGCAAATACTTCAGGGTCGCGTCGAGGTATGCGCTGAATGCGGGCATTCCCCCAGGAACGCAGCGGCCGCTGGGTTCATATTGGGATCGTCTGCCTCTCTCCATTGCTGAGTGGACTTGGACGGTGGAGGGAGGCGGCGCTGCCCAGTGAGGAGGGAGACACTGGAGCAGGAGCTGTAGAAGAAGCTGCACCCCTGACGGCCGCCAGACCCGCAGAGGCAACGCGAGACAGGCCGGTGCCCAAAGCAGCTTAGCCGGCTGGGAGCAGCTTGCGGCTCGCCTCCGATCGACAGGTGGCTCAGACCGGCCGAGTGGCGCCAGCGACCTTATTCCTGCACTTTATTCTGCTCGATGGCGCCATTCATGACATCGACGGTGGGACCACAGTGTATTTCGCCGAGGAGTGTCGACCTTTTGGAGAGTCTCCGGCATCCACATCTCTTCGCTTGTACAGTTCTCTTCTCAGCGTGCTCATCGGTCCCTGTCCGTACCTGTCAGGTACAGCGACGCTACCACTTGAAACGTCGTGTGGTAGCAACTGCATGGGTAGCTGCCCTTAGCTGGCGGGTTCCAGTGTGCGACAAGGGTAGTACAGTTTGAAACGATTGGCGCTGACCGTTGCAATTTTTGGGAGTTCGCGTTGCGCTATCACGCATCTAGTTCGCTTAAGAAAAATCGCCCGATTGGTGTGTGACCCACAACTCTGGATAATGGGGTACTTGTGAGCGCCATCTCGAATTGTTCGCTGGCCCAACAGCCATCGCCCGCATTCTACGCACCGAGTCTCTACGCGTGTTCTTGAGTAAAACGTATCGAAGGTTGGTCCTGTCAGCTCTACGAGTCTAGGCACACCAGGCGCTATGAATGAGACCTGAAAATAGAGTGCGACTTCGAGGCTACACCATCTGGATACGAGTTCTCAGCTTCACTGCTAGCCGGGAGGAGGGCCGGCGCTTCGTACTCGGACTTCCAACCTTGGCAAGAGACTTCACCACAACCTTTCAGTACCAAGCCGCCAGCTCAAGGGAAGACGAACAGGAGCAACAATCCACATTGGGTCTAAATGCAAGGGGCGGGGCTCAAGCTACCCCATTGAAGCGTTTCGAAGCGCGTTCAAAAACCGAGGCTTCTGCTCCGTCCCACTCAAGGGGAAATCCGCCAAAAAACGCCAGTGCCGAGCCTTGGTCTTGGCAGCTGCTATGAATAGAGCAGATGCATGACTTTCTCTCGCCTGATTAATTTAATGCGGGTAGATTAGATAGATTAAGTCTGACAACATCGTCATGCTTAGAGATTGTCCTCAATCAACGTATAGCTGTAGCATGCAATCGCCCTGCGGTACGACGGTGGACACTATGACGGACGTAAAACCTTGACAGGTCTTACCCAGATGCCACTCCTAGCTTTCCACAGCTAAAATTTGAGCACCTGGCCTTTGAGGCTTAAGAATGACTCATATCGTGTCTGCCCAAATCAACTTTATTGGCGCTATTGGCGTTGATCTCACTCACTGTAAAGCGCACGCTTCATTATGTACACTTGACTTCGACAGTCGACTACCCAGCTCACGCAAACCCTATGCCAAATACCCAGACTCTTCTGACCGTGTTGAAGCATATCAAGCGATGGCCACATCTTTTAGGAGCGCTTCATAATTCACCTCTGGTCAATATCTTACAAGACATCCATGACCGATTGTCGCTCAATAATCGACTTTTCGAGCTGATTGCGCGAGACACGGTAGTAGTCGTCGCAAAGATCACCGCACTGCATATGTCGCAGGAACTCCTCGTCGTGCGTGATGACGATCATCTGAAAATTAGCTTGCGTCTCTCGGGCTTTGATAATATCGTGTAGCGAAATGGCCAAAGCTTGAATGTTGTCTCGATCAAGATTCGTAGTCGGCTCATCTAGTGCAATCATCCCGCAATTCGTTCCAAAACATTCAGCCAGCGCCAGCCGAATGATGATACTGGCTAGGACCTTTTGCCCGGCACTGCATCGCCCACGCATGTCCATCTCAGCCATGTTCTTGACCATGCACACTCGGTAATTGTAAGACCGGTTGCCCTTGGCATTCTCATGGTCCGAGCGAATCAATATTGTATCGACATCTGTGCCTTGATATGTCTTCTGCCAAAGCTCCTCAATGATCTGATTGATCTCTTCCATCTTGAGACTATGATACTTCATGATGGCCTTGTCCAAAGCTCCTCCATAACGCCCAAGATCTTCTACGGCAGCCTTGGTCGTCTCTACCTTGATGTGCTCTTCTTTGTACCGATGAGCAGCGTCTTTGAAATCTGTCTCCCAATCTGCGATTAGCTCGCGCAACTGAACATCCTTAGATTTCATTTCGCCCATTTTGCCTTCCCGTTGTGCCGATAAGATATGGTACTCATTGCTTAGACGCTTTGATTCTGCCTGAAATCGATCACGATCTACCTCCGCGTTCTTCGTTGAGAGCTCTTCTATCTCTTCTTCGAGGTTCTTCAAAGCCTGGACGTTCTGTCGGTATCGCAAATTATCAGAGTATTGTCTCCGAGTTGCCTCTGAATCTCCTAGTTGCTGTTCAATCCTTTTGACTGCCCGGGCGACGTTCTCTTGCTCCTTCTCTAGCCGTATAACCTCCGAATCCAAAGATTTTAATTCTTGCTGGCACCTCAACAACTGATGCGGACCCCCTCGCTCAATGTAGCTTCGGATCTCATTATTAGCCAAACTCAGAGACTGAAAACTTTCTGAAACCTGAGATTTCTCGCGGTCTAGCTCGCGTTCTCGTCTATGTGCTCGATCACAAATATCATCGTACTTCGCTTGCGCCTTCTCCACTTCTTGCTTGAGGCTCACGATATCAGCATCTGCTTTCTCGATTTGGCGGCGTTGTTTCTGATTGCTGCTCTTGAATTCTTCTATTCTTGCGGCATGACCTGCCTTCTTCTCAAGCTCAAACTTAGCAGTGCTGAGTTCGTTGCTCACGCGACTCAACTCAATCTCAAGATTGTTAACGGTTGTGCGTGACTGGTCACGTTCAGCTGTAAGTTGTGAGATAGCCTGTTTTGCGAGCCGAATGCTCTCTCCAATAGAGTTGATATCATTTTGTATGTCTTCTAGGGTTCGAGAAAGGCCCTGGGAAGCTTGCTGGGTCGATAAATTGTCAATCTGAGCCTGGTAGCTTTCAACATCTTCAAAGTGTTTGGCAATAGTTGACACTGTCCGCGATAAGGTCTCTAGATCTTGCTTCTTCTCTTTACGGTCCGAAACAGAGTCATCCCACTCCTCATGCTTTCCAAGAAGTGCAGTTCTCTGTTCTTCCAACTGGGATTCTTGTTTCTTGAGGATCGGGATATCATTCTCTGATAACCGTTTCCAAATCTCATAATGCACGCCCGCGTCTTTCATTTGAGACAGAGCGTTCTCTGCTTCCGCAATTTGATTGCCATTGTCCGAATTCCTTGCTTTCTGTATGAGGTCCCGCAACCGATCCCGATACTGGTCCTCCTTATCTTTGAAACGCCGGCCGCATTGTCGGCATGCGTGTTCTTTATCGAGATATGTCAGTGATCCATTGAACCAATCTTCTAGTCCGGCATAGCTCTTAAGTTCGGATTTAATGTTTTGTAGTGCGCGGTGCGTTTGATCAAGCCTCTGTGCATATTCAGATGGTTCCCCCTTAATTGCTTTAGAAATTTGATGTTCTGTAGATTTCAAGTCCGTTGATTTGCTGTTCAAGTCAGCTCGTAGCTTGCGAAGAGAGAAATCTATTTGCTCTAGCTCTCGAGAAACGGCCTCACGATCCCTCTCCGTGGACTCGAGGTCTTCGTTTCGCAGGCGGAGGGATTCCTGGTAGAGTCTATCGATAGTACTAGGCTGCCAGCCTTTTTGAATTAGGCTGCTGATGCGGTCACCGTGTGCATCCGACAGAATCTGGATACTATGCTCGCGCTCCTTTAACTCCTTTTTCAGGTGCGCTAAATGGGCCAGCTCGCTTGCTCGTTTTGTGCTCTGGATGAGTTCCTCGTTGAGTTTCTTATTCTCCTCTTCCAATCGATGAAGCTGAAAGTTCGCGTCGGAAAGACTCTTGTCCCAGGAAGCAGCTTCCATCATTCTCTTTGCGCTGCTCAACTTTTCAGTTGTCTCCATCAATCTGGATTCTGTGACCGCTTTGCTACCCTCATCGATACGGATCTGATCCATCTTCGCCTGGAAGACTTGAGATTCGCTGTCGTTTTCCGCCATCTGTTTCTTTGACGCTGCTTTGACATCCTGTAACGCAGATCTCCTCTGCGTAAGCTGGTTAAGGCTACTAAGAGCATCTCCTTTACCTCGGTCATTCTCTTCTTTTGCTCGTTGAAGCGCGGATGCCGAGTCTTTCAAAGTCTTTTGAAGCTTTTGCATGAAATCTTCAAATTGGCGGTCGTCGGATACGTCATTGAATCCTCGCATTTGATGCCTTCCGGCAGCCTCCTTGGTAACGTCTCTTCGATTTAAAAGCTGCCGCTCATACTGGGCCTTCTCACCTTCGTACTGACCACGTTCGATTTGCTTCCCGGCCTGTGTCCTCCGAAGACCTTCAATTTGCTGTCTCAGTTCCAGGGCTTGTTGGTTTTGAGACTTCTCCTGGTCGCGGTACTGAGCAACGCGCTCGTCAAACTGTTCTAAAGTGGACTTTAGCCATTCATCAGATTCATTGACTTGATCTAAATGCTTCTCGAGATCCCTGATGGTTGATTCTTTGGTTTGGGCTTCGTAGCGCTTGGCTTCTAAGGCCGCAAGGATCTCAGAGTAGCTCGCAGCTTCTTTCCAAGTCTTGTCGGCAAGATCCCTTGCCCGTTCCATGTCCGTAGAGAGTTGCGCACATTCTTCTCTCAGCGCCTCAATGTCGTCCTGGAGCTTTATTGATCGCTTCTCGTTCTATTTCTTCTAAGCCTCTCACCTTTCAATTTGATCACGGAACTTACTTTTGTAGCTCTCTCCTTGTCAACCTTGGCGGTCTGCTCATGGATCTTGTATTTGGCCAGCTCTTCGTTCTGCTTCTTCCTGAGCTGCTTGATGTTGTCAATGGCTTTGGTGTACTTCAGAGCTTCAAATATCTCATCAAACTTCTTCTTGAGCACGGAGGGCTCACTCATTGGCCACAAGCTCTCATCCTGGTGGCAGAAGATCACATTGTCTAACACAGCCCTGGATACTCCGAGATATTGGGGCAAGATCTGATCGAGTTCCGCAACGCGCGACGAGATCACGGTCCGCTCGTTGGCTTTCTCTTTTGATTTCATGGCCAGAGCACATTCCAGAGTTTTCTGTTGACGGGTGGTCTTCTTGACCGTCAGTGATAGATTCCGAGTTGCGGTCATTGTGGTACCCGAGGTGGCCTTGAATTGGAGTTGAACCTGAGCCAGTACCTCGGGCACTTTCTGGATTTTCGGATCGTGGATGAAAGCCCCGCCTTTGCTATTGGGCGGCAATTCTCCCGTGGTGGCATATTTAAGACACTCGATAATTGTGGTCTTGCCAGATCCATTGAGCCCGACAATCAGGGTGAGCGGACCTTCAAATTTGATGCGCTGGATCCCCTCTGGATCGAAGGCACGGACGCCTCTAATGTTGAGCTTCTCGAGACTCGACATTCCGCTCTCAAAAGCAACTTGAAGACATTTGAAATGCAAAGGTTCGCCTCGGGATTGATCTTTGGGTATGTGTCCGTTGGCGAAGAGCTGGTTCTTGTCTACCTCAAGTAGGTACCTATGGTAAAGCTGGTCAGGGGGGGTCCGGCCGCGGGTGCCTGCGCGTGTGGCGCGTCGCTGCACGTCCTTTTTGCCACGCTCCGCACGCGGTTCACGTGATCTTCCATACTGCCATCGTTATCGTCCCGCCCCCGGCCCTGGTCCTTCAGCGATGCGACTATTATGAGATACGTCGACAAAGCGCCGCTGACCTTGTTACAGTGGACCCCATCTCTGTGTGAAGGCCCAGCAACGGTCCTGAATGATCACTGTGCTCTTCCCGTGTCATCCCTCTCTATGTCACTCGAGATCTACGGGAAGTATTAGTGAAGCGCTTTGTCCATCGGAAACGTTCACGACAGGTCAACGGAATTTCGTCGCGTTGACCTGATGGATACCTCAGCTCTAGCTGCCAATGCGGGGGTGGTAGATCTGAAAGATGTGGCCGCGGAGGATAGCGTTATGCCATCCATAGAGCAAGGTTCCAACCTCGCGCAGGATGGCAATGACCAGACCGACGGTAATACAGTAGGGCACGACCTTTCTGGCCCTGGTGCGGGTCCTTTACCGACAGGATTTGGCATCCAGCCTGCTGGGAGCGGAGGAAGCACTCTTACCGAATTCACAAAACGACGAAATTGGTCTCAACGTGTGCTGGAGGAATTGAAAGATTTCCTCTATATTCTCACCCCAGATGGTCGGCTCTTGTACGTTTCGCCGTCCAGCAAGATTTTGACTGGCTACGAACAAGGAGCACTTGTGAGCAAATTCATCGTAGATTTCATACATCCGGACGACAGCAGCTCCTTCGTCCGGGAATTCAATGAATCTATAGCTTCAGGGAACCCACTCCGTTTCTTCTACCGGTTTCGAAAGGTCGATGGAACGTACATGATTTTTGAGTCTCATGGACATCCTCACCTCACGTCTGAAGCTTCCATGTATGGCCCGAAAAATGCCGCTGGGTTTTGTCGTGGATTCTTTATGATGAGCAGACCTTACCCAACCAAAAATGCCGAGCTCCTAGACTCATTTCTCGAACACAAAGTCGAGAATGAGCGACTCACACGCCGGATTGCAGAGCTTCGGCGTGAAGAACAAGAAGACATCGAACAGCAGCAACGTCAATGGGCTCGAGGCTCAGGTAGCAATGAAGAGGCTCCTTCAGACGCTCCAGGTGTCGATATTCAGAATCGTCGGTCTTCATCCGCCCAATCGGGGCAGTCAGGGGATTACAATGGCATGCCGCCGCCGGCAAAGCCATCCATATCGAACACTGCTCTAACACAGCAGAATCTCGAGGAAGCAAACGCAAGCTCCAAGGTAGATAGTATCACGGACAAGATGGCGCGTTACGAGGGAGCAAACCACATCGAAGGCATTGAAATGCTAACAGGCCTACGCTACCGAGACGGAGAACGGTCTCAGGGTATTAGCACCGGCGACATGAGCCCGATGCTTATTCGCGGCGATGCAGGCATCGCCATCCCGGTGGACAAGGAAACCCGGGGCAGTGGGGACAAAAAGAAGAAAGTCAAAGCTGCAGACGAGTACGTTTGCACCGACTGTGGCACGCTGGATTCGCCAGAATGGAGAAAGGGCCCAAATGGGCCAAAAACTTTGTGCAATGCCTGTGGTTTGCGTTGGGCCAAAAAAGAAAAAAAGCGGACAAACTCAGGTCACCCACCACCGTCTCTGCCGGTAGGGGTTAGTAGCGGAAGTGGTTAGTTCACTATGAGCTCTATAACATTATATGCACTCATCGGCGTTGGCTCCCACTAAGGACTATGCACGGCATTTCTTCCGGACAACATTTCGATATTTAGGCGCTCATAAAGCCGTGGTGTCGGAAGCATCAGGACCTTCATTTTCCCCGGTCTCGTCGGCCTTTACGTCCTCCTCGCGCTTGCCATCAACGTCTGTCAGAACGATGTCTCCATCACTTTGCGACTTTTTAGGAGGATTCTCAGAGTCTTGCGGCGTTGTCTCAGGCTGCTTTCTGTTTAGTTGCAGTTCCACATCCTGGCCATCCTGAAGACCCATATCTTCGACACCAACTACGTTGGGACCAGTCGCATGCGGTGCGGTATCTTCGACTCCGTCATCTAGTTCACCACTCCCTTCAGCCCTGCCACTGGCGTGGCTTACCGGGACAATGCCCGCTTCCTGTTCCCGTCGTATCAATTCACCTTGGGTAACAGCCCCATCTCCTCTCTCGGGGATGAGTTCATTTGAGAGTTCCGAGTCTAAATTATCACTTCTTGGAGATGATAATGATGCCGTGTCGCCATTCCTTAGCCACGGTATAGGAGTGAGCAATGCCCCTCCGAGGGACTCGTCGCTTCCGAGACCGTCACTTGAAGAGAACATTGACCAACTGCTTCCCGGTCCACCGTTATTCCCATTTTGTATCCCATTTACCATTGCTGCATCCACCATGCTTGGTGGTAATGGTTGTGCGGTTGGCAAGGGGAAAATATCCGCGGTGGAAGAGACGGACACAGCACGGTCCACGGCGCGAAGCCATGCGGGCAGTGTCCGATAATGCTTGGTAGGAGAAAGGACTAGTTCCGCAAGTCTTTGAATAGTATGAGGAGGCTTGGTGGAGAAGCTGGAGCGGAGGGTCGAGGTGATGGATTCAAGTTGAGAAATGAGCAGCTCAGGGATGTCAGGTACATCGGTTTGAGAAGGAGGTTGCGAGTCGGGAATATGTGTAATGTTCGTCGCGGTAGATGAGTCAAACGGGGGAATGGGTGGGAGCGGGCGCGAGGTCTGATTCTGAGCAGCTTCGCCTGTCGAGGAGGCTTGGTCCGCATGTGTGTCCGTCTTCATCTCTGAGTCGCTGGCCGGCTGATATAAGGGTAGATCATCTTGGGGAGGCTTGATGGGTAAGGGGAAATCGTAATGAACGATCTAGACTCGTAGATGTCAACAACGTATTTTTTCAATTCTTCGGCCTTCAGAGTCCCACCTCATTAAGCCGTGCGAGTAACGGTTCGAGCAGTGCAGGCCATTTGGCACTGGGAATGTGTGAGCACATTTTCATCGCACACTTGCGTTCTGAATACATACTAGTCCATGAACCCATCTTGAGCAACCTGATCTAAGGAGTCTTGATCCAAAGACATGCTCAGCGCTTGCGTTAAGGATACCAACTAATGTTGTGCAGAAGGTCGTGAACCAGGTGGCGATAGGCTTGAATTTGCTAGACGCCGGTTTAGGAGAAGTTCTTGGAGGCTTCCGTTAAAGTCCAATGCGGTCTAATCATCAAAATTTCTGGTCTGAAACCTGTAGGATCGGCTTAAGTCCCCAGGGAAGGATGTATACATGAACTCAATCGAGCTGGATGCGCCCACGCTGTGGGAGGGCTGCCCTCAAACGCTAACGAAAGTCCCCAGACGCGGAGCTCGGAATAGGCGCCTTTAGCGCGACAAGCATTTCGTAGGTAGCTGTCTATAAATCCCCCGAATACTATCTAGTGGTTGCAATCTACGAATCTTACCTTCATAAAGTGCAAATGTATCTGTGCCGTAGGATCGCATCTTTGGCAACCATAAGAGTCAATGGCTTCTCTTTGACTATCTCCAGAAAAAGCTTCATCTGGAAAATCCATGTCCGGGTTGTCTTGTATCAGAACTCTCGATTATTGATTCGCGTGTGTTAGAACCAAGCCTGCGGTGAATCTGAAGAGATGACGCACACTCAGACTGTCTGCTCAGCACATTGATATGATGTGACTTGCCCTGAACATCTGCATACAACAATCCTAGCCTCGCCTCCACTTGATGATTTATTATCGACAAGGGGTTTCGCTCTGCAACGCGACACCTTCGCCGCTGACGTTGAATTCTAAACTTTCTGCATGTGTGGATCTATTAACCATGTTGTAGCACTTCAGATACGAGAAAATATTCATCCTTGCGTCATTTTGATATTTCATGTAATAGAAATGGATTTGCTGGTAAATCGACATTGTCATGGAGCTCCCGATGAGCCTTTAATTCTCGATTTCTCAGTTTCTCTATGTCAAGTGGTCTGTTAAACCCAGAGCGTAATAATCAAGGATAGAACTGCCGCCCAGACCCAGGAAACGCTCCGTCCTAATCCATGAAACAGCATGGTTGCTCAGCATGGTTGCTCGGCACAGCAAGGAAGAGTTGTACGTACCAATCACGTATAGCATCATGATTTTTGAAAGTCCACATCACTGCCGTCAAGGCTACAGCGAAGGTTAGATCATAAATACCCTATAACAATTTCAAACCAGCCATAATGGAGCACATTGCGGCGCTGTCCTTATATCAGGCATCAAGGCGACGATATCCTCGACAATCGTTGAAATGCCTGGCAGGACTGCGTCGCCGGGGGCTAAAAAGGAGAGCCGGAATGGGGTATTGGCGTGACAGCATATCAAAAAAGATCACAATGGACTAAATGAATAGGTGTTTGGCATAGGTTCACCACCAGTGGTATAGCCGCGAGCCGCGAGCCGCGGGATGGGGGTGTCAACGGCAACACTCATCACGATCACCAGTGAGATAATGATGAGTGGCGACATTATCTTGTCCCAAGGCAAGGTGATGCAACACCTGAGCCAAGGTGAAGAAATCCTTGAAGGTTGACATTGTATTGTCAGCATGGCGTAGAGCGATTTTTGGCTAGTGACCGATGACAATGGCCCATGGTAGTAAACATGAATAGTAGGTATCTTACCTAAAGGTAGGCAAATGTTGTACCACACACCCTGGAAGCCTGGGACAAGGACAGTCACGATCTGAATCCGGCCGCTCGGGCCTGGCGTCTACTCGCAACCTCAACAGCCCTATGATTCTGCTCCAACTTTCCCTCAAACGTCACTTTCCCCCCCCAACCAAGAGAACTCCAGATTGGTCTCCCACCACCAAAAACCCCCTTTAATCCTACATGCTCTCCTACACATCGCCCAGCTCTGGATTCCGGAAACAAGTGAAGCCGTGGTGGAGCCGGCCTTGTTTGACATTTCTAATCGTCCCGAATCGGTGGTGGTTGATTTTTCCATCAATGTTTCAACCGGGGAACACCATCTCACCTGCCCTGATACGGCATTCCCCGGGTTATCACCTCGACCTTACTCATGTGGCTTGCTGAGGAGTGGAAAGGCGTGGTGCAAGGATTGCTGGGAGGTGGTCCAAAAGTCGGTTAGGCAGGGTTTGGTAAGCCAGACTAACAGAATGCGGCCTGACAAAGACACGAAGCACGGTGGGTCGCTGGCCGTGCTTTGCCCCGCTTGCATGGCGAGCGAAGGTGGTTGGTAGCCGGCCGACAAACGATGGGTTCCTGCGCACCATGACTGATAGTGGTAGTGGTAGTGGTGGTAGCAGTATCGCTCTTTGCCGGGCCGTTGGGCTGTATGTACGTGCTGGGAGTGTGGCATATTTGGGGTGGTGCGGAACAACATCTGCCATCCTCCGTGGAGACGTGGGAAGACATGGCCAGATCGAGCGGAGGTTGCTGCAAGTAAACCGCCCGGACCCCTACCCTTCTCTGGCCGATCCAGCGACCTCCCTTGTAACCATTCCCTCTCCCTCTCCCTCTCGATGTTCTCTCCAGGGCGGCGGACAGGCTCCACCGAGCGTTTGGCCGTAGGGTGAGCCGTAAGGTAGCTAAACAACTACTACTAGCACACCCGCATGGCTGATGCTTCCACCCGAGATCCACCCGTCTGCGCCCACCTGAACCATTCAATCGCTCTGTCTCCCCTTCTGCTCGCCTTATCCTCTTCCAAGGTAGAGCACATCCTCCTCGTGCTCGGAGGTACTCCTCCTCTCGTTTTCTGCCACTCTGACGACTCCTTGGTTCGCCCTCTCCGCTCTTTCTTTGTCGTCTTTCTTCCTTCAAGGCCGCACATGTCAGCCAACCCCTCTGGTGCTGCCTTCGTCAATTCCATGGCCGCCCTCACAACATCAATGCCTGAGTTATCAACCACACCCCACCTCTGCCGAGCCATAGGACGACGTCCTTAGCTACTTCTCCGTGTACAAAACTTCGTTTCTGGGCCCAGTACCCTACCTTCTTTGCCTTAGACGATGGCCACCTTCAATCTTCCCGAGAATGGAACGACCCTCCATCCACTCCGTGGGCAGAGAAATACCCCCGCGTCAAGTGCGGAGAAACCACCGCAGGCGATTTGTCTGAACCTTGGTGAAGCTACGATTGAAGAAATTCTCAAAAGCTTCACTCACAATGAAAAAGTCCGGCTCCGATTTGGCAAGCGACAGATGCTTCACTGGGGGCCCAAGTCTCGACAAGTCTACGCCCGGCCCGAGGTACATCCCGCTGAGCTCTATTCGAGTTCAGGCGGTGATCAGGAGAATTTCTATTTCTCTGGGGCCTTTAGTCATCGAATAGAAGTAGAAGAGGCTCGAAAACCGACCGCTCACGAAGACGAAGCCCTTGCCACACTCACGCAGAGTCTGAACTCTCTGAAAGAAGAGGCAGCGTCGAACGAGGCCCGGATCGTTACAAGCCAAAGCGAACTGAAAAGCCTCGCAGGGAACCACAAAGGCCGATCTGGCTTGCATTTGTCTCCACATCTCGGCCACTCGAACGCTCTCCGAAAAGATCGGACGATGGGCGGATTCAATCGATCAACCTCTGGCAGTCCTTTCCTCGGCTCTTCTAATTCCCCTGGGGTCACACCAAAGTTAGGTCCAACATCCGCTCCGATGTCCAAGACTGTCGCAGCATCCAAGGAACAAATAAGACTTGATGCCATCAAGATTCCCTTGACACACCTGCTCGCATTCCAACATCTAACGATCCGAGAATTGGCTAATTACATTGGCGCTACTACAGATGACTGCCAGAAGCTCGTTGTGAAATATGCTTCTGAAGCTGAAGCGGGGCAAGGCAAATACAAGCTCAAGGACAAGGCTTACAAGGACCTTGATGTTTGGAAATTCCCCTATGCTTCTCAAGCCGATCGCCAAAGCGCCATTGACCGATCAATATCAGCTTTTGACCGGAAGAGGCTAGCCCGCGGAGACAAGCTGTGGCAGCTACTCCTACCTGTCGACGAGAGAGGTAAGGGGAAATGCATTTCGCGTCTCAACCTGGACGGTACGCGACCCGCGGTAACACCTCGCACTGTAAGACCAGAAACCAAAACTCGGGAAGACAAAGCGGAAGCTGCTAATAAGGGCCCGACAACGACAAATTTGGATGGCAAGAGACAACGGGAAGCTCCTAAAGCCACTACGAAACAGCCAGACATCTCATCCCAAAAAAGCGTAACGGCACCACTCGAAAAGAAACCCACAAGCAAGCCTGCACACAGTACGAAGAAAACCTCGAAACAGAGTACTAAATATAAGTCGAGCGAGATCATTGAGGATTCAGACGAAGAAGCAGAGATGTCAGAGAACCAGCCAACCTTAGCGACGCAAGATTCCAAAGACCAGGGTAGAACTAACGGGACTGGTCCCAAAGAAGCTGTGAAGAAGCCAGAAGCCACGAAACGTGGAGAAGTTCAGCAGCAGCATCAAAAACAACAGGCTGTCAAAGCGAACAGTGACCGATCCCTTCTTTCGTCTCTTAACGGACGAGCCAGAAATGGGAGCTCTCCTCAAAAGCCCTCTCCTCTTGCCGCTTCTCCACCAACGAATGCAAGAGATGTTGACGACTCTAGCAAGAGCTCAGGCTCGGGCTCGGGTTCGTCGACGCCTCTCATGTCACGCAGCATTGCAAAATCCGCGGTTCTAACGGCTCGACCATTGTCGACTAATGCAAAACCGTCAACGCCAGGTCAAAATTCTTCAGCTCGCCCAGTCAAGCGCCCCGCTGAGGCGTTCACGGACGAAAAAGCGCCGAAACGTCAGCAAATAAATGGTCACAATCTCCCCAACGGCAAACAATCTTCTACTACAAAAGCTATCCCGCAGACAAATGGCCGGCAGCACCTGCGCCATGGGTCAAGCGGCCAGTCTCTACCACCGTTGGACACCGATAATGGTAGCAGCAGCAGCAGCACGTCGAGTACTTCACCTGCGGGCGAGATCACGCTAGAGAATCTGAACGATATGTCGGAACACTTCCGTAAGGTGTACGCACAATACGAGAGTTTTCACCAAAAGATGCAGAAAACTGCAGAGCGAAGCGATAAGGATATAGAGACGTTGCATCGGATGCATAAGAGGGTGGCTGAGATTAAGGCAGAGGTTTGGAAGGGGTGGAGGCAACTGCAGGAAAAAGGATTGGTGCCTTGAAGCGATCTCCAGACGAACAGCATAGACCAAGGGCTTTCATCGTGAGCTAGGGCGTGGATTTGGTATTATTTGATGTTATTTGGCGGGTTTTTTGGCGGATGGTCCTGGGTTGCCGGAAGAGTCCTGAGACTCGGCTTGCATGGGTTGGCGGATAGGATCAAGAATCTCAGCGTTGGATACGGAAGGAAAGAGTGGCCTTTGTACCAGATAGAGCCAATTTGAGCATCATACGGCATAAATTTTATCTGATTCATATCAATACGCCCTTCTATCTATCGTCCCACATGCGAGAGTAGACTGTGGGTACGTACTGATGCGAGCGACATCTGGCTCATAAGACGCATCTCCAGGACTACCCCTGCGGCGATGGCGAGGGACCTTGGTAAGATCGCATCGTGAAGTAAGTTGCGTGAGCGATCTGTCCGTGAGAGGAATCATCTAGAGCATATTCAAGGGTTTATGAAGCCCCTCGGGATAGAGACTTCATTACCAACGTGGTACGACCATCTTTCAGGACTTCTTGCCGAAAAATCTCTTCGATGACCTTCCACTAGTATTACTCTTCGCCGCACCAGCGACTTCGTCAACCTCCATCCTTGACACACCGACGCCAACTCCACCATCCTCATCACCCTCATCGAGCTCATCGCTCGCCTGCTGCTCTTGGATATCCCTCTTGTTCCCACTTATTGAGCCTTTACCTTTTCTGTCCTCTGTCGGGCTTTTCATAGGATCCTTTTTCAACGGGCCTCCGCTTCGAGGCTCGCTATCATCCTTCAGGACCGCCTGGTCAATGATGTCTTGCCGCTGAATCTCCTTCAGCTTTCTCTCCTTGGCTTCGTCTTTGATGGTCTTTATTTGGCTCTCGATCTCGGTTATGACGCCCGTGCACCGTGAACCCCATGTTTCAAGAATCTGGAGCATTTCGGGCAAGGAGCCGGGGCGGAGGTCCCGAAGAGGGGCGACGGAGGTGACGTGAACAATTGGAGGTTTTGTGGCAGGAGAGAGGCGAGCTGTTAGGAGTGAGGCGTAGACGGCAGACGTGACAAGAGTTTCTAGTTCCATAGGAGTAGCCATGTCGAGCTCTTTAATTAAAAAGTCGTACGTCAGGGGTGCGGGGGAGGCTGCGAGTGAGAGGAGAGAGAGCTGGCGGAGCTTGACTTTTTGGGCGTCATTGAGAAGCGGGAGGTCCGAGTGGCCTGGCAGTATGTTAGGGTGAGGCCTGAGGGGAATTAAGGTGGATGCCTAGACACCTTGATATTCTGACCATGTTCCCCAGGCAAAGAGCTCGAGTTGAGTGAGATAGATTGCGAATTCGGAAGGCGTTTCCTCGGATCGTAGGGCTTGTATCGAAGGAGTACGCAGAAGCTCTGTAAAGACGTAGGTATTTTGTGCTGTCGTCGCGCGTGTGATCAGATCAGCGAGGAAGCGTGGGCTAGGATCTTTTGTCGTTGTAGCGAGATGTACGAATGGCTGCAAGGCTGTAAGAGCTTTGGACTGCGCGTTATCCATCTTGGGATAATACGAGCCGTTGTGCAGTAGAGGGGTTTATCCTGTGAACAAGTATGTTTCTTATAGAGCGAGCTCTGCGCGGGCTCTCGATGCTCCACACTTCCGCAGACGACGCACGGGCCAAGAGCGAGACAGCAGCCTTTCTGAATTTGGTTTAGCGCTGTCGCTACCACAGGAGAAGAACCAACCTCAGGCAGTGGTATCTCTATGCGAGTGCTCCAATTCGCTTCACCTACATCCTAAAAGCGACAATTGATCTTTGAAGCATCTCTCTAGGGCTTTCGGAGCTAAGCGGCAGCCTGGTATCTGCTCCCTGGACAGCAGTAACTCCAATTGGTGAAAGCTGTTGATGACCCTGATCTCGACTTGAGTACGCGTGAACACTGCACCTAAATAGAGATAAAGCTTTGAACCAGTCACTGATGTTTTGCAGGCAGATATATTGGAGAACGCATCGTCGTTATCCCTCCGATAGCCATTGAGGAAGCGCGGCAAGAATTGTCCTTACAATACCGGGAGCTTCACAGCTCCTAGCACCCAAAATGACTCCCGAACAAGAGCTGGAGCAGCGGAACAGGCTGCCGACCCTCCTGGAGGTTCTTGGACGGAGAACTCTGGCACCTGTTGATTTGTTCTCTTTCTACATCTACATGCGAGATCAACAACGCTCTGTAGACTACTTGGATTTCTGGTTCGTTGGGTTGAGAACCTGGGCTCAAGCGTGAACGCTGACATTGGTTAGGCTCGATGTATCGCAGCACATGTCTCTCTGCAGGCACTATGTACGCGAGCTTCGAAGATCCATGCTGATTGATACGCCCGAGCTAGAAAAGGCTGGCAGTAAACGGTCCTCTCAAATCCTTGACAATTTCAGCGACGTTGGCGAGGGACCTGCTGATAGAAATGATTCCGACAAAAGCAGCCGAGACCATCGCCTTTCTGCTTTCCTACGTTCGGAACAATCGGGAGCTAAACACTCCCCACAAAGTAGTCTTGGGTCGCAACAGTCACAACAGATGAGAAGGTCGTCAGCGGACACACGACCGCCGAGACCGAGTTTCATGACACCAGATGTTCGAACAGACTCAAACTCTCCAGGCCACACGGTAGCTCGTGCCGACATTCGTGCGAGCGCAGAAAAGATCCTTTATACCTATCTCCTTCCAGGCTCTGAACGGGAAATTATTCTCCCTGAGCACCAGCTTGAAGCCATTACCCGAGCAATTGAAGAAGAGAACAGGGACGACCCAGAAATTTTCGACGACGCTAAAGATTACGTTTTTCAGGCAATGGAGCGAGACGCTTTTCCCGGCTTCCTGCAAGCAAAGGCACTAGGCAATTTAGTCCCATTCAGTGTCATATTCAGGCTTGTGGTTGCGTTAGCTAGCCTGATGGGCGGCTTCTGGGGAGGGTTCTACATGATTCTAACTGACACTCCAAAACACATCAGGTGCTGGGTAAGTTGAAAATTTAAAATCTCCCTTACAGAACAGCTTGCTTAACGAATTTGCAGGTCATTCTTCCTTTTACGATTGGATGCTATCTCCTTATGAGTTACCAGTACAAGGTGGATCCCGTCATGGCCTTTCTTGGGTTCAGCGAGTATACCTTCATGCACTGGTCCCGCATCCGTGAGCCGTACGTTCGAACCTTGCTGACAAAGCGCGCCACAATGGCGTTCTCGGTTTTTCTTGTCTTTGCAATTGCACTTTGTATTCTCTTTATCTTCGTGCCTGGTACGAAATTTTAGGCTGCGTTCCTTATGGCCTATCTGGCCTTTCTCAATGCGCAAGTGGAAGGGCAACGGGGATCGATAAAGGTGTTCGGCGTCTTTGTTGGAACTCGAGCAATGGAGGTCTTTGAGATGGGGGAGTCTTGCTCTACATAGGGCCTAGGAGCTTCCATCAGTGGAATTATACCCCTCTTGTTTTTCTGGTTGGGCAATGATGGGTTAACGGTATTTTGTTCACGAGAGTAATCGAGACCTAATAATGCAGACTTAGTGACTTACACCAAACTCTGAAGCGCGTCGGCCGATCGCTACGTTCTGATGTAGTCTCCGCACGTAAGTGTTCACGAAAGTTGCTGAGGATGCAAACTTGATTGGGGCGGCTTAGCAACTCTTTCAATCGTAGCAAGTGTGAATCAGCCTTAAGTTTGGCAATTGTAGTCATCAAGTTCGGAAGAGCGTGACGGTTGGCATTGACCTTTGAATATTTGACAAAATTAATCTGCTTCCATTTCGTCCTCTGCGCTAGTATCTTCTTCATACTCGTAGTCACTCTCGTACTCGTCATCGTCTTCATCCAGCAAGGGCACGAATCGGAAATCTACAAAGCTAACTTTCTGCCCATCCGAGAGTTTTCCCCCAACTACCCCTGCATAGACATTGTTTTCATCTCGCGGCCGTCCGGAAATGCCCGGGTCACTCAATTCGATCATGAACTGCAGGCTAAGAACGCCTTGAGCATCTCCTCTAATGCTGACTTTGCTGGCGAGGGCCATAGCTCGGCCCGCTTTCTTGATCAATTCGAATCGATAGCGTTGTCTGACGCGATTTGAAGAGTCGTCAAGCGGCACGACTTGAAAAGTTTCTGTGACGATGGGAACTCTCTTCTTGTGGGTTTTACTGCTTATTTCAGACGTGGACCTATCCTTTCGGGATATCTCAGGCCTGAAATCCACGGAGCTGTCACCGTAGGGCCCACCACTTCCATGGAGGGCGAAGTAAGGGCCCGAAAACGGTGAGGCATTTAAGATCAATACTTCAGGGTCAGTAGAGGATAGCTCGGTTATTGCGTTATGGAGCCAGGTACTTCTCATGATGATTTTCATAGTTAAGGCGTCTTTCTGTAAAGGTATGCTTTCCTCATCGTCATAATCTGCGAGTGATGAGGAAGGTTCATAGGTCGTGAGGTCACAAGTTGTGGTAACGCCATTCTCTTCTAGAGTAACGCTCAGTGGTGCTCCCACATGCGCATAGGTCATGCGGCATGTACCCCCAAGATTGAGCGCCGGCGTATTGAATGCATTTGGCAGCGAGGATGAATAAGATGGGCGACTTTGATAACTGGAAGAAGCTGGGTCAGAGACGCCAAATATTTGCAGCGTTTCCAGCAATGCGGTCAGTGAGATTTGGAAAATTGGCGTGTCATCTTGAGCGTCATCCCGAGTGACATCATCTAGTGCATTAGATGTTGGATGAAATGAAAACGAAGTGAAAAGGTCCTTCTCCAGGAACGCAAGCCCCTGGATGACGTGGGCTTCCTCAACGGAAAATCTAAGGCCTTCATGGGTAATTTGAACTTCGGCTTTAGGCGCAAAGGCAACGCATCTGAGCAACAGAAAGAGTTGTCGAGCTGAACTGGAAACAGCTGTAAATATTAGCGGTCGACGATCATCCATCGGGCGGGTCAGCGTTTAGGTCGATTAGGGCTGAGTTGTCAAAGGTCGCGATCCTGCGGGAGAGATTGGGCGTTCGGTGTGTCGCAAATGCCCTTTAGATGCCGTCTCCAAGCTCAGACATAGACTCCGACTGCGCATATCATATATACAGCACCAAAGCTGCTCGAAGTTACTAAGTTATCGGGATGTAAAGTCAGACATTCTTACCCGAATGCAAGTGAAGCTGGGATGCCTAGAAGAGAAATATTAAGAAAGGATCGATCTGCATAAAGTTAGAGACGCAATGGAGAATAAAGATGCCATCGCACTCAGGCCAAAGATGCCACTCAAAACAAGAGCTGTTAACAGGAGAGAGAATCCGACGATGAAATGGCGCTCTTTGGAGACAGTTGGCACAAATGGGCTTGCCGATGCCGCGTCCCAGACTTCTTGTAAAGACATTTGCAGAGGCTGGTGGAAAGAGAGAGGGAGGGAGCGAGAGATGCTACTTAGAATGTTGCCGATATTGATTGAGGTTGGCAGTTGGGGCAGTCAATTGCGGCAGAGGAGCAAGACAGCGAGACAGCATGTCTGAAAAGCTCCCACCGAAAGGGAAAGTTTGGCGACAATGGTCATTTAGCCTATTCAGGTTAAGCCGATTTCTCCACCGTGTCTTACTCGCGTCTCCCCCAAGAGCGCCGGACTGAGCGCTGAGGGGAATTCCGCAAACAGTCAGGCAGCCGCACCGACACCGACCGGCTTGTCAGACGTTATGATTCCAAGAAACCGATGACCTGTCGAAACGCATCTTGAGCTAAGCTTCACGCAGAATCTCAATGTGACGGCAGACGACATGGCTCCTATCCCATTAGAAAGTAAGCAATGAAGCCCCTCTCCACTCTCAACCACTAAGGATCTCCAGCTTCGAAGCGGAAGGCCTCTGAAGAGGTCTCATTGCCCTCTCTGACCAAGACAAAGAAGGCGCGCACAGAGTCACCAAACGGCCATCCTGTTACCATCAATGGAAACGTGAGTGCGAATGAGTCTATAGTGGAAACAAGCTGAGCCGCTAAAACCCAAGATGCAGACTACTATTTCTCCAAAGACCCCTACCCTCGTCACCTTTCCAGAGAAGCCTGCAGTCATTGAAGAGAAAAACGGT
The DNA here is from genome assembly GCA_021030905.1 of Pyrenula massariospora. Taxonomy (NCBI): domain Eukaryota; kingdom Fungi; phylum Ascomycota; class Eurotiomycetes; order Pyrenulales; family Pyrenulaceae; genus Pyrenula; species Pyrenula massariospora. The sequence continues at coordinate 641,917 of JAGFMI010000006.1, forward strand.
ATCATCGAATTTCGAGTCGTGAACAATGATAATTCGAGAGAGAGCAACATCATCTTGACCGGGCTCAAGTGCATTTTCCAGAAGCAATTACCGAAAATGCCGAAAGACTACATCGCAAGGCTTGTGTACGACAAGACTCATCTCTCGATTGCTATCATCAAACACCCATTAGAGGTCGTAGGGTTCGTCTCGGGAGGCAAGAAGCCGGGACTTGAGCAGACTGACATTACATTAGGGGCATCACATACCGGCCTTTCAAAGGTCGAAAATTCGCCGAAATAGTGTTTTGTGCGATTTCTTCGGACCAACAGGTCAAAGGCTATGGAGCGCACCTTATGGCCCACCTGAAGGTAGGACTGAGTCTACAGATGGCATTCCTGCCCGGTGCTGAAGCATCTAGGACTACGTGAAAGCGACCTCAGACGTCATGCATTTTCTGACGTATGCTGATAATTATGCAATTGGTTACTTTAAGAAGCAGGGATTTACAAAGGAGATAACTCTAGAAAAGTCCATCTGGATGGGCTATATCAAAGACTACGAGGGTGGTACAATTATGCAGTGCAGTATGCTTCCCAAAATTCGGTATCTCGAGTCTGCTCGTATGCTTCAGAAACAAAAAGAAGGCATCATGGCCAAGATCCGTGCCGTCAGTAGATCTCACATTACCCACCCTCCACCCGCCCAGTGGAAGAACGGTGTACAACCTATTGACCCCATGACTATTGGGGCTATTAAAGCATCTGGATGGTCTCCGGACATGGACGAGCTGTCGCGACAGCCCCGACATGGACCCAACTACAATCAACTTTTGCACCTTCTCAATGACATGCAGAACCATACATCGGCTTGGCCATTCGCTCAGCCGGTCAATCGCGATGAGGTTCCCGACTATTACGAGGTGATCAAAGAGCCAATGGACCTCTCGACAATGGAGGAAAGGCTTAGCAACGATTTGTACCCAACACCACAGGATTTCATCAAAGATGCAAAGTTGATCTTTAACAATTGTCGTCAGTACAATAACGAGACCACGCCGTATGCAAAAAGCGCGAACAAACTTGAGAAATATATGTGGCAACAGATTAAGGCTATCCCTGAATGGTCTCATTTGGCGGAGTAATGTTTTCTTGAAAAACTGGCTTCGGGCGTTGGGCATTTCTTCTTCGCATTTGTGATGGTCGTTGGAAGGCGCCTGGGAAATAGACTTGAAGACAAGATACCCAAGGGATGACATTATGGCAGGTTGCAGCCGGCATGGTAGACGGCTCTAGGCGACGGTTCTGGGCCTCTTAGTTTATGATTGGTATCAGATTAGGTACTCCCTTGGAAGGAGGCAATTAATTGAAGCCAATCCCTAGCTCAAGCGTGACACATTTGTCTTAATCGCGGTGTAAGCCGCATTTGCTGTGCCTACAACTGCACCTAGACAACTCTCAAGCTCGTTGGACGCACATTTCGCATTTGTCTGCCGGATAGGCTTGCCAGTGGAATTTTGCGTGATCTGACAATGACATTTTCCTTTTCAACAAGGCAATTCTGGGGGAAGAACCATGGGAGGACGGTAATATCGGCAGAAGTTGAAACACGGGGTCGCGATACTGCTGGAGTTTCAGCGGCGACACCAGACGGTGGTGCCGCAGGTGCCCGCGAGAATTGCGTCGATCACAGTGGACAAAGAATGGGAACCTGCACGCTTTATCTGGATCATTCAATCTTGAAAGCCTTTGACCCTCTTTTGTCCAAAATTTACCTTTCCATTGTTTCTACTGTCTCGTTCTCTTCTAAGAAGTTTATTTGATCATCCGCGAGGCTGACCGACCAGAAAGAGCTCGGCTAAAATTCGATCCGCCGCTTTCCACATATTACTCTCGTCCCGCCTTCGCCGAAAGACTGCTGACGGCGTCGCCCATGTATCTGCTGTCAGCGTCTGCCCTCCTCTACCTGTGTCTATAGTCCCTCGCACCTTATTACACCTTCCAGAAGCTGGCCTTCTGCCGCGCATCGTCGACCCATCTTCGATTTGTCACACGATTGGGACGATCTTCACGAAACACCGCCAACGACTCAACGCCTACGGTCCAGGGTTTCCACCTACAGCTCCCCTCTCCTATTGTACACAGCGCTTCTGAATCTTTATGTCTGAGAGACAGCTAGCTTAGACCACCCAGCAATCCCGGGGTTACAGCCGCTCTATCATCATCATGGCTTCATCCACGGCGCATATGGCCACAACGACACTGAAAGTTGATGGCATGACGTGTGGTGCATGTACTTCAGCGGTAGAGGCTGGATTCCACGGAGTCGACGGCGCTGGAAATGTTTCGGTCAGCCTGGTGATGGGCAGGGCTGTTGTTAACCATGACCCCTCCAGGCTTTCGGTGGAAAAGGTGGCGGAGATAATAGCAGATCGCGGATTTGACGCCGAAATACTCTCGTCGAACATGCCTTCAGCCGCCATACCCGTGAATATGCCAGATTCAGACTCGGAAACGCCTCCTCTGAACACGACGACCTTAGCAGTCGAAGGCATGACTTGTGGCGCATGTACCTCGGCTGTCGAAGGCGGATTCAAAGATGTGCCTGGTATCAAATCTATAAGTGTATCGCTGCTTGCCGAACGGGCGGTCATCGAGCATGACGCCTCCATAGTCAGTCCAGAGAAAGTCGCAGAAATCATTGAAGAACGAGGTTTCGGTGCTACCGTGATTGAGTCCACGACTTCCGGAGCCTCGATTGCACGAGTGGGAGGAGAAGGATCTAAACCAAGCATGACGACTACTGTTGCTATTGAGGGTATGACTTGCGGGGCTTGTACGTCTGCCGTTGAAGGGGCGTTTCGTGATGTGGATGGCTTGATACAGTTCAATATCAGCCTTTTGGCAGAACGTGCAGTTATTGTGCACGATCCATCAAGACTTACCGCCGATCAAATCACCGAGGCCATTGAAGATGCTGGTTTCGACGCGAAAATTGTGTCTTCTGACCCGAACTCCCTTGTACAGGCCAACTCCCGGTCCACCGTCCAGTTGAAAATATATGGCCTACAGGACAGTGCTACCGCTAATCACCTGGAGGGCACGCTGCGGCAAATGCCTGGAGTTGACTCCACGATAATCAATCTTTCGACCTCAAGGGCAAATATTTCCTATGATAGCTCCAAGCAAGGCCTTCGCGCGCTGGTTGATTGCGTAGAGTCGGCAGGTTATAACGCGCTTGTTGCCGATTCCGACGATAACAACGCTCAATTGGAGTCCCTTGCCAAAACAAAGGAGATCCAAGAGTGGCGTCGTGCTTTTTTCTTTTCACTTTCTTTTGCGATACCCGTCTTTTGCATAGGCATGTTGATACCCATGTGTCTTCCGGCGTTTGATTTTGGCAGCGCTCGACTATTTCCTGGTCTCTACCTCGGCGACATTGTATGTCTCGGCCTCACGATACCGGTTCAATTTGGCATCGGCAAGCGATTCTACATCTCGGCATTGAAATCCTTGAAGCACAAATCCCCAACCATGGACGTCTTGGTTGTGCTAGGGACCTCGGCTGCCTTCTTCTTTAGCGTTTTTACCATGTTGATTTCGATTCTTGTCCATCCCCATACTAGGCCGAGCACTGTCTTCGACACGAGCACCATGTTGATAACCTTCATCACCCTAGGACGGTGGCTAGAAAATCGTGCTAAAGGACAGACTTCGAAGGCCCTATCACGGCTAATGTCGCTTGCACCGTCCATGGCTACAATCTACATTGATCCCATAGCTGCGGAAAAGGCGGCGGAAGGATGGGATGTACCGTCTTCTCCGGCGACTGAAAAACCCGCTGAACCTGACAACATGCGCCAGCGGGTTACCGGACAAAAAGTGATACCAACCGAGTTGTTACAGGTTGGTGATATTGTTATCCTCCGTCCGGGAGACAAGGTACCTGCAGATGGCATTGTAACTCGTGGTGAGAGTTATATCGATGAGAGCATGGTCACTGGGGAGGCTATGCCCATTCTCAAGAAGAAAGGTAGTGGACTCATGGCGGGGACTGTGAATGGTGCTGGTAGAGTGGACTTCAGAGTCACTCGAGCAGGAAAGGACACCCAACTGAGCCAAATTGTGAACCTTGTTCAAGAGGCTCAAACTAGTCGAGCCCCTATCCAGCGCATGGCCGACCTCGTGGCGGGCTACTTTGTTCCAATCATCATCGCGCTTGGCTTGTTCACCTTTACGGGGTGGATGATCCTTAGCCATGTCCTTCCCAATCCGCCAAAAGTATTCACAGACGATGAGAGCGGCGGAAAATTCATGGTGTGTCTGAAGCTTTGCATCTCAGTCATAGTCTTTGCCTGCCCATGCGCACTCGGACTTGCCACACCTACTGCTGTGATGGTAGGGACAGGTATCGGAGCAGAGCATGGCATCTTGGTGAAAGGAGGTGCTGCGCTGGAAACGGCGACCAAGCTTACTCACGTTGTTTTAGACAAGACTGGAACCTTGACGATGGGAAAAATGACCGTTGCTGAAGCTAAGATTGAACCTACATGGGCCTCTAACGATTGGCGCCGACGACTGTGGTGGTCCATCATCGGGCTCGCTGAAATGAACAGTGAACACCCAGTTGGCAAAGCAATACTCAACAACGCAAAGGAACAGCTGGATCTTGGTAGCGGAGACACTGTGGATGGGAGCATCGGCGACTTTGAAGTTTCTGTTGGCAAAGGAGTCGCTGCGACAGTCGAGCCAGCAAACGGGATTGAAAGGACCCGTTACCGTGTAGCTATTGGGAACCTATCCTATCTGACGTCCAAAGGGATTAAGGTTCCAGAATCTATGGATCCTGAGACTAGTGCGAGTCGATCACCCTCACCATCAGCCAAAGGTTCTCCGGCTGGTATCACCTGCATCCACATCGCTATTGAGGATAGCTACGCGGGCACGCTCGCGCTTTGCGATACCTTGAAGCCTTCGGCACCAGCAGCGATCACCGCACTCCACCGGATGGGGATCACTACATCACTCGTCACCGGGGACACCCGCAGCACTGCGGTCAGCATAGCAAAATTGGTTGGCATTCCGCAAGACTCTATCCGTGCTTCTGTTTCCCCTAGTCAGAAACGAGAAATCGTCAAGGAACTGCAAAGCCAGGGAGAAATCGTCGCAATGGTCGGCGATGGCATCAACGACTCTCCTGCTCTCGCAAGTGCCAACGTTGGGATTGCCCTCAGCTCAGGCACAGACGTCGCCATGGAAGCAGCGGACATTGTTCTCATGAGAGCCGAAGATCTCCTGTCCGTTCCGGCATCGCTCAATCTCTCGCGCACCATATTCCGAAGGATCAAGCTTAACCTACTCTGGGCCTGCGTCTACAACATGATCGGCCTGCCTTTTGCGATGGGCTTGTTTCTACCATTCGGCGGCATTATGCTCCATCCCATGGCCGCCGGTGCCGCTATGGCACTGTCCAGCGTGACGGTCGTCAGCAGCAGTCTGTTGTTGAAGTTCTGGAAGAGACCGTCATGGATGACCGTTGAAGCACTGGAGAAACACAGTGATCAATTTGCAACACCGATACCAGACCAAGGAGTCTTGGATGGGCTAGTGAGGAGGGTCAGAGAGTTACCATCGGTATTTTCGAGGAGGAGCGAGCGAGACAAGGTTGCCTATGTCCCTTTGAGGACGGTAGATGCAGTATAGAACTATCTTCATGAATACACGAATTTTACTTGTTCAAAAGCAATTCGAAACACTATAAGCTCCGTAGACTGTATCAGTAACGTCTGTAATCCGGATGTAACGACCAGGGCAAGGTCGTAGGGCAAGGGATGCAGATCCGATCGCCCCTGCAGGGACGCAAACGTCATGAACCAGCCTCCAGGCGTGGTGCACTAACGGCTTGCACCTAGCGGCCCTTTGCACCATTCCCTAAGGTGTGATGATGATGAAAGCATCCAGCGTAGTCTCCTTAGATTGGGTGATCCTGCATGTGAATGTTTGGGAATTGGTATTGATCGTTCAGCTTCTGTAGATGTCTTCTAGAGAACCTCTGCGGCGACATCGGACCGTAAATTACCCTTGGTATCACGTTTGGGTCCTAGTTCCTTTGCTCGCTTTACTACTATATTTCTTTCTTGACGTTCGCGATCTCCATCTGCGAAGAGACAAAATGACAAAGCCCAGTATGGAAAATCTAAATGGCATGTCTCACCCATCCTTTGCTCACCCTTTCCACAATCTATGAAGCAAGACCGGAGATAGGTCACGCTAACAATATCTGCCTCTTGAAGTCTTCAAGAAACCTCTGGGCCTCTTCTCCAAGCAACCCTTGACCGGCTTCTACCGAGATGGCTACTGCCGCACGGGGCCTGAAGACCGGGGCAACCACGCTATCGCCGGCGTTGTCACAAATGAATTCCTAGAGTTCAGTGCCTCTAGAGGCAATGACCTACGCCAGATCGGGCTCACAGACGGCTGCAAATGGTGTTTGTGTACGGCGAGGTGGAAGGAAGCGCTTGATGCGATGAAGCGAGGGCAGGCAGAAGAGAAGGCGGTACCGAAGGTGTTTCTGCACGCCACAGACCAGAGTGCATTAGAAAATGGTGTTGGGATGGAGGACTTGAAGAAGTTTGCGGCAGAGCCTGAGGCCAGTCACCCTGGTATCAGGCCAACTGATCCAAGCTCGTCGCCGAGAGCGCCAATTAAGGAAGTGTGATGGAAATTAAGCCTTGAGATTTTGCGAACCGTATCAATTCGAACAAAACAAAATCTTTTCAAACATTTTCCTCCGTTTAAACAAACTTCCCGTCGCTGTTCTTGAAGAAGCAGTCCATTGTTCCGATCTATCTTCGTACTGAGGTACTAAACTCATCTTTCAGATTTGGTTCCAGCAACTAACCAGGGCGAGCTTCTCTTCGTATGCTTTCTCGGTTCCGCCGAATTGTTCGAACTAGGCGATCTCCGTGGCTCTTGACGAATCACGCAACGCAACTTCAAGATTAGCAGCATCCTTGGAACTAGGGAGATAAAAGAAGGTGTATCTCACTGACCAAAAGGAAAAAGAGGTGAAGCGCCGCCCCACACCAGAGTAATCGGAATCGAATTGAACCCATCTCCAGCAGGTAAGATGACCCGCATAGTTCAAGGCACGCCGCGTATTGCACTCAAGTGGATGGACCTCCAGAAGAGGACAAACACAATCTTCGCAATGACTCTCCCATAGGGAATCCTAGCTCGCCATACGGCCACTAGCCCTGTAGATTTCTGATGCCAATTGCAGACGCGATAATCACGCCAGGCCCTCACGGGCAGTCCACTGAGTCCTGCAAGCAAGACCGAGGGGGAAAAGATTGAAGATTACTCCGAATTTCTCATTTGCGAGGATGACCAAGCTGAAGGCTGCGGCGGAGCCACAGGCAGCTTGGGATGAGCATCTCGAGAGACACTCACCGTTGGTAGCAAAGAAACGCAGCGTTGGTGAGGACGGCGCTTGAGGGAAGAAATGGAGCAGGAAATGAGTCGCACGTTTGTGAAGGCAGCCGGCGGATTCTGCCGCCAAGAAAGGTGGGAGAAGCTCACCGCCTTTAAAGCTAGCCAAAACAGGCAGTGAGCTAACCCGCGAGAGACGGTGCTTGACAACCACCGTTTGCCTGCGTTCGCTGCAAAGGAGAAAAGTGATGTACCAAACAAGTCCACCTGCAACAGAACGAATTTGACTTTTACTATTAGTGGTGATAGCTAGTGCACTACCTCCCTTCTCACCAGAGCTACGCAGTGAACGCTAACTAGGTAGAATTCTTGGCCCGAGCCTTTTGGGATCTAGAGCTTCATTGACAATTCTAATCAGATGGTACAGCCACCTGTCTTGGGTATCATAAATCGACGAGAACTTCTGGCCAACACCGTACTGTTTCCAGGTCCCACCGAGGTATTGATTATCCGTCAGGTTTGAACACGGCATCCTTGCACAGAACGGCCACCTTCTTGAAGAATCGTCTCCACTCCAAGGGATCTCCTTCCCGTTTCACGAAGCTCACTTCAAAGACACCGTCGCCTGCTGCCTCAACCGCGATTTCGCCACTCAAAGCGCATCCTCTCGAATCTCGGCTCCTGAAACGGATATGATACTCCGAATCCTGAGCAGTTGGACGGCCTAGACCGGGGAGAGGGATCCCAAGCCGATGTAATGCCTCGGTCAACAAAGGCCAAAGGAGGTTCAAAGTCCATATGGAGAAGAATCGAGTAAGCGAATGAGCTGGAAGGATGTCGCGGAATTTGCGAGCCATCTGGGTCCTGCTTATGGGCACGGAAGGTGTCATGGCGAACTGAGACATTGTAGGTTCATCAGCGAGACGATCTGCCAACAGGATCGATTCGTTAGTGGATCGTGATGTCAACGGCTGAGTACAAGAAGCTCCTTTCCGCTCTGGTCGCTCCCAGTCAAGCAACATATCTTCGATTGGGGTGTCCGGTTGCGTAGAGGCAAAAGCTGTACATAGCTCTAGCTTGTCCACGTCCATGGCGCTGGCAGAACGCTGGGAACCAGCGAGTGGATCGACATCAAAGCTGATGCGGAGAGACTCAAACATATTCGTAGCCAGTGTCAGTGGGTTGGTAAGTCTGCCGTCAGGGCTCATGTACTGATTTGGTCGTGTGAACCATGGGTGCCGGCGAACATCCTCCAAAGAGAAACGTTTCTTCATATCGACCTTCATCATCCCTCTCAGCAGAGACAAGACCTCGGAAGGCAGTGATTGCCATAACTCGTCATTTGGTCTCCCATTTGTCCTTACGTACTCGCTGAATTCGTTCAAATCACCATTTTCATCTACTCCGTCCACAGGTTTGCTCCAAGGGGTATTTCCGGCTAGAAGCACAAAAAGCACGACCCCACAAGACCATATATCAGCCGTATCCGCGTAGTAGCCCACCGACTGTGCATCCAAGACCTCTGGGGCAATGTACGGGGGGCTACCACAAAGCGTGGTGTTGTTCTTGCGCTTTCCTTGGTATTCATATAAGGTAGCAAGTCCAAAATCGGCAATTTTGAGATCGCCGTCTGATGACAACAAGATGTTCTCAGGTTTGATGTCACGGTGCCCGACTCCTTTTGAATGTATGTAGCCAATTGCATTAATGAGCTGCGAGAAATAGACGTGGGCTACATCCTCGGTCACGCCCGAGTCAGCCTCAATCTTATCGAAGAGATCACCGCCCTCAGCAAGCTCCATGGCAATCCAACTCCAATTCTCATCTTGCCCACCATCAAAAAATTGAATAATGTTCTGATGAACGCCGACGTGCTTGTGGAGTGTCACCTCCATGAGTATCTGCTTTGGTTTAATCTTTCCATATCGTAAAGCATAATTCCGATTGATGAATTTGACGGCAAAGACTGGTTCCGGAAACTGAAGGGGAGCAGCTTTCTTAATGCTAGGTCAATGGCTGTTAGCAATATCACCAGCGAACAACCTCTTCAACAACGGACCAGGCATATGCACCCTGACCGATCGTCTTGGAAATAATTCGGAAAGGTACCTCGACGGGGAGAGGGGCCAATTGAGAGTACTGCATCACGACTCCCCCAAATCTTGAGTCGAGTAAGAGCCTGCTCAAGGAGACTCCGGCTTCGTCAGCCCCTCCGCCTGGCGAGCTCCAGCTCCTTCCGCAAAGGCTATCAAAATATTTGGTAGGCCATGATCCTGACCACAACAATTCCAAGAAGAGCACCCAGTGCGACTAGTCGTCGTTGGAGCATTTCAGACGCGAAAGCGGCGCGCCGGCGTTCCAGCCTCCGCGCGTTCTCCGCACGCGGCCAGGCTATTGACTGGCGGTCGTCACTCCAGTGACCACAACATGTAAACAGCTCTCCTCACCACTTCACGCTTGCCACCGACACCGAAAATCCTACAAATTCACCTCGAAATTCCCCCCATAGCCCTTTCACCTTCTTGCATTCACTGCATCCATAGCCTTGTGAATTCTGAGTCTAGCTGGATTTCCCTTGTGTACATAAAAGCTGTGTCCACGCCCTGTCCTCCCTCTTCCGGTCGCCCTCCCTTTGTCTGCCGCTGCACCAGAGCTTAATCCAAACTCAGTCGCATTGAAGCAAATTTTTACCAGAAGCGGCTATATCACAAAAGGGCCAGTATCTAGCTCAATTCGACAGTCACAATGGCCTACAATCTTGAAGACACCCAAAACTCAGCTCCAGGTGTGCCGACTATGCACGAGAGTAGCAAGCTTAGCGCTCCTGTAAGGCGAGCCGACACCGGATCAGTGATGAAACGGTATGTCTCTGTTTAGAACTCAACTCCGTACCCTGACGCTCACTCTGCCTCCCCAGTCTCCAGTCTGAACTCATGACATTGATGCAATCCCCTGCACCTGGTCTGTCCGCCTTTCCCGACAAAGATGGTAATCTTCTCTCCTGGACTGCCACCATCTCCGGGCCGACCGAGACTCCTTATTCTGGCTTGAAGTTCAAACTCAGCTTCGCTTTTCCATCCAACTACCCATACGCACCTCCCACCGTCCTCTTCAAGACCCCTATCTATCACCCTAACGTCGACTTCTCGGGTCGCATCTGCCTAGACATCTTGAAAGACAAGTGGAGCGCTGTGTACAATGTCCAGAGTGTGCTACTGAGCTTACAGAGCCTGCTGGGTGAACCGAACAAGTGAGCAAACTTCGACCAGAATCCCCACCAGATCCTACAAAATACTAACAAAGACTTAGTGCCAGTCCACTGAACGGCCAAGCCGCGGAGCTCTGGGACAAGGATCCTTCAGAGTTCAAGCGCCACGTACTCGCCCGTCACCAAGACATCGACGAGTGATGACCATGAGTATCGTTGCTATGAAGCGCTGCATCATCTTTAGGCGTTCAACCATTACTGCGTTTCTTTGGACTATGCATTGGGTTCAGGTCTACTATGCCTATGAGCTGGTTTGATTGGTGCGACTAGCGGGCAGATATCTTGTGTTTAGGGGGGGCTTAGTCACAATTGCTGCCAGAGATCCAGCAAACCATGGCTTAGCCTAGTAATGCAGGTCGTGACGATAGAGCTAATGACCATGTCTATATTCAGATCAAAACCACATTGCCAGTTGACGCTTCCCTTTTAGTGTAGATGTAGGTACTTTTGCCGACCCATCGAAGTGTTTTTAACGACTGCCCTGGGTCTCTTCTTTCCAACACCATCGCTAAATCAATACTCAATTCACAAGTCACAAATCATGTAGCAAACCAGGGGAGCCAGGGACAACTGGGCACATGCCAAGACCCTTCTTGCTCCTCGTAGACAATATGCCAAACCTAAGAAAAACTTCCGAGCAAGTGACGAAGATGGAGAGGGCTATCAGCCAGATAATAATCCACGTCAGTCGAGACATTTTGTTGTCGTCAATCGAATCCGATAGCATCTCGGCCAGGTCAAGGAAGACACGGCACCGTTCATTTAGAACTTGAATCCGCGGCTTTATCTCAAGATACTCTCGCACAGCAGAATAGAGGGGATGCAGGGTTGGTTCGTCATTCCACAGGAAGTCCGGGACATCGAGCGTCTTCGAAGCTGGTACAGCCATTAGCGATGGTTGAAGGGTAAATTACACCAATACTTACACAAATTGACGTCTACCCTACTCTTGAATAGACTACCTAAAATTTTGACAACTGCCTTGCGGTTCATCCCAAGTTCCCCTTTCAAGGCTAACCGTTGCGGAACATCTTTCGCCTCTGCCATTTGAGTTGCCATGGTCTCTTCAAAATGACTTAATTTGGTGCTTTGTGCAATTGCGTGGCTAATTGCTAGCTTGATCATGTGGTCTCCGCTCCTAAGTGTAATCATATCGTTATATATCCGTGGCCTAGAGATCTCATTGTTGTATTCAAAATGAAACTCCTCTGTCTCGAATTCATCTTCCGCAAGAGGTGAAGTAACAAGAGTCAATGGAGATGGAAGCTGTGTTCTGGGATCGACAGCAGAAGAAAATGTCAAGTCCGCTAGGACGTCCTTCTCCTGTTTCTCGGTAAAGTTCCAGAAGACGACGACGCCATAGCTGAAGATGAACATTTCGGCGTATTGATAATGTAAATTAGGCGGTGTGACGGTGAGAGGGCTAAAAGATCTCTGAGAATGATCGCTGTCTCTTCTTTGCTCAATGTCCGAACTACCATTTTGGTACACTCGGTTATCAACCAAAGATAGAGGTAAAGCAGGATCGTTCGGGCTCTCACCCCCTCTAACAGAATGCTCATCTTCGTCCTCGGCGTAATAGGCCCCGTGGTGATCTCTCTGCTCACTCCTTTCGATCGCCTCATCCAGAACAGCTTTTCCGCCAGCGCTCTTCACAAGCGGACTGCTCTGTACCCGATAGCCCTCCCTTCCAGGAAGTAATGGCAAGTGATAGGCAGTGTAAAGACAATCATCGTAGAGCTTTGTCCGGGCACCATGTCGATCTTTGATGAATGCTGCTGTCAGGCCCAGTTTATAAGCTTGCGCAGTACAATAAGCGGTCACTCGAGCAAGTTCCTTCTCAGTTCGAGTCGCTTTCGGCAGTCGCTCGGCATAGCTCTTCGACTTTTCTCGGCCAGGGCGTCTCAGGTCTTCGTCGTGGAGGGGAGTAGCATCATTGTCCTCAGCAAAATCGCCCTTCTCTGACTCATCCTCTCCTGCCTGGGTCTCTGGCAATAGCACAAGCTTCTCGCTGACTTTTGTGGACCTTGGGGGCATGTGAGGGGGAGCATAGCGGCCAGTCAACCGCGGATCAACGGGTCTTCCTGAACCTGTCCGGTAGTGCTTGGGTCGCTGTGGCTGCCGTTGTTGCATGGACGGTATATCAGAGGCATACTGAAGGACGCTATCGACAGTTATGAATCGAGACGTCGATCGACGTTGAGGCAAAGGGCGGGAATCTGCAGTTTCCTGGACCATTAGAAGCTCAAAGTCAGCATCCATGCTTATCAGTATGAGGAATGGCGTGAATTGAAGAGATCTTACGAGTACTGTTGGTCCTCTACTCGTTGCGACAGTTGAAGGAGGTGCCATGACCGCAGCTTCGCCTCAAGCAATCTCGATGAAGAGCATTCATTCAGTAAGCGCAGCCGGCAATTGATCGACTCTGTTCTGAGAATGAGCACAGGATATTGCGCATGATCAGATAAATTTGACGACCAGCTCAAAGACGCTACAGGGATGTCAAATTCTCCGTGCAGAATAGATACTGTACCTTTCGACGAAATGCCATATGACGTTGGGCAGACCTCCGAAATCCGCAAGCCGATGGCCCGTTTGCAGCCTTTGCCGAACATCTTCCGCAGCTGCGAACAGCAACCACGAGCAACCTGTCTATAGCTTGGAAAACCAATCTTCGGCGGAAAAGCAAGCATGTAAGAAATCTTTTCCATTTTTTCTCGTATGCCAGAATGGATCTGGCTTGATGCGCAGTCCTATTTATCTGCCCGTCTCGTTGGACTGCGCAGCCTTCTCCCTATATCTCACCGTTCTTCCCTGATTTAACCACTGCCCCACCAACATGATGGACGCTCTGCCAGAGGAATTGATCTTCTGCATCTTCAATTGTAAACAACACTTGTTCTTGTCTCGGTATCTGCGCTGACATCAGTCAAGATCTAGAGCCTACAGAGCTCGTCAAACTCCAAAGTGTGTCAAAACGGCTTTTAGCAATTAGCCGCGACAATTTCCTTTGGCGGGCTCAGTGCTACGAAAAGTCCCCCAGCACCAACACTAGAAGCTGGGCCCAAAGGGCTGCTACACACTCCCCTGATGACTCTACTTCAGCCTCCCTCAACTCGACCGGTCAGGATTTATTGCAGTCCATTCACGCGAGACCTAGTCCTGGGCAAGATTCGCCATCGGCAGATAATCTTGCCTCGAGTCACATTGGAAGCTGTTCAGAACGTTCACTTCGATCTCACGCGAGAGCTGTTGCAGAGTGGGACCCTGCCAACGTCTCCGACAGTCGAGTGGAGAAAATCGATTGGTACTCGGAATATATTGCGAGACGCGGTCAGCTGTCTATTCAATGGCTCTCTTCCGATCGAGATCCATTGCAGGAGTCTCGAGGAATGGGGTTAATAGATCACAGTGGTGTTCCGAAGGTCATAGCCCCCCTCGAAGACGGAAGTCTTTGCGTCTGGGGAATAAAAGGTTCAGATTCGGATGAGATTACGGCGTCTTCCGTATCTGCTCCCGGAATTCTTTTCGGTACTAACGCTCCGAATGGCACGTCATCTCAGGAAGCAGCCAACAGAATTGTAGAGTTCGGTGACGCGCTTGAATCCGTGAGCGTGAACAACCACCTCGGCAGAGTATATTGTGCCACTAGCAATGTAGTGACTGAGGTCGACATCCATACCCTGCAGGCTGTGTCTCGTCAGAGATTTGCTTGGGAAGTTACGGCTATGTCGCGTGAGAATCTTCCCAATACCTTCAATGGCATCGCTATCGGAACTCGTCATAGCTTGCACATTTACGATCCTCGAGCACAGCAGACTTTTGGTACCACCTCAGGGAGCACGCCTGAAGACACAATCGCCTTTCTACCCAATCCCGTCAAACAACAAGGTTTGTTACCGCGTCGTCTGTCTGATACATCTCGAAATCGTCACACCATGAGCATTCAGGGAATGGCCCCTGAAGAGCCAGGCCCTATCTCGATCCTACCACAAGGCTTCGATGTGTACCTTGCTGGTCGGTTCCCCAGCATCTTAAAATATGATCAGCGTTTCTTCCCTCGGCTAGAAGAGACACTTCATTCCGGTGGACGGCTGTCAAGCCTCGCATATTCACCATATCCGCCACGTGGATCTGACTGTACGAATACTGATGGAACGCTGATTGCTTGCGGAGAATACGGTGGTCGAGGAAGTCTTGAGCTGTTCTCTCTGTCGGGCGAGAATTTAGAAACAGGAAGAGATCAGTCTGGCTTTCGGCCTTATGTTTACAAAAACCGGCAAACGGCGGCATCGGCGAAGTTGCTCTCTGTCGCTACTCATGGGACGCGCATCATCTTCTCAGATGCTGATGGTGGGTTGAAGTGGGTGGAACGAGATGGTCGCAGTCTTGTCCGTCGTTGGAATATCAACCAGTTCGCTTGCAGAGAGGATGTACAGAATCTTCGACATGGCACCCGCCTGTTCGAAGCTGGCGTTGGTTTCAACAGCGATGATGGCATGGACGTCGTCAGGAAGATACTTCCAATTCACCAGTCATGGGCGTCGGAACGGGGTCTTCGTGGAGATTCTAATCTACTGATCTGGACTGGAGAAAGGATTGGGATGGTCAGATTCAAAGACTCGGCTTTCGACGATGTTGCTGCCAGTTTCGAGAGAAACATGAGCTTCTCTCCGAACGGCGCTGACGTTCGCCGCCGGGAAATGGAAACTGAGTATGACGGACAGATGCGGCGCGCTCTGGAGAGACAAGGCGAGGAGATATATTGGATGCAAAGATTTGGACATGGCAGGCGCCCGTGAGCTCTTTGAGAAGACATGGGATTTAGAATCCCCTCAGCCAGCGATTAAGGACACGGTACGCCGACATGATGCCTTCCGCGGCATTTCATGGATCAAAGTCCTGTCGACGCGGATGTGAACGAATCTCGAATGAAGCATCCACCGACGATCTGATATAGACATCTCCTAAGAATGAGGAACTTTCAGAGGCGTGATTGAGATGATAGACAGTCGACTGTGAAGTATACAATCTACAGCATGGAAAGAATGGGATGAGCTGGCGCACTGAGCTAGATTTCCGAAGATTTTCAAGACTAGATAGCAATTCCATCGATACCCTTTCCTTTGGCAAGTCTTGTTTGATCCAAAAGAATGATTGGATTGAGCGTACGGCACTGGATAGTCTCGCTTCCTGCAGTAGTAGGACTGTTATCTGCGGAGGCTCCAGATGGCGAAAGGCCTGACCATGTCAGCATTATGCTTGGCAAGAGAGGAAGACTGTCGCCAAGAAAGGGGAGGCGGCAGCTATCAAGGTGTATCATTCAATTGAGGCGACTTGATAGGCTCATCGTATAGTCGGACAACCTTGCTAACGGATCCAACGCCATCTCGGTGCTGCTAAAGCACAATCCCCTTCTACCTATCGCAAACCCTGGTCGACGCATCTCGGACCTCGCCGGTGGATTGGGAGAGCGAACCTCGCCATCCGTACAGCTGGAGCAGAAAAGGACGGTTGCAGGGGTTCAGTGGTGGCGAGCCATTGGAAGCAGCTTCCAGAAAGGTAGATGCTCCGGCTCCTGGGCTTCTAGAAGCATTTGAATCGCTTAGAGGATCACCGGTGCTTGGGAGATATGCTACCACCCGCCTCGGTGGATCCACTACTAACCATCGCAAACATTCTGTACAGTAGGTATTTTAGAGGCTGCTGTCGCCCTCGCCGGAGCTGATGTTGCCTCTTCCTTCCTTTAAGACTGGTCGCAACTCCTTCTCACCGTCGGCTTCAATGTCCTGTTGACCGCGCCGCCTTGCCGTCGCTGTCCCTTCATTTACCTAACAAAAGGGAAAAAGGACTGCGCAGATGGGCTCCAATCCACAGCCCCCAACCCCTCCCCCGCAAGAACCCGCAACGGTTCCCGAGGCTGATCCGGCGCACGAGGAGCGAAACATGGTTACCAATAGCGCCGATACAGAGACGGCCGTCCAGCATGGTCACAATGCCTCGCGACAGGAAGGCGTAGAACCTAACCCAGACCTTGCGCTACATCTGTCCCGCGAGCATCATCACGGCCACCTTCACCACTCAAAAGCTGCGGAGAAGGGCAGGGAAGACGAAGTTGTCTACTCAAAAGGCACGACGTTTGAAAAGTCCAACGTTCCGGACGAGTCTCCCCAGGACAACAATTTGCACCGCCGACATGTGGCTACGAAGAATGACGTGGATGTCATGGACGCTGAGAAGGGAACCGGAAGTCCATTGGATGCCGAAGAGGATCCAAGATCTCACACATTCTCGCGCTTTTACGCCAAATACCGATGGGCATTTCACCTCTTCATTTGGCTGCTGTTCACGGGTTGGTGGATTGCAGGCCTGATCCTGCATCGCTACGATCTTGGATGGCTGATACCCTTCCTCCTATGGCTTGCCATCACCTTGCGCCTTATTTTCTTCTGGGCCCCCATCACTATTGTCACAAAGCCAATGCGTTTCGTATGGAACAACTCGATAGTACGCCTAACACAGCTGATTCCAGAGAAATTACGGATTCCTTTAGCAGCCGCCGGAACTGTCGCTGTCATTCTAGTTGCCTCATTTGTGTCGAAAGAGTCAAAAGACAACACGAGAGCCAACCGTGCAGTGTCATTGTTTGGCCTGGCCGTCATGATCTTGGGTCTTTGGGCAACCTCTCGTAACCGAAGAAGAATTCAATGGCACACAGTCATCGGTGGAATGTTGACTCAATACATCGTCGCACTCTTTGTGCTCAGGACCAAGGCTGGCTACGATATTTTCAGCTTCATCTCAGGATTGGCACGCGACCTTCTTGGATTCGCAAACCAAGGAACTGCCTTCCTTACCGCCGAGTCTGTTCTCAACCTTCACTGGTTTCTCACCGGCGTTGTTCCTCCAATCATCTTTTTCGTATCCCTAGTACAGGTCCTGTACTATTTCGGAACACTTCAATGGTTTATCGGCAAATTCGCTATCTTTTTCTTCTGGAGTTTGAGAGTCTCGGGGGCCGAAGCTGTTGTGGCCGCCGCAACGCCTTTCATTGGCCAAGGTGAATCTGCAATGCTTATCCGACCCTTCGTTCCTCACTTGACCATGGCCGAGCTCCACCAAGTCATGACCAGCGGCTTTGCAACAATTGCCGGCTCCGTCTTAGTGGCCTATATCTCTCTTGGACTTAATGCCCAGGCAATGGTCTCTAGCTGCATTATGTCCATTCCTGCCTCTTTAGCCGTCAGCAAGCTCAGGTATCCTGAGGACGAGGAAACATTGACTGCAGGGAGGGTAGTGATCCCCGACGACGATGAACATCGAGCCGCTAATGCGCTACACGCGTTCGCGAATGGAGCGTGGCTAGGGATCAAAATTGCCGGCATGATTGTTGCAACCTTGCTCTGTATTCTAGGTGCTCTGGGCCTCGTAAACGGACTGCTCACATGGTGGGGTCACTACCTCAACATTAATGATCCGCCTCTAACTGTCCAACTTCTTGTGGGATATATTTGCTACCCAATTGCTTTCTTGCTTGGCGTGCCGAGGACTGGGGATCTCTACAAAGTTGCGCAGCTTATTGGTGTTAAGGTCATTGCTGTAAGTTCATGCTGGTTCTGCCACAGGAGAGATACTGACAGCTTCACTACACAGAACGAATTCGTTGCCTATTCCGATCTAACCGATCCGAAAGGCGACTACATACACCTTTCCGCACGCTCCCGGCTTATTGCTACTTACGCCCTTTGTGTAAGTATTGGAGCTCTTCAGTTAACGGCTTTGGCTAAACCAACAATCAGGGATTCGGCAATATCGGTTCTCTCGGCACCCAAATTGGTGTCCTGTCACAAATTGCGCCTGGCCGTTCAGGAGATGTCTCCCGAGTAGCTGTTTCAGCCCTAATCTCTGGCGTCATTTCAACGCTTAGTAGTGCTTCAATTGCGGGAATGTTGGTGACAGACCAGGCTGCATACACTAATGGTTCAACTTGAGGGACGCCGAGCTTGATGAGCATACAGTAGCTAGATATTCCTATTGGAATGTCTCATAGACGTGACCGAGATCTAGAATTAATGAATGAAAGGAACGTGGTCGAGCTACGGCCTCATAACACAATAATGATGAGAACTCTAAGTCTACTGCAAATAATGCTGCAGCTTCGTTACCCAGTCGAGACCCTTGAACCATTTTCTTTAATGAAAAGCTCCCGACATAGCTACACAGGTAGAGAAGCATACTTCGTTCAAGTTCGGTGGTCCTTTGGAACTCTTCAACGTGTATGTCTTCTATATCCTCCTTTCTACCTCATTCATTGCATCAGCCAATGCCCAGGAGAATAAACGCGACAAGAGCCATGAATGTACAGTGATTCCCTTTTCCCCTCCTTTTTGCCCGCCTTGAATTTGAAGTACATGATCAACTTGCTCTGGTTGGAACCCCAAACTTCAAATGGACCGTACCGCCGACAGGCAGAGAATCACCTCAGCTAGCTAAAAATTCACTATCAGAGAGTTCTTAGAATCACCACGAAATTATCCATGAAGAGGATATCGTCGTCATACCATCGGGCTCTAGAAAAGTGCGACTATCTTTCGTTTACTTCTCAAGCACCTGATCTCAAAAAATGAAATCGAGGAGCTGAATTCGAATTCTCTTTAGCAGCTTATGCCCGGTCCCCATAGAAGATCGACGATGCTATCTAATTTAATTTACAGAGTTCACGCTACGTGCCGTTGCGGAAGCTAGACACGACCAGTGAATACGGTACTTGTTTACCTCTAAAAGAAGCCTCCACCGTCATTCCACGATGTAATTCGCGCGGAGCGAATTCAAACGAGATAATCCAGGAAAGACCTTTACACATGTACTAAGAAGCTAGTTGAGTTTCTCAAAACGTCGATCTAGTGAGCTAGACTTGCAGAAGTAGCCTTGCTTAAGGTCTCTGGATACGATCCCAACGGTTTCCTGAAATCAGAATATTTTGCATTTCATCTCATCTTTCACCTTAAGGGTATTCTCTATGTTGTATTTATATTTGCTGCTGGCAAAGTATCTTGAGAAGTATTGCACGTGGATTACTTCGAGATAGGTACAAGTAATCGTGCGCTTTCAATTTATACGCCTCCTGCTTTTTTCGCTCCGCCAACACTCTATCCCTGTTAGCTTTGCGTGCGGTTCGATTTGTGAAGGGTCAGACGCTATGGCTTCATCTTCAGTTATCTCGACAGCGACTTCAACGGCCACAGGTTCCTGCGTTTCACCTTCTACATTCTATATCCGAGACATTACCCAACGAAGTAACTCCAATGGCTTTCTGGCTCAGACAGCTCAATACAGCTCCGACACTCCACAGAGCCACATTTTTTTTGGACCAGACTATTCCAATCCCGACCTCTTCAATTTCTTGACAACCAGCTATTATACCAACATTCTGCTAAGCGAAAACTCGGTAGGTCCGTATTTCTTGAACAGTGCTGAGAGCTTGAGCATAAGCAACTCCAAGTATTTGTCTCGCTGAAAATTCCCAATGTCTTACTACCAGGTTCAATACCCCAATACATTGATTGCTTGGCTAACTCTCATCTAGCAAGATGTGTACATCCAACCAGACGTGGACGGGGCAGACTATCCCCCAATAATCGCTTTTACAACCCCTGGGGACTATGTAACTTGCCAACTTGTCGGCGAAGCCTGCGTCCTTAACTGCAACACCACAGCTGGTTACAGTGACTTTGCATTGTCTGCTGATTCTGGTGCTGACTATACTCTCCATCTTATCCAGCCCTCCGCAACTCTACCGTCTGGAGCTATACGCGCCACGCTTGCGGCGGAATCTGCCGTAGCCACTCCTACCCCGACCGACTATACGAAGTTTTCGCTCGAGACGGATAGCTCTGCACCTGCTACGGGCTTTAGTGCTGTGGTTTATAGCCCTGGCGTACGGTTTCCCATCTCCCAACACTTTATATACTTTCACATGTTTCTCGTCTCTTCCTACGACATGAAACTGATACATACTATTGAACAGGACAATGCAACTCTTCGTGCTGGTAGCGACTATGGCTCCCCAGGCTCGGGCCTCACAGTCGACTCAGATACTGGTCATCTCACAACAGTCCGATCTATCGTGACAGGCACTTCTAACCGAAGTGTAGCATACATTGACACCGCAGTATCTGGCGCGTATAGCATCATCTATCTGAACCCTTTGCCCCTCGCATCGTCGAGTCTTCAACCTCTTGTATGTTCGAGGACGGCGCCGGATCCGACAAGTGGTAGGTTCTACCTTGGTTGCGAGGTTGACGGTTTCGATACTTTCTATCTGGAGGAAGGGCAAAGCACAAATTATGATTACCAGGTGTACTTCGCGAAGCATGACAGCATTGGACTTGGGACACCGAGATATCAGACGAGATTCCGCCTAGTAGTATGCAGTGATCCTGCATGTCAATCCTTTTGAAAGAGAACTTTTAAAGAACAACGTCGGCGAAATTTTCACAAGACATATCCGGGCTGCACGTTGGGACTTTTGCATTGATTCAAAGATACAGGCCTACCGGTGACACAGAATGTTTCGAGTTTTAAAGGGAAGAACCGGCCTATTACGATGCCTCTTTTCTTCACGCTTAAAACACTATCGAAGTGCTCACGAGACGTCATGCGCGTGCATGTAAGCGCGTTCGTCCAAAGATGAGGTTGAAATCCGCCGGCTTGGTCCGTAGATACGTTCGCGGTAGTTCTGTAGAGTCAGTGATATCAATCCCATCCAATGTATTCATCAACTAGGCAAAGGGAAGGAAAGGCGCCGTTATATTGCCTGACTACTGCGCCCTCGATCGTCTCCAGCTAAAAAGCTAGGCGTATCCCCGATCATTGCCGCGCTGACCTCTACAGACGCTCGAAGTCGCGTGTCGCCTGGCGAATCCTGGCTCCTACTCTCTGACGTGAAGACGAGGGAGAGGCTACCTTCCGACCCCGCAGCAAACTACTCCATACTCTCTCCACAGCGTATGCTCTTACGCATCGATATATTGGAAGCATGAAGGTGAAGTGGGATTGCGAAACTCCTGCAACCGTTACCATCTTTGTTGCGAGAGAGCGCTTGATGGCGTGCTCAAGTAATTCAATAATTAAATTCGCCTCAGACAAGTATAATAGCGCCTGATCGACTTTCTGACATTTTACTTTTTCATATTCATAGTTAAGTCTTCGTTTTCAACCCTATGCATCAACTGTTCTCCATTGGGGCGCTGATTGCTCTCCCGTCTCTCCGTTTCCTGCTTGCCCTCGTATCCAACATCCGATCCCCACTCCGCGATGTCCCTGGCCCGCTGCTTGCAAGATTCACTCGCCTTTGGTTTTTCAAGGAGCTTGCGCATGGACATTTTGAAAAAACGAACATTGCACTTCACAAGAAATACGGTCAGAGCTCGCCGTGCCTCAGCAAGCGTTGCGAAAACTTACCTGACTTAGGACCTGTTGTTCGGATTGCACCGAATCAGTACAGCATCGATAATCTGGAGGCTGCTAGAGTGATATATGGTCATGGAAGTCATTTTCCAAAAAGCAACTGGTATATTTGCCCATATCGTGGAAGATTTGGTCTCGGCATGTCTAAACTGATTTCGCTGAAGGTATGTTGCCTGGAGACAGCCAAGTCCCTCGCAGTTCACGCTCTTTGCGGATCAAAACATCAAGCGACATACGGAGGAACGAAAGAAATTTCAAAGCGCATATTCGATGTCGTCGGTGGTAAGTTTTCCTTCTGCTGAGGATCTGAGGAAGTAGGTTGACGAATCTCTCTAAAGATACATTATGAGTCATTTGTTGAAGACTGCGGCGCATTGCTTTGCCAGAGATTCGAGGAGTTATGCGACTCAAACATGTCAATCAATCTAGGGTATTGGCTCCAGTGCTATGCATTCGATGTGATAGGCGAAATCACCGTACGGCTCTTTCGAATTCGGTGGTGTTTGATTGGGCTAACCGTAGCAGTACTCCAAACGATTCGGATTTCTCGACACAGGTGGAGACGTCAAAAATATCATCCGCACAATAGATCGCAGATTGGTGTATTCGAGTTTGGCTGGAATCTACTCTGAACTCCATCCATTTACTTTTCGAATTCTGAACGCGTTCGGCGGATCGATGGCAGCGGGGCAAAGCTACCTCATCCAGTTCGCGGAGCACTACATTGCTGAGCGGAAAGCATCGCTTAAGTCAGATCACAATGGTCCTGCTGATATGGTCACCAAATTCCTCCAAGCGCACCACGAGAATAGTGAGAGATTCACGTCGTATAACATTATGATGGGAGCACAGCAGAACATTGCAGCCGGTTCGGCCCGATCATCTAAGGACCGTCTATCTACAGAGCTAATTTTTGCAGGGTCGGACACAACCGCAGCTTCGCTGTCTAGTATTATGTATCACCTATATAGAGATTCTGCCGCACTCAAGCGGCTGCGGAGCGAAATTGATGAGAAGTCTGCCGCCGGGAAGATTTCGGACCCTGTTAAATTTCAAGAGAGCCAGGAAGAAATGCCGTACCTTCAAGCAGTCATCAAAGAAGCTTTGCGCATATATCCGGCTGTCGGGCTGCCGTTACTCCGGGATGTTCCGAAAGGGGGTGCCAATCTGTGCGGCAGGTATTTCCCGGAAGGCACTGTTGTTGGAATCAATGCTTGGGTCGCACATCGGAACGAGGACGTGTTTGGACCAGACGCAAACACATTTCGGCCGGAAAGATGGTTGACCAAAGATAAGGAGAAATTGGCGGTTATGGAACGATACAATTTGACTTTCGGAGGGGGTAGTCGGGCTTGCGTTGGACGTTACATCAGCTACCTTGAGATGTCAAAGCTCATCCCGCAGCTGGTTCGAAAATTTGACGTACAGCTCGAGCTGCCTAAGGAGGAGTGGACAACGAGGAATTACTGGTTCATCAAACAGACGGATTTCTTTGCACGGATAGAGAGAAGAAAGCACTAGTTATGCTAAGCACTTTAAAATACTTTTGAGGTTCTTGACTTAACGAGTAGACAAGTGGCCGGTGAAATCACGTGGATCTCAGCCGCCGTTGCTTGCTTTCCTCAATTGGCAGATCAGGGGCAAGAGCACGGACCATGCCATAGCTTCCTCGTCCTGTACCCTCACTCTCGTGCTTGAATCAATGGCAGCCCAGATTTGCGTCACTAACTTGCCTGTCAGAGGCATCGACTTGAAACTGCTGAATGTAATTTATTCTGCTTGCATATCGATGATAAAGGATGCTTTCTCCGTGACGCCCTTTCGCAGCTCACCGTCGAATCAATCAACTATTCTAATGAGACCGTGGAGGATTAGGGCGTGGTAAGGGTGGATTGCATCAACAGCTTAGCCGCTCAGAATGTCTATCAAGGCAATATTCTATGCCAAGTTCGACACTCAAGAAGGTTCACCTTTCCGTTTCCTCCTTTGGACATTAGCCAACCATTTCACAGGCCCAAAAGTTGTTCATCAAGTCCCTGAAGACTCCATCATTCCCTTGTCATCCCCAGACGTGTCCACATTCGTATCTTTCCCAGATATCTCATTCTTTGTAATTCCCCGTCAAGAGCTCTGCGGAAACCTAATTCAGTTCTGCAAAGAAGGCTATCGCATTCTAGGCTATCCTATTTGCATCAAGTCACCCCACTACGACCGCAATGAATTCATATTCAATTTTTGTATTATACTAGCAGAAGATGAAGCTTTCAGCAGCTACAAGTCTGTTGTGCAGAAGCTAGCCAATCTGATGAAGGGCCTAGAAGAGCAGAGCCGATTTCTCAGCACCGATCCCAGCAAGCCAGGGGAAGGAAAAATCTATAGCCTATGCGAAATACTCATGGAGGACCTCAATAACTATTGTGAATGCATGATTCCCATAGATGGCCTCAATACCCTCAACATCAAGCTCTTCCCCACCTATGCCCCTCCTCCGCCCGTGAAAGCCTGGCAAGTCCCTCTCTTCACCATCCGCCCAGAAACTCTTATGGACGAGAATTGGGACCTCACAATGCAGCGAATAATCCCTTACGTCAACGGGGTCTCCTCCGTAAAACAGATCGCCCTCCTCGCCGACGCAGACCTCTCTCTCACCCGCAAGTGCATCAAACATCTACTCTACTACGGCTGCCTCCTCCTCCTAGACATCTTCTCCTTCTCCGCCATCTACGCCCCCACCGCAGAGTTCTCCCGCACCATCGCCAGCGACCCGGACATGCAGCGCGAATGCGCCCGGTACGTCAACACCGCCTTCGCACCGCAAGCCCTATCCGCAGACCGAACCGGCGCGCCGGCCGCAGGAGAAGCCAGACGCCATGCCCCACCACCACCGGACGACATCTGGCCGGTGACCAGCTCCGGCCGCCCCATCGACGGCGTCGGGATCGTCGAGCTCTTCGCCGCGCTCCGCCAGGGCCAGAGCGTCCGCCAGTGGTACAGCGCGCACACGGACAGGCTGGCCAACGTCGACGTGCGCCGCTTCCTCACCTTTGGCGTCATCAAGCGCTTCGTGTACCGCGTGCACAAGTACGCGTTTGCCACGGGGCATGCCAGGAGCAGCGCCGCCGCGCCACCGCCGCCGTCGTCGTCAGCTATGGGGTTTTCTTCTTCCGCGAAGGGCGGCGGCGGGAGAGTGGGGAGGGGGAATGGGGATGCGGCGGCGGTGAATGCACTGGCGAGGTCGATGGAGAGTGAATTCCAGATGACGGATGAGGATGAGGCGTGGGGGGATGAGGATGGAGAGGTGGAGATTGACGATGAGGTGCTGGCGCAGTATTTGGATGGGAATCATTGCTTTGATCAGATCTGCACGGAATTAGAGATCAGTGAGAAGGAGCTGATTGCGAAGATCAAGAGATACCCTGGTGAGGTGCAGATTATTCACCGTTGACAAAAAAAGCAATGACCAAGAGGCTATTTACACATTGGCCGCCTCTATGCTCTTTAAAGATCTAATGATGCTGGTATGTTGATCTCACCACGCCGTGGGAAATGCCGTGAATCACTTTCACCGCAGATGCACGTACTCTTTTCAGCAGAAAACCCAAAACTCATAGGGGCACCGAAAATATATCACCAGCAATCGAGTTTCGGATCACTCTGTCTCCTCTTCTAGACCCTCCTGCTCCGCCTTCTCATACGAAGCCATTACAACCGGGTCCCACAGACTCTGCTCCTTGCCTGGTACTACACCTGAAACGCCCTCGAATACCGGCCCAATGGATTCTTGCCATCTTCTTCTTCGATCCATCAGCATCCTCGCCTGGTCGCCAATATCCCGCTTCGCAACGCCTATTCCCCCGGCACCAACGATGTGACTACCACCGCCTGCACCACCAGGCCTAGGCTTCCCATGCTGACCTTTCTTGCTTTTCCCGAGCGTCCGTGTCCGCTTGAGGTAAGCCTGCTGCACCTGGCTGTCGAGGTCTTCGTGGATGGTGTTGTATTCTTGAAAGGCAAGCCGTTCACGTGCGATTTCGAGGAGCCGCACTTTGCGAGCGCCATTTGAAATCATTTTAGCGCGTAGTTCGCGTTGGAGGAGACGAAGCCGCTCTGAGATATCATCGTCATAGTGGCCGTCGTAGTCAGGGTTGTCCTCAGGCGCTAGGAACCCTACGTGGCGAAGCTCGAGCTTCAGGCGGTCATCTGTTTCTAGATAGGACATTTTCACGGGAGGTGCGGCAGATGATTTGGAACCACCATTTGCTAGATCGGCCACTGCGGTAGAAGGTGGAAGTGGTTTGTCCTCTCCACCAAAACCATTCGGAAGGTCAAGATCCATTCCTCCATTCAGACTGTCATTCAGATCGCCATGTCCGTTCGTCAGGCCACCATTAGCCTCACCTGGATCACTGCGGTGCTCGAAGCGTAAGAGCGATAATATACGGCTTGTAAGGGGTCCAGGAGAGACCTCATCGATACCAACGTTGTCGTCATTAATTTGTTCAACACTTCCTCTGGGCTGGTTTGGATCAAGCTTTGGCGAGTCAGAAGGTGAGATACCGTCTTCTTCAGCCCATGACTTCGTGTAATGTTTCTTAGCTCGAGGAACAGGAATGAACGGCGTCGTTCTATCGCCCTACGTTTGTTAGACAAACTTTCGCATGACAGTCAGGACTACCCACCCTCTCTCTAAGAAAGGCGATATCTTCTTCGGTCAGCAGCCGAGTGTATGGATCGATGTAAGACAAAAAGGTGTTGATATTGACCTGATTGCTCGGCTTTGCGTTGCTGAAGTCCTTGTCAGGAGGAGTTCCCGCAATTTGATCTGTGAGGTCCTTTGTTGGGAACGAAGTAACACTGTATATTTCCTTCTTTTCCTCGTCCGTCATCCCCGGGGTGACTTCACGAATGTGATAGATGACAGGGTCCGGAGCCAATGGATCTGGAAAGAAGGCTTGTGACACTACTGGAGCTGCTGGCGGCGGTTGTTGCTCGCTCATTGGACTATCGCCCGATGCAGCCGACTTAGCCGGCGATTGATGACTCTCCAGATCTGGCGCAGCTTCAGGCGATTGAGGCATTTCCGAAAGAGATGAGCTGCCTGGACTCAGCTTCGCTCGCTTTGAGGGCGAAGGGCTATCCATTAGAGCACGTGGTGTGTGAGGCGACCGAGCTCCACGTCGCTCAACATCTTCTGCAGCACAGTCGTCAACGCTGACACAAGCTTCGCTGACATGGAGATCTTACCTTCTGTTTTGATTTCCAGACCATCCTGTCTCGCAAGTCCATGAGCGCCATGGGTTAGAGGTCGTGGGTCCTGCTCGTCGTGTGCGCTGCCCCTGTCCGGTCGCCTTTTCTTGTTCTTGTTTGATTTGGCCATTCTCATCTCCTCCTCTTCGTCTTCGGCCTCCTTTTTTGTTCGGGCGCGGCGCTCCTCTAGCTCTCGTTCCCTCTGCTGCTGCTCACGCTGTTCCTGCACCACAATCTGCCGTCTGGAAACCAAGTCTCTCAAAGCCGTATCACACACCCTCACCCTTTCTTCCGCATATTTTCCCAGCGATCTCAGCTGATCTACTAGTTTTTCGAGATATCGAGGATCGGGTGCCGCGGTACCAGAACTAAGTCGTTCGTATACCTCGGCGTACTGAATGTCTGGAGCAAGGTGTTGTTTGGTAGCATCAGAATCGAGATAGGCAGGTACAGTGGAGGATGTAGGAGCACTCAAGACCGAACTGGGAGTCGTATTGCGACTGCGCGATCCACGAGCATCGCGGGCCTTGCCTTTTCCTTTGCCTCCCTGCGGCGGCATAGTGAGGGGACGCGTCTGTCGGAAAGATTAGGAAAGTGAAGTCGAAACGCTATTAAGGGGATAAATCAAGGATAAGCAGTTAATAGTATGAGCACTTATCCAAAATGTCTAACGACTGACGTCGTCAGGTACGTCCATCGAGGTTGTTCACAAAGCCATAGGAAGCAGCCCCAAGGCTGAGGAAGCAAGTGGGCTGTCCGGGAATTTGTGATTGGGTGGCGACGCGCAATGGTTCGTGGAGCTTTGGGGCGACCACTGGCGACCTCCCCCGCATGATGTGCGTTATCCGCTTGTCGCGCGAGATGAGACTCCACGATCTGACGTCCACGACGTCCTGCCCAGCCTCTCCACGCTCTCCGCTGCCAACCACGCCTTTTCAACCACGGCTTCCCAAAACATCTTGGCCCAGGCAGATAAACGTCCTCCGCTCGCCTCACGGTTCAGACGATCATTTATACATTACTGGCTGTTTCGTCAAAATATCGCCAGCCCCGGCGGCCTTTTTCTTCTTCCACCTCCACGCTTATCTTCCTCCGACACCTGCCGCTTCTATCGTCGTAGAGCCTGCCGCTTCTATCGTCGTAGAGCCTGCCGCTTCTATCGTCGTAGAGCCTGCCCGCTGAATTGCCGTGATTTACTAGAAATGGACTTGGGGACAGGTTGCTGATGCCCGCCATGTGAGGACGCAAAATAAGCAAGATGAGTACGAAATCCCTTCAATATGACACTATCCTAGAAATGCAGCAATTCTTTATTTTGTTCTCCAAGATGCTGACACTTTTGGTGCAACACAGCGGCCAATTCGTTTGAGGCTCACGTTCAAGCTTTCCTCGGCAATCAGATCGATGCGCCTACATTGAGCCCTGTCACCCTCAGTGTGAGAGACATCAAATCCTTTTTTAACCACACTGCTGATGCACGAATTGAAGTCGAATGTCTCCTTTGATGCTCCTAGCAATCCAAATATTCGGACTTTATCGGCCAATACTGGCGGGAAAAACAACCGCATCGAAGGCTTGCTATATGTTCCAGACCTCCTTCCTCTGGACCCATGCATTAACATTACGCAACCCTTTTTCCCAAACAATGTCACCCGTCGCAAAGACCTGCCCCCAAAGGACTTTCCGCTGATGGCGTTAGCGCCATGGGCCTCTATCAATTGCACAGAATCTTACCTTGCGGCGGCGAGCTTTGACAACGTCAGTGGCTTCATCTTCTACAAACCGGATAACTCTACAGCGGAACCACCGGCCGTAAGCGATCCAACGTGGACCTTGCATGACGGTGGAAGATGGAAGTCGATATACGATTTCCCTGTATACGCGATTCCAGGAATTAACGGCACACTCCTAATGAATAAGCTCAGTGAATATTCTGGAAATATCAGCAGCATTCCTAAGGGTGAAGACATCCAGGCAGAGCATCCAGGCTATGAATTGGCCAGGCTCACAGTACGAGTGAACCAAAAAATTGGCGCACAACTGCCAAGCTTGTGGGTTTTCCTTATCATTGTTCTTGGGTGCTTAATAGGAATCGTGGGCTTGACCTCCTGCGTCATGCACTTGCTACAACGCAGACGACGCGTCTCCCTTCGACGGCGCGTATTGGCTGGCGAAGTAGATCTTGAGGCTATCGGCGTGAAGAGATTCAATGTTCCGAAAGATTATCTGAATAAAATACCTCTGGTTGTCTATAAGGCAAATTCAGCGACCAAAGATTCGCCTCACTTATCACATCCGACGAGTGTCGAGCACGACGGCCCTGCTGATTTGACGAGCGACACCATCTCAAAATTAAATCAAGTGCCCACCGAAGTTGCAGGATACCCGTTGAAGCATGAATCAGAGGTTTTCTACTCTCAGCCAACATGTCCCATTTGTCTCGATGATTTTGCAGACAATGAGACCACCGTCCGAGAACTTCCTTGTCGGCATATATTTCATCCAGAGTGTGTGGATGGATTCCTACAAAATACCAGCAGCCTCTGTCCGATGTGCAAGAAAAGTGTGCTCCCCCGTGGTTTCTGTCCAGCTGTCATTACAAATGCTATGGTCCGCCGCGAGAGACTAGCCAGGGCCATAGCCGAGCGTGACGGCCGGACCACGATAGCTCTTGAATCTCCCATTGACCAGATCATTGCCGCCGAACTCCGACGCCGAGGTCTTTACGGACGACCAATACGGCAGGAAAGAGTGCGCTCTATCGGCTCTCAGGCTCCAACAGCCCCTTCGCAGCGAAGTCGTGCTAGTTCTTTTGGAAATATAATTAGCATCCCTCGACGTGTGAGCCAGGCAGTCAGTAGCGGGAGGAGAATTTCCAGTGCTCCGACTTCGAACACAATTACCGAAATGCGTAGCATGAGCACTGCTTCGAGACGTAGCCCTGTCGAAGCCGTTCCCAGCCATCCTCCACCAGCGGAGAATCATTCTGAGGAGACCTCGAGAAGGAGAGCTTCAGCGGCGAACCGGCTTATGGACCTCGTATCTCAGAGAAGGACTGGCGAGGATGAGGAGATGGAAAGGGAGAGGAGAATGCCGAAATGTAGGTCTTTGCTTTGGTAAAAAGCTGTCCAGTCGCTGACTTTCATTTTAGGGCGAAGAGCTGCTGGCAGAATATTTCCCAATTTTCGATGATACCATTTTGCCGAATTTTCTATTGCGCGACCGCGCTACTTTGTTTTTATATCTTGGGTGACGAAATTCGATTTATACCGATCCCCTTTTGCGCATGGCGTTGGTGGCGAATAGTAAAACGATTTGGACAAGGCAAGTTAGGTTCGAGATGCCTCCAGATATAGTGTTGTGTACAGATTGGCTCAGTGATGAGCTTGACGGTCTGAGTGCCGAAGGAGCAGATTAGGATGATTTAGAAGTCTGACAAGTGGTCACGCCTAATGGAAATGAGGACTTGGATATATTTCAAATACTAAACATTGTATCCACGAGATCGATCCTGTGCTATTATTCAACTCGATTGGCTTTGCTGGCTCAGCAAAGTCAGCTACGCCTACCCCTCTTTCGTATTCTTCTCCACAACTCCTCTGGCAAACTCCCCGAAAGTGGTGCCATTCTCCAAATCCACCACCTCACCTAAATTGGGCTGCGTGAACACTGCCAGCGTGTTTCTCGCCACCATCCCGGCGCTCCCTCCTTGCCCCGGCCTCGCACCGCGAACGTAATGCGGAACGGCCCTGAAACGACCTTTCGTGATCAATTGCAGTGCCTCGCCGGTCTGGAAAGCAAGGCAGTCACGGGGAATGGCGATCTTGTGCTTTTCGGAAGTCCGGCTGCGAATGTAGAGGCCAGCGAGAGGATCAGGGCTGGATGGAAGCTCGGGGAGAGGAGAGGCTGGGTTGTTCTGGGTCGGTCGTGCTGTGGCTTCGTCGACGTACATGGCCGACGTGAGGCCGGTGAGGCAGCCGTGGTCTAGGTGCGTTGCGCACCAGTCGTCGTCATTGTTGCCATTTACACTGCCTACGTCGCCGTTGCGCAGTGAGGCTGGCTCCGGTGGAGGAAAGTAATGTAGGAGGCGGGCTTTTGTGGTCAGGCTAGTCTTGACCACGTGCTCGAGATAGCCCGCCTTGTAGCCCTTGACCTTTTCAATGGCGTATCGATCGCATGCTCGAGCGACGAGCACGGCAGTGTCGATTATTAGAGTGCAGAGCTCTTCGATGCTGGGCCGGAAGGTAGGGAGTTGGTCATGTTTCGGCCAGATGTTTGGCGCTGTGTACTCGGGAAAGGTTGGGAAGTCTTCCGCCGGCGCGGAAGCGAGATCTGGGGATTGGTAAAAGGCGCAATTGACGTAGTAGCTACCTTTCAAAGTATCGACAACGCCTGGACGAAGGGTCTCCTTTCCGTGGGACCAGCCTACAAGATACTTGGCTGGGGCGTTGGTGAGGGAGTCAAGATCTTGTTTTGGGAGGTTGGCAAGATGGGAGGCGTTGGACAAAGCCTGGGCGCGGAGGGTTTTGAATTTCTCAGGAAGACCTTGGACAACTATTATACCCAGTGATGTTGGACCGAAGGCTTCTTCAAGTGTATCGAAAGAGACTTCTCCCGCTTGCAGTTCGTCAAGGCTGACAGTAACCGCTTGACCAGGCATTGGAATGCGGCTGCCTGCCATCATGGACTTCTAGACCGTAGGGTTGAGGGAAGATGAGCGTAGATAGAAAGCAGATTCGCCGCTCAGTGGCGGCTCCAGCACACAATCACATGATGGAGCAGTCTGGTACCTGAACTTCAATGCGCCGGCAATTTTGATGAACGATTTCTTGATCGCGTTGCTCCTCCGTCACATTGACCCCACAGCTGGCCGCGCTATCGTCGGGCGGCTCCGATGACGAGGCTAAGCTACCTAATGCAAGGTACAGTATATCCGTAGACCTGACTTCGCGGAAATCCTGATATTTCCTGCGTCACAAAGCCTTGAGCGGAACATGGTCAAACCCCTCAGCTTCAAGGGCGACAAGAAATCTAAGAAAAGGACGCATGCCAGCATTAACGATGACACCAAGGATCTCGCTGTCACCCAGGCCAAAACGATTAATTCTACGCCTGCAGAACCCACCGAAGATGACTCCTGGGTCTCTGCCGACGCGCCATCTGATCTGAGTGGACCGACCATATTTGTGTTAGCTACAAGTCCACCCACTGCCCTGTCTTGCGATTCGAATGGAGTCGTTTTCACCCTTACTCTCGAGAATATGGTCGAGAAGGACCCTTCCACAGCCGAACCCCATGATGTTAGACAGGTGTGGGTCGCAACAAGAATTGCTGGAACGGACACGGTGACCTTCAAAGGCCATCATGGCCGGTATCTAGCGTGTGATCGCTTTGGCATCCTTGGCGCAAAGCGCGAGGCTGTAAGCGCGGAGGAGTCTTTCAAGTTACTGCCCCTACCTGACACCCCTGGGTTCTTCGCGCTGCAGACACGTACAGAGGGAGGAGAGGACAGGTTCTTGACGGTAAATGAAGATGACTCCAAGAAAGGGAAGGGTCCAGAAGTCCGCGGTGACGCGACAGAATTCTCATTCGACACTGGAATTAGAGTCCGAATGCAGGCACGGTTCAAGCCACGCTTGAAGGCAAGTAAAGAAACAAAAGCGCGGGAAAAGATAAGCCGTAAAGAGTTGGAAGCTGCTGTGGGCAGGAGACTTGATGAGGACGATATTCGCCGGTTGAAGAAGGCCAGGCGAAAAGGAAACTATCACGAAGAAATTCTCGATGTCAGGGTAAAAGGCAAACATGATAAATTTGCATCTTGAACCCTACCGTTTCTTACAGGTTAGAACCGTCTCTTCCTGATTTTGTTGGGCATATTCCGAAATGGGATTGGGTTTAGGATGCTAGGTCTATCTTGTCTAAACAACTAGAATGGCAGTGCTCCCTGGCATCGTCTCCAAATCTGATAAGCAAGGAAGAGACTGGGAAACCGAAGCGCCATTTGCTTGAAGGCAATGGAAGGGAGAGAGAGATTGAGATTACTTGATTAAGATGGGAGCTACGAGATCAACAAGCGAGGCGAAGCCGCAAGAGCTGTTGAGGGGATGGAGTATTGTATCAACTATTATGTTGCTCCCTGCTGAGGAGCTTGTCAATTATTTGATGCGCTAAATGTAGCGATCTTTTTGCCTCCCTTCATCTGCTCAACAAGCAAATAGCCTTAAACCCCCAAAATTCTTTCATAACGCCTGGCTGTCATCTGTGATGAAGGCGCGAGAAGTATCCGCGACGTCTTAAGGTGAGAAAGCTGTCCCGTACTGCAACGCCGAGCCAACCACTGAAATGCTAAGGCATAGAATCAAAGCCGTAGCTTGAACCCTCCAAATGTAGGTTCCCTTTTCTACCTACGGAATCTTTTACCTTGCCTCTCCGGCCGGTGGATTTGCACTAGCTGTGGCAGAAGGACCAAAAGAATTTGTCGGCGCAGATAGTAGAGTCACGGACCCATTTGCAATCGTTGCTGGGCCAGCTCTTGCCAACGATGCCCAATCGACCGTCGCTGTACTTGACGGTTGGTTTTCACCTGTGTTCGTACTTGTGCTTGGGTTTGAGGTCTCTGTCGCTGGGCACAAGGATCCCGGGGCCGAACGCTCCATATCTGCAACACTACCGCCATGGTTTGTCAACGTATGTCTCAGCCACTGATCGAACTGCTCGTCCAATGGGACATTCTCTCCCCGTAATCTTGCTTCGGCCGCCGCCTGGAGATGTTGGTTCAGTATGTCTCCGCAACTGTCAAGTTCATCACTGCTTTCTTCTGCCTCTTCCAAGAACTCAAGGCCATCAGATTGTCGTACTCCCACCCTTGAGACAGGGACTTCGGCTGGTGGTACATTGGAGGACATCGTTGACGATCGGACGTTATATCCTGCAGTGATGTACGCAGCAGGAGGGCGAGAGGGAGCCGCACGGGCTATGCCATCTAGCGTAGTATCCCTGATCTGGGTCTTTGAGTCCCTCTCATATTTATCTTTTGCTGCCTTGGTGCCTTCCCACTGACATAGAGACAAGATTTCCGCCCTTGTCAAGCGTAGGGCGTCGAAGGCGCGGAAAAGGCGTCTGTGGTGGGTGTATCGAGAGAGGCGTGCACGGTGAGGGGCGTAGTCATAATCCAGACCTGGGTACTGGGCTTCAATGTTGTCTAATTGTCCGTAAAATGCAGCAGTCTCCAGGCGGACCTCTGGCACAATATTTCTCGTCACATGCTGTGCGAACGATGAGGGGTCTCCATTGCGGGCTCGAGGAAAGAGGGTCTTGTAGACCAGCTGTGCAATGACTGGCTTATGCATGGCTGGAGTTTGTAGAGGGCAAAAGGATGATGTGGTCGTCGGCGGATTGGTGGGTTGTTAGGGCCTGCGTATGCCTTGTATTGTCACCATTCGCTGTCCTTTTTGGCCATGCAATAGAAATCGGAGGTGGGAGGTGGGTGAGGTCTCAGCGGATGTGGTGCCCTGAGAGACGGTACAGCGGACGGAGGTGAGATGGCGAGTCAGAGTCTAGTTTTTAGTAGGCAAGGGCGAAGGTAAGGCTTGATGGTGGCTTCTCAGGGATGCTGGAACAACGGGGGGAACTGGGGGTGGCTCAGGCGCCTATATTGGGGCGTGATGGAAATGTGTTGGTGGAAGGAAGTGGTGGTAGTGGTAGTAGTAGCAGTAGTGCAGGTTGCAACAACTGACGCAAATTTGCCAGGGGGCAGGATGTTCCCTGGCCAAGCGTCAGGAACCGCGGCCGTGATTCAGGTGACGGTGGGGGTAGTGAAGGCAGCAGGGTCAAGAATAGCCACCTGGGTTCTGGTCTGTGCAGGGAGAAGAAGGAATGAGGACTGCGGTGGGCGGTAGAGGGAGTTTTTGTAATCTATCGAAGCGCAGTCAGTCAGTCCTTCGAGACATTCGCCTGACCCATCCATGGCCGACGCATGTGGCTCCATAGACGGTTGATCGCCAGGAGGACCCCATCGGACCCTGCCCTTGCTCCAACACCGCTTATCTATTTCCTCTACAGTAGCTGCTCGTTCCGTTTACACCGCATCTGAGATCCATCCTGGTAGCTACTACTGGCATCTCTACATCATCGCCACCTTTTCGGGCCTGCTTCCACATCCGCTCTCCTCGCAGTCCAGATCTTGTCCGCGGCTTCAACACACCCTCTACTACACAGCACAGCTTGGCCTCAGCTAACCCGGCCGTCGTGTTCCTGGGCAGGGAGTCCTGTGGCCAGGCGTGCTCCGCAACCGCCTCACTAGATTCTATGCAGGCGGCCGTGACCTCCATAACACCATCTCCCGGCCAGCACATGATCGCGTTTGTTTACGAACCTTTTGCCGACAGATTGGATGACCCCAGGTGCACGAATGCCCGTAGTATTGGCCTAGGCTATCTGCATTGCCTGGCAGACTGCAGGCTGACAGATGCGGATCAGGCCGGACAAAAGAGGCAATCCTTGGTCCTCTTTTGCTGGGCATCGAAACTCTCAAGTCCAGCTCGCCTAAAAAACCATCGAAAATGTCCACCTTCAATGGCATCGTTGATTGCTTTCCGTTGATTCGCATCGACTACTTCCGGAGTTCCCCTGCCCACCCTCCTCCCCTTGCCTGCTTTCTCAGCCACATCCACAGTGATCACTTATACGGATTAGAATCCTTAAGGTCGCCTTATGTGTATTGCTCGTACCCGACCAAGAGGCTTCTACTGCAGTTAGAGAAGTATCCAAACCGTATCAACTTCTCACGCGGAATTTTGGAGTCTAGGAAGCAGCATTACAAGCACTTGACGAAGCTTCTGCGGCCGATTCCTTTAGAATGCCCGACAGACATTGAGTTGGGGCCAAAGAATAAGATAACAGTCACTACATTTCCCGCCAATCATTGCCCAGGTGCCGTAATGTTCTTGATCGAGGGAGATGGTAAGGCTGTTCTCTACACAGGGGACATACGAGCCGAATACTGGTGGGTCAATAGCATCGTACGAAGTCCTTTTCTGATACCATATGCACGTGGACTTCAAATACTAGACTGTATTTATCTTGATACAACTTTTGCTGCCAAAAATGATATTTATCGAGAATTTCCCTCGAAGGCAGAAGGGCTCCAGGAGCTCTTGGTCCAGATTCAACAGTATCCCCCCAATGCGATGTTCTATTTCCGAGCCTGGACACTGGGATACGAAGATGTTTGGCTAGCATTGTCTTCATTTTTACGCTCAGCAGTATGTCCTGGAAATTTCTCTTATGTCTGATCCTAGGGGAGAAACTAACATTATCCAGATCCATGTTGATGATTACCAACTCGGCCTCTACAAATCTTTATCTGAAAGGTCTGAAGGGGAAACGATACCCTCTGAAGCACCTTTCCTTAATGGGTTCAAGCTTGGCAACAGTGACCAGGTAGGCCGTTTAACCAGAGACAGGACCGCACGCATCCATAGCTGTGAGCCTGGGACGCCCTGCCACGACGAGCTTTTGGAGAACGAACGCGTGATCTGGCTCACACCTATAATTACGCGTACAGCTGAAGGAGTGGTTGTACCAGAAATCGGAGCAGGGGGTGGTGGAGGAGACCTTTATCAGAAAGGTGAGCTGGAGACCAGAGATCCGACCGAGATGGCAAGACTGGAACAGCTTTGTACAAATACAATCAAGGACGAGCAGACCCTTGACGCGGTGTTGGGAAAGCTCCGGGCGGCAAAACAATCCAGGGAGATGAGATTGTCCATCGACGGTCTAGCACAACGACGCGAGGTTAGTCTTCAAGATCTTGTAGGTCTACTTGTCTATGACGAGAGAACTAGTGACAGGCTCCCAAGCAACCGAGAACAGCCAACTAACACAATGCATTTTCCGTACTCAAGACACTCATCATACTCTGAGTTGCGCCACTTCGTCTCAGCCTTTACGCCTGGAGACATTTATGCCTGTACAGTGGACGACCAGGCCTGGTCAGAGGATGTTAGCATGGAGGGCCTGTTCGGTGATTTATGCAAGGGGAAGGCCTTTGCCCATGATTGTGAAATGCGGAAATTAGTCTCCAAGCGGCATCAGCAAAGCCTTCCGGTGCAAGGGAAGCGTAAAAGAACGGCTGAAGATGAAAACTCCCCTACAACTTCTACTGTTGAATACAGTCAAAACGAATCACATGAAGCAGCTGAACAACTTGGAGATAATGAGGATCCATTGCCGGCACCAGTGGACGCTGGCGCTTCTACAATCCTCAACCGCAAAATTGTTCCCACTCGGGCAGATGAAGACCTAGTCAGTAGCGAAGAACGGGGACTGGGAAATATAAGACATACATCTTCGCCCTCATACGCTCAAGAGCATATGAAGCTGCCAGATGCCTCTCAAGGAATGCTTCCCCGTTGTACAAAGCACAACACATCAGCAGCCCCACAACCTGTCGATTACTCTCCTCCACCGTCTCCAGCAACAGCCACTGCCCGCCTTGGGCGAATCAAAGAAGCATACTACCATATCACCAACTCAGAGGATCTCGAAGCCTCGTCCCCAGCCTCTGACCGCCCACCCACCTCATCCTCTAACATCACCTTGTCACCCGCTTTCTTCGACTCTGATCAACCTGTCCTCGCGGCAGAAGAACACGCTGGGCTATTCCGAGAAGAACTAAACGCACGAAGAGCTGCGTATTCTGCTGCTAGAGAAATTCTTGAAGACGGCGATAGCAGGGAATGGATTGAGCGTGCACCAACGAGTACTGGAAATAGGCACACAGGTGAGGAGGTTGAGCTTTAGGGACCTCGGGCAAAGAATAGGATGTTGAAGTGAGAGTAAGAGGTCATCAGCGAAAGATACGTGGTCGAGCGATTTCGGTGTTGGTTTCATTTGTACCCAAAACATTTAATCAAGGCTCGGAAAATATCTATTAAAAGGGGGGGCGACAATTGTAAATGGTGGCTTTTATATGAAGACTTATAAGGGAGCGTGGTAGGGCCCTAAGTCTCGGTCTGCCTTGGTAAATATAGTGCTATGCCAAACAGCGCTCAATACGGGTCCACTCCATCCGGGATATTGCGCGTGCATCGGGGAGTATTTCGCAGACGCCAAGCCATTCAGTCAAAACCACAGGCTGGAACTTTATTGTAGGAAGATCATCATGAGTATAATTAGGTATTCACATTCAAATATTCAATCTTCTATCGATATTCGAAATCTTACGATCTCCAAAATCACGTCTCATTGCAACCAAAAGCACAAAACAAAAAAAGAAGAACAACATGAGATCATCCACAGGAACGTAAGAGGTGGTACAAGTCGATGTGGAGAGGCTAGTAGATAAAGTACTGCTGTGTCAATGGCAGTGTTTCGGCAGGTTCTGCCTTGCACACCATGCCATCGGCTTCCACAGTCTGTTCACTAGAGTCAGCACAAGAACAAGGGGTCAAGGACATTAGAAGACTTTGTTTCAAGCCGGAAGAGCAAAAGACGCAGAGTCGCCATAAAGAGGCACAGAGTGGACTTACGTAGCTCTCTGGATCAACTTTCATCTTCGGCATGGTATCGTTGAATTTCATGTCCTTCTTGCTGATCTTGCGACAATTCTTCACCACCTCGATTCGCTTCCGCAGCCCGTAGGATTTGGCAACGCCAGACTCAACTGAAGCCTGCGACACGAATGTGATGCTGGTCCGAGGAACGTGGGCCTTGACGAACGATTAGCACCTGTTTCCAAACCGATCAAGGGGTAACAGGACGTACAGCAAACATTGGCCTCATTATGATAGGCTCAACCGTAGGAATCGAAGCATTTGGATCTCCCTTTAGTTTTCATCAGCACTATCCATAAGCTCACTGGGTATAGTAGCTCACCATCTGAGCGTAAGAGATCATCCCGCTCTTCAATACCATGCTCGGCGTCACACCAAAGTTTGCTGGCTTCCAGAGACACAGGTCTGCCAGCTTCCCGACCTCAACGCTCCCAAGGATGTGGCTCATACCTTGGACAATAGCAGGGTTGACAGTATACTTGCTGATGTATCTCTTGACCCTGAAATTATCTGCGCCGGTCCCTTCGTCTTCCTTTAACGGACCTCTCTGAACCTTGTTCTTATGTGCAGTGTTCCACGTCCGGAGGATCACCTCTCCGCAGCGGCCCATGGCCTGGGAGTCTGAAGACATCATGCTGATGGCACCAAGGTCATGCAGGACGTCTTCGGCTGCGATGGTCTCGGCACGGATGCGGGATTCTGCAAAGGCCACATCTTCTGGGATATTCTTTGAGAGATGGTGGCATACCATCAACATATCAAGATGCTCATCGAGAGTATTACGGGTATATGGCCGTGTGGGATTTGTGCTGCTAGGCAGGACGTTGGGATGCTCGACAACCGATATGATATCTGGAGCATGACCACCGCCTGCACCCTCTGTATGGTATGTGTGGATTGCGCGATCTTTAAAAGCTTTGATGGTTTGCTCAACGAAGCCAGATTCGTTCAAGGTATCTGTGTGGATCAAACATTGAACATCATACTCATCGCAGACCGAAAGGCATGTATCTATAGCGGCAGGAGTAGTACCCCAGTCTTCGTGGAGCTTGAGGCCGGAGACCCCAGCCATACACTGTTCTTGCAATGCCCGAGGGTCACTGTCATTTCCTTTGCCAGTAATGCCGAAATTGAGAGGAAGTTCATCGCAGGCTTGGAGCATCTGCCTGATCAAAGCTTTACCCGGTGTGCAAGTTGTTGCGTTTGTCCCAGTAGATGGCCCCGTGCCGCCGCCAAGCATGGTTGTGATGCCCGCAGAAATGGCCTCATAAGCCTGTTGAGGGCAAATGAAATGAATGTGGGTGTCGAAACCACCGGCGGTCACGATGCTACCTTCTCCAGCAATCACGTCTGTGCAGGAACCAACGACCATAGCAGGATCGACACCGTCCATCATGTCTGGGTTTCCAGCTTTTCCTATTCCCACGATAACGCCCTCCTTAATGCCAATATCTGCCTTGTAGATTCCAGACCAGTCAATGATTAGAGCGTTCGTGATGACAGTGTCCAATGAATCCGCGTCGGCTCTGCCTGTCGCTTGGCCCATTCCCTCTCGTAAGGTCTTCCCGCCTCCAAAAGAACACTCATCTCCATGAACAGTGAGGTCTTTCTCGACGCTGACCCAAAGGTCGGTAGCCGCTAGTCGTACCAGGTCACCAACTGTTGGACCGAACATGGTGCAATAAGCTTCTCGAGTCATGGTGAAAGGATCGATGTGCGCACTATCCCCTGCAGGTTCCGGCACATGAGCAAAATTGCCTTCATGAAGACGTTTGATAATTTCGTCTGTCCGTGAGATGTCAACTTTTCCTGTTGCATTCCAATTGCCACCGAAAACATGCTTGCTGCCTCCAATCTCGACGAGAGTCACGGTCTTGCTATCACCGGGTTCGAATCTGACTGAAGTTCCTGCTGCAATATCGAGTCGATATCCATATGATTTGATCCGATCGAACTCCAATTGAGGGTTGGTCTCAATGAAGTGGTAATGTGAGCCGACCTTTTCTTGACGTAAGCCTAGCATTAGGATTTCGATGAGCGATTCCAAACCTGTATTGGTCGGTCACCTTTGCTGGTGACCTTAAGCCGTATCCTTTTCCTTCCTTCATTCAAAACAATCTTGCCCTTTTTGACCGGGATAATAGCGCCGGGCAAATTCTTTGCTTCATACTGTGAAGGATCCGAAAGAGCAAACGCATCATTAGATGGAACGGGGAGAAAGCTTCCATATAATGCTTTCTCAAGATTTCCATCGTCGGTGCTAATAGGATGATGGACCGTTACGAGATACGTGCCGGAGGGAAAGGTTCCCTCCACCTGGAGCTCCGCTAAAGTCGAAACCACGGCTGGGAGAACATGGCGTCTTCCAAGCATCGTCTTCCCAATAGACATGAGATCCGCAACCGAATGGTTGCCATCGCGAATGAGCTGCGGAAAAGGTCAATGATCTCTCTTCATCGGCAGTGGTATTCTTTGATATGTACCTCCTGAAGGTTGCTGGCAATCAAAGCCTTATCAAAGAGGTCAATAAGGCATTCTCAAGATGTAGGAGGATGCAGACCGTCGCCTCCGCATGATTGAGCTTGACACCCCTGGCCAATCTCTTCTGCGCAAGAAAACCTAGTTGTGAGATGACAAGCTTGTCGAGCTACAGTGGGGAGAGTCCTCAGTACTTGTCTCTGAAGCGCGTACAAGCCACTCAAAGGGACAGCTCCACATACCTCTTTTGGTATCAGGTGCATTGCAAGAAATGGATAGAAATACTCGAGGAGATCCTGGAAATTTCAATATGGACTTACTTTAACGTAAAATATCCTGATAATACTGTGCTTTGCTCACCTGCTATCAGAACTGCCTGGCTGGTCACTCCTTTATCTCTTCACACTCAAGTCTCTGTGCGGGGTCGAAAGGGGGCAATCGCGGCCGACCTCGACCGGCAGAATAGCGTGTTGGCATGGTACATCATCCATTGCCTTTACGATATCTATCATTCATTGAGCCTAGACCTAGAGGCGTAATGCAGTATGCGAGCCAGAGAGTTGGCTTATCTAGAGACTATAAGCCAGAAGTGATGGGAGCCAATTTTGGTTTTGGCGTTGGATTGGGCATGCTTTTGTATAGGCTTAAACTTGTTGAGATATGTGAAGATTTGTATTGATCATTCTGAGACGCAATAATGCCAAACGTACCCATTAGTGGCGAGCCTCAATGGCAAAGACATACATGAAATCACAGCATTAACCTTCACGAGGCCTATGCCATATGAGACGGCCTAGTTACTGTCCGTAGAGGCCTAGGGAAACTATCAATGACAGTAAGATAGAATCTCTGCACGAAAGAACACCCGGAAATCCATGCCAACCCATCGAAAGACTCCACCTAGCCGTTTGATTTGCCCAAGAGCTCTACCTAACTCTAGCTCAAGCCTTCTTGGAAGACTTCTTCTTCTTCTTGTCGGACTTGGGCTCGGTAGCGGGAGCAGCTGGGGCAGGGACTTCCTCCTTAGCGCGGCTCTTTCGGGACTTCTCTGATTTCTTCGTCGCTGGTGGTGGAGTTGGCTCCTTCGCCGGTGGAGGGGTTGCAGCTTTTCCGCTCTTGCGTCTCTTCGACTTGGCAGGACTCGGAGCCTTCGCCGGTTCAGGAACCGGTTCCTCTTCGTCGTCTTCATCATCTTCGGTGGCCGCATCAGCATTGACCTTCTCAGCACCACCCTTGGCTTTCAACTCTGCTCTGGCTTCATCATCGCTCGGAACTGGTAGCCCTGCCTTATAAGCTCGCGTCTTTATGCGATAAATGGCAAGGTTTTCCTGGTATACAGTATTCCAGATCCGCGAGACAGTCAGCATGTCGAGCATCATAAGATAGGTAACAACTTACTGATTTTTCGGCTTCGGTCATGGCGCCCCATCTCTTGGTCCCCTCATCCGCAACCTGTTTTGGTTTGACGTTTGGACCTTCCGATTGCTGGAGTTCGCTCAAAATCTTGCCTCGTGCAGTCTGCATGAACAAGAAATAGGGGGTAAGAGCCCTCTTGGGAGCATTGGGATCAGGTGGAGCGCGCTTACGCTTGCGCTTCTTGTCAGACTGATCAGGTGCGGCTCCCGCTGGCGGCGTTGGCATGCGTGCATTTTGCCCCAGCAAGCCGCCATCCAGTAAAATATTGGTTAGACCCGAGTCAAGAGTCGGACCTCTTGATCCTGGTCCCAGAACCGTGTTGGCATGATTGATGTAAGCACGTGAGAGATCCTGCACGGAAGACTGAAGGGTTGCAAGAGCAACAATCACCTGCGGATGAATTAGACCGATGAACTCCGGTGAATACGACGGTGAAGTGAGCAAGCGATGAACATCTTGATGTAGTTGATTGAAGTCTTCGGTGAAACAGTGCAAACGCCGTTGAAAGTTGTTGGAATAATGAGTGGGGGGAGAAGGGAGAGATTCAGCGCCGGAGAGAGTGGCGGCGGTGTTTAAGAAGGGGATGTTTAGGGCCTGAACAGCTTTCCGAAGCTCAAGGCCAGAGTAAGGGGTTCCCGGCATGTCAACCAGTGAGACTGGGGGGTCTGAAGGCGACATAGCCACGGCGAGGGGGGAATTACGAGCGATGGATAGAGGGTGGGGTGAAGGGGCAGAACATTTGCAAGCACTAGTAAGGTAGCGCAGGGAAGAAAAGGAAAAGAGGGGTAAGACAGGTTTGTTTACTTTTGCTCAGACAGCGCGACGAAGGGGAAGCCTAAGCAGGCAGACACGAGCACGAGCAAGGCGGCTTACCGAATCGCGGGTGCGCTGGAAATCAGCGACATTGACCATTACCTCACTGCCATCAGTCTTGTTGCGGGACATGGCGGCGGCGCAAGGGG
Organism: Pyrenula massariospora; assembly: GCA_021030905.1. Taxonomy (NCBI): domain Eukaryota; kingdom Fungi; phylum Ascomycota; class Eurotiomycetes; order Pyrenulales; family Pyrenulaceae; genus Pyrenula; species Pyrenula massariospora. The sequence continues at coordinate 685,721 of JAGFMI010000006.1, forward strand.
AGCTGGAATTTGCGACCGGTATGCGGTGGAATGGGGTGTCGATAACAACAAATAATGAGGGGGTACGGGAGTTGGAAGGTGTGAGAATCGAAAGAGCGCCGGTCGGGGGGAAGGCGGACTACTTAACGCTGGGGCTGCTGCAGCCTCTAGGCACCGGGGGCTGGGCCGCGGGGTCAATCCAGCCAGCAGGAGCCGCCAACTGCCGGCTGTCCTCTGGGGAGCTAGGGCGTCGACCAGCCCCCCGAGCTGCAAATGACGGATATCATTGGGCCACTGCACCAAGCGCCCAGAGGACAGGGAGGACAGCCTCGCAGCTGGTCCGGAGGCCCCTGTGTCTCCCGTCACCACGTCCTGCACGAAGCCCCCAAACCCTGGAGCGCTGCCTCGGGTTTATCGGTTTCAGGTGCTAAAAGCAGCGTCTGTCGCGTCCTGCTCTTGGAAGGTCGCCAGCCATGCCGACGATGCCGCCTCAAGGGACGGGCGGGACCTGGGGTGCCTCTCAGCGTAGCCTGTAGCACTGGCGACCGGACGCAGCAGAGGACTCACCCACTCCAGCGCGCAAGCTGTCCCCTCTTTTTAGCTGGCTGGCCGCCGATCTCTCCCGGCGCTTTAGCACGCCGACCTCTCTTGATGGGTTGCACCGTGGCATCAGGTCCCTGAACATCACAACGCCGCTCGGGCGCTCACCACTTGTCGACGGCCTGGTCCTGAACCGTTATCTGCCTGCATTACGGACCGCCAGCAGACCCTATTCCCCGCCAACAATCCCTGAGTCATCCATCCCCGGTGGTGCTGCCACAATCACAATACAAGCTGCCCTCAGGAAGCCACCAGTGCTGTCAAGTGGGCTCTAGAAACCCTCACGTGGGAGCTTCTGAACCTCCCCATAATCCTGTCCCCAGGTCTCTTTCGGTACCCCCAAAGTTACAGGGTCACCTAATGTCTGCTGCGATTCCTTAAATCGCCTTTTGGCGTAGACGTTAAAGACATGCCCTGTGTTTTTTGTCTCTTTCACAGGGCCTCAATCGACTCCATCAGAGGCTACTTCTCTCCTTTCGGAGTGACCTTTGCGGTACCATGAAGGATACAGCCTCTCGACACAGGTTTCCCGCACCACGTCTCTGTTCCCCCCACTGGCTTCACAGCCTTCCCGGTGTCTCTATGACACATTCTGAGCTTGCTCACCTCCTGTTGGATTGAAGCTCCCACAAAACTGCCGGTGCGTGGACACAGGCCTTTTGGCCCAACACTTACTAGCAAATGCAGCGATAATTAGGGGTGATTCATGCTCATTTCTACTTAAGCCACTCATTTCGCCTCCCTCAGCAAGCATCACCAAGCAAAGTCTATAGCCAAACCGCCGCTTAGCACAATATACTTAGCTTTAGCGCTGCGTTCACTTGCGTGATTGCTCACACGTAACCTTTACAGACACATTATTTTTTTGGAGCCTTTCAGAAATTGGGCCTATTGCTCACGCACGAGTACTCTTAGAAAAAGAAGCAGACTTTGGCACCTTGGTTCGAACGTTCCTAATATTGCACTGAAAATGTGAGGGTTTTCTCTGTCCGCCACGAGGACCGTCATCTCTGCCTAGAAGCGCTTGAGGCAGGCTGTATAGAGGGCATTACATCTCTACTTTGTACTCCTACGAGCTATGCATGTCAAGCCGTTATCCGTTCCTGCGCATAGCGCCTGATAGCTTTCGCGTAGCTATTACCGACGTCCACCCCACGTCCCTTTCCTCTGACCAAGACTCGTAGGCTACCTAGGAGGAGGCTTTCATTCCCTAGGAGCGATCCAGGACGAGCTCTGGTGGGGTCAACATTGCAATTGGGGATTCCTAGCCGCCCGCCCGCCAAGCCGCTTCGGACAACTACCGCCGAGCTTCCTTTGTCACCCTGATAACGTCACTCCTGGAACGGCGAATTGTAAGCTCGAGTAGAATTATACTTCTGCTTTTCTTGCCGCCTAAAAGCTGTGTATTATCCTTCGGTGTCCTGCAACACTGATTCGTTCTGCTCTGATCAAAATTAAGCCATAATCTCTGTCCTCAAGCACTTGCTTCCCATGATGTTTGCGCGACAGATATTCAGGGCAGCCCAACCCTTGCGAAGTGTAAGTACTTGATGAAGCGCGGCCATCATACAACATGACCACTAATCATACGTTCTAGAGTATCCGTACATATGCAACCGAGTCCTCTCCTAGCAGCTCACGAACGCCTCTCATCGTGGGACTGTCAGCCTGTGCTGTCGGCTTCGCCGGGTATGCCTATTCTCGAAGCACAAGCACCGCACCTCCGTCAACTCCAGGAGAAGCTCAAGAAAAAATTACTGGACAGCCGCCGAAGACTTTCACAGGAGGCGACCAAGGATTTATTTCTTTAAAGCTCGACAAGATAGAAGAGATCAACCATAACGTCAAGCGGTTTCGATTTGCCCTACCATCAGCTGAGGAGGTTTCGGGGCTACAGATTGCCTGTAGGCTAAGCTCGCATTTGCTCAAGTTCTATAACTAATGGTATCAAAAAGCTGCTCTGATCACAAAATTCAAGTCTCCAGATCAGGAAAAGCCTACCATCCGCCCATACACACCTGTCAGTGACGAAGGTCCGTCCTCCCATTCCGTACTTTTCCTCAGGTACGGAGACTAATTGATGCAGATGCTAGAGGCTACCTTGATCTTCTTATCAAACGCTATCCAAACGGACCTATGTCGGAGCACCTCCACGGCATGGAACCTGGTCAACAGCTTGATTTCAAGGGCCCTATTCCTAAATACCCGTGGGAGCCGAATAAACACAACCATATCACTTTGATAGCTGGAGGCACTGGCATCACACCAATGTGGCAATTGGCCCGCGCTATTTTCAGCAATCCAAACGACCAGACCAAAGTAACACTCGTTTTTGGCAACGTCACCGAGGAGGACATTCTTCTGAAGAAAGAGTTTGAGGAACTTGAAAACACATACCCCCGCCGTTTCCGCGCCTTTCATCTGCTGGACAATCCACCCAAAGACTGGAACTATGGAAAAGGATTCATCACAAAGGAGCTTTTAAAGACAGTGCTACCAGAGCCGAAAGAGGAGAACAATAAGATTTTCGTTTGTGGTCCACCGGGATTGTACAAGGCGGTCAGTGGTACGAAAAACAGTCCAACGGATCAAGGAGAACTCTCTGGGTACCTTAAGGAGCTAGGTTATTCCAAGGATCAGGTGTACAAGTTCTAGCAATCGTCAACAGCATTCATGAAAATTAGAGGGAGACTCATAGATTGTTTCTAGGCAGGTCAATAGACACTATTGTCAGAGATAGTCGATCTACCCCTAGGTGAGGGGGAAGTATGATCATCAACTAAAAATGTGCAATATCTAGATTTCTGTAAAGATGGCAGCAAGTGCTAATGTAAGCGCAATTTTAGTGGTTGCGAAGACCGACCGAGATGCTCCTCCATTCTTGCTTTGCAATATTTTGAACTGAAGCTCGGGTGGCACATGCTCCGACATCAGCTACATTTTGTCAATATGAGTTCCAACACGTCAATGCGTATCGAGATTTGGAGCTGGTGGAAAAATTGATGATAATTTGCGGCCGCTTGGAAGCCTTTTGCCTCGTCTCAAAGACGACACTAAATTCTGATCTCGTCATCGGCACAAAGCTTGTACTAGTACTGTCCTCCAGTTTCCCAGTGTCCAGTGTTTACATCAGGATCTACCCCATTCCCGATCATGCAAATGTCGATGGCCGCTTGGCTGCAAAAATCCTCCCCTTCTTGTTCTTCGGTACGCGGTGAGGAAGCGGGAATTTGAGATTTTTCGCAAGGAGCTGCTTGATGTATGGACGCTTCACTTGATCAGAGTTCTCGAGTTCGACGACTTTCAAGATCTAGGCTTCTGTTAATATTCTTCTGCCATGCCCTTGGTGTTCTAGGATGACTAACGTGAATGGACCCAAAACGTGCACGGTGTCTAGCAGCCATATCTTGGTAAAGAGCCTCAACAGCATCGCACCGTGACATCTCACGGTATTCCTTGTACATATTGTGTGTGCCAGACCGAGAGTTGTATCGAATCCAGATACCGAAATTCTTGACCTTCGTGGGACGCTTCTCCTTGATCTTTTACCAGTGGGTCAGCAATTTTACCACTCGATTCGAATAATGATATTACCTCATTCAAGCTAACGATTTCTCCATTTGCTTTCTTGAGTTTCCGCAGCTTGCTCATAAAATACCAGAATCTTGACTTGGCAACAACCTTGTTTGGAGCAAAGATCCGCATGCGATAAAGTTTCGGCGTGGGATTGGTCTCGGTAGGCAAGTGACGCCCAATCACTTGATATTCAACGAATCGACCTTCACCCACACGAATTAGTTTTGTTTAAGTAAGGTTCTAGGTACAAAGTAGGTTGCCCTGAATTCCTGCAAGAATTTTCTGTATGTAGCAAATTCATATCTTTTTGACAGTGCTAGGTAGCGTGATCCCTTCCTGATTCGCGAATGCGCAGCTTGGGAAGTACTCGAAGACAGGCAATCGGATTGAATATTTCGTAAGGGCAGGTTAAGGCATGGCGGTGGGAGATCAGATTAACTTACCCATCTGGTCTGCATTAGCTTTGGTAAATTTTGAGCCGATACCGACTTACCTTGAAAGCTCCGGTCAGTAGCAATCGCTCGATGTTGTTGTTACCTATCGTAGAAGCATAATTTCTACAATGGATGGCTGCCGCGATAGCATTCAGGGCTTGAGCCCTAGCGCCAAGACTGTGCCGCATACACCTGCGCTAACCACATCTGAGGATTTGATGAACTCCCCCGGCTCCGTACCGTGCGTACCTATCTTACCATTCCAAACTATTAAGCCAGGAAGCCTCAAAAGCAAGCTTTAGCATTCTGAAGGTTGCGGTGGTGGATGTTTCCTAAATTTTGAATTATGATCTTTCCACCTCGTTCTCGCTAGCGTGTCTAGCCTATTCCTTGCCACAATGTCGAGTCTGTTCGCCGACTTTAAGCAAGCCCACCTTGAAGGGGATGGGCGTCTCTTAGCCGACACTCTAAGTCCGTTCTACAATGTTGAGAACTCTCCATTGCTGCTTTCTTTTGCTCAAATGTCCAATTATCAAACTGTATCTGCCGACATTAAATTTCACCTTCTTCAAAACCGCTCCACAAGCGTGCAATTACCCAAGAATGAAGGCAATGCTTGGGTGGAAATATTTGTTGCCTTGTGGACCACTGTGAAGGCTATTGTTTCAAAAATGGACAACACATCCAATCAAGCGAAATGGTCTTTGGTATTCGATGAATATCAAAAGCTTGCCACACTTCTCATCCGAGGCTACACTCACAACGGTTTCGAAGCTTGGACAGTGCCATGCTTGAGTGCCGTGGGCAAATACCTTCGTGTGTTCGCTGTTCGCGCTGACCAAGAGCCAAAAAACGATGGGACCATGACTTTTGGCGACGGCTTTCAGGACGATGTTATGGGTAACTCAGGGGAGAACGAGAAGCTTGAAAAAGCCGCGTGGGTGATTAATCGAATGTTTACAATATGTCTAAGTGACAGGTCAGAGCTGCCGCTTCAAATTCTTCCGATGCTTGCTTGATGGCTTTTCTGACTGCTGCGCGGCTCTCAGATCGCCGATAAAAGATTCTCGTAAATGGGGAGTTTACTCAACCAGCAATATGCTATTCAAGTGCTATTTTCAGGTCAACCCTTTTAGAAGTATGAATTCTATATTTGTGCTGACTCTGATAGCTCAACTCTATGGCTTTAACAAAGAATGTTCTCCGCGCCCTTGAGGCTTCAGCATCTGACATACCGCCATTGACGAGTTTTCCGTCATCTCACATTGTTACGTTCAAGTATTACCGAGGTGTGATTGCCTTTCTTGAAGAACATTACACTGAGGTGCGTTTGCCTACGTAGCCTGTTTCTGAGCGCTGATGAACGCTGCATGTTTGCCTAAAAGGCGGAGGAGCACTTGACTGATGCATGGCAACTCTGTCATGCAGATGCGCGAAGAAATCGAGAGTGCGTGCGTCAAGCTAGCTTTGAGAATGACCGACTAAACCTTTTAGACTCATCCTAACTTACTTGATCCCCTGCCATTTGCTGACAACGCACACTCTTCCCTCCAAGGGCTTACTCGCGCCCTATCCACGACTGGAATCGGCTTTTCGGCCTCTCTCAGAATGCATAAAAAAAGGTAACCTAGCCGGCTTTGATGCCGCTCTATCCGCGGGCGAAGGGGAATTCGTCAAAAGACGAATCTATCTTACCCTTGAACGCGGTCGTGATATTGCGTTGAGAAATCTTTTCCGAAAAGTATTCATAGCCGGCGGATTTGAAGAGCCTAAAGACGGAACGTCTCCTGTGCGAAAAACTCGTGTCCCAGTCGCAGAGTTCGCGGCCGCGCTTCGCCTTGGTACTCATATGAGTGCCCACCAGGTGATCGACACCGATGAGGTTGAGTGCCTTCTTGCGAATCTTATCTATAAGGTGGGTCGGGACCGTCAATGTCTGCGCCAAGGCTCAGGCAGCTGTTCACTTCCACGAACTTCCTCCAATGTTTCGCAGGAGGCACGTCAATGACTAACCGACGTTTACATAGGGACTCATGAAGGGATATATCGCTCGCGAACGGGGCATCGTTGTCTTAAGCAAAGGTGGAACCGCCTTTCCCGGAACGGGAGTGTGAGCTAGCCATCGCTGGAGCCTTCAGACGACAAATTGGCCAATGAGCAACGCAGCGCATTGTAGTCGAGTGCCAACGTGGTCCTCGTCAGCCTAATTTGCGCGAAAAGCTTAGAGGCGGTAGCACACGTATCTCTACATGGCTGCCATCAAGATCATGTCCCCACATTTTCCGCAGCACAGCATCGCATTTACAGACCCTTACAACGATTGTGGAGCCCAAGTTTGTGCCATTCAGGAACAGGAAAAGTCTGCTCATTTTTACCGCGGCAGCGCGGCTTTGACGAAAAACGCGGCTCGAGTCTTCAGAGTCTGTCTTTACAAACGGTCTACAATACGCGCTATTGTCTTGGATTCCTTCGAGTCGCGCAGCAGCCCCATGATTATGACTCACGAATCACATCCGGCGAGAGAGCTACGCCAGAACTTGGACCAGAAGGCTTGACCGCAACCCATGCAGTCTCTTTAACTGCATCGGGAAGAATTGTTTAAGTTCACGGCACGCACATGTGCCGAGATGATGGTGGCGAAAAAGGATCACTGCGCATGCTGTCGGCTACAATTTACCTTCGGCTTTTAATTTTCTTTTGATATGCACGATCTTTAGTTCCATTGCCTTGGCCTTCTTTGCGGCTACACTGCCAGTGCACATGACAGTACTGATATTTGCTGCGACGTAGCATACCTAGCGGACTTGTGCAGCCGTGTCGCCTCGCATCCCTACGATTTGCGGCGTATTGCTCGCACTCCGGTCTTGGGCGTGTGAAACTTCCAACAGAATCAATAGCCCAAGTTAGGAAGACTCTGAATCATGTATGAGAACCATGCAGGCGCTTGCTGTCATTCTCTTCTCTCTCACTCTAGCTCATTCTAATGAAACAGAGTAGAAAAATGGAATCCATCTCATTTCCATCTTGCCCAAAAGTCTCAAACTAAAATTCAAATTCTGCCTCAACCTGATTGGGAGACTTGCCGTCTTCGGCATAGATTTACAATTTTGATGATGGTGATCCAAAACGCCCGCTAAGTGTCAGGAAATATTACACGCCCTCAAGCTCACATCCGAAACATACATGGTTCTCACTGAGAAGCAGAGAAGTGAAAAATGATTGTAAGAGTCCATAAATTGCCGCGTCATCACGCCTGCCGCGCTTAGCGCGCAAATGGCGATCGCGAGACACTGGAGATGTCGTCCTGTGCCGCCGCGCGTCAGCCGGCGATCCTTGCACTGTGAAAGATCTGGGCTACGAGGAGATGACTCACCATGTGGTTACACATCGCCACGAAAAGATCGAAGAATAGCGTTCCGCCCTCTTCCATTTCGGCTTGCATCGTACCGCTGCGCTTAAACGTACCGCGGGAACGGATGATTAGCGCGAGATAGTGGGCCCTCAGCTTCGAGTCGTTGTCTGGCGTGTTGGCGTAAGCATAGCGTGCAGACGAAAGGATCGTGCTGCACTGTATGCCGCCTTGGAGGCCTTGTTTACGGAGTGCGAGACGCTTGAGCTCGTCGAGGCCGTATTTGTCGGCAGCGCAACTGCAGCAAAGCTTCCGTTAGCACAGCAGGAACTCCGAGTGCAGTGTTTAGAGAAAATATAGCGTACTAGACAACGGTATCTTTGAGTAGGGTGACGCCTAGCGCTTGCATGCGGACGGTCGACTCTGTCGCTCTCTTGCCGCCGCCAGGCGTTCCAGCTGCACCGCCATCTTCTAGCTCCCAAGTGTCTCTTCGCTTGTTGTGGAGGAGGCGAGGATAATAGTCGCCTTTGTAGAGGTACTCAAGGACGGAAGAAAGTATCTCAGGCTGTTCGTCGGGCAGATCGATTCGCTTCGAATGTGCCTCAAGAAACTGGCCCTTCAGACAGGCAGAGAAAAAAGGACTGTGTGAGAGGACATCTTCGTGAGCCGCAAACAGTCTCTGCTCTGGACCAACACAGAGGGTGATAATTGGAGAAGTCAAAGAGCTAGAAGACGTCAGTAAAAGCCAATAAAGGGGTCCTATAGTGTGCTCACGCCTTCCCTGGGCTGTTCTCCGGGTTCGCAGAAGCGGCTCTCTCGACCTTCCTCGAAGCTGCGGCGGAGTGCTCTCGGAAGGACCGCTTTTTGCTACTGGATTTTCCTGCGCCGTATTTTGACGAGAAACTATCGGCCTTGTATGAGGATGGAGGCGGTCTTCGAGAGGAGAACATTATTTCAGTCTGGACAATTTTAGTGTCGTGGAGGAAAGAGCGTGAGAGATCGAGTCATCGAAAATAAAAGTAAAAGAAATGTTTCGGTGGATACCGTGGACAGTATCCTGTCACATCTCAGGCATCGACGAGGAGAAAGTGGGAGAAAAGAAAAGAACGCTCTACGGTCGGGATGGCCAGGGCCCCTTTATAGCTTGCATGAAGAGCTGCGGGCCTTATCGCAGCATTCACTTCAGGGTCCGGCGTAGATGTAAAAAGACGACGCCAGGCACCGACGTGTCTCCACGCGTAAAGTGATTACGCGCGAATAACACGATATCACATGACGAGGGGCCCGCGATTGCCCTTGCTTGGTGGCCTGTTCGGGGGCAATGGGGGCCAAAGGCGGCCGCCATGCCACTACTTTCCGATGTCCCCGGACGCTACCGGCGACCCAACCCTGAAGAGGCGTCACACTGCAAGGAAGAGCTGGTCGTGGTGCTGCTTCAGCCGGCTTGCTCTTGGCTACATAGGGACTAGCGGTCATTTGCAATTCTCCTCCAGCCCTTGCTCGGTGTCTTACACCGCATGCTTGGGTACTTGCAGCAGAGCCTGTTCTGTAAACGAGTCATCGAAGGCTTGCGAATCTCGTCAAAAAGCCACTGCATGTCCAGACAATGCGTCTACGGATTAGGCTGACGAATTATGGTGCGTTGCCTACCAAAATCTGAGTGGACCATGTAGAAAGGCAAAAAGGCGACCAGCAACTCCGCCAAGTGGCGTAACAATACGTTCAATTGAGATCAGCACCTAGTCAAGACCCGTGGCTTGAGATCACATTGCATTCCGAGCTAGCGGATCCTGCTTATATTGTGAGACACCCAAAGCTCTGTCTGGGCCGCAATCTGATACCACGCCGGCTTAACCCTAGATACGCTCATGGACGTCACCTCTCTGTACTATATATCTCAATTTCATCGATCTCGAAAGATTTCACCATTCTTCGGATTGGAAGATCCAAGCCCACACCCCCAGTGATGGATTCTCTTTTTCATCTAGGCTCGATTTGACGCACGGTTGTGAGCCTGAATCCTGGGAGCGGAGCCTTGGAGGACGCAACCCAAGATTGATCAGCCGAGGAGCTATAGCACGTTAGGTTGCTTTCTGCAAAGACAAGTAGCCGTAGATGAATAGATCGGCAGTGATCTTGTGTCGGCGAGGGCATTTCGTATTTCCCTCTCAAATAATCTCAAATGGGCTGACCAAAATGCCTCTCATAGAAATATCTTCTTTGCTTCTCTTGGGTGACTTTCGTTGGGACAGTACGGACACTTGAACTTGCTGCCTTTACTGAGCCCATTGAGAGACTCGGAGGCAATGACGTGCCCGCACGGCATCACCATTGGCGGGTTCTCATCTGTCGTCTGCACCTTCAATACCGGACAGACGAAGATTGAATGGAACAGATAAGATGGTGGCAGCGGTATCTCCACAGGCAATTCATTCTCGGTCGTCCATTCTGTGCGATTTTGTTCCATGACCTTTTGTAGTTTCAACAATGTTGGCAGCGCAATCGCTCCTGCTGTAGCTGCCACGTAAAGTGGCGAATCAGCTGACAACTCCAGTAGGGAGCAAAATTCCCGTGTGAAGGAACTTGCAACTTCATCCCAGGCGGAGATATTGTGGAAAATATGCTGGTAAGGAGACTGCTCAAGATTCGACCAGAATGCCACAGCCCCCATCAACTGTTGAACTTCATGTGGGTAACGTCTGTAGAAGCTTTGCAGCTCTTGCCTTGCGTATGTAATCGCCCGGAATTGAAGCGTCTGTCCATCTGCGTCTTCGCCGGCGCTCATGTACTCCTGAAACAGTGAAACAAATTGTAGGCGACAGAGCTCGAATTCCAAATTGCTTCCTCGGGCCTCCAATGCTTGACTGTGAGCTCGTGCCCATTCAATTGCAGGTCTTAGAGTGCGATTGTCTTTCAACTCATGTAGAATATGATACATTTCAGCAAATTGCTTCTGCATATCGTCTCCGCCCTCATCCTGACGGTTTATCATAGTCACATCCGGCGCAGCTCTTACTTCGCCATCGATGGCGGTCGATTCTTTCGCGCCCAGTACATCAAAAGACGCGTTGGCCTCCTCGTGAAACGTTTTCGCCACTGAGAAGAGACCCTCTCGAAGCAAATGCAGGTAAATGGCTCGGTTGACAAGGGCTGGTTCCGCTGATAGAGCGTCGATTTCGCTACTCGGCAAAGGTTTGTCCTTGAAAAGCTTGTTCAGAGCCCTCGAGTAGTTACCATGCCCAGAATTGGTCTCTCTTAGACTTGCAATAATGCTGGCGAAGGAAGTTTTGACCGGATTCTGTAGCTTGGCTAGGGTTATCTGCGCCGAAGTCGGATCTGCAAACGTGATTAGTACCGTTGTGGGACTCAACTAAGACCGCGCACCAGCCGCTATTGCATTCCTAGCATTTTGCAGAGCTTCTATAATCCGTTGCGTCTCATCGATGGTGTTTGGAAGCTGATTTCGCTTCGAGGTCTCCGCGTGCTCGGCCTGGAGAGCATCCATGGTGCAGGTGGACGACTCTACAAGGGAACTTTGAGCGTTTAGTGTACTCTTTCCAAGTGCTTGGGGGACATTTTCAGGCTGCACCGAATGCACCAGACCATGACGTGGACTTGAATTCGAAATCGATATCGGTACCGAGGTGCGAAAAAAACCAAGGTGCTGTGGAAAGAAAGAAGCTGGTATTCTTCACTGACACCGGACGAAGCTTAGATGGGGCCCGATCCGCCAACGACTATTAAGATACGTCACATGCTACTAAGCAGACACCGGCCGCTCTTACAACCTTTTTGACGCCGTCGCGGGAATTTACTTCGATTCTTCAGCTAACAGCTCGTTCAAAGCCCCAATATTCTCGGACTGGACCACGGCTGCCATCCAAAGACGTGATGCAGTACAATTACAAGTATCTGCACTCGTCGCCCATTGATCAATGCTCCACAGATCAGAGCCAGAACGGCTTCCACCGTGCAGTTAGAGTCTTTTGAAGCCTCTATTCACTTTCAAAAAAATTGCACGGGATCCGGTCATAAGCTAATGTTAGCTTGTCGTAATGTCATCTGTGGATGAAGCTCAGGCCCGAAAGAGTGAGGATTCCAGCTTTAGAGTCTCGAACGGACATTCAAAAGTCTCGCTGTCAAACAAAGGCGATGCAGATTCCAAAAAGTCACCCGTTCCCACCTCGAAGACTTTGTCGCCACGACATGGACATCAAAGGCTTGTGTTCCACGACCCAGTCGCCTTCCGTTACCTTGAAGAAGACCCATCTACAACTGTCCTTGACAGAGGTCGTCGACTCCAGGGGTATGAGATCTATATCGTCGAGCAGTGGGCTTGCTCACGTGTTCATCCGACGTTTGTCATCACAACATACACGGGAGACCCTTCCCACCACATTCTTGTAAGTATATTAAGTGTCCCAACGGACGAAAGGGCTTGGTCTACAAGGATGCGCGTTTATTTCGATGCATTATACCAATATCATGCCCGCAAAAAGGAGACGCCTCTTGGTACACTTATGGTCACAAATCTAAGTGGATTCCCGTCTGCGCTAAATGTGATTTCAATCCCTGATGGTAACATCAGGAAGCACAGGGAGGACTTCATTGTGAATGAGAACTTGAAGCGACTTGGATGCTCCGGCAGGGCTGGCATGAACTTAGCGGCTCCGCTTCCAAGTACGCAGGCAAAATTTCATCATCTTTACCGCACCAGTGATCGTGTCCCTTTCTATACTTCGGTCACAGAACTTGTAAAGATGTGTCAGGTTGCTTTGACTCTCTTTGACAAATTAACCCCAGCGTACGCGGACGGATTGCTATGCGACGTTACCGAGAAGGCGATCAATGACTGGTGGTCCGATATTGGCACGGACATGTACAACATTGAGCCGAGCGATGGGATTTTGGGTCCAACGACGGTCTCTGCTTTGATTGGAACGCTGATTGGCGCATTTAATCGACTGAAGACTACATCGGCCCCCATTGGGAAGGACGTCTTCGACGTCAATGCGAGCAAGAAGGCTATCAGCTATTTTCAAAAGGCTCAGAAAATCAATCGCACGCGCCGTTTTGATCGACCAACTCTTGACAAACTTCACCGAGTTACAGCGAAGGCTGCGAGTAATGAAGGCTGGACGGTACCGAAAGCAGTTAAGTCGACTGTTGCAGAGCTAAGCGGCAAGGGTGGGGAAATGATGATGGGCATTGTCGGAGCTCGTGAAAAGGTTGGCATTGCAGATATCGAGACGTTGGATATCGAAAAGTTTGCGCAGCTAGTTACAGGGAGTCGGTCTAGATGGCTGTGGCATGGTAAACCGATCAAGACTGGAAGCGGTGATATCTTCGACAATCTGGCCGATGAAAGTAACCGTGTTTTCAGCACAGATGATCAAGGTAATTTTATGTGGACCAGCAAGAAGCGTGACTCGCTATTCGATGCTCATAGGGATCGCTTTGCTTCTCTCGACCAACCACGCGAATCTGCCGATTCAAGGTCAGGATTCGGGCGCTTGAAAGATGCTGTTGGTCGCCCAAGTCGCCGCTCACATCAACGGTCATTTAGAGATGGGTCTCGAGACTCAGATATTGACGATCAACAAGGCTTTGAACCTGCATTGGAAACAATAACTTCGCAGCAGGAACCAGGGCCGTCAACAGAAGTGCCACAGGTTATGATGGACCGAGAAGATGTGGTAATGTCTCCTGATGGAATTCCAGGAGAGCAAGATGCCGTACCGGCCAACCTTACCGATGAAAAAAATTCAGCAACAGCATCTCCGCAGCTTTCTAGACCTTCTACACCGATAGCACAAGATGAGGATCCTGATGCGGAACGATCAGACCGCCAGATTGACGGGTCCGACCAGCAGAAAATTGACATGCGGAAGCATGAGAGCTTTGGTGTTTTAAATTTCAGCAGTCCCGAAAGCGCATTTCTTCGCCGTTCCCGAAGTTCCGTGCAAATATTCAATGTCGAGCCAGATAACCCAAGGATAAACCGGTTGCCAAGACATCTCTCCTTCAGCTTCGTCGAGGATGCTGTCTTGACGGTTTCTGAGCACGTAGCGGCGGAGGGAATGGCTTCCGAGGCAGAAATTCCTAGCAAAATAAAAGCTGAAGAAGCTAGCGCAGCAAAAGCTCAAAGCAAGGCCAGGAGAATCATGTACTTGGAACAGGCGACGGTCCAATTTGTTGAGAGTCAAGTCTCAAGGGTTGAAGAAATGGATACAACTGCACAGGATCACCAAGACGAGCTCAACGCGCTCTACTACCAAAGATTGGAGGATTACCAAACCCTTCGTTCGATGTCAACTGATCTACTCGGTGATGAGCGTTTGTCCTTGACGGATGGCTTGAAACAAGTAGAGGTTCTCGGTCAAAAGCTGGATTACGAGTTGAATGCATTGCAATCTCGAGTCACGGATGTTGAAGATGGAGTTTCTGAGTTCGAGCGAGGCGTTGTTGATATTGAAAAACGGATCAATAATCTGTTCCAAGATCGGCCTAAATCACAGTCGTGGGTCCGCTGGCTTGGCAACGCTTTCATCCCACAAAAGGCGGCATAAGCGGATGTTTTCTGGAATACAGCATAAGCAAAGGCGTTGGCAGACATGGAGATGTACCTTAATGCGTTGACGCAGGGACCCTGTACACGGAAGCAATGGGCGATTCTTTGTAAAATTTCAAGCGTATTGACGGATGTTGTCTTCACAAAATGAAGCGGCAAGAAACTCGTATCTTTGCCGACTTTGCTCATATTACCTCTTCCTATCCAGCGTAGGCGAGTCTATCATTCGTATTCTAAAAAAGACCGGCGAGCGTTGGTTTGATAGCTTTCCTGCACCAAAAGTTTGACAAACTGTCACGCCATTTTCACCAGTAGAATTGGATTTTCCTGAAAGACGTTTATTTTTGAGTACAGCAGAACTCTTACATCCCAAAGCCGCCCATCGCACCTGCACCACCTCTTCCCGCAGCTTCACCTTGCATTTTCTCGCTTACTTTAATGTTGACGTCAAAGAACTTTGCAACACATCTGTCAAGACAGACAGATTCGGCTTTATTAAGATCTCCTTCTCGGTATTCTGGTGGTATGCATTTCTTGGTACAGGACTGATTCAATCTCTTTGGTGTCATTCGGTTAGTATAGCTTGAAGTTGGTGAGCGCATGTTACACACGTTGAACATGTCTGATATCATCTCTACCTACAATATACGTCAATATGCATCAAATAAAATGGGGTAGAAGGAAGAACCTACCTCAGTCTCGGCGGCAGCAATTTTCTGCTCCGAAGACAGCTGCGGTCGGCCACCAAAGAGGAATGACATGACGTTCACACGCTGGCTTGACGATGGCCAAAGCTTCAGAATTTCGCGAAGCGAGTGGCAGTGCCCCCAAGACGCTCGCAGATGGCGCTCCGGGTAAAGCTAGGTAGGTAGGTATGTACTGTTGCGCTGGTGACTTGTGATATCGGCCTTGCAGAGACTTAATGAGTTGCTCCAACTTGCAACTTCGGCTCCGAAATAGAGTTTGCGGCCAGGAGCTATGACCACGAGCTTAAGTTTGGTCTGCAAAATCGTGCAAGACCATCGAGAAAAGTCTCACACATATTCGCTCTCACACACTGTACACTCACGGAGCGAAGCATTAGATGCGTTCAGATGCACTCATAATCCCATTCAAGAGCCGATGTCTCCCAACTCCACGACGGTATGCTTCTTGCCCCTTTCTTCCATGGCCAATTGTTGTTCGAAGGATGAATCGTGCAGAACCGCTGCGATTGATGCTTCCTCTTTGGAAGTACTTGATTGTACCTATTTATCTGATCTCTCAGACTGTATCTTTTTTTTTCCTATTAGCTTTATTTCGTAACTAATCTGACGCACAGGTGTATCTTTCGGAGGCTCGTACGACCTCGGCTCTTCTGTTACTGTACACATAACGTGACTAGAAAATCATCTGTAGAAGCTTTTAGAAGGTCCCAGGGCCATTTCTTCACGACCCGTACAGGTACTTGTGTCCAGGGGGATGGACGCCGTACAATTCTCGAAACTTCTTCAAGAAAGGCGGAAGAACGGTTGGAAAAGCTGAAAGCCTTGCCGACGGCTACGTATGGAAGAATTAGAAATTCTAATGAGGTTTTGAGTTGCGATCAGTTTTTGAAAGACTTCGGCCATTTGCATCCGAGCGAAACAGTAGAAGACCGTACAATTCAAATTCGAGGGAGAATCAATCGAAGGCGCCTCTTGGGCAAAAAGCTTCTATTTCTGGACGTTGTCGAGAATGAAGTAGCGCTGCAAGTTGTGATCGATACGCAGAAGGTAGATGTTCCTGCAGACGGCAAATTCGATTTGGAAAACCTTCTGGAGGCGCTTCGACCTGGCGATGTCACGTCAGTTACTGGACATCCCCATCGCACTGCCCGCGGTGAGCTCTCAATCCGAGCAAGCCAACCGCCAGATCTACTAGCACCATGCCTACACTCACATGTTTTTCCGGAGATAAAAGGTCCAGGAACGACATCAAGGGAAGGACCCAGCCTCGAAAAACACGTCGAATATCTCCTTAATAATAAGAGCAGAAAAACCATCCAGAGTCGTTTTCTAATCGTCAAGCGTCTAAGGGAGTTCCTCAACGCTCGATCATTTCTCGAGGTCAGCACACCGATCCTTTCAAGAACAGCTGGAGGGGCCATAGCTCGCGCTTTTGAGACAAAGGCTACCGAATTTGAAGGCCGGAAACTCTCCCTCAGGATCGCTCCCGAACTCTGGTTGAAGAGGCTTATTATTGGAGGCTTTGAACGCATCTACGAAATTGGACCGTCCTTTCGTAATGAGGGTAAGCCTAGGGACTGCCATCATCTGAAGGGTGAGATCTAACCGAATTTCAGGACTCGATAAGACCCATAATCCCGAATTTTGGACTTGCGAATTCTATCAAACCTATACCACCCTAGCAGAGCTCATGCACATGACTCAGGATATGCTAGCAAACCTCGTTGACGTTATCCCATCAGGCCTCGCAATACCTCCATATATGGAGGATATTGGGAATTCCACTTCCAAATTTCAAACCGTCCAATTCATACCCGGGCTTGAATCAGCGCTAGGTCATCGGCTTCCACAACTTCATGATGCATCAGCCACTTCTAACATTCTCGATATCTTCCGACAGAGAGGGCTTACTCCACCAGAACATGTGAACCTTCCTCGACTCCTAGATAAACTCTCTTCTCTATATCTTGAGCCATTGTCCTTCCAAAAGCCGATTTTCATTACCCATCATCCTGAATGCCTCTCACCGCTCTCCAAATCTTTCACCGATCAGGGCACTAAACAGATCATCAGTGCTCGCGCAGAATTGTTCATTGCTGGCATGGAAATTGCGAACATGTACGAAGAGGAAAACTCGCCTATCGAGCAGAGGCGGAAGTTCGAGATGCAAGCCCAACTCTCGGGCGCCTCACAAGACGACGTGCCAATCGATGAAGACTACCTTCGTGCCCTGGAGTGGGGCTTGCCACCTACAGGAGGCTGGGGCTGTGGGTTGGACCGGCTTGTGATGCTTCTGACAGGCATTGGAAAGATCGGAGATGTCTTGCCATTTGGGAATTTGAGGGCAGTGACAAGAGGAGGAATTTAGAAGGGATTTTAGACGCAGTGCAAGACCGCTAGCCATCCATGACCAGACCTTTACAAAAGATGCTAGAAGAGATTTAGAGCTCCTCACTCGCGCACATTCGCTTCTTTCCCAATCAAAGTTACAATTTACAGCACGGAGGAACACCTTTCGGACGCGAGGCATCGCTTTCCCTTCTCTTCGATAAAGTGTGCCCGTTCAGCACTCTAGTACGAAACTATCGACTTTCAAACCCCGACGGCGATAGATTGAGCTCTTGACAAGCTCTCCCCAGAGATTCGCATACTAGGACGTATGGACCAGATCTCAGCCTCCAGCAGCACTCTCTTGTAGCAATTAGCACTAGCGGAAAGGGGTCGAGCGGTGCCCTTGTGAATGAGAAATAGATTTGACAAGCAATCGGGGAAAGTTTCCAATGCCAGGGGCGAATCAAGTCTGCAATATCGACCAATCTCAATCAATAGAACTACAAAACATCATCACTAATCCATGAAGACCTCGACTTATCTTGGCTTGCCTGTTCTGTCTCTTGCCGGCGTTGAACAACAATATCGAGGGCGAATTGATCCTGCGGTGTAGATCGTCATGGGCTGCATTCAGGGGTCCTGAGAGCTCTCCAAGAATGATCTTCATGCGCCATATACTTTTCAACCCTGTGCAGGGTTCTGCTTCTCTGCTATCTCAAGCTTGGATGGGCCAAGCAAGGCTTTACGAAACATCTATACGCCGTCAGGGTTAGTTACTTATTCAATCAGAGCTTCAGAGAAAAGGTATCTGTATTAAATATATGTAATATATATTGCTCATTGACTCATTTAGATAAATAGCCAAAGAAAATCCTCTCCGTGATGATGATTCCATTATGACAGTGATTGACCGCTGATGGCAAGCTCCAGTGATCCTGAAGAATTGGGATATAAGGCTCAAACATGCCCACTGATGAGATGAGAATTCCAAGAAGGCTAGCCCGAATCGATGTGTACCGTTTATTGAATGTTGAGTAAATGATGCCGTAAGTTAGGTAAAAACAAGGACATTCGTGAAATCGTCCCACCCTTCTCCAATTCAGAGCTGGCATCGAGGCTGGGTGTCAGAAGTCGTGGCGCATCTGATTGTTAGCACTGGCGCCCGCCCGGGTTATATTGGACGCGTCACGACGTCTGACACCCAGTCTCGTATTCACCCTGAGAACCCTCCAGACTTGGCGTTCCTCTGCTGAAGTCTCAGTCTCGCAAACTCTTCCAATTCCCTAAGAGATGGCCGATCAACCCTGATGGGATTCTGGTCTTCCATTCGATCTAGGACAAAGCGATAGACGGCGTAGTCTTCATCCAATCTCCGCGCCTTCTTGACAAGGTAAAGTCCGTCGTATCTGAACCCATCGCGAGGTCGGAATCTGTTGATCTCCGGTAGGCGGAAAGAACGAAACAGCCTCACCGGGTTCCCGCTTGAGATGGAAGCAAACAGCACGTCGGTAGCGCGAGTGGCCCCGCGAATAGCGCCGTCCTGGTCGCCTTCATCCACAAAATCGCCGTCTTTGTTGAACCTGTCCCCTTTCGAGGTCCCCACAAATTTCACTCTTTCGCCAAAGTCTCGATCAGCATAGTCGTCGCGCTGGCTCGGGTTACTGAGAACGACAGATCTCGCTCCACCCTCCCTGTCGCCGTAGATTCCACCCTCGACGCTGCCGTGGGCTCCATCACGCACCAGACATATCTGATTTGGCCAGCATTGGCCGTTCACCATGTCACCGGGGCCGAAATAATCTGCCGTTTTCTTGAACTCATATCCAACCTCTAGTCGGCGTGAAAGTGATACGTCCACCGCGCATCTCTGGTTCAGTCTGATCAGAATCCCGCGCAACGGATCGGGATCCCAGATACGAGCGCGCCATTTGCGCTTCAAGAAGGTCAAGTCTTCCACGATGTCCACAGGGATGCGCTCGGGGTTTCGATTTGCGAAGGATATAAAGACTCGTAGCCTATGTATGATGAAGCTTTTGTCGCGAAGAAGTTCATCCATTTTGAAGAATTTCATTCTTTCGATCCATCTGCACAAAGCGTGCTGTGCTTGTTCCCTTTGCTGCAAAGAAGCTTCCTGAATACGTCGCTGATACTCATGAAAAGTGAGGATGTCATTAAGCTGATGGCGATCAATTCTTTCGAGATTGACTTTGCGACTGTTCGAAACCGCTTGTTAGATCGTTCAGGCGAAAAGGAAGGATCAAACTCACAAACCGTGGAACAGAGCCTGCTCTCGAGGCCGTTTGGGGATTGGGGCATACGTCCTGCAATCCTCCCTATCACTTGGTATCTGATTACAACCATCAGATATGGGACATTCACAGTGTTCCGAAGGCTGTGGGCTTTCCCCGATGACCCGCCACGGCTTTTTCTTTGGTGGCCGTTGTCCGATTTCTAAGGAGTATCCCGTTGGTCTGGCGACGTCTATGTCCGGGCCCTGTATTTCGACCCCTTCCATCTCCATCCCAATGTTTCTCTCGTCGATTTCCCCTTCTTCTAGGTCGGTCATATAATGGAAGCTATTCCCATCTCCAGCCGAATCTTCCCCAGCTGACCCTCCCTCACTGTGCTGGTACCAAGGAGGAACCGTTGTGGACGTCTGGGATCCTTGACTTTCGGTCAATCGCGACGTCGTGGACCCTGTAGCGCTGCTCGGTGCTGGTGAGCTCCAAGGGGGGATTGATGGTGACCGTCGCGATGGTGAAGGTGAAGTTATACCGGCTGTTTTTGGCGCATGTCTAAAAGAATGCGATCCAAGAGAAGTCAACGAGCTGTGAGGAGGTTGTTCATGGGTGCTTGTTCCCCTAGACGCAAGCCTCGTGGACTCCGAGTCAGATCGAAGGCTGTTCCGAACGGCTTCCCGGAATTCGCGCCTCTTTTGTTCCGTTGAGGGAGTCAGGGATTGGCGAGATGAAGGGCTGTGCTCCTCTCCAGATGATACCATGGCGGGTATACCAATCTATGAGAAATGCACAATGATGGGCAGGTCCGCCTTGAGAGAATAGATTCTTTAGTATAAGTTGGGAATTCCTTCAAATTAATTTGACCCTGAAGTTATTTTGGGTTGAGAAAGAAGGCTGAAGTGGGATGAAAATAAGAGAGTAGCTCAAGGTTAGAATAAGATGGAAGAAAGGGAATCTTAAAGGATCAACTCAGCGTTTCAAAATCTATAGATAGAGTATAACTCCTGTTAGATCTCCAAGGCGCTACGTTAGAACACAGCTCGGATGGGATGGTGAAAGTCTTTGTCCCATCTTATGCAGCAGTTGGATAGGTATAGGAGGGTGGACTCTTGGAAGTGGAAGTGAGGATCTCACGGGCAGAGGCAAGAAACGTGCAGGCTCGGTGAAATACGGCTCGGAGGGAGCTCGTGGAAGGGACCCGATTTGGGGTTGAAAGGAAAGAGAATATCTACATTGAAAAGGCAGATTTACCTGGATGCGACAATCCGCGGTGTCTTCCTAGACAAAGATTTCCAAAGTCTGTAAGCAGCTGGTTCGGTTGCACAACGTAGTGACATCTGGATTGCCCGTTGGCTTTTTCTGCTCCGTGGAGAGAGAGAGAGAGAGAGAGAGAGAGAGAGAAGTCACCGCCACGAAGCACATTTAATATCGTCAGATTGCAAAGGTCAACTCCGGTTGCTGAATGTTAGCAATGGAGTCCAAGAATGCCTATTCAGTTTTCATGGTGCCTTTCATGATCTTGATATAGATGAGTGTTCCTCCCAGGTGGGAAAGGTTCGACTTGCCATGATTTCTCCATACAGCTTCTATTTTCTTTTTTTGCGCCTTCTTAACAATGATCAAACAAACATCAGACTACGTGACGAGCACTATAATGGTACACTAGTTCAGCCCAATACTATGGAAAGTAAACATAGTATGCAGGTATTCCAGTGGCGTGATCCCCAGGTTATGCCCTTCGCATTTGTTGAAGGTGCTTGTAAAGGTGGCATTGTAGCGAAGAAGAAGGAAGAACGCTGTGTCGCTGACATGTTTCTTGGCTCTTTTGAAAGTCAAACACAGGAATAGAGTCCTGCAGTATGTGAAAGCCACATGTAGAGCACCTGAGCAGACGGGCTTCCATTTAACTTTCCCGTGTGCACTTGTTGGCCTCGATTCAGTGTACAAATCCTGTCTGCGAAGCTTGTTGCTCGTTGTCAATCTCGGATTCACAGCATGAATTCTGTGTGTAAGACATCTTGTACTTCAGAGCATTGTACAGGCAGTACCTTCTCTCGATGCAGCTTATGCAAGCTGTGGCATATTGGAGAGGGACAATCTCATCCTTTCGTGATTGAAAGCTGAGGATCTGCGGAGGTGTTACCGTGTTTCTAGCAATGTATATTGAGGCACCAGTCGTATTTCTCCAAGAACGCAGAAAAGGCCGCAGGTATCAACAGAGGAAGAAATTCTGAGGATACAGGAAAACGAAAAACGTCGGCACCATTTAGCTGCTTCCGGATGACAAACATGGTGGCCCTCATGACATGATTGTCGAGAGTTCGTTCAAAGGCAGCTTGGGAATCCTTTCCAGTCCTTTCCACTAAGCTCTCCCTCAGGAGGTCTAATAGCCACGAGAGCATGGAGTAACAATGGAGTAAGAGACATCTCGAAAGCTGTCACTACAGAGAAAGAAAGAGAGTAAAAATCCTTCAAGGTTGTGAAAATGCGGGATGTCGTGGCGGCGAGGAGAACGCACCTCCATGGAAATACACAGTTTTTCGAGCCGAACGCTTAGACTGTTCGACCTCACCTTCCAGTCGTTTAATGAGAAGTCATCAGACGTCTCTACAGAATGCTCTTGCCAGGCAATCCGACAGTACTGCGTGCTATAGTCGTCTACTTCCTCGGACTTCGTGCACTGGAAAATTGCTTTTGGCGCATACAAATTGGCTCCGAAACGCCGCTAACAGGAATGATTTCTAGAAGCATTAGGTGACCGGGAGGCGGCCACAGAGAGCGGGAGGAACCACGACTGTGTGGAGGCTAAAATGACGACAAAGGCGAAGGCGTGGCTGGCGTGCATGGTGAGGCGTTGCGAGGCTGTGCCAACCAAGCCAAGGCAACAAATTTTGACAGGCAGATGATGGACGGCCGGCCGTTCATCGACGGCATTGAGAATTGTACGTCAAAAGATGGTCGATGATGGCGCGCGTTGGTGGTGACAGCGCCGGGGAGAGGAGCGAGGATGGAGCCTTCAGATCTTGGCCCCACTGCCTCCGGCGTCTGGAGGGATTCCGCGGTGTGATGTGATGTTGATTTGGCGGTGAGAAGGGCGCTAACCCACCTCTCCCCAGATGCTGTCTGCTGCTGCTCCTCAAACCCATCATCCGCCTCCCATCAACAAGAATGTGACCGCTGCCCGCTGGAGGTCGAGCCATGGCCGTGGAAAGCCTTGCACCACCTGTCCTTGCTTCCACACAATAGTCTTCTTCGAATCCCTCCCTCTCCACACTCCACCCCCAGATGCGCCGGAAGAGTACAGATGGACGCCCACAACCACAGCGGGAATTTCTGGGGAAATGAGCTGATCCGTCCTGACAAGAGCGCCTCGCCTTTGCTAGAGCAGCTATGCCTGGGAGTCGCAAAGACCATAGTTAGTTCACCGCCATCGTCATACCGTGCTGAAATGTGAACTGACAGCGCGGACAGGCCACTACATTTGAGCCCACAGCTACCGACCAACTCACGCCTCAAAAGGTCGCTGCCTTCTACCGCTCGGTGGGTGGAAACTACGATGACATATTCTTGAAGACTCCCAGCGCTTCATTGTCCCTCATCTACCGCTCCCTTGGCTGCTTTCATAGTCTGCAACCTACCGCGAATGCCTTCGAAAGCCCGTCCATACCCGCCTTGCTGCCCAATGGCTTCGTCCGTTGGCAGACAATGCAACTGCTCTTGAACCCTGATGAGCATGTTCCATGGCTCCAGCAGGCTGTGAAGCGTTTCGATATAGTGAATCAAACCACAGGCGCAAAGTTCCCCAAGAGCCTTCCTCGCAACGCATTTCCCGAGAAGCCAGATGAAGAGATCTGCAAATGGCACAAGATGATTAGCGAGCGCCTGGAACAAGATTTCAATACGAGACGTATCAAGGCCGCGTCTCCGTTGTACTCGCCGCGTGGTGACCGGAATAGCGGCCACGATGGCGCCGACAGCGACTATTTTCCGCACTCCCCACACCGTGGACAGACAAGGCGGCGACCGTCTTATCCATCCAGATCAGACTCCAATGATCAAAGAAAGACCTCTCAATCTTCCGATCGAAGGGGAAGCCTGCCTGATCAAGGACCATCCGCTTGGACATCCGCTGGCGAACCGTCGGTCCATTGGGCGAACGACCACAGATCACCCAGAGAGTCGTCAGCAACGAATCGTATGTCTAGCTCGTCTGCCCATAGTCAGAACCGCCATCGAAATTCCAATGCTTCTTCCCACCACCGGCCCTCTAGCTCTTCCAACCACTCTCATCCATCTCAGCCGCATTCCGCCCCTCTTGACCAGCCCAATATGCACCCAGCGCACCGACATGAATTGAGAAGCTCTGAGCATAAACATCGCCATCGGCCATCCGCAAACTCAGGCGCCCGAGTGCGTCCTCGCAGTCCGATCACTGGCACGTCCTCAGGATCAGCCGCGTCGTCCGAAGAATCAATCCCCCCTCACACTGCTCACCCTACCTACGACCGTGGTCGTAGACGCGATAGCCTCTTTCCGCCAAACGCTCTTACCAATGGTGTCAAACGTGGCCTACATCACCTTCGGCGTCATTCTCATGACGCGACATACCGCAAAAGTCGAGATCAGGAACCGCCCGAATCCAGACCACCTCTCCCACCTCGGCCGGATATTCCAAATATGCGCCAAGCATACGAAAAAGATGGAGACCGCCGTCGCCCTGCTCCTGCTCCTGCTCCTGCTCCTGTTCAACCTCAGCCTCCTCCACCTGCTCTCGGCGTCTCTATTCCCGCGGCTACTCGCAACGGCAATTCGGTCAAATTCCACGAGCGCATGTTTTCCGGCGGGAACGATGATCACACAGGCGGCGCCAATAGCGCCCCGGATAGTCCCGCCACCAAAAACTCTGCATCGACGCCTCGCTTCAAATATACTGATTCTCGAGGCAGAGACGTTCGTCGAGGCATTCAAAACAATAGGAGCCATAGCGGCTCAGAAGCCGACCGCGTTCCTGAGAGGCAGCGACTCAGGCATTACGGAGCGCCGGGCAGGGTAAAGACTGTGAGCGGAGTTGGGGGAAGAAAATATGCGAGCGCTGAGTTTGAATCGAGTCCTACGACAGAACCAGTATTGGAGAGGGTTTGAATGGGTTTGCCAAGGCGAATTGAGTTCGAGCAGGGTTTGCTGAACAGCGACAAGGATAATGGAGGATATGAAGCAATGACATGATTTTTGGTATGATTTACGGACAAAGAAAGATAGCTATGGCGTGCTCTGTGGGAGGTGGGATTTCGAGCGAAAATTGAGTGTTTTATTTGTGTCTTACCCCAGCGATCTCTCTTCAATCTATGAACCGGCGGAATCTGGTCGGCATTTGCTGCTTACGTTGGTATTTGGATCCCTACAAAAGAGCAAGAGACAAAACAAAGTACATAGGACATGCTGGCGACAGCGCATTTGATTCTCATGAATGCAACGATTGATTCTCACTTCAAATACTATGCTATCATACCATGAATCCGAGCGACGATTCAACAGTTCACGTGAAATGTGGTCCTAACGTGTAGACAGGACCGTTCCATTCAAATACTCCTATTTCGAAAGGGGGGTATCAACCGTCGACAAAGCAAAAACGCCGAGAAGTGCCACATTCAACTCTTTGTGCTTTTTCAACTGCCAGCTCATGCCTGCTGAGCCGGCCATGCTTTTTGCGCCTTAACGAATGCCATACCCAACGATTGTTCATAAAGCAAGTACACAAGAGCGAAAGAAGACGCCATCGCCATGCAGTTCCGTCACAAAAGATCGTGTGCACATCACCATGATCGAACCTTCCCTTTGTACGCCTCAAATCTTTTTATTGCTAAAGGAAAATAATTCATTGTCTTCTGTCTATCTATAAAACTCCAAGCACCAGGCCCAGAAGTGGAAGTTGCGCGTCTTTGTCTACGGTCTTTATCGGCTTTGTCCGATCGGTCGATCCGTTTAGGCTCGAAAAGAGGTGGCGTAGACCCTTCGAGCGGTGACGTTCTCGGACGAGGGCTCGGCGCGGGCATTGTTGTAGTCAGGCTGATACTCCGATCGACCATGGACGCGGCGTGTCGTAGCTTGTGAGTGAGCGTTGGGAAAATCGTCGGAGGCGCCCGACCTAGTCATAGTAGTGGTAGTCGTGGCTACCGTGGGGGTGGCGCCGCCATCCGCTTCTGCTGTTGTAGTCAGTAGTGAGTCGCTACCAGCTGGCATCACAAGGAGTGTGGATACTGACCTGCGAAGGTGACCATTCAGATGGTTGACATCTCTGGGACGAGCTGCTGGGGTGCTGCTGGCGCCAGCGACAGGTAGAACTGACATGCCCTGGCGCCCACTTGGGAGCGGAGCTACCGGTGCTGCGCTTTGAGCGGACGAGGAGTTCTGCGCAGTGCCGTTAGTCGAAGACGTCATATTGGTATTTGTCGAGCACGGTACAGAATCTGATGAGCTCGATGTAGAGCTGTTTGATGGTGCAGGTGCTGTAGGTGCAGCAGCCGCGGAAGATGTTGAAGCGACGATGCCAGGTGTAAAATTTGGAATTACACCCGGAGTCGAAGAGGGCACAACACCAGGTGTGAGATTCGCCGCAGATGTGCTGTTCTTATCAGTGCACGAGCCTGTTGAGGAGGATGATCCAGCGGCGTACCCTGAGCTAACGTTGCCTGAGCTTTGAGGGTTACTTGATGCGTCAGCATTGGAGGTTGCCGTGACTGTTGTTAAAGCGGTCGACGTGACAGATTCTGTCCGCGTACTCGTTAGCGGCGACGCGGTACTGGGGATGTAAGACTGAGCTGCCGTACCGGGTTGTGAGCCACCACCACCCGTAGCATTGGATGACGCAGATGCTGACGAAGCAACGACGCCACCAAGGTTTGTTGTAACGGAAGTCGTGACTGTTGAATACAGTGTTGTGAGGGAATGGTCCGCTGAGTGGCCGGTTAGTCGCCGTGGGGCGTCAAAAGAAGTTGGTTTACCTGTCACTGTTGTGGTGACTGTCACTGTTGGAGCGACTGCAGAGCATATGTTTGACATTGCCGCAGTGGTGACGGTTGTTGGCGTCGCGGCTGAGGCTGATGGAGAGCCTGAAGCAGCCGAAGAAGCACTAGAGGCCCCAGATGATGCTGCAGGCGCACTGTAAGCAGGTGAAGAGGCGCTGAGAGCTGTCGAAGTGGCAGACGAAGAGGCAGAGTTATACGTACTATTCGAAGAGCTGCCGCTGTCGGTAGTGTTGCTACTGCTTCCGGTACTAGAGCCAGACGAGGAACCACCCACGAGCTGAGCAAATTGGCTGGAAACAGCCGACTTGCCAAATTTTTGAGGTTGGACAAACCCTGCCTGCACTTGTTTTTGGGAGCCGCCTTGAGAATCGCCTTGGGAACCGCCCTGGGCGACGATGTCAATATCCATGCATGCTGTGTACGTCTCGAGCCCTCCAGCTCCACCAGACATGACCGTGCGCCAGTCCCAAACCCAGTACACAGTCAAAGTCTTGCCTAGTGTTGCACTGGCTGGGATTTGAAAGTCTTGCTGGCAAGGAAGGTCGGTGCTGGCGGCAAGCGGATTTGGTGTTAGGGGAAACTGTTGCTGTCGTTGATTTGCAATCGGAGATCCATTCGGCTGGTAGCATTGGCCGTCATCATATGTTGAGTTCGACAACAGAACGCCTCTTCCATCTCCGCCCTTGCCGTCTGGCGTCCATTGTTGCCAGACGTCGAGGAGCTTTTCGTCGGACTTCGGCTGGCTGGTGGCGTATACATATACAGGACCTTGGTGTTGAGGCTTGCCTGACTTGACGTCTGGTTGCGTGACGTGGCCATTCTCCAGCCAATTCAGAGCAACAAACCCTCCCGGTGGAGCCTGCAACCTCGCAAAGCCGCTGGGCTGTTGTTGCTGCTGTTGAGTGGGCATGCACATGGGGGTGTCCTTCAGCGTCGCGTTGATTTGAGTTGGGTCTAAGGTCGAGGTCAAGACTTTGTGGACCAAAGCTGTGTCGCTAAAGCCCGGAGAACCACGAGCTATATAGCCGCGTTGGTAGCCAAGTGCGCCGGTAAAGCTCCCATTTGGGGCGATATTTGAAAGAAACTCGATCCATGTGTGGGCGTGGCCACCCGCCGCGAGGACGAGCAATGCCAGTGACAGTTGTGGCGGTGTCATGGTGCCAGCAGGAGTAAAAATTCTGAGGATTTGAATGCTGTTAGAAAATTTTGGCTTAGAGGTCAAAGATGCCTTGGGATGTATATACTTCGAGATCGGAGGCGAAAACTGAAGCAAGTGATAGAATAAAGACAAAATGAGCCAGTCTCAGACCGGCAGAAAATACTTATAGTGGACAAAGACAGTCATTAACAATGAGTAAAGACAAAGATGGTAAAAGTCTAACAGTCAAATGCCTTGGGCGAAGTTAGAATGTGAAGAATTGAATTGAAATCACGACAATGGGCATTCAATGCCCGCGACAATGGGACAGAACGCTCAATACAATGCGGAGGAAAAAGACTTGGCGGCGAAGGTTTTCTATAGTGCCCTGTGTAGTGGAGCATCATTTCTGCTGACGCGGAATCCGGTGAGCATCGAACAAGACCATTCTTGACCATGGGTTTGAGCTGGAGCGTTTGGCAGGGGATTTCAGATTTGCTTGGATCAACCGACAGGAGCCGTTGGAGGTCGAGTGGTTACCGAGGACAATCATAGGATCTAGCATGCTTGAGCGATTCAAAACACGTGGGGAAGTAGAGCCAGGGTCCCTTCTGGTGGCATCTGCAGGCCAGTCAAGACCCCGGGAGATCTGCTCGATCGTACAGAGCATATCTAGGGCTCAATTCACGTTTCAAGTACAAGGCGCGGTCAAGGCGCTTAGCAGTGGCGGGGTGGCAGAATGGCGCGGAACAAGCATCTGGTCTAGGAGGTCTTCGCTCCTCCTTCTCCTCCTTTTCTCTTCCGTCAGGAGTTTGCGCCAGACTTTGGTTGGACGATCAAGAAGGTATTGGAAAATATGTGAATGCTATTTCCGCGTGCAGTGAGTCTGATGCCCTTGATGACTCTACGCTGTTGGGGAGGCAGACGTGAGTCGACCTTGCACCCGTGGGACTGTGTCACGGTGGACTCAGATAGATGAAGTGCCTGGTCTGGGAAATAAAAGGCATGAAAGGCGGCGGCAGAGATGGCAGCATAGTGGTAACGGATGGACGTAGTCGCACGTTGAAGGAGATGGAACCCAGACGTGTGTCAGAAACATGCCGGCGGCCGAGCGTGATTGGTGGAGCTGTCAGCCTCAGCAGACCACACACGGAGACAAAACCACAGGATGAGGGTGAATCGAACAACTCCTTCTGCTTCACCACCTCAAGTCTAGACCTGCCATGATTTTGACTCTACTCAGACTTGCAATGTGCACTCTTATCCATGTCGGCGGGAGAAATAGTCACGTGTTCTCACTCCTGGCTCGTCCACCCGGCCCATCAGTGAAATTATGATCCAGTCTCGTTTGGACGTTTCTTGTTGATAGAAAAGATGAGGTTCCGCCTCAGAGGTTTGTGTGCGGCGATCGGTGACACGGCGCTTGTGCCAGTTGTTTCTCACCGCATAACTGAGCGATTTAGTAAGCAAAGGGGACTGCCTCTGCCTTCATCCCCAGCCCGCCGTCTGCAACGCCTAAACTAGATCGTCCGAAGCTCTGCAATATCAACAGAGCTCTCATACTGCGTGCCGACTTCGTCAATCTTCGTCCGGTAAGGTAGGCGTGTCTGTCGATGATAACGAGGCATATCCTCAAAACTCAAATCGGACCTTGCTCCGGCCTCCAACCTTATGACTATAAAGTTTCAACATCGCCTTTAGCCCTTTGCGGCTGATTGATTCTAAGTCGCTTCTCTCTTCTCCCAACTCTACTCTCTCTACTTCCCTCTACAACCAAATCGCAGGCCATGTCAACTCCGCATCGATACCTCATCACCGGCGCGACCGGCAGACAGGGAGGTGCTGTAATCGAAGCTCTCACTCGTCTCCAGCCCAACCCTCCCATCTCCATCTTCGCCCTAACACGCAACCTCTCCTCCCCTGCATCTCAATCTATAGCCTCCAAGCCGAACGTTGAGCTTCTCCAAGGTGATCTCTCCGACTGCCCCGCCATCTTCGCCTCCGCCTCGACTTCCGGCCCCATCACAGGCGTCTTCAGCGTGCAGATGCCAGACATGCGCCGAAAGGGCGGGACGGATAACGAGGTGACCCAGGGCTGCGCGCTGATCGACGCTGCCCTCTCCCACGGCGTCCGCCACTTTGTCTACTCCTCAGTTGACCGGGGAGGGCCCAACTCTGACAACGATCCCACCCCGGTCCCCCACTTCGCAAGCAAACACAAAGTCGAGCAGCATCTCAAGACCGCCATCGATGCACAATCTTCCACGCCCGACGGCCAGAACAAGATGACCTACACCATCCTCCGCCCAACCGCCTTCATGGACAATCTCCAACCCGGTCTCGTCGGCTACTTGTTCGGCGCAATGTGGGAAACCATCGACCCAAAGCCCCTCCAGCTCGTCAGCACCTCGACCATCGGCGTCTTCGGCGCATCAGCACTCCTCCACCCCGACAGACCCGCCTACAAGAACCAAGCACTAACCCTCGTCGGCGACGAGCTCACCCAGCAAGAAGCCGACGCCGTCTTTCGAAAGGTCTTTGGGCGTCCGATGCCAAGGACGTATCCATTTGTGATCAAGACACTGCTTTGGTTGGTGGGAGAGATGGGGACGATGGTGGCGTGGTTCCGGGATCCTGGGTATGGTGGGAGCGTGGACGAGTGCCGGAGATGCGAGCCTGGGGTGCAGAATTTTGAGGAATGGCTGCGGGACAGCAGTAAGTTCAAGAATTAGTTTGCTAGACAATAGGAGCTAGCAGGCTTGCGGTGTAGAGCGTTGTGTAGTAGATGCGAATACTAGCGTCATACGCATATTGTCAAGATCATGAATACGAGCACATAGCACACGTTTTCTGGCAACCCAGTAGCGGCGTCCGCCCTCCAAAACCTTTGATTGGGAGGATTAGGTGTGACACCCGACAAGCAAATATCATTTTCCACGCCCGGCCGACAATAAGGCGATCATAGCTCGAACCAGGCAAGTGAGACGCACAGATTGTATCCGGTAGGCAAACATGGCATAGTGTGAGCAATCCTCAAGAAGTCATGTTGGTTGTCAATCGGCCAATTTGCTGCCAATATATAGCTCTATCATATAACTTTAAGAGCAGCATCAAAAGTCCCGGCGAGTGCACTTTGCTCCATAGCCACCAGCGCCATTGCTTTGCCTTTGATATTGACGACGAACACATCCCCCACAGCTGAACACGCAAAAAGCTGTTTTGATACCCGCCAGTCTGCCACGTGTACACTTTTCTGCTTGCGTGCTCCAGCTCAGAAAGCACACGGTGTGAAAGCGATCAAACCATCTGATCCCCACCCACCCTCGCCGCTGGCACCGGCCTCCTCCCAATACTGCTTGCCCCACTGTGCGTATGCTGATGGCCATACGCCGGTCCGCTCCTCATCTCCGACCCCAACCCTTCACCGGCACCACCCCCTCTCAACCCATGGCCGGCATCAAACGGCGCACCGCCGAGGGCCTCTTCGCTCCCCCACCCGGCCTGCCGCGTCCAGACCGCCGACTCGAAGCCTCCCGCCCCGGGCAGTCCGGCGCCGTAGGAGAAGGGCGTGTGGCGCGTGAGCGGGATGTGGTTGAAGCGGAAGTCCCACACGCTGGCGTAGGTCATGCGGTAGGCTGAAGTGGCCATGACGGAGCCGATGATTCCGCCGGCGACGACGTCATCTGGGATGAAGCTCTGGGTCAATATTTCAAGGTCTAGGTGCCCGGGGGAAGTTTCGCACGAGATGGAAGTAAAGAAAATTGACAAGAGCCGTTGACTTACACCAGTTGTGGAATTCGTCAATTGTCAAGGCACCGGAAATGAGGGTTGCGCCAAGTACGGGTGCGTAGAGAACTATGATCTTCCACATAGCTGGGTGATAGTTCCCAAAGACCTTGAGCTTTGCGTTGAGGTAATAGTACTTCAGGTTCAAAGTCAGTAATCATAGGGGCATCATGATAGAAGATCTGAGGTTGTTGGTACTTACCAGGAAGAGAAAACCTGCATGGGTGACCAATTAGCAAGGCCGAAGCGACATTGGAATCTTGAGCTTACCAGCCCAGGCTGCTGTAGAGTGACCACTGGGGAATGACTCCAACGAATCATCGATCTCGTTAATATCTCCCGTGCAGATCCTCCTGTCGTACATAATCTGGGCAAACCCATTACCAGTCTCTGCACCACCTTGCGGAATATTTGGCTTGCAAACGTCCAGAAAGTGTGGACGCAAACCACCAATGAGCCATTTCAGGAACACCTGGAAGACCGCCGCGGATATTAGGGAGTACAGCAAGCCAATAATCGCATTATTGACATCCTTCTCTTCATCAGTGTGACGTGGTCGGAGTCGGGAAGAGTGTAACGTACCCAGAAGCTTCGAATTCGGATCTGCATGAACAAGATGACGATGATTGGGATTATCGAAGCCAACAGAGCCGCCAGCCAGATGGGCACCTGTATCATACCCGTCAATGACTGTCACTACATAACGGCGGGGCCAGGCATAGAGCTTGACGAGAATAGTTGGACCCACGATTTCATGTCGTAGAGGATAGGCGAATTCCGGATAGACGATCTCGCCGTCCTGAAAAAAGACTGGGAAAGACCTGGACGGCGCGGGGTGAGCCTGCAAGTGCGCGTCGTTAGAATATACCATCTCTTCTCAGCGACGAGGTACGGCTACACCAACCTTGTAAACTCCTAGCCCAACAGCACCCATCAACGCCATCGTCAAGATATCCAACCAAGTGGCCTTGAGCCATTGTCCGAATGATGGGCGCCTATTGAAGTGACCATTATCTACATCGTATTTCTCCCGCTTATGGTGTCTCGTCATCGTTCCATTGCTCGTCGAGGCATCGTGACGACGACGAGTGAAGAAACCCATCTTGGGGTTGAATGTCGATCGTTGGTTTTTTGGAGCGGACTGCTATGCGTGTACGATGTGACAGCTTGAGGAAGATACACGAATGGTATGAAAGACAAGGGAGGACCAGGTATCAGAAAGGTAGGCTGAAAGGGATGTTTAATTCTTGAGGGCAAACATGGCAAGACAATGAGGAACGGTATCTACAAATTCAACGCCATGAAAGAAGGAAGCATCTAGGAAGTGTGAAGCTCAAGAAGATGAGCAGGCAATTGAATGGCAATTACTTCATTCCCTACCGGACCAGTGATCCGGGCCATATGCTGTGGCTTTCCCGGCCAATCATACGCCGGTGTTTGCTTCAATCCAACCTACCTTAGAGTAGGAGTTTGATTGTCGACAACAAGCTTGATGGACGCTGGACGCAAAACAAGGAAGTGCCCCTGTGGATGTTACCAAGAAGCTCCCGCTAGAGAAGGCTTGGCATACGTCGCGGGCCCGACCTCGCAGAGCTTACCTCTCCTCCTCTTTGGATGAATGTACAATACATCTATCCGATCGCCTTGCATGATGAGCTTCGTTCCACGTGGAGATTCCATAAAAGATACGAAGCGTTACTTCAGATGAGAAGCCGTCCGGCCCGCTCAAGGATTAACGCGAGACGGCCTGTAGATCAAGGCTTGTTCAAGCTTGCCTTTTGCCCAAGCTTTAGCGGAATATATTCAAAGGCAAAGTAACCCCACACAAAGTCCATTTCTATTTTGGGGCGTGAGTTACATACGGGGTAACGTGAGTGCTGAGTCAACAGCTTGAGCCGTGGCTGAGCCGGACTGATTCGACCTTGATGGTGCCTGACGGTAGGACCCCTCTATCCTGAGCAAGAATGTATAGTTCCTGAAATCGGGTTGGAGTAGTTGTACTTCACCCTTACCCTACGTAGAATTAACTACTTACCGCGTTATTAAGGTGAGCTACCTTATGCCTCTACTCACGCTCAAGAACCCGAAAATAGGGCTCGCTCCTCAGCGGCCATCCGCCTACCCTGCCCGGCTATCCCTACTCTTCGAATATCCTCTCTCTATAGCTATCCCCTCTCTATGGCTATCCTCTCTCTATGGCTATCTACCTTATCTAGTACTATCCGTACGAGTTATTACTACATATATTGGTAATAGGATAGTACATGTAATACCTTAGCATTATCAGCTCGTCGTACGCACCCCCTGATCTTCCGAACCAGGAGTTGCTTCTGATAGTGTACCCTTTATCATCGGCCTTCTGTCTGACCTCACGCTCTCGCGCCAGCTCTTCCGCGTCAAGAACATCCTTGTGGTGATGAGCGCGCCGATGGAAGTACTTATCAGCATCCCATACTAGGGCCTCCGCACTGTGCGCTCCCCCTCGTCTTCTTCCCACCTCCTAACTAACATCTCCCTCGCAGATCAACCCTCGCCTCGTCTGCTGCTTATGAGGCTTGAATTGACAGGTGTCTGTCGTGTGATTGAGGGTACTGAAGTGTTCTAAATACATAGGGATTTGGCAGGGGTTTGATACAGCCCTAAGCACCCGAAACCACCTGAAGCAACATCGTCCTCCCCGGATGGGCCGCACTGCTTCCACGCCGTGCCAGCCATCGTACTGACGCTCAACCTGCTGCTACTGTCACCGCCGTGGACTATCTCATTGGTAATTCCACCTTGCGGAGCGACGCGCTTACGATTCTAATGAGCTCTACTCTCTACCTATTATAGTAACTGACTAGCATCTCACCTCCACAAGAAGCTCCAAAGCTGGATTAAGAACCTATGCGTGCCTTTGTAACTTTTATCCGTATGTGCTATAGCTCAGTTCGCACTAAGAATTAACATACCAGGACTGCCAGCCTGCTAAGAGTGTACACGCCCGAGGGACATGCGCTATAGAAGCATAAAAAAGGGGGAGAGGGGAGAAAAAAGTTTTAAAAAAAAATTGAACATGTCAGGGGTCGCTATGAAATTTATTGTTAAATAACGAAATTTAAGCTTTACATTTTCTGGGATTGAACTTACAACCTGGAATCTCCTGATTTGTAGTCAGATCATAAGTCGTAGTCAGGCGCCTTGCCTGGAAAAGTTAGACCAGTTTAAATTGAGTCGAGGAATCTGATATCTCACCATTGGGGCACATGTCCACAATTCGAATGTATTGAAAACAACAATTGTATATATATCTATTTTTAGAACTCACTACTCAGCAAGATTGACGGACCGATTCTATTCTCGAGTTGAGCCGAGATTGAGCCGGGTGTAGTTTTGCTGAGTCAAGGCGATAAGATCGACTAACCCAGCTGGGTGTATGGAGAGGTCACTTTCTATGAGAACATAGCCGAGCAAATCGACATCGGATGTCTCTTAGATGAAATGTACCGCACCTGCGAAGACACCAAGCAGCGGAGATACCTTATGAGGTCCAAAAAAATTTAGAGAGGAAAAGGTCGAGGCTAATGCTCATTGTGCCAGTCTCCACGCCCGGCAGCTTAGTACGTAAATTGGTTGAATAGGCTCGGAAACATCCAAGAGGGAGATGGCGAGAGGAAGACGGCGATAGGAGGACGCGTGAGAAGGCTCACTATCAGATACAGTGGTGGAAGACGTCGCTCGTGGTGGCAAGATCCCCCAATTTTGTGATCCTAAGGACCAAAATTTGGTAGCTGGCTCTTGCTTACGTCGAGACTTTACTGTGTGTCCTTGATAGGACTGTCAGAGACCTTCTTTCTTCGCCTCAGCCAGATCTTTAAGTGTACGTCTGGACTACCGCTGCTCCTCGGGAATATGAGGTTCCTGTCAGAGTACCATGTGTGTACATCATTATCATTACCTAACTCTATCCATGACCAGGGGTCCGCGAGAGGAATCCCTCTTCAACACTATTTGGCGAGGGGTAGACTGTCCTGGCACGACCCCTGCAAACGTCTAGTCAACCTTAATGGCGCTGGATTTGGTCAGCTTTAGCAACAGGTATCAATGGAGGGAGACAAGACTTACTTGAAGATACGCCGGACAAACGCATACGCCGTTAAAAATCCCACGGTACCCGTAAGAAGCCCATACACCGTACACGCCAAGAAGCTATAGCTGAAGAAAAGTATGCTGGAAATGAACCCTTGGATATGCAGCCGGGTGAAGTAGTACCATGCGCAGTACAAGAAAATCCAGAAAGCACTGCTTCCCCCAATGAAAAAGCTATGCCACCACCAGAGATAGTTCTAGGAAATGCATGAGCCAGAAATAATCCCACAGGGCAGATGTAGCTTACCTCACTACACAGCAGAATGTAAATTCCGATGATGCTGACCTCGCTCACTGTCACCATGAGGATGCCGCTTACGACGCTGAGAAATCCAAAGACGTAATAGTAGCCACTTTTGTCTTGCCAAATGCTCTTGAAAACGAAGAGTAGTTCGATAAACAGGACGGCGAAGGGGATCAATCCAGCGAGAAGTATGCCGGTCGTTCCACTTGTATACCATGGCTGCGTGGGGATCTGCCGTGCAATTGAATTGGTCTTCGTGGGATGTTCCCAGGCAGCAGCCTTAGAGTACCCATACCAGCTTCCAACGTATACCAATGGGACCTGAATAAGTAGCCAGAGGGCCACCAATCCCACGAGAGTGCCGAAGGGAAGGGCTGTGCTTGATGCTTGCGCCCATACAAATAAATTGAGAATGAAGACAAGACAGAAAAGAAGACCAGGGAAAAGAGTAGCGGTCTGGGAACGTTAGTTATACATTAATAGCGTTCACGATCAGAACAACAAGATATCATACTTACCAGGATGGTGTTCTTTTTCCAATTCTGACCACCGAAGGTGCGATACACTCTGCCGGAGAAGTAGCCGGAGAAGATGCCAGCAAAGACAAAAAGTCCCATTCCTACGCTCACAAATCCCCCTCGGAAACTAGGATTGAGGATGCCCAGACAGCTCAAGATCAACAAGCCCGTCATCATGAAGAGTAGCTGCATTCCAGAGCCTACCAAAGGAGCTAGGAGCCCGCCGTAGGGGGGAGGTCGGAAAACGTCGCCGTGTAAAAGTTTCCAGCCGGAAACGTCGTCACTAATATCCTCATCAGATCCGTCGATCTCGGCTTCAATGTCACTGATCTTCTCCAGTAGTCCAGAGCCCTTCTCTTTCCTGACCTTCTTGAACTTAGACAGGCCCTTCACGTCATCCATGACGCCATCGCCGCGACCTTTCAAATCACCTTGCACTGTGCGACTCCAGATCACAATGACAACCGCGCCGAGAATGCCAGAGATAATAAGGGAGTTGAGAATAGCAAGCCAATGTGTGACTGAGCTTTCGTCCTGATTGTTAAAGTACATGTCCCACCTGTTGGACCACTCCACTGAGTCATCTTCACGGAAATATACCGAGTATGTGTATGGGATTGTCAGCGTGGCCCCGTCTTGCACGTCTTCGTCCTCGGGATAGTAGGAAGAGTCAGGATATTTCTGTGCGAGTGCTGAATTGTTCGCCGCAATGTGCATGGCAAGGCCGTCATGCTCTCCCATGATGTCTGTCGGACACCCATTTTCGAGTCTGTTCTTGCTCTCAATACTCTTTGTGTAGACTTCGAACCCGACAATCACTTTGGCACCTTCTGAACCTGCTGCACTCGGGGACTTTCGCCAGCGGATAACGATCGTGAAATGGTTATTGAGGAGATATCGAGGTTCTCCCGTCGCTGGCGAAAAATCTCGATATCCGAGCTTGAAGCCAGCAGCGTAGTACTTTCGCCTCCGATCGACAGTAACAAATCGTGTAGCACCTGGGAGGTTGTCCAAGATCCATTCGACGACATAACCATCCTGTATCAGTTTCTGGGCCCATTTGACACCTTTGCGGTCTACCTCTTTCTTGCCCAGATATTTGCATTCGACGTCCTGGCCCATGCTGATTTGAAGGTCGGACGTCATTATACGGTCGCCGCGTAGGACCTCTCCCAAATTGAGCGCAATCGAATGCCCTCGGTAGCTTCCCGAGGGACGCGGCACAAATGGTAGATCGTAGTATGCATACTGTAATTGGGTGTTGTCGGAAAAAATCTTGTTGACGAGCAGAGGGATCGGATCATCGTCACGGTAGCTTTTGATCGAGTAGCCTAGCATGGTTGTTAGCAGTGTCTTCTCCTTCATCGTGACCACCAAATGGACCAACCCGGGATGTAAAAAGCGCTTGACAGCGTTGCCAACGCTGCAAGAAGGCCGAGTGTTCGAAGCCGCATCCGAGAGTCGCAGAACATCGTGCCAGGCCTAGGGGATAAAGATGTGCTTCGGAGTTATTTGGCAACGCATTGAGGACGAAAGGTTGGGGGACAGGTTTGAACGAGTGAAAGTGGCCCAAAGGCGATCGGGTCTGTGACGAGTGCGGACGCCGTCGCAGAGAACTTAGGTAGAGAAAGGGTGGAAAACCAAGCAGAGAAGTTTCGTGGTGCAACCAGAAAGGGTGATAGGGACAGTTGAGGTTGAAGAGCAGAGTGGTGCATGCTGTTTCTGAAGCAGATTACGACCTTAGCGGGTTGGTACGAGGCGGCCGGGATTTGAAGATTGGAGAAACGGGCGCTACTGGAGGTGGGTGGGAAGCTCTTCCTACCAAATATGGTGATTACTACCGCAGTTATTACGAGCCTGGACCCCCAAGCTCACCGGCCCTGCAGAGGATGTGCATCTTGGCGTCGTTTAATCCCTATCCCCAAAGCCTCCAATGGTCGCCTTTCCACCCGCCACCCCAATTCCTATTTCACCTCACCGGTGCTAGCCTCGAAAGACTAATTTTGCCAAAGTCCGCCAAAAGTTCAATAATGTGTTGATGTGGCCTAACAATGTTACGAGATTGGCGGTCACGACCAGATCTCAGCGTCTCGAGCACAACCTTTCCCACCCATGTAAGGCGATAACGACTTTCCATTCCAAGCGGAGCCTTATCGTCCTACCCTAACCTGACAACGTCTTCATACTTTATCCAGCATACTGATACCATCTCCCGGCATATCCATGATATGGCTGGGGCTTTCTTACGGATAATTTGACACATCGACACAGGAACTGAAGTTAAGAGCCCTTGTGAAGTAGTCAATGGTACAGCTGGGTGAAGCAGGAGTTTCGCAAAGATTCTTCCGGCTCCGTAGTTCACCACGCAGCGAATTATGATAGCCATTTTCATGAATCGAGCTGTTGAGCTCGGGTAGAGCTACTAACAAAGGCTTTAGGCAAGAGTAGCCACACAACTTCACGGCCTGTAGATCTAATGTTTCGGCAAAAAATTACGAGCAGCCTTCATAGCGGAGGACAGGCCCCGTACTCAAAATGGCCGAACGATTCGTTCATCTTGTCCCGTGCACGCACTGTCAAAGTTGCAACTAAGACGGCGCATCCAGCTCGAAACCAGGCCACAAGAGAAGGCTAGCTAGTGAGCGAGGCCAGGGACGACTGTCATTTGCGAACGTGTAATGAAGAAACAACCAGTAACGCCGGATCGTTAAGGAAATTGACAGACCGAAGTCAGGACATGGTTGCTGAATCTATAGCCTTGGTAGTGAAGAGAAAACGGCGAACGAAAATCAATACGCTAAAGGAACTTTGTTTGGAAAGTTGCCTATCAAGAAGACGGTGCTTCTCGCCGATGATTGTGTCAATGGCTGGTCTAGTAAGCCACTCTCGTCCTCATGTCTGAGATTTTCCGCTCCACCTCTCTCACCGAACGATCCAACTCCCCGGCAATCATTTGCTTCTTATCGCCAGGTAAGAGTAAGTACGTTTCACACAGGTCGCCATCGATCACTCCCTTAACTGGCACGTAGTAGCTTCGATAAGCTAGGTGATCCCTCCC
Source organism: Pyrenula massariospora (assembly GCA_021030905.1). Taxonomy (NCBI): domain Eukaryota; kingdom Fungi; phylum Ascomycota; class Eurotiomycetes; order Pyrenulales; family Pyrenulaceae; genus Pyrenula; species Pyrenula massariospora. The sequence goes on from JAGFMI010000006.1 coordinate 725,405, forward strand.
TGCAAGCGGGGGATTTTGTTCCTTCAATTGCATCTCAAGGCTTTGGAAAAAATCAACATCCTCACGACTAACAAACGGTATCATCATGCCCAAGGTTCCTTGAAAGCCCGTCCAAACCAGTACGTCCCGTCCGCCTGCTACGAGCTGGGTCTTCTGGATGCTGGTAGGTATATCTTGAGGAAAGAAATGAGACATCAGGCCAAGCCTGGAGGGTGCACCAGCTAGATATTGCCGCTCATGGATTAAGTGAGCGCCGGAACCTTCTTCATCTGCTTCTTCGGAGGCTTTTTGAGGACAACGCAAAAGCCACAGATTGCCGAATTTGTCTCCACCTGCCACAGTCTCGTAATCGACCATGGTGGTGCACGTTGTCCAGCGAGAAATGACATCGTCAGCAAACGGTATCAGTCGATTCTCTTGGAACTTATACACCACGTAGGTGACACTCTCCTGGACGTCACTGACAATGATTCTACTGCCCTGGGTCTGCAGACCAACAATCAGGTTGGGCGTTGCGGTTGTCTGGCTCTTCCGGAGCATTTGCTTCATACCGAGATCGTAGATACGCAGGTCGGGCCCAACCCCGGCAAGCAAGCGCCCTTGAAATGCCAAGAGAGCTAGTGGTGGCTGTTCTATCTTGGTCTTATGAATGAACTCCAATTCCTTCCCTTCCTCGTGGAATCGGTACACATGGAGGAAACCTGCAGAGTGAGATCGGGGGCTCACGACCATATCTTTTGCGGTACCTACGACCAGGAACGTTTCGTCATCTTGGCCTGCAAAAGGAACGGCGGCAATGCTCACAGCAGCCTCGTTGTCTTCTAGTGTAATCGTTGATATGACGTTTTTGGTGCCGATAGGATCAACTATTTGTATGCACGAGGCCCAATGACCAGTTGCCCGTGGGTAGCCGAAATCTTCAACTGGTAATACAGTAGCATCGCCGTTGATTGCATTCGAACTCTGAAGAAGGGATGCCTTGGTCGATTCGGCCAGTACATTATTATCAGATTCGATGACATAGAATAGAGGATGTTCAGGATGCTTGACAAGTTTGCGTGGAGTATGCGCAAGAGGAATAGATTGCTGAAGGAGATTGCTGCTAAGGTCTTCGATAGTGAATATTCTAGATTGATGTCAGCAGGTGCGACTACCGTGGGGTCAATAGTACATTGGAAAAGACAAATATCAGAAGGAACAATTGGAAATTTGAGATTTTTCTCCTCAATTGGCCAGAAGGCTTCTGGAAAGAGCATAGTGAATTCATCAGGAAATTAGGGTGAAAATGCGAAACCGGCACGCACCTAAGGTTTTGCCCTTGTATGCCAACCATCCCTTCAAGGCATTGTTCGCTGCTAAAATTCCAACCCCATTCGAGGCCCACATAGTCAAGAGGTGTTAGCATGAAGCTATTCGTTTGCAAATCGGTGTATCCGAGCCAAGGGCGTGAACTGAGGGCAAGAACAGCGGACTGGCCCTTGACGGAAACTTTGAATAGCTTAGCGGGCTTTAGGCCGAGAAATCTTGTCCTTGTGTCGGATAGCTCCCCGGTAATTTCGTCGAGGACGGTTCTTAAATAGACCCCGGAATAAAGTCCTATGTGCAAGTACAGTGTAGACCCACCGGACGTCGAATCAGCCATTGCCATAATCGAGAGCGCTGACGGAGGAGATGTCAGAGCTTGGACGGATTTATTCTCCAGCGTTGAGTCTGGGTCGAGGCTGAGGATCCGAACCGTTGAATCGTCACATCCAACGGCCAAGAACGAGCTTCTGACTCTGCCAGGAGGCACCTCGCCAAGGCTAAGGCAAGTCACTGTGCCTGTCATCTCCCGTTTCTCATCGTATTCAGCCAGTGAACCGTCTGTGTCCATTTCAAAGTAAACAATCTCGCCCGAACTCAGCGCAACAGCTACTTGCCGTTCATTCGTGGTGGCCGCTACGATTGACCGGTGCTGAGGTGCGGGCCATTCATTGACCCTGCGATCAGCTTGTATATGCCGTATGCCTTTTGGATGGACCTGTATCAAAGAATCTTCGCCAAGTTGCTGGACTGCTAGAGTAGGAGCTGTTGAGAGGAACCCGGTATCTGTAACCTCTTCGACAGTCTCGCCAATGCTAAGGACAAGGGTTCCATTAGAGAATGACAGCACAATAAATGCATCATATTCGTCTTCCCGCGTTATCCTCGTCGTCCAGACAGCCGATGGAACGCTCGGTAGTTCTGATTCCACAATCTCAGAGACTGAGAGTCCATGCTTTAATGTCCTCAGTGAGCTGCGCGCATTTGAACCGCATATCGAGTAGATCTGTGGCGCATCTTCCTCTGCCAACAAATTAACAATCTTACAGTCCATCAAAGGATTCATGGAGTCTATGCTCTCAACAAGATTGACATTCTCGGCTGAGCGGGGATGGAAATACGCAGGGGAGGTCTGATCCAGCTGGTCAAGCGGATAATTGTCACTGTCGAACTCGGTTTCGTTATCATCATCACCAAGCTTCTCGAATTGGTAGAAATGATGGTTGCCGCACTCGCTTGTAGTGAACAAGAAGCCGCTTTTAAGGATGCATAGACTCGTTGCAGGGGGTACAGTGTCAAAGTATTTGATTTTAAGTCTCCTTACCTCCCCTGTTGCTTGCCCACTTTCATCTTCAACCATGTCCATTGTGACTTTGAAGAGGTCGCCATCCTCGGTTTGTAGAAGAAAGAAGAAAGCGCCCCTCATTTTGTGCATCACCCCTGCTATGATATGCCGCTTGCGTTCGGGGTTTTCAAGGACGCCTCTCCGGCGCGGGATTGGAATCCGCAAACCATCCTGGTTCGAGTGCCGATATGTGATATTGTCCTCTCCGCAAACCAAGACACCGCTTGGGCCGTCAGCACCACCAGGAACTTGAAAAAGTATGGTCGAAGTACGATCGACCGGCTCCGCCCACTTTCGCACCACGTGGTTGAGACCCAGATCCAACTCATAGTAGACAAGCAACTTCTCCAGCTCCAAGTATGCCTGGCCGGTTGGATCTTGGTCAGATTCACTATATTCGACCTCCAGCGCGGCAAAAATAGGATTCTCGTATCCAGCATCGAGAGCGACCAAGGCGAATACGAGTGTTTGTGGCTTGTGAGCTTCAAGAGGTGAGGAGATCGTAAGCTCGGCCTGCGCATTGCGATTTAAGACGTACACCAGTTTGTTCTTCTCCACAGACGCAAGCAAGCATGCCCTGCCTTTTGGATCGATCGCGAGATACTGGCCCGGTACAACACGACGAACACCGGATCTCCCAAACGTTTCGAGGTGTACTCTATTGAACCGATTTTGTGACGGTATGTACTCAATGATGGTGATACGACCGGAATCAGATCCAATAACTAAATAGTCTATGGTGCGTCAGTAAAGGCTTGATCATCCTGTAGTAGCCAGCGCTGTCTTCGAGAGAGAGAGAGAGCTTTGGCGGCTTTTCCAGCGCTTTGAAACATCACTATGTGCGACAAATGGTCCGTAGGGCAGGGAGACATACCTTTATTGCTGCCTGCCAGCCTGAAAGCGGCAATTGTTCTTATAATGCCAAACACATCCTGGGAGAATAGAGGGTTGACTTTGCCTTGAGATGGGTCAGGTCGATGAATCGTCAGTCTCGAGCCCGAAGCGGTCACAATTTGCTGCTCTTTGGTTCCGGCAAATTGTCCTAGAATCGCCTGAGTGATTGCCGAAGGAGGTTTAATAGTCAAGCTGTACATGAACATTGACGAGGTCGTCGCCATTGTGGAGGCTGATGCGCTGCTCGAAAGGCTACTAGCATTTGCAGTAGCACTGGAGCAGAGACAGAGCTTGAATTTTGTAAGGCGGCTGGCAGGATCACCATGTCAAGATGTGAAGCGCGATAACATTGCCAGATTGAAAGGTATTGTACGGCTGCAACCTCTCATCAACAGTAGAGTTGACATGAATACTGAGGCCTTGTGGCACATTGGTCGTAGAGACCTCTTGGTCACTGTTTGTTTAATGGGAGCCTCGAGCTTTTTGGCCGGCGATGGCTCACGCTAGCTTCTCCAGGTAAAGCGCTTCACCTTGCGAGCGGCATCTGATTTAGCAAGCATTGCAGCAGATTATTACGTAGCGGCCCTCGGTTTATCACTTGCCTGCAGCTCACTTCCATCTACCTAGCCGGAGTGGCACAGATTTTTAACTTCAGACTGGTACAACTAATAAGTACCTACCCTTCTCCTTCCCCGTCTCTCTCATTTGAGAATTGCAGCCGTTGCCAGTCTTCCTTATCCGCTTGTGTGACGGTCCGCCAACTCCCCTTCCCGCGGCCCATCAAAACTCCGCAAGCCAACATGTCTGCTGAAGACAGCAACGAGCCGACAATTACTTTTCACGTGAAGTCATCCGATGCAAAATATACGTTGACTCTTCCCCTTTCTATGACGGCTCTGGAACTCAAAGAGAAGCTATCGACACCTGAATACGCCAACATACCGCCCGCTTCCTTGCGATTAATATATTCCGGCCGAGTGCTTAAAGATGCAGACGCTCTATCGTCATACAATATCAAAGAAGGTAATACTATGCATCTAGTCAAGAGTGCTGCCAGCAATCAACGTCAAAATCCTGCCTCTTCGCCTTCCGCGCCGACAGGGACACCAGCCTCAACAGCATCACAGCCTCCTCCTGGCGTGCCCAGCAACCTTGCTACCGGTCCTGGAAACAACCCTTTGGCAGGCTTGACCGGCGCCAGATACGCTGGTTTTGCTCAGCTACCGGGTGCAGGAATGTTTGGTCCAGATGGCGGAGTATGTAGATCGCCATCGTGAGCTAGCTGAGCAACGCTAATGTCTTCCACAGATGGGTCCCCCACCAAGTCCAGAGGATATGATCCAGATGCTCTCGAATCCACAATTTGCTTCCATGATGAATGAAGCACTGCAGAACCCCCAAGTCGTGGATATGATGATACAGCAAAACCCCCAGTTACGAGCCATGGGTCCTCAAGCGCGTACCTTCCTCCAGTCTGAACATTTTCGGCGCATGATGACAGATCCCGAAGCTCTTCGGTCAATGGCAAACCTTCAACGTATGATGGGAGGTGGTTTTGGGCCGGGTGGTGGCGCGGGCGATAGCGCTTTTCCTGCGCCCGGTGTCACAAATACAACCCCTTCGGAAAACCGAGGAGCTGAGTCAAACTCGAATAATTCCAGTCAGAATCCTGGTACAGCATCTCCACCGCCCGCGAACCGTACTGGTTTCGATGCTGGTGGGATGCAGGCTGGGAATCCCTTTGCCGCGCTTTTCAACCCTTCTCTTCAACCAAACCAACCTTCTACGAACACGAATGCACCTGGCGAGCAAGCACAGACTCCAAATCAGCAGAACCCTTTCTCATTCCTATTCAACCCCTTAATGGCGGGTCAACAAGCCCAACCAAACAACCCATCCGGTGGAAACACTTCAACACCACCGCCTCCGAACCCATTCCTACCACAAAACAATCCTCTCTACAACAACCCAGAGATGCTCCAGTCTCTCTTGCAAGCACTTGGTGGTGACAGACCTGGTCTAGCCGGAGAAGGCCAGAACGCGTTGCCAGATTTAATGGGCCAGCTTTTGGGGGGACAGCAAGCGCCACCAGATAATCGACCACCTGAGGAAAGATATGCAGACCAATTAAGACAACTGAATGAGATGGGTTTCTTTGATTTCGATCGTAACGTACAAGCACTTCAACGGTCAGGCGGGCACGTCGGAGGCGCAGTAGAATGGCTTCTCAGTCAGCCATGATGAGGTTTGCTTTTCTTGAACCAGCCGGGGAATGGGCAGTCGGGATGACTTGGGACCTGGAGCCATAGCTGCGGCTGTCATTGTAGCGACCCTATTCATAATAAACTCACAGCTTCCTTATGGGTAGATATCCAATGATACCACGGAAGTCAATCATCCTTTCAGCCTGATGAACCTTGTTGTGAAAGCAGTTATTTATTTGTCGACATCGCTATGCTCGTGCGATCCCCTTTTCTCGATGCTGGAATCTTTCAACATGATATCAGGAGTCCTCGGTCTGGCTAGGAAGATCCCTAAAGCAGGTTTCCTCCAGAATCTACCCTTGCCATGACACTTCCCATGACATCTCTCCTCACCACTTTTCCTGATCCATTCATAGGCCACGCATTGAGCCCCAGTTCTTCCAACAAGAAAATCTTTTCTGGAATGCTCTCTTTGCCAAGTTGCCGCCTCACACGCTCCTTCAAAGTCGTTTCTAGCTCCAATCTCTCCTTCTCCCCTAAAACCTTCCTCTTGACAAGAGACGGCTCGACAACGGCAACAGGCACGCTTCCCCATAACTTGCTCGGGCCTGCTACCACGAGGACAGTCTTTACAGCCGGATCCGCCGCCAAGCACATTTCAATCACAGCAGGAGAGAGCTTGAGACCAGCACGAGAGATGACATCCTTGTAGCGACCAAGGATCGTGATTGTTCCATCCGCAGACATGACCGCTTGGTCACCGGTGAGGAACCAACGGCGGCCTGACGGATCTATGTGGAATGACGAGCTAGAGATCGACGGAGGGTAGTAAGATGAGATGAGAGACGGACCGGAAAGATGCAGTTCACCAGACTGGCCGCGTGGTAGTGCCACCGTGGTATTTGGAGCGCATATTCGAGCATAGTGGCCTGGTGTTGGTGTGCCAATGGGGAGGATAGACGACGATGGGGTAGTGCTGGTGTCAGTAGAGGTTGTAGAGGGCCACACCGCGTATCCCGTGATAGATGCGGCTCCTTCGGTCATACCATGGCCATTTCTGATCTCTGACGGGTTGAGCTTTGTTTGCGCTTCTAGCACGATGTCTGCTGTAATAAAGTCTCCACCAATGGAAATGTGCACAGATGGAATGTTTGGGGGTGTGTAGTCCTCGGCGGCAAAAGCGTGTATCTGTGAAGGTACGGCGATGATGTGAGAGCAGTCTTCCACCTTGAGTGCATGCAGCGTACTTGAGGCCGAGAATGTTGGCGCGGGAAGAACCACTGTCCCTCTCGCGGCAAAAACTTCAGTAGAAACATTCAGGTATATTGCACGAAAAGGCATGCTGTTGGCGATGACCTTGCTGCTGGCATCGATTTTGCGGTAGAAGTTCATGGTAGAAATTGCGCTAAGGCTTCGATAGGTGTGAAGACAACCCTATTTCGCACATTACAGTCAGCCATCTACAAACACGCAGTTTCCTCATATAGATGAACACTATTTGCCCTTCTTCAAAGAACACCGCAAGACTGTCCGATTACGAAAGTAGACAAAATAGTTCAAACGCTACAGATGACCATCTGACAGCTCATCGAACCGTAAGGACGCATTTGGAAATATGAACATGCATACTTTAATCACAGATATATGTGGTAATTGAAGTAATTTGCTTTGAGCCTGCATACTAAGCTGTAGACCTTTAAGCAGCAGTATCCCATTCTTGGTGACGTTCTGCAAGGTAAGTTGTAATATATTTTTAACAAATACATGTATACAACGTCGAAGACAGAATGGGAAAATGGGACACCAATTGGAGTTCCGTAACACACCCGATGTAAATTTTGCAGATTCGCATTGCATGATATCTTGTATGGAAACCACTTACTTTTGGCGTGCCAGTTGTCCCGCTCGTGAACAAAATAGCAGCTGCATCGTCGTCACGAACTTGTGGTAGCGCTTTCAAAATAGAGGCCGCTTTAGATGCGTGGGATAACGCGTCAGTCATCTTCGTCCAACCGGAAGGGCCTTCCTTTGAACCTGAGGTGATCATTTTGATTCGAGGACCTTCGGATCTTTGATGGCGTAGGGCATGATCAATTTGCTGACAAGCTAAATTCTCTTGAACGACCACAACAGCTGGCTGTAGTAGATCTGACAGGTAATGCAGCTCTTCTTCCCTCATCAAAACATCTGGGTCGAGTGGAATAAGAACGGCCCCTAATTTGAATGACACCCATAACATAATCGCCCACTCAACACAACTGTAGACATACAAAACAATATTTGAACCTGGCGCCACCCCATTGTCAACGAGCATTGACAAGACCGCGTTCGCGGCTGTATCTAGCTGTTTGTATGACCAATTTAAGTAATTTCGAGATTCCAACGCAGCCTCTGATTGAGAGCCGACAAGACATTGGAGATGGTTGGCATGTTGGTGTAGGGCGATCAATGCTAGTCCATTATCACTTGTTGTAGGATTATCAGCGGGATTTCCACGACAGATCTGACGTAAATCGCCTTTTGATTCGAAGCTACCGCCGTACGCTTCGGAAGGTGGCTCTTCGGGCATTCTTCAGCTTTCTAAATATGCAGAAAAAGCGTCTTTTAAGCGGCGCATTTACTGGCGTTCAGAGTCTTATAATGTACGATATATAGTTCAAAGGCCGGTAAGAATTAGACTGGTTGGATTTGAATGTAGTTCTTTCTGCATCGGAGTATTTGCCTTTCTATTCAAGCAGGCGGGTCTGAGTATTTAGGGCCATGACGATGAGCAGGACGATTCCAATGGCGTCAATCGAAAAATATGGAACGACGCGTGACAGCCACAGCTTAGGACCATGAGAAAACCATGGATATCAAAGTAATTCACTTGGCAGGATCCAGTCTGAAAAATAAAGGAGCTCTCTACATATTTCTCATTATGAGCTGTGAAAACCGTAATGATCAACAAGGGATCCGCCTATTTCTAAGGAGGCCGACGAAGGTTTGTCTCCATATCGGTTGAGATGGTTACGCAATTGCAGTGCTCCTAGGACGTAGTGATCCTGCAGGATCCCGAAACATTTCCATGCCTTGCAGGCAGAGAGTGATCTGCAAAAAGGTGCTGGGTACCTACCTAGAACAGGGGGTTTTTGTAAAAATGAGTTAAGTTGAGATACTGCCAGAGCCATAGCCCTTTCCGAAAGGAGTTCGCTGATACGTGGCGCACTTGCTAATCCGAAGGCTAGAATTCCTTTACACAACCTCATGCAACCTACGGCCATCATAGCGCATATCCCAAAGTTATGCCTCTCATGAATGTTTTGCCCCCATATTTTCACGAATGCGTTTGACGTGTAGTCGCGGATATCACGAACGGAGGGCATGCTTTCAACAATCGACTGTAGACGCACATTTGAAACCCTACCCTCAACCATGCCTGGGCGATATCACCCTTGGGATCACGACACAGTGGCGGTCAGCATACCGACCATATTAATGTCGACGATGGGCGTCTCCGTACATTCACAACGTCATGGGAACTCATGCTCCCTCGGCGAATTGCCTGAGAACCTCATCAGGGTTCCCGTTTCATGACTGTCAACAGCGTGACCACGAGCAATCTGGAAGTCACTGCCTATTTAAAAGCGATTTAATTCTTCGATGACGGGACGAGCGCTTGTGTTGATGTTGTTGCAGGGATGTATCTGAACTACCATGTGCCCGTACTGAACAGAGACAAGGTCACGCAATTCACTGCTGTGTCATCATATAGATGTTTGCCTGGAGCGTCTCAGTCTGTGAAGAACAAACAGGTAGATAGTCGGCCCTCTGCGGCTCTATGCGGCGTGACTTGTCATTGAGTTGAAGGCTATGATGCTCATGTTGCCTGCGACAGTAATCCCCTCCCCTCCTTGCCTTCAACTACTTCGTGTCCTTATCACTCCTCATTACCTTTTCATTCACATGTCCTCATAGACGGTCTAATATCTTCGCTATTCATCATGGATATCCTTCTTGATCTTATTATAGTATCACTCTTCATTGCAATCCTTCTCTTAAAGCTCATTACCTCTCTGCCGCGACAAAAGCTCAAGGCACAAGAGCCGGGGCCTAGCCTGATCCCGCTGATCGGACGAGTTCATGACGTGCCATCTGAATACATGTGGCTTAAATTTAAGGAATGGGCGGACATCCATGGCCCTTTATATCGCGTCAAGATGCTGTCGGCACACTTTATCGTAGTCTCTGATGAAGCGATCGCCAAGGAGCTTCTTGTCAAAAGGGCAAAGATTAATTCGGATCGGCCTATGGTACGCTCGCTGTTCGATTCCAAGGCGGAATTTGGATCTATAGATTACTTACCGCTTATGGGAAGAAATGGTGAGTCTTATGCATGCGAGCTTACATTCAAGTTCACTTCGATCTAATACAACGCAGAAAATTGGCAGCGACAGAGACGCTGGGCCCATGGATCTCTGAGAGAATCGTCCAAGAAAGGCTACGAGGGTATCATGACTTATGAGGTAAAGAGGTGGATGTACCGCCTGCTCATCGAGCCCGACAGCTTCTTGAACTCACTCGAAGACATGGCATCAAAGATCATGTGTACTCTGACCTGGGGTGACGACATCCTGAGTCAGCGCAACACAGAAACTGCGTACGGACTACTCAGGCAGATGTCACCGGCTGGGCCGATCACCAATCTTGTTACTCCTCTGTGGCATCTCCCTCTCTTCCTCAACCCGTGGAAACTTGCCGAGCAGAAACGCTACGCCAAGGAGCAGGCCTTCTGGAAGAGTGAGCTACTCATTGTCAAGAACAGGTTGCGTCAGGGACGGCAGAAACCTTGTTGGGCGACTCAGTACCTCCTTGGATCGAAAGGTGGCCTCGTCGATGATCAAGAGGCATCATCTGCTCTCGGTATGTTGGCTCTCGTGGGTGTATTCACGGTGGGAGGTCCCCTTCACTTCTTCTTAATCTCAATGGTTCATCATCAAGAATGGTTAGCTCGATGTCAGAATGAAATCGACGCTTTCTGTGGTGATAAAATGCCATCTCTGGAGGATGTACCGAACCTCCCAACACTGCGTGCATGTATTAAAGAAACCATGCGCTGGAGGCCGGTTATTCCAACGGGTAAGACTTCCATGTTAGCTGACCTTACTACGCAGCTTCGGGATGCTAACACACGAATAGGTGTTGCGCATGAGGCCGAAACGGACCAATACTACGGGGAACTTTTCATCAAGAAAGGTAGCAGGATTCTTCCATTGGAACTGTAGGTCCATGTCATGAATAATCTAGTGCTTTGTACGCTAACATTGCCCACACTGTCAAGCGCCTTCTGCCGTAACCCTACGAAATATCCTGATCCAGAATCATTCCGCCCAGAGCGTTGGCTTGAACCAGGCTGGCCGACATTTCAAGAACCACTTACGCAGCATCCTATGCTGAAAGGCTCTACCGTCTTTGGCTGGGGCCACCGTACGTGCCTTGGCGTCACTCTTACTGAGGACGAGCTGTTTGTCGCTCTTGGTGCAATTTGCTGGTCCTACAACCTCAAATTCAAGACGGATGCTTGCGGCCAGAAGATCGATATCCCCACCAGCAAAACCAATTCGTGGCTCATCATCAAGCCTGATCCGTTCGAAATGGTGTTCGAGCCAAGGAGTGGATGGAAGAAGGAACTCGTGACGCGACAGTGGTTGGCGGCTGAGGAACAACAAAGGGCAAGACTCGCCATGTTTTGATAAGCCTGGCAAGGCGATATGACACAATCGATGGGCTCGAGACAATCGTCATAATATTGCGACAGGTCCAAGAAACTATCTGCCGTCTAATTGTCGATCAAAAAAACTTAGCCACGTCTCGAGAACCGGACTTCTACATGACAGGCTTCGGGAACGGTTATTCTGGAGATTAATGATGCAGTATGTGTGATATGGCTCTGCAGAGCATTTATATGTCACATTTAGGCGGACGCGCTAGGTGCGCCAGCAATCTATTTCCTTCTTTTCTATTCTTTTTTCTAACCGAGGGCGGAAGAGATTGCAACGTTGTATACTCTATACTCTATACTATAGCCACTACCTTAATTTTCACATTTCTTGATCTTTGAACAGTCGCAAAGCTTCGGACGCTCGAAGACTCAGCTATTTTCTTAAGATCATTAACATTATGCATGTGCCTATACTATTAACACAGCACTAGCTTCACGTTACGTCTGAAAATCTAAGATCGAATCCCGAGTGGCAAGGAGAAGGAGCCGAGATAAAAAGAGGGAATAAAATGTCAAAAATAGTCGTCCAAGTAGACTTCACTCTCCCGGTCAGATAATAGGAGGAAGAAACAGCACCAGCGCGACACATCACGTTCCCCCTAGGTGCTTTTAAAAAGCCCGGTCTCCAGCGCTTGCAATCGGGTACATGAACGAAAAGGGGAATCGTTTTACCACCTGGTCCCAGTGCGCCTAAATGTGGAGGAAAGCAAGAATTTGACCTACGACCTTTGCCTATCCGTGACCAATGGCGGTTAAGCGAGGATTCGCAAAGGCCATAAGATACCTAACTTGGTGGTTTAAAAAGGAGAGCGGTAACACTTTATACCATTTCGGCATTCTCTCTTAGTAAATGCTAACAGCTCCTCGGGACACCCCTTTGATGCCACTATCTCAGATTCTTGATTCTATAGCATACAAATGACAGTGAGGATGTCTAAATTGTATATGTTGGAATTTACAGGCACAGCCCACGCATCAGGGAGTATGTTGTGAAACATACACTTAGAAATTTTGATTGAATATCACCGACTGCCCTTTCATATCTCAAGCCCTTCAGCCCAACGACGTAGCAGCAGCGTTATTTACATCTGGCCCTTTATTTCCACCCTCACCAGCAGTAGCCAACGCCAGAACGTCAACCCAAGCGCCCTCCCTCTTCGGCCGCCTGACTCCTCCACTCCCATCCAACAGCCCTACGCTCTCCTTCCCCCAAGCCAGCAGCTCCTCTTCCGAACCCCACTCCCCCATAGCCATCAGTCCTATCGGGACGTCCGCCTCCGCACCCTCCTGTGGACTCACATACCCCATCGGCACACTGATCGCCGGCGCCCCGGTAAAGTTCGCCATGAACACATACTCCATGCTCTTCAGGCTCCTGTCCCCATCGCTGACGCCGTATTTCCCCACAATCACGTCGCTCTCGCGTTCGATCCGAGACCCCGGCATTGGCGTTGTGGGCGTGAGGATAAACATGCCTGGGTACTCCTTCCATAGAGTAGCGAGGTGGCTCATGAGGAGGCTGCGAAGCTTCTGGGCGGAGAGAAAGGCCTGAGCGTTGGCGTGCGTGCCGGTGACGGAAAGAAGGAGCTGGCACGGCGGGGATAAATCGGCAAGACTGAGGGTTTTGTTGGCGTTGAAATAAGTGCGTGCTTCGCTGAGAATGGTGAGTGCGTGCGCCTTTTGGCACTGTGGTAGGTAGGGGATCTGGATTTCAACGGTCTTGTAGTTTAGCTCTGTCGTATAGTATTTGATGGCTGCGTCGAAGAGGATGCGGACCGAAGGGTCCATGCGGGACAGCCATTCTTCACAAATACCAAGATATTTGGTCGATGAAGGATCAGAGTGTTGGGTCGCGCTCCTTTGAAGCGAGTTGGGAAATTTGGCGCTCGAGCGGTGGAAGGAGTCTGGTTGAGCCATTATCCGGTACGCAATGGCGAGATCTTCGATATTAGATGTCAGAGGACCGTTGACACAAACAGATGCGCCAATATCTGGTGTTGGTCGGGAGGAGATACGACCATGGCTTGGTTTGATTCCATAAAGACCGCAGAAAGAAGCTGGTATTCGGATGGATCCCCCTCCATCTACGCCGATGACAATTGGACAGAGGCCGGCAGCAGCGGTATACGCCGAGCCACCCGAAGAGCCCCCAGAGTAATAAGCAGGATTATGCGGATTGCGAGGCGTGCCATGTGTCGGACTGCACGAGTAGATCAGACGCGTGGCAATCAATGTTAGTTGAAGTGCCTTACTTGTTGTTCGTGGTGTCTATTGAGTAAGTCAGCTAAGGCACATTAAGCGGTGATGCAACATTGAAAATAGTGGCAAAGAAATATCCTCAGACAGGGATAACACAGAATCTACAGAGGGAATCACATAGTGTCGATATTACATGGCAAACAATCCCGCGGCCATTTGATCTAATTTCAAAAGCACGCAACAAGTCATGAGAAAAGGGAATGATAAACACGACCTTAAAGAAACTTACCTAGGCCACATTCATGCATGTTCGTCTTCCCGAGTACCTGTGTTCATTGCTTAGCTTCGTGCTTTTATATTTTTCCTCATACAGGACAACGACGGTCCTTTCCAGAGAGTACACTCCAAGTTACTCACCAAAGCCCCCTCTTCTTCTAGCTTTTCCACGCACCACGCGGTTCCCTTATCCCCCGTGCCACCCGTAACGTCTACCTTAGTCCCCCACCATCGACAATAACCATCTACCTGAACTTCATCCTTAACGGCGATAGGTACCCCATCTAAGACGCCTCTCGCCTTTCCTTCCTTGAACCGCTGAGTTGCCTCTGCTGCCTTTTCGAGGAGGATCTGCTCTTTCACCTGCAAAAATGCAACTGCATGCTTCCCTCCTTTTTTAACCAGAGGAATAAGCGCTTCCGCTACAGCTATTGGAGTCGTCCGACCAGATGTGTAGGCGGCGTGAAAGTCACCCACGGTGTAATGGAGTTGGGGATCCTTTCGAGCTGAAGGAGGAGGAAGGTTTTCGGCAGCAGTGATGGGGCTAGATGAAGAGCCAGGAATCACGGTCGGGTCATAGAGTGGCTCGTAGACTGCGAGCTCGGGAATATCGCAGAGAGCGTCAAATTTGGCGTTCTTCCACAGAATAGACTGCAGGAATGAGGAGGAGCGGAGGCTAAAGACCGATCAATACGTGATTCTCTGTAGCTTCATCTGGCAACATCCAATCGTGCTCATACACCGGAAATCACTTACATAGAGGTTGCGATCGCAAGCGGTAGGCCGCGGAGCACTGGGTTCGGCGAGGCGTCGTTTTGGTACACGATCTTGGGACCTTGCTTTGGCGGCGGGTAGTTCCAAAAGTTCGCCGCAAAGTCTTCGTTGACCATTGTAACCAGTGACCTTATAGCAGAAATCAGAAGCTCCCTGCAGGCAGTTCTCGGCCTGGCAGATTCTTAACGAAATATTGGACGTCTTTGAGGCTGACCTGCCGGCGGATATCGCTCACACTTCTCTGAATGAAAATATAGGTAATCTTCCTACGTGAGGATTTTCATATGGTGCCGCAAAGCCTCGGTAGATGATGACAGGCTTCACAAGACATTCTTGACCGCAGAAATATTCTTACGAGATGACATGATAGCTTCATGTGCAATATAGAACAGCGAGCTTTATATTTAGCTGGTGTCGCCGTTCCGGGGAAATGGAAGACATGGATGTCGTGCATCCCCTTCACTGTATCCAGCGCTTGCATTTTGCAGATGCGCTCAATAAAAACAAAGACGCTAATATGTACTAGAGCCAGGCACGCGCCATGGACCAATCCCCCATTCGCGACCAGTATGCTACAGCAAGCAGAATTATCCTCCGACGCCTTAGCAATGCAGCAGTGACATTTTTGCGACATAACCAACAGAATTTATGAATCGTCCGAGAACTACTCGCCATCTGTATCTGTTTCGGTATCGGTGTCGCTTGTATCATCGACCTCACCTTCGGTATCGCTCTCGTCGTCGCTTGATTCTTCTTGAACCAATTTTTTGACCTTCCGCTTGGGAGCACTGCCTGTCTTGAGAGCTTGCATTTGTCCCGCAATTGAGTCTGGGATAAGTTAGTGATTTAAGGAGAGCAGCAAATATGCTAATCAAAAATGCTCACCTTCTTCTGGCTCACTTATTTCGTCCTCCTCTACCTCCTCGACCACACCAGGCGCTAATTTACTGGCATCTTCAACCTCCAAGATGACATCCCGGCTAGCATCAAACCCAACGTAGCTGTCGCATACCAAATACATGGTGAAATTATAGCGGCCTGTCTGTGGTGGGGCTTGAAACTGCATCTTCAGAGTTTGCATATTGAATGAAGGTGTGCCATCCTTGTTAAAGATAGGCTTGCTGAACGACGTGATCGTGGAGGGAGGGACAGCTATCCGGTTTTCTCTTGCCTGTGCCAGGAAGATGTGCCATCTCGGGGAATGATCTCGCGCAAAGTACGGCGCATGAGCTAGAGGTGGTTGGACACTGTCATCGCTTGCTTCCTGCGGAGATGGTTCGCCGTCGACCGCCTTCGGCTTCTTAGATTTGCGGCCGAGGATAGCATCTAAGTCGCCTTCATCAGGGTCGACGTCTTCTAAGTCGAGCTGATTCACATCCGGTACGTCCTGAGTTCCTGGCGGAATAAAGCGAGCCTTGATCACAAATTGAACCAAGGAGCTTGGAGTGATGACCCGTTCACCGACAACTTTGAAAAACGCTTTTTCCACCTTCAAGAAGGGGAGCTGACGCGCAACGGACATGGCTGTCAGATATTGCGATTCATCAAGGCGATCTGGCCCTACACAAAGGGCTCGTCGTGTTGCCTCTGGAAGCGACATGAAGTCCTGCACTGAAAGGTTGGGTTTTCTGGTCGCCTCATTGATAGTCTGCGATAGGATCGGCGTGAAGTATGGGAGTTGTAGAAGAGGAGAACCCCTGGGCGGTATTGCTTGGATAAGATTTTGAGCGGCATGATAAGACCCAAGAAGCTGATTCATAAGCCCAAATGCTAGCGTGATAGGTGTGTACGCGTTTTGCAGACCCAGCGCGATTGGGGCAACTTCATATCGTTCTGCTTGCCATTAACAAAGATTCAAGAAAGAGAGATTCAAACCCACCTTCATCAAGATTCTGCTGGTGCAAGGGTATCCTGCCAAGGTACGCCCAAAGTAAGCTCAATGCCTTCCTTCTGGTAGGATCATCCGCCTTCTCAAGCGCTGCTCGATCGTCTTCCGAGAGAAAGCCGTCCTTTTGAGAGCGATCAAAAACAGCCTTCTCAACCTTGTCCAGCCCGCTATCTGCTTCTGAAGAACTAAGAACTTGGTGGAATTCGTCGCCAGTGCTTAGCACAGATATGACCCCCCCATCCGACAACTCTTCTTTAAATTCCCGGAACATATTAGCAGCACTGTTGACGAGAACCTTCTCTTTGTTCACAGCTTGAGTCCCATACCACCATTTACCGGCAAGGTAGGGAAGTAGGCCGCCTAGTAGCAATCCATAAAACATTAAGACATATTTCCCATTACCCTCCGTCACGAGCAGCTGTGGTAACGCAATGCCGATGCTGAAACTCTGCTTTCCATCTGGATGCCCATACTGAATATAGTTTTGACGGACTTCTTCATCTGTGAGTGCTTTGTACGCCTTTGTAAGCTCAACAAACTGCTCATTGATCGTCTCCATCGTTTCGTTCTTGACTGGGTCGGGCTTTACTTTGTCCGGGTGGAATTTCAGAGAGAGTCGCTTGTAGTGTCTCTGGATTGCTTTCTCGTCCGAGCTCTGCATGGAAACTCGCGTTAGCAGGGATCGCTCTCACTGGATTGACCGGGTGTACCGTTGAGAGCCCCAGTATTGCATAAGGATCATATAGCTTTGGAGCCGTTCTCTGTGTGACCATAATTAAGTAGATCATCCATGCCATGACAGCGACTCCGAATGCAACGGCGATGCCCCGTTTGAGTTTCCTTTCCCGCCTCCTCTGTCGCCGTTTCCGACCTTGTATAATATCATCATCGCTAGGTCTGAAGTCAGACTTTATACGCGACGCAGTATTCTCAAGTTCTGTGGCCAGATACGTTTTAGTTCGGGCAATGAGACCGGGAAAGGTGAAGTACCTTTGCCCGATGTGAGAAGGGAATATGCAAGCGGTAAGGTAATAAGACCGGTGATTGTTAGGACGAAAAATGGAAAAAATTGGCCCTAGCATGCTTATGAGAATCCGCATGAAAGGGATTGCTAAGATCACTGACCTGTTCATCATAGGTGTAGTCCGTGGAGGACATTTTTTTTCTTGGAAAAGATCGATCTAGACTCTCTGACTCGGCGAGGACAATGGCAGAAATCAAACCGTGAAAAATACGTCCACAGACACCGATAAAAGGCTAGAGTAATGATTGAAAGGTGTTGGGCTTCGACAAGCCGTGCGTGCTGGTGTCATATGCCATGCGAAGTTAGACAGTTGTGCTCACCTCCGCGGTGTTCTCAAATAACAGATCGCCCCATGCGTTCTGCACCAAGTTTAGCGTCCCCGCGAGCCCCCGCGGAATAAATGACGTTGATGGTCTTGCCCGCCAGCCGTAGCATGACAGGCCCCTCTCAGACACTTAGGGGCATCGATTTCCGATATCATTGTAGGTTCAATGCTGCTCATCTCCTCCGAGCGAGTTATCTGATTGCCTACATTCATACCTGAAAAGGTGCTATCACGGTGCACCATAAACGCTCGCCTCGCCCTTCGCCAAATAATCAAAACTCTCTTCGCTGGTGGCTGTCATTGGTGGACTTGGAGTCGAGTGTGACGAGTTCTCGTCCCCTTTCCTATCTTTGCTGTCATGGAGTATGACATGTCCGATCCACTCACGTCCATCACCAATCTCAGAATCCCTTTCGTCGACCTTCTGTTCTTCTAGAGACCCTTCTACTGGTGGTCCCAAAGAAAGGCACCGCCTGTGCCAGGCACCCAAGAACATCCCGGTGGGATCGGATTCATTCCGTACCTTGACCCACTTCTCCATGTCCGTACCATACATCTGGCTCAATAATTGTGCTGACTGCCCAGTGAAATTCTTGGCCCAGTGTGGTCTTCCCCCCATGTCTCTCATGAGATACTCGAAAGCTTCATAATATCGATTTTTGCATGGTGGGTCTCGATTGTATGGTCGATAGAGTGTCGCATTGAGAAATAGCGTTGGTCCAGAATGATAGGTATTATCGAGAAAAGCACGACTTTTGGATTTCGAAGTGTCTGCAACGCGGACTTCAATTGGACAGTGAACATAAATGCCTTTGGCGGAGACTGGGATTCGAGCTGCGGTTTCATCCCCATGGATCCAAGCTGAAAGTCGTTCGATGGCCTCAGGGCCTTTCTCGAGAGGCAAGGCCCACTCATTGACAAATTGCGAGTATAGACAATTCATCAAAAGGCCCTCACGACCAGGTTGAACCGCGGAGCTGGTCGTACTTCCGTCTTTGAAGCCGTACTGCAACCCAAAAATAACCCATTCAATCAATGGAAGAATGCTTGGGAAATAGTTCGAGACCAACAAAAGAGAATGGTATGTGTGAAACCCAAATTTTTCCCCGTAAAAATTCTGCGGCGGTTTCCGTATGGCTTTTTTTGTTTTGTTGGCGCGCCAAAGCACACAACTCTGCAGATAAGGCATCCACCAGACTCGGGTGAACTCGGCAGTAGTCCATAAATCGGAGGACCAGGCGTCTAAAATTCGTGAAAGGGGCTGGCGAGTCTGCTCCCATTCAATATTAAAATCTTGGTCCGCCTTGAAGGTAACTTCGGTAATTATACCAAGAGCACCGAGAGAGACGAGTGCTGCGCGGAAAAGGTCAGGGTTAGAAGTCTTGCTGCACCGAACTACCTGACCGTTTGCTAGCATCAAAGCAATTTCGGTGATTATGTCAGGAAGAATACCGTGACGTAGCGAACTCCCATGCGTTGCTGTCGACATAGCACCGGCTATGGACTGATTGTCTATGCTACCGATATTTGGTAGCGATAGTTCATGCTTTGAAAGCTCGATTCCTAAGTCGTGCAAAGAAATACCACTCTCACAGGTCACTGTCCCTGTGTCCTTGTTCACTTCCAACAAGCGGTTAAAATGGTTGAGATTGATCATCCACGAAGAGGTGCAAGTTAGGTCTGAAGGTGAATGTCCAGCGCCTACTGTGACCAGGCGGCGTCGACATCTTCGCGCAAGAGTTACGACTTTCCGGATTTCGGCTAGGGAACGTGGCTGTACGTATATCTCGGGGCGAGAAAAGAAAGTTTTAGCCCAGGTATGATGGAGGTACTGAGTTTTGGCTCTGAATGGTATGTTTGGATCGAGCTTGGAGAGCTCATCTTTCAATTTTAGATCCATCTTTTTTATGCTAGTGAAATTGGGTAGATAGCGGACGTAAGAGTGTGGAGTGTATTATCATTGTCGGTGACATGGTGTATGGTCATGTAGCATTATAGGAAATTCGGCTATGCCAGACTAGAAAGTGCTCGAAGCGCCGCTAGAGGCGCTCAGAAGTCATCGAGATCACCCATATCTACGATGTTTTCGCCTGTTGGGCAAATCCATGACGCTGACCACTGATCTCTTGGCACGTTTTTCATATCACGTGATGAATATCATGTTAGCCAAAAATATTCTGCGATATTTCAGCCCCTATAATTGGAAATACTGAGCGGCGTAACATATGTAGAGTTCTTAAACAAGCACCAGATGTACATGCAAGTGGTGGTGACTGAAGGATTTGTATGCATACAAATCGTGCAGTGCACCATATTAACACTACCCAAATTAGCTGAGCCATGTAGATGTAGCTGACACGGTTTAAATATCTACAACAGAAATCCAAAAATCTTCAAGTCGGTATCTTTTGAAAATGTGTCCGTCCTATCTCATCCTCAAGCAGCAAGCTCCAATACATTAACCACAGACAGTGTTGCAAGCGCCAAATGTACGCAGACTATGCTCCAACAGCCACACCTTTATGACTTCCAATGATAGGAGCACCGTTATTATCTGTGTCGGTGAGGCCGCTCCTGTTCTTCATGCTATTTGCATTCCGGAGCGATTTATCTTTGGCCATGGCATTGTGTGTTCCATTGAACTTTAAATTAGAGATCCCGTCGTAGCCCTTGACCCCGGTTGCTTTTTCGAGTCTTGATGCGAGATCTTCGCTAACCTCTCGGAAGATGGCGATCTGTCGCTTTATAATTTCTTCTTTCTTACAATTGGCCATATGACCTGAAACATTGTTGATAAAACGTTCCTTAGCCCCGTCATTGAAGACTTTCTCCCAAAGAGCACGAGGCGCGTTGAAATCCTCAGGTCGAATCTCGGAAAGGAATGTGATGGCATTTCCTGTGAAGTGGCCGTGAGTTTTATCGAGGTTGATAGCCCGCTCTCGGAATTGGATAGGCTCGATGGAGCTCAGATAGTTTGGCCGAGAGCCTTGGTTGTAGAAAGCCATAGAACCATCACGCTGGAAGTTACCAGACTTGTACCCTGTTCGCGACGCGTTGACTGGAAGTTGTTGATAATTGACACCGATACGATGGCGATGAGTGTCGGGATATGAAAAGAGGCGAGATTGAAGGACTGGGTCAGCTGACGGTTCAATGCCTGCCGGCATATGAGATGGGTTGAAAGCAACCTGCTCAATCTCGGCGAAATAGTTCTTCGCATTCTCGTTTAATGTGAAAGTGCCAACCTTGCGAAGAGGGAATTGCTTCTGGGGCCAGATATGTGTGAGGTCAAATACGTTGATCCGCTGCTTCTCCCACAGTTCTTCGGCCTGCTTTGGTGTCATAGTTTGCACCTCGACACTCCACTTGGGATAGTCACCATTCTCGATGGCGTAATAGAGGTCTTTTTGGCTGTAATCCGGGGATTTGGTGGCGCTCTCTTCCTGGGTAAGGAACTTGGTGCCTTGCTGGGATTTCATGTGGAACTGGCAATACACCCAGTCACCATTCTTATTCACAAGTTTGACAGAGTGGCCAAGATAGCCATGCATGAAACGATATCCATCGGGAATGCCACGGTCCCCCATTAAGACCATAACTTGATGTACGGATTCAGGGTTCTGAGAGAGATAGTCCCTAACAAGAAAATAATCAGCACGAAGTTCCACGTCGGCCCTTAAAAGACATACCAGAACATTGTGCTGTCATCGGCGTGTGTCAAATGGGTGGCGGGGTTCCTCTTTTGGGTGTGGATGAAATGAGGAAACTTGGCAGGATCTCTGAGAAAGAACACCGGGGTGTTGTTGGCAACAAGGTCCCAGTTTCCTTCGTCAGTCCGGAATTTTACAGAAAAGCCCCGGGGATCTCGTGCACAGTCATGGGAACCTGACTCGCCACCCACGGTTGAGAAGCGCACGCTGACAGGACATTTCTTTCCCTTTTCGCTGAAAAGGTCGGCAACGCAGAGGTCGGTGAGAGGATCGGTACACTCAAAGTAACCATGAGCCCCACTACCTTTGGCGTGGACAACTCGCTCGGGGATTCTCTCGCGGTCGAAATGTGAGAGGAGGTCGATCAGGTGAAAATCTTGTAGTAGAAGAGGCCCGTTTTCACCTGCGCGCTGGCTTTCGTAGGGATGAGGCATGGGAACGCCATTGCTGAAAAGAGGGTCAGTACCACAATTGAAAGGGGTGTCAGGAGGCGTGGAGACGAACGAAGTAGTGTAGAGGGTTTTCTGGGAAGGCGTCTGGCGGTCTACCTCGTAACTGGTGAATTGGTCCTGGACGTGGGCCGCAAACGAATTCTTGTCTGGTGCCATTGTGGGAACAATCGGTTGTACAGTCTCTGCAATTTTATTGATGATGTTCTGAGCAGCGGACATTGAAAGATGAGAGTGGTCCCAAAGTCAGAAAGGCGTGTGTGGGAGGGTTTTATACAGGATCGAGATGGAGTGGCGATGGCAGCTCTCCTGCCTAAAAGGAATTGTGTAATTGGAGCGGAAGAGCCCCACCTGGTGAGGTAAAGGTGGGCGGGAAGAAGAACGGGAAATCTGAAATGCCGTGTAGAAAACGCATGAGGCCCCCATGACGCTGCACCAACGCCCATGACGCCGAGGTCTCCCATTCGCCTCTAGCATCCTTGATGAGGTCACCACCCTGTTGCCCATTCGACGACCTTCAACGACGACGATGACCACTCCGGAAAGCTTTATCACTGGTCCTTCAGCTACCTGTCATCGCGCAATCCTGGTCCACCGACAGATTCTGCACATAGTGAGATAGTCCGCGATCGTGATCCAGCCGCTTCCCCAACATGACATTTCTTGTGCATGTTTGTCACTTCTTCCTTTCACCGTCGATCTTCATCCAGAACGGTCCAGATTACCGTACGTACCCCAATGCCTTCGTCATGGCCTATAGAAAGTACTCTGAAGCTGCGGCACTGTAACCAATCGTCTGCGACTGTGTGTTCGTGTCAGCGCTCGTTTCGTAGATAATTGCTCCTGGATTACCTGAAACTCTTCATAGTTTCAAGTTTCAAGTTTCATCTATACACATTCACGCCATATAACCCTGCAGGTGCTCAGTAAATATTGAAATCTCAACTTGATTGGAGCCTTCCTACCGCCTCCAGGGACAGCGCTGTAGCCGTGATCTATACGACGAATTTTGTTTCCCGGGGCAGGGGTTCGCTGCCCGGCGCTTCTTGCAGCAATCACATGGCGCCATATGTGGATGCAGCGCAGCTGAGGCGTGGGTGGACATAGTGCTTGGAGGCTCTCACCATGTTAAATCATCTTTTACTGCGCGAAAACCGATGAATCTCTCAAGAATATTTCTGCTGTGCTTACTACTGGATCCTCTTCATCCGAATGTTCACCCCATTCTCCCTGCCACAGAAGCCTGACCTTAATAGACGATTAGAGTTTCAAACATCGCGATCCATAATTTCTATTGAAGTACCGTCACGGCGAAATTTTGGTATTACCAACCTTACAGGAGGCGAAGTGGTGCACTGCTTTATGCTGCTAGAAACCTTGCTTCTAACTTACTGCGCACATCGTTCCGTCACTCTCAAAAGCCACAATTTGATCGCTCCCCGTATTACCTGGGTTGGCCTGCACTAGAATAGACGGAATTCCCATTTGCTAGCTAAAGAAGGAGCTCATTGCTTGCTTAAGACATCTTTCGAGAAGGTTGACAAGATCTTTTGGGGCAGACGTTGTCCCTTGAAAGATATTCGAATGCTCGAAAATAAGGTGGTCTAGACACAGCTTATCTCTAGCGGCCAACCTTACTCGGTGGTTCCCAAGCCGTTCTTCGAACTACGTACGCGGTATTTATGCTGTGAAGAGTTAACCATGATTTTAGGGACCCGAGATCCAAACACTTACATTCTCCCGTTCTTCATGCCAACTTGGTCTAAATAGCCCTGCTCGTGAAAGGCAAATTCCCCCAGCCAACGTCTTACCCAATCGTAGTCTGTCGCTCCTCCTTTGGCGGGCTCATCGTAGTGCCGAACTATGAACAAGGTCGAGAGGAGGGATCGGATGCCACCAGGACCGTACCGTCGCCGGCTGGCTTGGTCACATGTAAAGAAATATCCTTGGCGAGGCACATATCCTGGATCAGATGTCTCCAGGATCTTATCTAGCAAGCAGCTTCCAATACCTCGCCGGACCCACTCGCGATGAACATAGATTTCCAGTTCCGCCGTGTACTGCTCGGCTTGTTCAGCAGGGCTGAAAAGAGTGGCTGCGCCAAACCCGACAACTTTTTCTAAATTCGAGGTACGGGCTCTGGATCTCTTTAGACTCTTGAAGTCTTTGAGAATAGCCACAAGGAAAGGGAGACTCTCGTTCTCAGCATCTGCGAGCCGATTCTGCATTTCGCTCAACTGGATTGGTTCTAGCTCGCTAGTCCGCGCTGAATGGATAATATGGCTGTTGAAAATGTTAAGTACCTGCGGCATATCAGAGAGAACCGCCGGTCGAACGTAGATATTGGTCTTCGGCATGATTGCGTGCACCTCGATTACAGGCGCGAAGTGGCTATTACGAGTTTCTTCCCTCGCTTTGTCAGCTCGCTGCATCTTTTCCACTTGCTCTTTTGCTAGATGAGCTAGCAGATTTTGGCAGAGCATCGCAGCTGTTTCATCTTTATGCTGAGCATTTTGCGGGTCTGTCTTTTCAAGTCTACCCCAATCTTCCCAGTCTTTTCTGTTGAATTTGACGGGCGCATATTCCGCGTGGTCAAAAGTATCGCGTTGATACCCAAATTTGTACCAATCATCCACGCTGAAGATGATCCCTTCCCTCGGCACAATACTAAGCCCATCTGGGAGAAGATCCGGATTGTTTATGGCCTCTTCGCTGATGATATGACGAGGCGTATTATCTTTGGGGACTGTTGTTAGATTAACTACACTTTGGACCCATCCATTTAGAAATTCGGCGAATGTTCGTGGGTCACTGCCGGAGGCTGGGCGACGCTTCCAGTCAAAGGATGTTGGAGCTACGCTGTCTTCCCAGGTCGCTAAGGCGAAATTAGAGACACCTCCAGCCTGGGCAATCCCATGGCCGTGGACAGTATCCTCACTCAAAAAACCTTCACTAGAAACGTCAATATCCCTATCCACATCCTGAAGATTGTTTTCGGTCGTATTTTCTTCACGTCGTGCTATACTGTTCATTCCGGAAACCGTGACCTTGGCCATTGTCCCATTTGGGTGGGCAAGATCCATGGTCACAGGGACACCACCTTCGGCTTTGACAGAGGGCTTTACTGAAGCGTCAGCATTACCTGGAGTGCGCGCAACTTGTAGAACATTCGTGGAATCGGAAAAAGCTGGGCCAGGAAGCAATCCCAAGTCGGTGCTTGGAGCTATGCGTGCTTTGTTAAGATTTTGAAGCCGAGCCGATGCATCTGCATCCTTCTCTGCTTCTCTCTGAATGGCGACTTGGCCGTAATATGTAAGCTTTTTCTCACGTTCTTTTGCTAGCATCTCCTTGATGGTCGACATATCTTTAGGAGACTTGCTAGCTCTTGGTTTGTCATTGGGCAAGTGTTGCGAGTTTGGAGAGCTTTCAAAGCCAGCGCTAGAATGCTGTGGGGCTTGTGGATCTGCTAAGGTTGAGCTCCGGGAGGGCGATCTCTGCTCTAAACCATTCCCGCAATTGTGGGGGGCCTGGACCGTGTCCACTCTTGAAGGCGTTTTCGCTGTTGACGGTATTTGAGGTGATGTTTTCGGGGAATTGTCGTGTGATGGCGACACGCCTGCGTCTCGGGGCGACGTCGGCTTCGAAAACCTCTCAAGAAGTCCGTACTTAGTCGGATCAAATAATGACTTGTGTGGAGAAGGTTGCTTCCTGGTGCTTGGAGCTGGATATGGCTAGAAGCCTGTTAGCCACTTCAAAATGCCACGGCGTGTCGAGATTAAATGAATATCCGCTCAACAATGCTTTGGAAAAAGAAAATCAATCCATACAAGAAATGTATCAGCTGGGAGGCTATTCTAGTGCGTGAAAACCAGGCAGGGTGCTGACATAATCTTTTTGAAGCCGAACCTCAAGAATTTCAGGTTCATGGATCTAATGCGGCTCAGAGATGTAGCTCTGAGGAACCCGCCGATAGATCGTTCTCATGAGCGCTTAATGGAAATAAGAGTAGAAGAAATGCTTAGAGCGTACAACAGAATCAATGATCGTCTGAGTTTAGAAGAGGACAAAGTAGTGTGGTGCAGTGGATGCAACGAGCTTGAGAGATAATTGAAGAAGCAGAAGGGATCAAAAATTGCTCAGATAGTGCTTACTTGGGAACTCGTGAATTCTTCAACACCGGGCGTTTTGCTTTCCGCGGTTGCTCGGTCGCCTTTGGAAGACTCCGAAGAATTTGGTGCTTTGACAGCCTTTTTTTCATTGGCCACTTTAGGCACCGTTAGTATTATTGTAGAAGGTACATAAGACGAGCATGCTCAATATGCATACCAACAGCGAGGTCATCAGGGCTCGGTTTCAAGCTGCGAGACCCTGTCTCACTACTTCCACCTGGGTCCTGTCGCTTTTGGCGAGCTCTTCGTTGAGCCAAGAGAGCGTGAATCCTTTTCTGGCTATCATCAATTGGCGAATTGTCGGTCAGGATTGTAGAGCCGGCGTCCGAAGCGAGGTGGTGTGAGGAGTGCTTTGCCATGGTCGTGTCAGTTTTTACAGTGTTTCACTCAATATGATACTTCAACTGACTGTAATTTGAGGATCCGCTGGTGATTGAAGGTTAGAGAAACACGCAGATCATTGTGATGAACCGATTTGGAGTGACTTACATCCAGCGCTATCGTTGGGTTCCATGTCGGGTACAGAGTTCCTCAAGTCCCTTCAAGAGCTCGTAAGGATTGAGTCTACAGAAGAGATGTTTCGACTTGGATAGGTGGAGGAGCAGCTTAGGGGTAGGGACCTTGCATGCTAGCGGACTAAGGCATCCAACAAAATGCTGGTGTCTAAAATTCCTCAGAGATCCCAGGCGAATAGCTGGCGATTACTCGAGATGGCACGTGGTGTTCTCGCATCCGTTAGTTACCCGCATGAGAAGCGCATGTACAGAAGAGGAACTTCGATGGTAGAGGGAATCGTCGACGGTTCGACTTGAGTTCAGGAAAGCTTGGTGAACGGTTCGTGAGCAGGTGAAGGAGTGCGAGAAGTGAGGGACGCCTCCAAAGTCAAGTCGAAGGAAAGGAAATAGTAGCACTCGGACCGTACCTTCCGCATGATCAACCGCAGCCACGATTCGTTTCGGTCTCGCCTCACTGCGAGAAAAGCACCGCTTCACTGCTAGGCTATGCTTTGAATTCCTTGGGACAGCTTCCTACCGTAGATCCGATCGAATATCTGCCCTTCTAAGGCGATGGCCAGAGTTTGCCAGCCTCCCTCCCCTGGCGGAGGTTCTCTCAGTCACGTGACGTGGGCGGAGAGCTTTTTGTACCATTCGAGCGATCTGTCTTTGCCCAAAAGGCACGACCTCGCACAAAATGTTGTCAGTCCTACGGAAAGCTCGCCTGAAAGATAAGGAGATGAGGATTTTGATGCTGCAAGTCCTTGGTCACTTACGATGGGCTCGTCTGACCTGGTTGTAGGGGGCTCGACAATGCCGGGAAAACCACGATTGTAAAAAGGATCATGAATGAAGACATTACTCAGACCAGTCCAACTTTAGGTTTTATTATCAAAACCATCGATTTCCAAGGGTAAGAGTGGATTCAGGGAGAAGGACGTGTTCTAACCATTCCGCAGGTACAAACTGAACATCTGTGTGTCCACTTCATCCGTCAGCTTTTGAATGCTCACCCGTCTTTCGCAGGGGATGTTGGTGGTCAAAAGACTCTGCGCTCTTACTGGCGAAACTTTTATGAAACTACCGATACCTTGATATGGGTGGTAGATGCAAGCGATCAAGACCGTATTGGTGACTGCCGAGAAGAGCTGGAGAGTCTCCTGCTGGAAGAGGTGTGCAAACATTAACGACCCAAGATCTCGTCGCTAAATGGTCTTCAAGCGCTTGATGGGCGCAAGCTTGCTTGTGTTCCTGAATAAAGTCGACATACAAGGTGGCATGACGGAGACAGACGTGCGCAAGGTATCCCCAAATTCTGTGCTTCTGAGGTCGAGCAACTTGGATGACATTGTGGATAGGCTCTGCACCTTGATGCGATCAAGACTCACCGGTGGACTATTATGAGGTGTAGTGCAAGAGCTGGCCAGAATTTGCAGGAAGGATTGGAATGGGTGGTGAAAGACGCTCGAGAGAGGCTTTTCTTGTACTGAAATACATGTCCTGGTCCTGAGCACCCAAGCCATGGCATGAGACCCCGCGTTGGAGGCGCGATCGCGCTAATCGCCGCGCCTGTTCTACACGCGTCTGCTCTACGGCGCTGCCGCCGGGGCCCCGAAGCACATCTGTCTCGTGCAATATGCCTCAGCAAAGATCTGGTGCCTCAACTGTGATATCCAAAATGAAGCTGGTTCAGGAGGAGTGGGGAATTGAGGATCTACAGGTAGACAATTGTGGATGGAGCGGGTCGCCGCCGTGTGGCTTGACTTGAGGCTCTGAGCTCCGCAGCAGAAAAGATCTACCGATGGGAATGAGAACGCATCCATTTTCTCTGCATCTTTCCACAGACCTCATCAAGCCGTAGAGATCGCCTTCTGCGTAACGCTGCACAGCTGTGGAACATATACGTGCTCCTACGATGTCATCCTCATCACCACATACCTAGAAATTCCAAGTGTTTCGAGTCCGTCAGACGTTTCTCAAGCCCTTCCCACCATGTCTGCGGGACCCGCATCTGACCAAGCTGACACCTCGGTGGATGATTTCCTTCGAACAATTTCGCAGCTGGGTGAAAAGCGAGAAAAGGAAGATCAGGAACGCACTCGTAAGTTGGAAGAGGAAATTCTGCAGGGTC
Source organism: Pyrenula massariospora (assembly GCA_021030905.1). Taxonomy (NCBI): domain Eukaryota; kingdom Fungi; phylum Ascomycota; class Eurotiomycetes; order Pyrenulales; family Pyrenulaceae; genus Pyrenula; species Pyrenula massariospora. The sequence continues at coordinate 754,350 of JAGFMI010000006.1, forward strand.
GGAGAGAACGGCAGGCGCGCAGAGCCGGTAAGGAGCCTCCCCGCCAAACCTTCGAATCGTCGCGTCCTCGGCACAATACTGACTTTGACGCTGCGGATAGAGCGCGCGCGATCGATCGTCTCGTCGCCACGTGGTTCACCGTCTGCTACATCCTCTGCGCAAGGAGAAGGTTCCCCAATTCAAACGAGCCCCCGTCGCCGTAATCAGCCTCCACACCGGGACTCAGATTCAACTTCTCATGGTGAGATGGCTACAACAAGCCAATTAGACCTAACTTCCCCCAGAAACTCGCTAAATTCCGCTGCTGTGCCTTCTCGTACCGCGACGCTTTCATGGCAGCGCCGACCAACGTCTCGAGATTCGGGCTCTCCTGAACGTCACTCACAATTAGGTCTACCAGAAACGCCAGCACTCACTCCTGCCCTATCACCAAGCCTGAAAGCACAGGATGAACCTTCGAGAAGTGAAATTGCACAGTCATTAGCCTCCAAAGATCCGTTGTGGTTCCGCCAAACACCTGATCGAGGAACTGGATCTGCTGCATATAGGAAAGGTCAGGAACAAGACGATGAAGCTATAAGAAACAATAACATTCGCTTGCCTGGCATGGCGCAAGATTCGGCATCCACTTCACCAGCTCGAGAAAACAAAGGAGACAAGATGACGACGGACCCAAGCTCCGCGCGGGGATCTGGAAGCTGGAATGATGGAATGTCTGGGTTGGCAGTGTCCGGAAACTCTGAGGGCTTAAAGTCACCACTACCTTTATCAAAATCACAAATCTTGGAAGCTCGAGACACAGATGCGGCCGGCGCTGGCGATTTCAACTCTGCCCGTTTAGCAATGTCCCCTTCTCAGGGTCGACTGTCTCCAGAGCGCCCTCCGTCTCCCACCAAGGGCCTCGGAGGCTTTGTGCAGAGTGCAATGTTGAAACGCTCGGATAGCGTTAACAAGCGCTGGAATGTTCAGACCCCCCTTGGGCTGAGCAGAGCGGACTCTATTGCAAGCAATAGAAGCTCTGCGAACACAGCAAGGGGACCCAAAAGCCCCCAGAAGGACTCACATTTCATAGATTCTGCACAGAAAACCGCCCCAGCGCAGGATACAAGACCGAGCTCTAGCCACAGCAACAATACAGCCCAAGCCTCAAATGAGCCGGTGATATTGAACGACAATGCACCACTCAATAAGGTTTCATACACGCAAGACGGCTTGCCAGATGTTGTCGACCAAAAAAATGCGCAAGGGTCCAATACGCTGCAAAATTCTTTGCCCGTGAGTCCTACCAAAACCATGGACCCTAAACGTTGGAGCCCGACGAAATCGAGCTGGCTTGAAAGTGCGCTCAACAAGCCAGACTCTCCCAGAGTCATGTCTCCCGCGGTGGAGCAGCCACCAAGCTGGAGGACAAGCCTTCAAAGAGCCAAAGAAGGGAAAGGCTCAGTTCATGCCAATGCCTCGATTTCGGCTTTTAAAGAAGTTTCAACACCAGGTCTTTTACGTTCACCACCGCTGGGAGCTCAAAGTCATCCTATGAGCACAAATGGCTCACCACAAGAACTCAATAATTCAGGAGCGGTGGTTGCGAATAATCAAAGCAATGTATCTGAGGACTCGCTTGAAACCCGCTCGCGAAGTATGAAAAGAAGAGACGGATCAGGGGTAGCACAACAAACTGTCCAAAACATTGAGCTGGGTATTGGGACTGATAGCACCGCTGCTACTGCACCAGAACCCAGTCATCAGCCCGATTTAAAGACGGAAGCAGCGCAAATACAAACAGCTCCGTCTTCGAAAGTGTTCAAGAAACCGGAACCCCCTCAAAAACCTGATTTTCGAGGAAATCTGAAGTCACGCGAGATGACCGCGAGTCGGGGCTCTGCAGAGGATGCTGAGTTCAAGAAGGTGTTTGGGAGCCTTAAACGGACTGAAACGAAAAATTACGTTGCACCTGACGAACTAAAACACAACATCCTTCGTGGAAAGGCAGGGCTGAATATTACCGGAGGCCCCAAAAGAACGCCGCGAGTCGACGAATTCAAAGAAAGTATTCTCAAGCAAAAAGAAGCGATGAAAGCAGGCGGAGGAAGCATCAATAAAGAATCGACTCAGCGGCCGCCAGTCGCTGCAAGAAAACCTTCACCCGCAATTCCAGAAGCCCTTCAGAAGAAAGAGCAGTTGGGCAGATCGGCAAGCATTCGGAGTGACCATTCAACTTCCGAAGTGTTTGAGGATTCGGCGAGAAGCGTAAAATCTCCAGCATCGCGTACAAAGCCTTCGCCCTCAACAGCTCCAGCGAAGCAAGTTAGTAGTGGCAACGAAGATCAGAAATATCCATCACCTCTCTCTAAGAGCTCACCGCTCGATGAGAGCGCTACTCAAGCCAAAATCAGCAGAAATACTGGGGCTGATTCTGAGCCAATCTCCAGAGTGACGACAAACATCCATGAGACCAAGCCTCAGCTCGAACAGTCGCTTTCCCTGCCAAAAACTATGACCCGTAGCCAGCCCAAAGGGGACTCTCAAGGTGGAAAACTCGCCAATCGCCTTAACCCAGCCCTTGCTGGTTTGATCTCACGCGGTCCGCCACAGCCCACTCAACCAGCATCTAAAGCTGGTGCTCCTGTAGTTGATCTGTCTTCCACATCTCCAGAGACAGATTCCTCAGCACCAACTAAATCAGGAGATGCGCTAACTCATATGACCAAAGCAAGAGCTAAAGGCCCAAAGCGACGCCTGCCGAACACTGCTTCAAAGCCGACGGAAGACGTTGCGAACATTGAGTTCAAGCAACTTGCATCCCGGCAAACTAGTGAAGGTCTCGACACTCCAATACACAGGCTATCGATACCGATATCGTTGCCTCAGGAAACGTTGTCTGGGTTAGAGGAACCAGGAGCTGTGACCAAAGACGTAAACGAAAAAGAGGATCGAGATAGAAGACGAGCGGCGCCGCCGGCACTTGCGTTGAAGCGTACTGAGGTCGATGTCCGTCAGGTTTTACCCGCCGCCAAAGAACACCAGGCGCAAGAAAGAGAGAAACCACCGATAGCTTCAAAGTCTCCTTCCCTGCGAGAGGTATCAGGCCCCTTGACTCCCAGGGCCATGAAACCATTGTCATCCAAACCTAAGATCCAATCTCCACCGCAACGCAGGGAATCTTCATCACCCATACCATCTTCAGCGCTGGCAAATCGTAGCGAACCTGTCGACAAAGGGCCGACTTATTCTGTAGACAAACTCAACTCCGCGTCTCTCGGTCGCTCAAACATAGTCGCGGCTAGCATCGAAGACGATCGCAATGATTCTTTCGCAGCAGCGAACCATGATCCTAGTATACACTCCATCAACAAGGTTCAGTCGTCTCCTGTGCTCAAGCCGATAAAAGGAGAATATGGGGCCCTTAAGTCGCACGATAGTATGCCAAATGGTGCTGAGACAAGCCCGACGCGAAAAGAACAGAATATGAAAGATTCAATATTCTCAACAACGGCTTCGAAACCAACTGGGCCACGAGCGCCAGCAACTACTGAGAAACGTTCGCTAGCTTCTACAGCGTCTTCACTCATTGACCTTCTATTCGAATCGAAACCGACTACAGAGGCAAAGGCAACTTTTGACACTGATAAAGTGCTTTCGTTGCAAAGTCGTCACGTCCAGTCACAAGCTCAGACTATCCAGGTACAAGTCTTTCAGATAGACTCCTCGGGCAAAAAGACCCCTATGCCGCCGTATAAGGAACACATCCTGTTTGAGGACGGTATGTATCTTTGCGTTTACACCTATCATCTACCCAACAAGCCAAACGATCGGATCTCCCAGGTGTTTCTCTGGGTTGGCGATGAAGTCTCGGAACCTACGCTTGAAGACGTACAGATCTTCTGTCGCAAAGTAGCTCGCGAGAGCAATGCGAAATTAGAGATCCTTAGACAAGGCAAAGAAACTCCTGTGTTCCTCCAAGCACTTAATGGCGTTCTAATTGTCCGCCGTAGCAGAGCTGAGGCGCTCTATATGCTAAGTACTAGGATGCATATGGGATATTTGGCCTTCGACGAAGTTGATTTCCACCCCGATAGCCTCTGTTCCGGCTTTCCTTACCTTATAAACGCCAAATACGGGAAGCAATTACTCTGGAAAGGCAAAGGCAGCTCGGCTGACGAGTTAGGAATTGCACGGCTGATCGGTATGGATCTTGGTCTAACAGGTGAAATGGAAGAGATCGAGGAGGCTGCAGAACCTGCAGGTTTCTTCGAGAACTTCCCTCAGAACCAAGGAACCAAGAATATAACGCAAGCAAGGACCAGCAACATGACAGATCTTTGGGCAAAGAAATCTCGGTCTGTTGGGTACTGTGCAAGGCTATATTGTTTAAACGCTGAAGCCGAGAGGCCAACTTCTTCGGGATTCTTCTGGCCTAGGAGGAATTCTAGTCCGCCTAAAGATCGACAATTCTTAGCTGATATTGCGGAAGTGTCGCCTTTTGCACAGCGGGATATTGAACCTGGAAGCATCTACATTCTTGACGCCTTTTTCAAAATTTTTGTGTAAGTCTGATACTACGTTTTTCCTTGATTTTTACTCGCAATACCTGCAAGTATTCGTACTAAGATTACTTAGCATTGCAACGCCACAATCTCAGTCAAGATCTATCGCATTCATTACTGCCGTGCTCTTTGCGCAAGAGTATGCTATTCTTGCTACATCCATGCAGGACCGTCCTGCGGTCCCCGTCTGCAGGGTTTTTCTTCCCGTAGAGGGAGAAGGTGAGATGCTGCCGAAGGATTTCACGGACACGTTTCGAAAATGGGACTCCCGGCAAGATATCGCGATGAACAGATGGAAATCGTTTACGATTGAAGAGATCATTGCGGCCTGCGAACAGGCCTGATTTAGAGTTTTGGTTGCCGCATGGCCGGTGCTCAGAGCAGACTTTTCATTTCTTGTTTGCAATTAGGGATTCGTGGCACGTTCCGCTACATTTTCGTCCATACTGCTGATTTAACCAAAGGGGGCCTGGTGTTAGATTGGAGAAAGTCATGCATCTAACGATCAGTTTAAAGCTTGAGCTACTGGACTAGGCCACCTTCGGCTTTGGACTGCTAGCTTGTGTGGATGTGTATTGCCATTTGGGCGCTGGGAAGACCATAATTTGCATGACCTGGCGCAACGAGTCTGACTTTGCTGTAGCTTTCGCTGAGTTCACCTCTTGTATTATAATCGCAGATCTACTGTAAAAAGGCTTTGACTTAGATGCTTTTTTCGATATGTGAGTTTAGGATAAAAGTTCTCTTGCAAGTGTATAGCCTGCAAGAGATGAGTTCTAAGATCGTAAGTGTACGGCTCTCCTTACCGTTTTGTTTACATTAGCTCTAGCCCCTATCCCTGAAACGCCATGAGAGGGAGCACGACGAAAAGAAATGGATGTGCAATACACGATTTGTTGTATAAAAGGAGGAGCAAATACGTCTTCAGAAGACAGAATTCGAGGAACCTGAAACTAAACGTAAATATTCCCGGAATGATGGCTTCACTGTCTGCATTTAATCTATGTCAGGCTATTAATGTTATTATACAATGTATCTCATAAACCAAGTGTAGTACTCGCCGAGCCCCAGTCTTACCGTAATTACCGTAAGTCTCGGGACCGGAGAGAAGCGTCCTTATCCAATAACCAACGTGGGAAGAGTGAAAAGCTGGCTGCTGAAGACAGATCGAGCAAAGGTAGACTTATCTCACCCGCCGTGGAACTCGGTGCTCTAGGCCTTTCTTGGGAGCTTTCTTTGTCTTCTTCCTGCCGTCCATCAATGCGATCGGCTCGTCTTTCAGCAACCATTTCATCACCCTGATCAGGTAACCATCAATGTGGCCCTCTGCCTCGCCGACTTCCATTCCATCCCTCACAGCATCCAGCTCCCTGACAGCAAGATCATCCGCATGCAGTCCCAACGCGCCTCCCATTGGTGTTGACGGATCTCTCGGTGTCTTCGGAGTGGCGCTCTTGTCAGCATGCACGGATATCTTTTCGTCGAAATCGGCCTCGTCTGCATGTTGGACCTCCTTCTCTGCGACCCTTGCGGCGGCGGCGTCCTCACGATCTTCCACTTGGCTGAACGCAGCGCCGATTCCACCTTTCGCAGACCCAAAGACGCGGTCAAGGCCCGGGAGATGCTCATCACCGATAAGACTGTCATCACCAACCATATCGCGAACACTTAGCTTGTTGAAATAGTCAGTGGTAAACTCGCCTTCTTGGATGATAACGTCGTCTAGCATTCGCTTTTGGTTTGCTTTCTTAAGGATGTTGGATTCGATGGTGTGCTCAGATACGAAGCGGTAGATGTGCACATCACGTGTCTGACCGATCCGGTGGCAGCGATCTTGACACTGCTTGTCCATTGCAGGGTTCCAATCGAGGTCATAGAAAATGACCGTATCGGCGCCCGTCAAATTTATACCAAGGCCGCCAGAGCGGGAAGAGAGAATAAAGGCCAAAATGCGGCTATCATTGTTGAATCGGTCTGTCAGCGCTTGTCGTTGTTCAACTTTTGTAGCGCCATCAAGGCGGAGATAACGGTGCCCGTGTATGTTGAGGAACTGTTCTAAAATGTCTAGAACTTTCGTCATCTGGGTGAAAATCAAGGCTCGATGACCACCTGCTTGAAGTTGTCGTAGAAGTTTATCAAGCCTCTGTAGCTTACCGCAATCATACTGGAGGAGACGCTTGTCTGGAAATGCAATGGAGAGGCGGGTTTGAGCTTCATGATAAGGATTGGAGCGATCCGCTTGAGGAATTTCTTGTATCTTCGCTGTACAGGACTCTGTGAGCATCATGTTTGACATGTTGGGAGCAACGACAGCGGGCGTGACACATGCAAATCTCTGTAGGATTGGATGGAGATTGAGAGCACGCTGATCTAGAGATGGTACGATGTCTAGTAAGGTAGAAGGCTGAAGTTCTTGCCAAGATTCGTGCTCGCTCAATGCAGTCGCATCTGGAGAGTGCAAGGTGCGATGGACTGCGTTTCTTAAGAGGTGTAAGAAACGCTGGCCGTAAATGGCGTGCTGTCTGTGTCGCTGGGATTCGAAGTAAAGGCATGTTTCCAATTCGGCCATTCTCGCCTGGCGTCCAACATTTTCTAATGACGCCAGCACGTCTCGGATAGATGTTCCATTAAAGGGCATAGACCAATTGGCCCGAGCATGTTGCTCATGTCGAAGCTTCTGAAATTCGACGTAGGCCATCAACTTGCCGCTATCTAGAATTTCGATAGATGACCGATCATCATGAGATATTGGCGCAAGATGCAAGAAGTCAAAGTCAAGGACTTCTGAAGGATCTGCTTGGAGTAACCTCCGTAGAACAAGGAGCTCTTTCGCCTCAAAATCTGCTGCAGCTGCTTTCGGCATCGCGAAGGATGTTGTGATCGGCCTGGTTTCGAAAAGGTCCGGGTGGTTACATACTTTGCGAAGCTGCATAAGACAATTCATTATCGACAGATAATTTCCGGATGCGAGTGTCTCTTTCGTTTGAGCTCGAGACATGAAACCGTCGTAGAGCTGCCGCTGACGTTTCGATAACCGGCACATCTCCACGTGCTCATATTTAGCCGGCATCTGTTTCTCAACATCCGCCTTTAGTCGTCTGAGCAAGTAAGGCCGCAAGACAGTTTGTAGCTGTAAGACCCGCTCTTTGTCCTGTTCATCCATACCTTCTCGACCATGTTCTAGGATACCGCTGGTAAACCTCCCAAACATGCCCTTGAATTCTTCCAGACCAGTAAATGATTCGTCCGTATTGATGAAGAACAGGAGAGACCACAGCTCTGACAGATTGTTTTGTAGCGGCGTTCCGGTCAGCAAGAGCCGCGCACGAGTATTGAACCCAAGCAGAGCCTGCCACCGCTGGGACTGGAAATTCTTGATATTATGAGCCTCATCAAGGATCATGTAGTGCCATCGCCGTCGCCTGAATGGTTGTTGATCTTGTAGAACGAGTTGATAGGACGTGATACATACGTTCCACAGATCATCGTCCATCCAACCTCGCCGTTTCTGTTTCCGCTCTTCAATGGTGCCGTAGTAGGTCATGATCTTGAACCCTGGAAGAAACTTCTTGAACTCCATTTCCCAATTCAGCATGACGCTTGTTGGTACGACAATCAAATGAGGACCCCACACCTCGTGTTCAACAGCAAGATGCGCCAGTAGGGCAATGCTCTGAACAGTTTTGCCAAGACCCATTTCATCAGCAAGAATGCCATTGTGTCCCTTTTCATAAAGCCGTACGAGCCAGTCAAGGCCGTCATGCTGATATTCTCGAAGGTTCGCCCTCAGGAGCGAAGGAATACGTACCCTATCATCGTGAGAAGACTTTGAAGATTTGGCTTCATCCATAATCGCTGCTATCGTTGTGGAAGAGTCCACGTCTTGATCAACATTTGCAGGATGTTCAATGGAGGGATTCCTTGCCTTTACCATGTTTTCCGTGTGATCTCGGATGTGAGTGTCGTCGATTTGCAAGGTTTTCTGGCTAACGTTGTCCTGAATCGCACGTTCTACAACATTTTCTCGTTGATCTGCTTCGTAGAAACCTAACAATGACTCTTTCGGGTCAGCGCGCGACTCATCATCGTCATCATTAGAATCGTTGTTGTCGGTGTTCGTCACTTCAACGGATTCATCGCTACTCATTTCACTTGCCAGATACTTTTCGGAGCGTATTTCGAAATCAGAATCACTGAAATCGGACGGCTCCTTTGCTTTGACCTCAGTATCCTCAGCTGCAGGAGTCTGGTCCAGTAACGACGCGTATTTCATCTGGAGCTCATCGGCAGTGAGATTTTGGTCATCATCGGCAGTCTCCGGCTCTGAAGTACCGCTGTCGTTGCTGGACATGTTGCTTTCATCGTCGCTAGAATCGAGAGACCTGCTAGACGCATTACTTAACTGGCTATCGCTGCTGTTTCCATCCTCATCTTCTGTTTTCGACTGCCTGAATTCTAGCATTTTGGTGTGGTGGTCAACGAGGCGGTCGAGATGTTCCTTGCCTCTCGCGCGTTGGTCTTCCTCCCAGTCAGCAAGAAGCAAGCTTCTCACTTCGGCAGTGACAGAAGCCCATTGTTTTTGAAGGTCACGCATTAGCCGCTTGTAACGTATCATCTGGAAATCTCGCTGTTCTTTTTCTAGCATTTCCTTCGTGATTGCTGCATGGGGTTCCACCAATCGCCTCAACTTCTGCAGATGAAAGTGAAGAGGATGATCTAGGGCCTGCGTCGCCAATCTTTTCGCCTGTGCCCTATGCCTACGGACTTCCATTTCTTGCAAGTGCCTGAGATGGACGGCATGAGCGACAAGGTGCTGATAGTGGCCGTATTGTGGCAGTGGTTCCTCTGGTAGCGTTTTAGCCAATTCGTGTTTTTCAGGCCCAACAAACTTCTCATCAGTGAGAAGCCCGCCGGGGCGTTGCGCCATCATAACATGAAATCTTTCTCCCGCCTTCTCTTCTACAATATTGCTGGTCCAAAAGCCCTGTCCTGCCCGTGGCTCTATCTGATCTTTATCCAGCCATTCTCGAAAGGACGCAAAATGCCTTCTGGATACTACGTGCTCAGGATGTTGTATTGCCACAGTTGGCATTTTGACGTTCAGTCTTATCTTTTGTAACCTAGGAGTCGGCTTCGATGGTGTTGTGGATCCCATCGTGGTCTGGGTAGGGGAATGCCCAGCGTTCAGAACATCTCCGTTAGGTCGACTAACTTTAGGAGAGCCAGTTTCGCCCTGGTATGCCCTGGGCTGGTGTTCTGGCGACATGTCAGGGGTAGAGAAGTGCTTTTTAGAGCTTTTGTGGTTCACATTCGGCTGTTTCCATTCACCAGGTAGTGATCCTCGCCTAACGTCAATCCCATTTTTCAGTGACAATTTGGAATTGATAGGGTCACGCTCAGCATCTCTTCCGCCGCGCGGCTGTGTTTTGCCTGACGATGGAGGTCGACCTCGGGTCAACCCGTGCTGCACGGGAGATGGCCGACCTGACTGGCCCACAAATGACTTGTGGAGTTGCTTGACTTTACCATTGCTGACTTTGTGTAGCGCAGCGCGCGTCCGCCTCTTGTCCGAGTGAGGTTGTAGATCAAGCGGGAGCACATTGGTTCTGGAGGATTTCCGTCTTCCATCTTCAACGAACGACGTAGGCCCATCGGCTGCGATCTTTTTCCACGGTGGCGATTCTGGGCGAAATTTGGTCTTAGAATTAGGATTGGATTCGTTGATCTTGCGCTTTTTGAGAGGAGGTTCGTCAGAATGGCCATTTGTAAGGGTTTCATTGTGGGTTGGCGAAAGTGACAAGCGAGGCTCTACTTTTATTCGTCAGATAGAGGGTCATGAAGAAACTTAGAAGTGTTTGACAAACCATGAATGTGCGCGGTGGATGGAATATCGATGTTTCCCGAAGTTTCAACTGGATGCCCGCTCATTTCTTTCGCATGTTGAGGTACGCCTGTTGGGGCGCCGACCTTTCCAACCTAGCAACACAAAACGCCCCGCTGACGGATGGAGAAAACTGTATGAAATTGGCATCAAGAGAATCGTTAGATCCTGAGTATTCTTCACAGAAAGTTTCAGCTTGCTAGCGGCATTGGTTGCCCACTGAGAAACAAAAATAGGTGGAAAGTGGTGGTGACTAGTGAGGAATTTTGTCTTCGGCGCGCCATCGGAATAAGAGGCGACGCCAAGGCCTGGCCTCCACCTTCGACTCGACGGCTCACTCCATGTCAGTCTCGAGCTATTATCACCCGTACACCACTTCAATCACCTTCGCCAGTGCTGCTCTAAGAGGCGACTCTTATTCACTAGCTACACAAGATTTTCCGCTTTTGTGGCGCTCCTCTGGCTGGGCTATGAAGATCCACAACACCTCTTAATTCACTCCCTCACTCTACGACCCTTTCTAATTTCGGGATGTTGAGTACGCGGGCTTTTGCCATTGCGCGGCTGGCGAGGCCAATCCGTCCTCGAATCTCGCTCGGAAAGGCGTGTTTTTCTCAGGCAACAGCTCGCCGAGCCGAAGCCGATGATGATGACCCTGAAATGGTGAGTACCAAAGTATGACTCCAAGTGGCTAGCTAAGCGTATAGAATGGCGGCTACATCAATCCTCCACCCATCAAACGACAGCATCGAGACCCTTATGGCGACTGGTGGGATAAACAAGAGCGGCGGAACTTTGGAGAACCACTGCATGAAGATAATGATATCTTGGGCATATTCTCGTTGTACGATTATCGACATATGACTACTGGTCAGGGCTTGATGATGTGGGCTGGCTTCATCTCTATGATACTAGGCTTGAGTGGTGTGGTATATGCGTTTTATCCGGATCGTCCAAGCGCACCTAGAGAATTTGAAGACGGGTTAGAACACGAACTGGGAGGGCCTCATGCATTGAGAGTGAGCAAGCTGTCTCCGTCTCCAACCTGATAGCGTAACTGAACCATTGCAGGCGGCGAAAAAGGGAGATCCGATATAAACATGTGTCACAATTTACATGTCCACAGCCCTGCTGTTTGGAAAGCGGCAATTCAAAGTTCGTCGAATGGAGGGCTTCATTGCTTGTCTAGCTTGACCAAATTCGAGCTTGAAGCCTTCTCTCCTTGCATGTCGAATGTTCGGGAGGACGCGCATAAGGAAGTGTCTTACACATGAATATCAGATTCGTGGGCTGGGTTTCATGATTGAGCTTTGCTTCGGCGGTACCATCGTCAGACACCTCCACTTTTCCAACGCCCAACTGGATGCTGTTGATCTTCATAGTGTATCCATTTAGAGATTAGATACCCAAAGACCAACCTCCAGAACCTTGGACGTTTATTTTTGGTGAAGTGGAGAACGTAGACCGAGGTTCAATCGCGCACTGAGGAAGAGCACGATATGATGAGGCACCTCGCTGAAATCAGACAGTCCATATGAGCTGCTATTCCCGTTCGCTGTATTTCATGGCTGCGGAGCTTCTTGGCATATCTGATACAGATTTGCGGAATCACGGGGCTTCTCCGCTCTCATCTCCAAAAGGGCCTCCGACCATTTGCGGACCCTCCCTCAACAAAACCCTCACAATACCCCCTGCATCTGCGAAACGACAGAGACACTTCGATTAACACCAAGCACGAGGATCTGACACTAGAAGCTTCGAGGCTCTGGTATACTCAGCTACAAGCAAGCAACTGATGCTGGCTTCGTGCGCTTTCGTTGTCTTCCAATGCCACGTCCCTGCGCCGCCAACTACTTCCCCTCTCTTCAAAGTGACCGCTTCTTCAACCGTTTGAGAACCCCATGTCTACCTCTTCTAAGCAGTCCCAGGGGCTAAGATATCAACATGTCAACAGCCTGCAAAATGAAACACGAAACTATCCTGACAGCTCTCAAACTCGCGTCCGGCCCGTCAGCTACAATGACGGATACACTTATGCACTCCGAGTCGCCTTCTTATCCCACCTTCTTCAACCTCGAGCGCGGAGAAAGGAATATGTCGCGGCTCCTACGCACAAAAATCGAGCCTCGACTTCTATTAATGACATGATGAAGGACTTCTCCCTTGTAAGGGACGCAAAGAGCACTCGATTCCCCAGAGGCTTTGTGGAGGAGCTAGAAAGACGTTTGACTGGCGTCTTAGTAGGTAGGGAGAAACACCCAGAGTATGGCGACCCCCTGATCAAACGAACCTTTGCGGTGTTTCTCAACTCCCTGACGGAACAGCATTTCAAGAAGCGCATGAAAGAAGATCGCAGGGTCGAGGATCTTATACTCATATTCTTCTCCAATGCTACTAAGGAGCTACAGAAAGAGATGCAGAAGGAGATTCAAAAGGGCAAACCTCCTGGCGATGAATGGGTCAAGCTCATGACGGATCGACACGTGGCTTTATTCGTGCGGCTAGTGCTGCTCATTCTCAAAGCAAATGACTGGATGCGGGAAAAGCCTGAGCTCGTGGCAAGGCTGCAAAACCTAGAATCAAAGCTCCTTACCCATGACGAAGATCTAGCAGACGAGAGTGGAACGAAACAGGTAGAAGTCATTGCGCCTATCAGCTACGAGGTCAAAGATATGCCATTGGTCCAAGTTGTGTCCCGTATATTCGGCGTGACGAACGCGCAGGCTCAATCAGAAATAAACAAGAATAAATCGGTATGGACGGACAAGGCTGCTCTACAGGACCTGAAAACTTATCAAGCGCATCTGAATCTAAATTCTAACAAGACTCTCGTTGCTGAAGATTTTGATCTGGAAGAATCTTATGAGGCATGGAAGAAAGCCGAGACCCCCGATCTCTCGCAAATGATGCTTGCGATTGTGCAAGCTAACCCAGAACTTGCGAAAAGCACTCCTGGAGCAAGCTTGCCGCAGTTCAATGCACAGACGAATGGCTCGCATCCTTCAGAGTCGGGAGTGTCTGAGCCGGCGAGGAAGTCGTCCTTGAACTCGGATGAGGGCTCTTCATACGTCATCGATCAGCCTGTTGATATGAGCAGCTTGAATTTGGGAGATGACAGTATTGAGAAGGATACCAACGTGGAAAACGTTTACACATTTGTACCCCCAGATCCAAGAGCCTATTATCGGTTCGTATTGCTCCAAGCGCTCAACTACGACCTCAATGATGCCAGCTTGCAGCCTTCATTACCTTCTGGCGAAACTCCGTCAACTAAACTTCTCTCTCAACAGTCAAGCGAAATGCTGAATGAACTATGCCTTCGATGGAGAATACCAATGTTTTCTCGGATGGTGCTTTTCTTAGACGTGATCCGAGAAAAGTTCGTGGAACAGGAGATCAGCCTCGACACCTTGGATTCCTCTTTCAACTTTGTGAAAGCTCCGCCGGTTGAAAATAAACGGAGCTCTACGGCCGCCCCAATAGATGTATTCTCGGACCGAAATCGGTGGACAATCGCCGACTTCACACTGATGCAGCAACTTCTGACCGCTGTCCACGATGCACTGTTACGGGAACTGTACGATGCTATACTTCATAGTTACGATAGCAAGCCTTCTCCGCTCATGAGTTCTGTCTTGTACGTCCTAGAAAATCATGTCAGGGCTGATCCTGGTTTCTCCGAGAGCAGAGAGGAATGGAGCAGGTTTCAGGCGCAAGCCACAGATGGCTTGGTCCAGAAGGCAAGAGACCTGTATTCTGAATTCGTTGATAAAGAGATTCCACAAGAGTCAGATTCTTGGGAATTTTTCCACCTCGTTCAGCTTGGGAAATCTGTGCTCAAACTCGCTGAAAAAATCCAGAAACGTTTCAAGCGAAACCCTGAAATTATGGGCGTCAAGCCTTTTACGGTACTTTTGGAATGCACGCTCCCAGTATATGCACAAGACGCAAGCAACATGATAGAACAAATATTTGAGTATGCGCATCAGACAGGCCAAGAAATCCCCATTGATGAGGGGTTTGATCTCTATCGAGAGCTTGTTGAAGTCCGCCGCATTCACGCGGAGTCCTTACCTGGCGTGCCTTTTGCGTTTCATATTGAAAGCATGCTTGCTGATTTTGTATGGCGGTGGATACGCAGAACAGACGAGCAAATAATTGGCTGGGTTGAGCAAGCCGTTAAGCAAGATCAATTCACGGTGCGTGCAGAGGGTAAACAGATACCCACCGAAGATGAGCGACACAGCGTCTCAGTTATCGACATTTTCCGGTCTTTTAACCAGGTTATCGATCAAATATCTCAATTGAATTGGGACGACGATTTGCAGTATGCAAAATTCATGACGGCCTTGTCAAAGTCTATTGGAGCTGCTCTCGCTAGATACTGTGAATTGATTGAACAGATGTTTGGCAAAGAGATGGATAGAATGACGCCAGAACAAGAGGCTGCACTTCATCAGACTCGGCAAGAAAAGTGGATGCAACTAGCCAAAGATGCGTGGAGCAACCGGGAAAGGATCGAGCCTTTCCAATTTTTCCCCGAGTCTTTCGTGAAGCTTAACAACATCGCCTTTGCTATTCACCAGTGGGACAAGCTTGAGCACGAAATGAATGTTGATGCTTTGGCCGATGTTGTACAAAGGCACTCGCCGCCAATCACGCAGAAGCAACGGAAAACGAACAATTATGTCTTCACCATCAAAGTTGTGGAAGCCGAAGACCTTAAAGCATGCGATATGAACGGTCTCAGTGACCCGTACGTCGTGCTCACAGATGAGTATCAAAAGCGACTCTCCAAGACAAGAGTCGTATACGGCAACCTAAATCCTCGATGGGAGGACACAGTGGACATCACAACGCAGGGTCCGTTAAATATCATAGCCACCATATGGGATTGGGATAATTTTGGAGATCACGATTATGTTGGTCGGACATCTCTCAAGCTAGACCCATCGCATTTTAGTGATTTTTTACCACGAGAGTATTGGCTTGATCTTGACACTCAAGGGCGTCTGCTCCTTCGAGTAAGCATGGAAGGGGAGAGGGATGATATACAATTCTATTTCGGGAAAGCGTTTCGAACTTTGAAGCGGACTGAGCGTGACATGACAAGGAAGATCACTGACAAGCTGTCTGCATACATCAATCATTGTCTTTCCCGCCGTGCGTTGAAACAGTTACTTACCCGTGGCATATCCATAAGCACGATGTCTAATTTTCTCAACCGCAACCGACCACCTGCGACTAACACAGGTCCCACAGACGCCGAAGTCCAGAACGCACTTCAACCTCTTTTTACATATTTCAACGACAATTTCGCTATCATGAACCAGATTTTGACATCTGAAGCTATGATAATGGTCATGACACGTCTGTGGAAGGAAGTGCTACAAACAATCGAGGTTCTGCTGGTTCCTCCGCTGTCTGACAAACCTTCACAGCAACGTCCTCTGAACCAGCAAGAGCTCGACATCGTATTTAAGTGGCTCCAATCTCTCTTTGATTTTTTTCACGCCGTGGATGAAGAAACCGGAGAGGTGGGCGGCGTTCCCCAGACCGTTTTGAAGAGCCCGAAATATCACGAAATTCAAACCCTCAATTTCTTCTATTTCGACACGACTGAAAATCTCATACGAACGTCGGAGCGCATGGCATCTGCCACGGTTGCACGCCAACAAGCAAGTCGAAATCGTCTCTCAGCACCACCTGCCTTTGGTGGTGCGGCCGGCCTCATGGGCATGCCGAGCACCCGTCGTGCTAAATCCATCATGCTTTCACGCAATCTTGGAACCATGAGGAAGGCAAAGGAGGAGAAATGGAAGGAGGCACAGGCCGATCCAAATGATGACATGATCCTGCGTATCCTGAGGATGCGACCCGAAGCAGGGCGTTACTTGAGAGATAGAAGCAGACAGAAGGAGAGGCTAGCTGCCCATGCGGCAGCAGAATTGATCGTCAAGCAGAGCTTGATGGCTGGGGGTGGAGGACGTATGGCAGGGACGCTGGGTAGGAGATAAAGTGATAATGCAGCGTACGACAATCCAACTCTTTTCCCTGTCACAAGCCAGATTTTTAGCTTGCAGCAATTTGTTCCTTTTACCAGCCTATCATCTCTTCAATAACGGCGGGGAACAGTCCTTCTGTCATGGTCTATTGGTAAGTATAGACTATTGTTAAGGTTTTTGAAGATGCGGTATCCTCGGATTTCGAGGAGTCATGGAGCGCTGGTCTGTATGTCAGCATTGACATTCCATTATACCCAACAACTGCAAATGATGGAAGAAAGGGCTCGGGCGCGGTTGTATTGGTAGCCGAACTGAGTAGGTTCGATATTAGTATGGTTTCAAATTTATAATACCTTTGTCACATCACTCCAGCTAAAGTTCTTTTTGCTTATATACTAACGTATAAGCGAAATCTAATATACGGGAATACTTGGAGAGGTAAGCACCAGCCATTCCTTGAGCACGAGAAGGCTAGCTTCGTACTTCAAATTTGAGTACAGTCGCAGTTCAAAGACATGCAATCTGGTTAAGTGTCTCGCACCGTTCGAGTCTGACTAGAATATATCCTCACTGACTCTCCAATCCCTTTTCTCTCGTGCTTTCCAATATTCTCCATTGTACACCCAATACTCCTCACCGGTCACTGCGTCCTTGCCTTTGTGGAACCATTTTGGTGTGAATTCCTCTCCTTTGCTTTCGCGTTCTCTTCTTGTTGCTCTCTGTTTCTCCTCCACGCGGTTCTTCTCTGTCGCTGCAAAATCATACTCTCCATCTTCCATAGCACGTTGGTCCGGTCGGAGACGTGTATCTGTTGGCGGCAGATGTGGACGCAGAGAATCTGATATGGCGTTCAGCGTAACGACGAACGGTGTCAGGTTGAAGGGTATGCCCGAAGGGCGGGCGTGAGCTTCCCAGACAAGGAACGCTTGATTGCCAGAAGTGGAAGCCGATTTAGTGGTCGAGGAGGGAGGGGTAACCGTGCCCTCAAAGCCCGGGGTGAGTCTGGCGTAGATTTTATCGTTCCACCGGCCACCGATTGACCATTTAATTGCGCCATTTTGGTCAGCGACTTTTCCAACGACTTGGTAGGCGGAACTCGCCTTCCAACCGCGCTGCTTGAAGTCTAGGCTGCAGATTTCGCCAGTCGTCCAGTTTTTAATTTCCATAGGACCATAGTTGTCAACAGTAGGATTACCGGTGATAATTCCGACTACTGAAGAGGTTACCTTCTTCCACGTGTACAGCTCTTCGCCACCACTAACGGGCCGTAGACGGAGAAACCACGTTCCGAGAGGGTTGATATCGAATGACTTCCCGTAGAATTTAGAACGGACCGCTGATTCACCATAGTAGTCCCATTTCGCGGACTCTGCGTATGCAGCGCCAATTGGAGGATGGTGACTGACTTGTTCGATGAGAAATCGGTAGCCTTTATCAGGACGAACGTATTCGTACGTTTCACCAAGAAGTGGGTTGAAGGGTTTCGCTACTCGGCCTATTGTAGATGCATACTCTGAGGCGGCAAAGGCTGCAACATAGAGCATGCGTTCCGCCGAGTCACTTCGATCGGCAGCAATGTCGAGGAAATCGGCGTATTCCATATCTTCGGCAACACGTTGCAGCAAAGACGTCGGTTCGTTGAAAGATACTGGAAGGGTCATCTTCGTCATGTCCTTTCCAATCATCGATTTTAGAATTCCCTAACGACAACCGTCAGTTATTTGACAGAGGTAAGGCAAGTCAAATTGAGATATACCCAGAGCGAGATCTTCGGCCGATTATCGGCATCTAACTTCAGTCGTTTACGTACGGCTCCTTCGTAGCCTTTGAAAGAAGGGGTGATCTCACCACGCTTCTGCTCACGGGCATCTGCGCTTGACGAAGCGACTGGTACTGTTGGGGGAAGTGCTGGGCTTTGTACATCGACCACTTCTACCTCGCCGGCGTCAACAGCGTCAAAGAATTCGTCGTCAGCATCCGACTCGGAGTCAGAGAGATCTGTGTATTGGACGATGACAGATTTGCGTCTTCCAATTTCCCGTGAAGATACAGATTTTTGACGAAGTGAGGCTCTCGCTTCCTTGGATAGTTCGAGGTTTGCTAATGCTTCTGATGTACTCTGAACTTTTTCTTGCGTTGCGTTAGGGCTACCGGGGCGCGTGCTGGCTGCAGAAGCCTCTGCTCCTTCAAGAGCCTCTCTGAGCGCTCGTTTCGTCCTCTTACGCTTGGCTTCGGATTCGCCAATTGACTTCTGCAATTCTTCATGTTCTTGCGCTACGCGAGCCATGCTGTCTTCCCACATCTTTCTGGCGTCAGCCTCACGTTCAAGTCTGTACTGCCAATATGCATCCCTGTCACGAGAGATCTTTAGGAGATCAACCACGAGGCCGTGAAGGTTGCTCACAGCAGCGCTGTATGTTGAGAGTGCAGATGTAATAGTTGTGTCCGATATCGGCATCTGAGGGCTTCTTGTGGTTTCAGCTTCAAGAGCAGTGGAGACGCGACCAAGAAGATCCAGCTGGAGCTTCGCCGACTGGGCTGTAATGTTGAATGCATCTTTATTAGCAGGCTGAACCTCACGGCTGCTTGCGTCATCTACATATTCCT
Source organism: Pyrenula massariospora (assembly GCA_021030905.1). Taxonomy (NCBI): domain Eukaryota; kingdom Fungi; phylum Ascomycota; class Eurotiomycetes; order Pyrenulales; family Pyrenulaceae; genus Pyrenula; species Pyrenula massariospora. The sequence goes on from JAGFMI010000006.1 coordinate 773,387, forward strand.
CTTCGTCTTCTTCACCATCAATTGTAGTAGGACCTGTAGTTGTAGGCACCTTGCTCATGTCACCTCCAATGCTGGGTTCGTAAGAATCGTAGGCAGAGCCAGCGTCGTCACCAATCGTGCTCTCGGGGCCTCGAGACCCTTGAAGGCTAAGCTTGGAGCTTGAGCCGGCTACAGCTGACGAAGATGGAGCGTTTAGATTTCTGCCAATGGATCTTGATGCAGTAGCACTTGTATTATCGGCAGAGTCCAAGGGCGCCAACCGCTCAGATTGGTCTACTTTGGCTTGGCGGAGAAGCTCAGCATCCTTTGTTCGTCTCCTATCATCTTCTTTGGCTTCATCTTTACTGAACTGTATAGCATTGTTCAGTGACCAGAACCAGCGTTTGGCTTCAACCACATGATTTGCCTTCAAGTGATATTTGACGGACGATTTCCCGTGAATTTCGAAGCGTGTCTTGTCCTGAGCATCCATGTGTAACTTAGCAATCCGCATGTTGATTGCTCCACGGCATGCTGATCCAGCATCATCTGTCAATGTTAGCGAAGGCTAAAACAGGTCTTAGAGAATGTCTACCCTGATGCTTATAGTAGCTCAAAACGCCATCTTCGAGGACAAACCATCTCAACTTGTATCCACTGGTGTAGTTCGTCCATTTCTTCAGATACCCTCTCATCTCACGAGCCTCTTTTCCCGCTGTCGTATGGTCACCAGGGACCTGGGCCGTACCTCGTGATCCGCTACTTCCAAGGATTGCCTTTTCCTGCACGCCCCTCTGTGCAACTACAGCTGCAGGAGACTTTTTCAGGACACCACGCATGCGGTCGTCCTTCGTGACGTCTTGAGGCAACTTCCCTTTGCGATCTCTTCGGAAGGGATCCGCTCCGTGCATCAGAAGCAGTTGAGCTAACTGGGAGTCTTTCTTCCGCGCCGCTTCGTGAAGTAAAGTTCCTCCTGCGTTGACTGTTGAAGACTCGGTCGCAAGCTCCAGCATATTAACGTCCAGCGTGCCTTCCACCCGAGGTTCAACGAGAATCTCCTCCAAACGCTTATAATCGTTTTGCGCGACGAAAGTGTGAATGTCTCGGACCTTAGTCTCTAAGAAAATTGATCTTGCCAGCTGAAGCTGCTGGAAGATCTCCGGCGTTCGAGCAACATCGATTGGAGCGCGACCTTGATGATTCGCAACGGAATCGTTGATGCTGGGTTGTTCGAGGAGAAACTTGACAATCTGTGATCTGCCTAGCTGAGCTGCAAGATGGAGTGCAGTGTTGCCTTCTCGATCTTGAGTGTTGACATCAAGATTTTCGACAGTAGAAACCACGTATTCTACAACTGGTGGTTCGGCACACTGCACAGCTAAATGAAGAATTGTAGTTCCTGAAACGTTTCCGGCCGAAGCCGATGGTGATTGTAAATCCTTGATGGCTTTAGCAATAGCGGTAGTGTCTCCACTCCGTAGCACCTCGAAAAGTCGAAACGTCTTGACAGATTCTTCTATCGACATCTTGGTGTTTGTGAGGTTGCTGTTGCTTAGAAGTCCGCTAGGACTAACCTTTTCCGCGGTCTCCAACGAGACATCCGAAGCATCAGGATCAGGATTCCTGGAGTCGGGTCCTCTGTTAGAAGGCAGCTTTTTCAGGCCACTGGGACTCTGATTGGGAGAGTTGGGAGAAGGCGGGGCGAGACCGTCCGTTGAGGTTATGGCAGCAGGCGAGTCGTCTCGATCTTTGGAGCGATCTCTACGAAGAAGCGACAGAGCTGCGGAGCTGCGGGAGCGTTTGTGGCTAGCATTTTCGGCCATATCAGCAACTATTCATTAAATAAGGTGACGAGGTGAAATACAAAGTTGGAAGTTCCGCGAAAGCAACAAGTGTTCAGGAATGAAGAGGCGACACCCTAGACCCGTTCGCTAATGGTTCGAGCGATATGCACGATGACACCACACTCACTCACCTCTCCGCCATTGATGCCAATGAACTTGTGCCGCCTGCACGGAAACGTCTAGATTTTTAGTTGTAGCTAATGAGACGAACCAAAAGCGCACAAGCTTCGATGAGAGCGGATAGATAACTAGCAAAGCAAGGACTGTGCGGGATTGCGAGCTTCCCCACCAAAGCAGGAGGCGGCAAGGATCCGACAGAAGCTCCTCCGAGGCTGGCCCTTTAGCATTGCAAGGTAAGGCCAGGGAGAAGGGTTAAACATATCACTTAGCCGCCATAGTTGAAAATAACAAAAGTACCTACCTATACACAGACACGTGCACGAAAATTCTACGGACCAACTACGGACAGTTTTTTGTGGCATATCTCGTGGGGTTTTTAGGATCCACTGACAAGCAATACTACACTTCCTAGCTGTCTGCGCAGATCTTCTTTTTCAACATCATGGGAATCTTCGACCTCTCCCCACATTCCCGTTTGCCATCGGACCTCGAGACTCGAGGCGTCGGCGGCTTCCCGAATCCCAAATCGAGAATCCTGGTCTTCTTGAAGATGTCGGAACTCCTGACTCCACTCAACCACAAGGCGAGTTGCAACAAGCATGCTTTTACATGCCAGTACGCCTCGTTCTAAAGCTGCAAGCTCGGTGGATGGGAGTCCAGAAATCCAGCCCTGAATAACATCCCTAGTCATTTCTGGTTGCGGCGTAGGCATAATGCTATCTGATTCAAATACAGGTCGAATCTCCACACCCGGCCATACGTTTGTGGTCAAGTAGCCAATGATCGGCTGTGCTGCCCGAATTTGAAGTGTCCGGAGCGATTCTATCGGCGCTGTCTGTTGATCCAACTTCATATCATCTTGCGCGACTTTCTCTGGCGCCCAACATAGCAGGGTATCAGTGTCAAAATAGCGCATGGCAGTTTGGACTATGTTGTTGCGGATACTGCGGCTTCCTTGCGTCTCTTCTTCATGAATGTCGGATGCTCGTGACGCTATAGATGTCATAGGAATGTTATGGCTCTTGAGACCTTGCTGGGCAGATTCGAGAAGATCCCACTCCAAGGCGATAGCTTGGGCTAACTGGGGCTTTGACGATGGTATTTTGAGGACGGTTTTGTCCGGCTTTCGCAGGGGGCGAGAGTCCAGCATAATGTTGTAGCAACCTAGAAGAAATTCAACACCCAGTTCTTGCAAGTCATGGATGCATACCGACCATCTGCTTCTTTGACCAAAACGTCTTTCCAAAACCGCCTTTTTAGCGAGCTCGACGGCTTGGACAATTCACTGGCTCTCAAATCCCTACCCCTTTGCAGCAATTCAGCCTGCTTTCTTCTTCTTTGAATCCTTTCCTGATATTGAGCGGCCGAGGCGCTTGGTGGCTCAGGAGGGGGCCCTGTCGCGGTCACTGGCAGCACATCGGCAGACCTGAAGGTAGTTGTGTGAAGTTCTCGACTGTAGATCCATGATCGCCGACAGCAAGAGCGCGCCGACGTTTCTGCGAGCGGTGCACAGAGTCTGTGGGCAAATGAAAGTCTACAATCCATCTTCTGGCAATCGATATAGTGATGAGACGTGAGATAGCATCAATGGGAAAAGTCGTTTACAAGCATCGTTAGTCTATAGAAAGTGATCGGGAAACCGCCCGCTAGGATTTAATTCCACTAGCAGGCCTTATCTCCGCGCACTGCTCGAACGCCCAGTACGTACAACAAATAAAGTGTAATTTTCAAGTGCCACTTCACCTTTCGATGGAAGAGCGGCATTACTACTACAATGACGTCTCTAGCATCTAGCTCTGCTCTAGTGGCAACATTAGAAATTCAGCTCCCACGATCTGCTGCGTTCCCTGAAGAGACATCCCATTACATCTACGTCAAACGACACGAACCAAACATTCCGGACCCTGATTCAGACCGCTCACTATTTCTTGGAAATATCCCCATCACTTCCACAGAAGACCATCTAAAGCATCTCTTCCATACGCAATTGACCCACGGCCGCGTGGACCGCGTTGACTTTCCCGCCTTCCCACGACCATCGCGCTTCTCAGAGTCTAGCACATCTAGCTCCACCCGCCGGAAGCGGAAGCGTCTTACCGTAGACGATGTCGAAGCTGAGCTGCAATCGAACTCCCTCCCTGGAACATGGGAATACAGTCTTCATCCTATGGGTGCTCATGCTATAATCGTCTTCGTTGACCGGCCCAGCATGGATGCCGCGTTCTCGGCTGTCCACGAGGCTGCAAAATTTGGGACAAAACTTTCTTGGGAAAGAGACACACAAGAGGAAAGACCTGCTGTTGGTCTTGATCGATATCTAGACCATTTTAGGCGACGTTATCCTTCAAGATCTGAGTTACTTCGATCGGTCAATGCTTTCATGAAGAAATACACCCAACTTGAGGAGCTCCGATCACGAGAAGAGGCACGGAAGCGACAGCAGCCGGACGAGGATGGCTTCATCACCATTACGAGGGGTTCTAGAGGTGGTATTGTGCGAAGAGAAGAGGCTACTGAATTGGCGGAAAAACAGAAGCAAAGGCAAAGGCAAAATACTGCACGCTTCGAAAACTTTTATAGATTTCAAAACCGGGAGAGGCGGAAAGAACAGCAAGCTGAGCTCATCCGACAGTTTGAAGTAGACAAGCGAAAAGTCGAAGATATGAGAAAGCGACGCGGCAAGTTGGTAGTTGATACAGATCGCTAAATGACAGCAGCTTATTGACGCCTTCACAGCCCGATTGATAGCGTTCAATGATCTCTATCTTTAAAAGTCAAATATCTACATCTCAGTACCGATCAGACACTCGGCAATCATGAACACCGCTGCATATTTCATTTCAAGTCTGATTCTGCAAATTTTAGTGGGTCTTTCCAATCCTGTCTTTTCCTGAGGCTCTAGCTATCTGATGAAGCCGCTGGGGCCATAGTAGCTGTGTCGAGTCATCTGCAATGTCTTTGAATCCAGCTTAAATCCAATCTTCTCAATCATATCTGAATGCTTTTTCAACCGAGTTTTCATTTACCCAACTAAGAAAATGCGGCATGTTGGGACTAACTACTCTACCTAGGATTGAAACCACCGGGCTCCACGGACGATTTTGTGATTCGCAAGACCTTCCCATCAGTGGTTGGATCGCACGTGTGCAACAGACCCCAATCCGACCTAATTGGGCTTGGTCATACGTCGGAAACAACAATCAAAACACGTTGGGGGCTAAGTCCCTGTCCTAACAGAAGTACTTTACCAGCAAAACTCATTGCAACTGACCTTACCGACTCCCTGCAGCTTCTTTCTCGTTGATTTAGGACGAGATGCCTGCCGGTGCTTCATAAATGTTATGCTCGGGGACCTCATCCAAAAGGCCCCTAGACTCGTAGCTGCACAACGCGCGTCGTTGGTTCACACCACCTCAATCGATGAGGAACCACGTTTACCTTGCAAATCAGTCAATCCAACCATCTTTCAATCATGTGGTGAAATCGGTCTCCTAATGAAGTCCATCGGCTTTGTTGGCTCGAAGACATAAATTGGCTGGAAGCTCCGCTTCTGTGTGATATTTCCCAAGACTTCAGCAACTTTTTTCATTTTCAACCTGTGAATACACTAAATACTACGTTCAATAATTATCAAAACCTCAAGATGCGCTTCTTTACCACTTTCGCAGTCTCTGTCACCGCCATTGTCTCTGTCAAAGCAGTAGCGTCAGTTTCCCTCCTTCAGACCTCACCTTATGAACTATGCTGACCTCTGCCAGTCTACCTGAAATCACACCTGCGATCGAGGAACGACACTGGGGTTTCGGTCCGGGCGATCCAGGACAATCTGCCTCCTGGGGCCCTCCTACGTGCAGTCCAACGGCACTCCCCAGTGGACGTGAGGGTCACATTCGAAGTGCCTTTCATCACTCTGCTAGCCTCACTCTCACTCCCTGTTCCAGCGGGCAATTTCCTTGGCCGACACATTCTGGCGAACCTCATCGGTCATAAGCAATTGCATCTCCATGACATCCCCATGCGTTCCCAGGCTTCGTGATCACAATGCGTGGATATTAAAGAGGTTATTGATTGGGTTGCGAATGTGGTTGAGGGTTTCAATACAGTAGTTTGACGCTACATGGAGCTCGGATTTGCCGTAATAATCGTCAGGACTACCTCGAGAGGGTCATTCTCTCTATCGATCTTTACATCAGCTAGATTTCGTAATGTACATTCCTTTCGCGTCAGTGGCTTTGAGAGAGTTTTTTAATTCTCAACATCAATTGGACATTGAGAAGGTGACTTACTAAGAGAAAAGCCCATTTTCTGCCCAATCCAAACTCCGTTAACAGTATTTGGATCTTCAACGTTCGCCTCGGTCAAAAGCGAAGGCAGGTTTCCTTTCCTAGCCTAGCGTAAATGTTCGACCTTGCAAAGAGCTCTCCTAGACGCATAGTCGTAGACCTGTTCATCTTATCGTCATCAGATAGGACTCCTAGCTTTCAGCATGGACATTTACTGATCTCATCCATTAAGACACATTTATGCAGGCCGCTGCATATGCAATATTCTAAGCATATCTGAAAATGGGTGAGCATTAAGGGGCTAAAACCATCGACGTTCCACAATTGCCTTCAACAAAGTACTTAGCACTCATAACCTAAACTCATATTTCAAAGTATATGTTACCCTCTCAGTCGACCTCAGAAGCTAGCAAATAACTCTCTTTACCGTCGACCGCTATCTGATCGCTTTGCACTTTAAAAGGCTTTGATCTTCAAAATAAATTCGCCGGCTCTTTGCTATAATTGAAATCGTATTCGAGGTCACAGCTAATTCGAAAATGGAGCCGATTGTCTCCCGCTTCAATTCTTTGCCACGAAAGGAGCGTTCACCATCTGGTATGGTGGCAAATCATTGGCATTTCTCCATCCGGCATGTTCCTCTTCAGCCTCCTGGAGAGCTACTCTTCCTAGTCAACCCAGCATCCCACTTCGTTCACACCGAGGGACCATTGCCGCCGGTAAGTCCAGGTCAAAGTAACGAAGCTCGCGCCGTTGCAAAAGCCTTCCTTCTCGTGAAAGCATTTGCCTCAGGTCTGGGTGGCTCGGCTCCTGGAGGCAGCACGGAGGAAGTACTATCTATCGGCCGGCCTTGGAGCTGGAGTACAAGAACTGAACCCGAGGCGAAAGAAATGGAAACCGCGCTGGCCACTTTGGGCGTTACCGGAGAGCTTTTGCATGTCGAAACAGCAACGCAAGAGATCAATAAGGAGGTAGATGAGGATTGGGCGGGATTCTTTCAGCAAGTGTCGAATTTTGTGTCAAGCCAAAGCGCACCAGATCATTGAGAAGATCGCAAGACAATGTGACTTCAGCCTCGAAGCATACAGCAGGCCGCATTCTCCGTTGGTTGTTCCTCCTAATGGAACATAACAGGGGACAACGAGAAGAGACTCTTCTCTCGAGTAGCGCAGAAGCATCATCATAATTGGACACGACCACATATTTTCCAACGAAACTCCGTGCCATTCCACCTAAACTCGAAATATACTTCATTAACAAAACATAGACCACCTACACAGCTTAGTAGCAGCTGCCTTCTGTTGCTGTTTAGTAGTTCGTTGATGCTATATTGCATTAGCGATCAGAAATCACGCAGGACTCTCGTTACCTCTACCTGTCGCTTTTTCTTCAGGCAATTCAGACACTCTTAACATGCCCGAGATTACAGCTTCTTTACCCCACGACGTCTATTTAAGTCAAAAGTCTGCTCAAGACAGCCGACATAAGTACTTGTCGCCTATCTAACATTTTATCTGATCTTATGACTTTGTCACTATGAACGTGAACGCAACTCAAAATCTGATTGACTACGTCGTTCAGCGGGTGTGGATCGTATCATTGGAGCATGTACGTCGTCAGATAGTGTACACGCGCCACTTCTCGATAGAATTTAGCGACCAGACAGCTCAATCTATACTACGGGCACCAATCCTGTCAAGTATCACTTAAGTTGACTGTTCGGTTTCGCAACGGCCATAAAGAAATCTACAAAGCTTCGCGGCGATATTGAATTGCACAAACGGAAGGTGACACTGAATATACCCAATTTTAGACCCGCTCAGTCAGTGAGAGGCCGTAGACATAGCAAAGGTTCTTAAAGCTTAAAAGTGTCAATTGGATTGTTTAAAAGGCACAGAGATGCGTAATCGAGGCTTAAATCTGATAGACACTGGAGAAAATTCTGGGACGGAAATACTAAGCGAGTGCTAGATAGTAGTTTTCTACCGGTGAACATATGCGTGGAATAGTTCGGAACCAATTCTGACGAGGGAGCTTCATAGGCTCATCTTGTTTGTACATGAAAGTAAAGATTTATTTACTCTGGAGTATTGTCATTTTCCTGTTTTCGGTAAAGTAGCTTTCCAGTAAACATTCGTGATTAACCAAGGGTCCGACCGCCGGGGAAAATACGCATTTTTAAAGACACGCTTCCTTGATGGATTGGTGCGCCGCGGATCTGCTTCATATTGTTTTTTCTTTCTGCTGTCGTTAATGCTGAAAGTTTACATGCGCGTCGGATGCGACAGCGAACCAGACAATGGCAACACTACCTACTGAATTCGCAGCCCATTCTCTGCCTTCACCTGCGCTTTCTCACGCAACGTCAACTGCTGATAGCTCAGAGCTGCCAACCGCGCGATCACATCCCTTGCGACCAGGCTCACAAAAAGAAGTTTCTTTCATCACCTACGTCGACGCCAAAATTTTGAACATCAATCGACGATACGCAAAGAAGTTCAGCGGCGAAACTGACCAAGGTAGTGGCTCTGGATACGAGAGCTTTGCCGAAGTTGCGTCGGACTTGGAAGCTGTCTTTGATGTCGTCTGGGTCAGCGGTACTCGTATGCTAAATTCTTATACGTGTTCTCATCGTTGCGCGTGATTTATCTATGATGTCGTAATTATTTGTTCTATCCCAATGCCCGGTACCCGCAATATTGCATCATTTTGTTTATTACTCGTTTGAGGTTTCTATTAAATAATGCGTAAATCTACACTTCCCCTAGAATCTGACATTGCGTAAAGCAACACTGCAGATACCGTATCTTCTCTCAATCGCCACACTCCTCTGTTCATACGCCGAGCCCTTTCGCTTCGACCCGGAGCCTACATTTCGCTTGCTGAGGAAGCTGGACACAGCCTTTACGACTCTGCTGCAGAGTCCTCCTCTCAATCCCTCAAACGTGGATATGAGACAGAGGCCCGTAAGTCTTACGAATCAGGTGCGGATCCGCTCAGTGGCAGAGCTTACGCGCTTGAGCATGGTTGAAAAATTAGAGAATGAGAAGCGTCTTGACCACCAGACCGATAAGAGCGAAATTGAAGAAGAAGAAGAGACAGCGGATGAGGCAGAAAGTGAGGTCGACAACTCCGATGGTCACCCGAACCATCTACTACAATCAATTTCAGAACTGTACATCCAGACCCTGGAGATTCTGGGGAGCTCTTTGACCCCGGATAGCCGAAATCCAGCACATTGAATGTACTCTGTTATGGCTTTTCACGGCGCTGCTTCCAGAGCACTACATTGAGCCATGCATCGACAAATCCGATTTCGAAAATTGAAGTTACCTTCTCTTTGGGCCGCTCCAATCCCTATTCTTCAAGGACACACAGACAAATTGTTTCCAGTAATCATCGGCAATCAAACGTCAGATCCAAAGGTCGACATTTGAAGTCTCTGGAGTTTAATCAGTCAATTATTCCGCTACACCGCTTCAGAGTGTGCTGGCCCGCACAACTTTGAATGGTCTCTCACCTTGGCTCCACCCTCAATCTGCTGCCGGCCCACCTTGGCGACCGCGGTCAGGGTCAACGCAACATAATTTGCTGAACATTGGAAGTACTAATATTGCTTCAACTCACCGCTCGCTGACGCAACAGTTCTGTTTCAACAATACGACATCGCAAACTCACCTTCCCCATGTATGCGCCGACCGGGCACCAATGCCTGCTCTCAGCCAATAGGAGCTCGCCACGCCAGGACATGCCCTGAATTGAGCTTCACTTTGTGGAAGATCTAGAAGAGGAGCTCAATTGATTAGGGCTGATCGAATGCATTCAAATTGAAAGATTTTTTCGTCGCACAACACAATGGCCGGACGGAAATCGAGCCTTTTGGAGCAGCCCTCGGATCGACCTCAGAGACTGAGAATTGAAGGTTGAATTAATCTGGATCATTCGTTTTCAAACATTTCATATCGACTATGGTCTCGTTCAAGCTTGAGATATTGCGCCAAACAATGCGTTCACTCATCCTCTTCATCCTCTACCTACCACTCACTTTCACCTTCCCAACGTTATCGCGCCTGACCACCACGACGCTCCCAACCGTTACAATCTCAGACTCCAATCTCGCGACACCCATACCAGCACTTGACATCGCTCCGCAGACGGTCCTAGCAACCCCGACGACCTCGCTTCCCCCGATGCCAAAACCCACCGCCATCACACCATACCCTCGCCTCGACCTCCGACAGACGGAGAAATGCTTCAACGATCAGGGCTTCAGCGTTGACTGCGCGACCTGGACAGGATATCGATATACGTGGGGTCCGGCTGGGAATCCGTACGAGGGAGGCCCTGGTGATGATGGAAGTGGTGATGGGAGTGGTAGTGGAGGGGGATATACGTCTGGAGGAACGGTTGTGGTGTATGGAGATGCGATGGGAAGGGGAGCCTGGAGAGCAGTGGTTGGGGTGATGGTGGGGGCTGTTGTTGCGGCAATGGTGCTGTAGAGCTGGGGATGCGAGATGGGAGAGCTATGGTTGATTTGATCTCAATTGACCTGAGGGACGGTAGTGGTACCGTCGTCAAAAATTCTGATCGTGGTTCAGAGCCAACAAGCCACCGATCCATAAATGTAAAAGAAGTCCAAGGTTGGAAAGCCGATGACAACCTCGGCCAAGGCTCTTTCCTCCCTCACCGCTCCAACAGGATCCATTTCAGAGGCTATAGCCAAGTTAAGGCTCGTGCACAGCGGAAGAGGCGGCAGAAGCGCGAAAGCTAGCGTGGATGCGACGGCCCTCGTAGAGCTGCCAGCCTTTCTTCTCTTTTCATTTTTCCTTTCTCTTCTCGTCTGCTTATCGAGTTTTCCGCATTTTGTGTGGTATTTCGCCCTGGTCGAAAAAGCGAGCGAAGTGCGGACGGGTTGGCTGCTGAGTCAATTAAGCCGGTGCCGAGGCTCTCAGTGCGGGACAGTGACGGAGCTGTTCCTGCAGAGTACCTTACCTAGCTCTCCGTCGGGCAGCCGGACAGATCAGCTCAAACGAACCAGAGTTCACAGCTCTTTTTCGCAGGCTCGAAAAAAGTTCGCGGCCCATTGTCGTGCTGGAAACTTGGTTCAAAGCTGAACATCATGCGTCACGGTCTCATTTCCCCTGTCAATCTGCTGTGCATTTCCGTCTTGACTTCCAGCGACCTCACAATGGCATTCACTTTCCCTGCCAATCCTACGGCAACCGCACCCTCTACAGGCGTACCATTGATCACCCCTTCTCCATCTCTGAATGATGCGGCTCTTTTGAAGAACGCATCTGAGCCTGCAATGCGCAACCACGCTACTAAGTGCGATGTCTACGACGGCTGTCTCCCGCCGAGGAGTGATGGCGCCAACTTGGACTTTGGCATAGCGCGCTACGTGTTGCCTGCACTAGCAGCTGTGTTTGGCATGAACTGGTCGTGATTGACTGCGATGACCCAAGCTCGACAGACTTCGTCTAGACCGATACCACCTAGCAGTGACAAAAAATCCCTTGATCTGAAATTGTTGCTATGATTGATAGCCTGAGATGTGACTTTGGAACCGTGACGTGGTCAGGCCCGTGACCCAAGAATGGAGTCGAACGTCTGGTCGATTGACCATTGTATCGCGATCCCCAACCGCAGATCAAGCTCCTGTACGGTTCTGAAGAAACCTACTTCTGCCGCTGGAAATCCCAGAAATCTCCAAATCATCGCCTTGGAGTGCAAGTTGAGCAAGTGCTTCTTCCGACTTTCTGGCAGCATGACGTACCTGTCGTTATTTGCATCTCCAGAAATTTCCCATGGATATCGCGACGATACCGGCCCTGCGTTCTCCCGATTAGCAGCGCTTCGAAAGGCCGTTGACGAGCCGACACCAGGAGACACATTGCAAAATAATGATCGAACGAGACAGGAAAGCGAAAGAAGCAGCGCAGAATCCATTGCTACAACACAACGTTTTTGAAGCTTAGCATACCGGTACTGCTCTCATTGAGCGTCATGACGACTACGGCCTCTGAATGATTGCGGGATGCGGAAAGGCAACAAAGGAGTCTCCCTGGCTACATTAGAAATGATCAGGATTCTTGAGTCCTTCCTACAAAGCAGATAATCGAAAGAAGTGGTCAATAATGGCTACCTCAGGACACCAATCATTGCAAGAGATACAAGGAGAAAGGCCATTTAAAGGCGGAATTGGGCGAGTGCACTCCCCCAATTGGCGACAGGGTTCGGGACTCTAAGTGGTCAGCTTCAATGCAAGGACCAATCTCTCTGATATCGGCAACAGCCCCGCTGGTCGGATTGTTGAACCCCATATGCCGCCGGAGGCTTCTGATCCCGCGCCAAATCGCGCGCGCCTTATTCCAATGGATGCCATCAAGACCAGCGCATCCGAAAAGGTGGATGCGATCTATGTTGGGAAAGAGATGTCTGATCCCCAAACAGAAACGGACCTGCCCCATGCAAGCGGAGAGTCAGGCGGCCATATCCGGAGGCAGCGAATTCAATGGGACCATTAGGGACGCCGACCGGTCTGAAAATGTCTGATAGGGTGTCGAGGTCCAGAAATGCGCTGGAGCGAACATAAACGGGTACTGTCTTTGTTACAAGCACCACGACGTCGAATTTGAACACGGCTTCCCAAAGCTGGATAGGTTGAAATAGAAAAGTATTGGGAATTCGAGGGGTTGATGTATTGGAGTTTGAAGGATGAAAGTAGAGGGGAAGAAGAGGAACATGTGTTATGCGAGCTCTAAGCACATCATTCGATGCTGTAGTTATAGGGATCTTATACGAGAGGATATAATCAAAGACACAGCAGGACACACTTCATACAGCCGCTCTTAGCGTGTATTAGGGGATCAAGGATCGTGCGTATTTACCATTTCATTGAAATGATATCCAAACATAGAACTCCAATCCCGCATGAGAAGTCATGAAATGACGCGAAGGGAGTCAAAGGCTGTGACTTCCACCCAACTATGACGAATTCAGTATGAAAGACTTTGAAAAGCGGTGCTTTGCAATGTCGACAAGACTGATATGATCTCTGAGAAGCTGAGACTGTTAGCATCTCCTTCATTGTATAATGCATTTGACGCATAGATACCGGGTAAGGCACATGTAAAGATCGTGGCGAAATCATCTTAACCAAGAGCGCATAACGACAGGAATAGCACAAACTCACGGTGTCCACGAGCGCGATGTCCGACTATATGCCGAACGATATGGCGTAAGCGACCGTTTGTGGAGTTTCCGAATTTCGAGCACGATACCGCGTCGCATCCGCCAATCGAGGTGAACATCATGAACCCCGGCCAAAACGGCTTCGTCGAACAGTTCCACACCTAAAGCCAGCATTTTGGAAGCGAGCAGACTCCCTGCAGTAGCCGTGCATGTGCATTGCTGCAGATTCCCGAGCGATGGGATGATTGCGAACCACAGTTGGGAATCGGTGGACAAGGATGCTAGCGGTCTGATACGACGACGAGACGAGCTGCAAGGTCCTCATCGAAGTTAGCGACGACGTGGTTGGTCAAATGTTACGCAGCGCTTCTTTTAAAGATTGTAGATCTCGATTCCTGATTGCGTCTGGAATCGCCGGGGAACAAGGATAGCATTGATTACCGTGTTCTTGGAACAGCTCCACTAGCCACAAAGAGGCAAAATAAGCTAATCCCGGTTGCACATCCCTTGGTGTCCTGTCTGGTGTGTTGTTGAAGAGGACGTAGAGCACAAAATCTCATGCTTCCAAAGCCTGAGAGGCAATGGAAGAGATTGTCATGATGGCGTAGCGACTCGTGATCCGGAGATCTAGTCGATGCGCTCAGGCGGTTTTCTTGAGAACTGCGCGTGGCTAGAAATGGAAATCAAGTTTGGGCAAATGCGCCTATGTCAGCCGGCCTAAGCTCAGAGAGACTGCGGTACGCGGGAGGTGGGCACAGGGCAGCCGGCAGTATAGTTCTTGCTCTGATTAGTCGGGGCCGCCTACAGCATATCCCTGTGCATCTATCATGCGAGCAACACGCCCTGATCCTTAACAGCAAGCCGCGGGTTGCAATCGGTGTTTCTTGATAGAGACAGCATCCGTGCGAGTTGGAAAGCGTGAGATGCGAAGACGAGCAGTTCGAAGCGGAATTATTAGTCCTGTTCGAAAGCAAACCATGGCGTGCTATTGTTGAAGTGCAGAGCACTTGAGGATATAGATTCGTGAAGTGTGGGAAATAGTCTGCTGCAGTGTGATGGTGACCTTGTCCAGCTGAAATGCGCGCGATCGGCCGGCTTCCGCCTTTGCGGCAGCCGATTGCACGTACCAGCAGTCAAGTTTCTCTGGTTCAGAGCTTGTAAGAGATAAACTCGCAGCATAAAATCGGATACTTGATGAGTTTAGACAGAAGTGACTCCAGGTTAGCAAAAGTCCACCGCCCACGAGGTGAGAGGATGAAAAAAGATGGATCTATGGTCGCGGGATCGCCGCGTGCGAATAGATGGGTCGAATTGGCGTGGATGAGTCGCGGTCGCGGTTCTTTCATCGACAAGAAGCGTGGTGGCGAAGATGGTTGGTTGTTGTTAAGATTAGCCTTTGTCATCGGCAAAGATGGACAATTTTTTCTTTTTGCGTTTCCGGGCCCGGTGCTCACGAATCGTGCTGGGGCCGGGGGAGCTGCTATCGCCAGGGTTCGCAGTGAGGATTTTTTAGCTTCCAGAAGCCAAGCGGGGCGCCTTCCACCGCGTCGTCGGGAGGGTCTCGGAGGCTGAGGCAGGCTTGGAAGGGTCGTGGAAAGCCGGGCAGAGGGTCGTCGACGAGCAGGCCGTGAGGCCCTCCCACTGGCTTCCGGCTTCGCACCAGCAGGCCTGGGGAGGACTCCACTCGGCTCTAGGTACAGAACCTCAGGCACTACTGGCCCTCTGCGCGAAAGGCTCGCCCCATCGACGCGCCCCGACTGGGCCCAGACTGCCTCCCCCAAAGCGACCTTTCTCCGTGCCTGTGAACCCTGGAAGCTTTCATGCCCACCCTCTTCCTTCTGCTTCTCGCCTAACCCAGTCTTGGCAAGATCACCCCTCCATCCGCCGACTATACCGTGGCCTGCTCTTCCTTCTTCTCCTTCTCTTACCCGCACACATCTCTCAAAAATCCCCCCCCATCCGTTTTCTCATCCGTTGTTCTTCCTCCTTCTTCTGCGACCCTTCGTTCCTTGTGGAGTATCTTAGCGCGCCGTGTATCTTTTCGCGTCGCTGGAGTTCTTGAAATTGCTGTCTCGCATCTTTTGGGCATCGCGCATTTGATCTGGTAAGTCTCATTTTCAGCCGCACTCGCATCTCCATTCCCCCCGGTCAATCTTGCCTCCCACCAAGCCGATCTTCCGACGTCACCAGAAGATCTGGTCGCCAATCTCGCGACACCACTTTCTCAACGCCAATTCACGGGTGAAAAATCCCCCTTTCGTTATAACAAGTCTCGAAATCAACATCGGCTTCATCCTCCAGCGTTAGCCGGCGCTGGCCGAGGCATCAGAGCACTTCTGCGGTGTTGAGGTCACTTGAACCCTACTCGCCTCACTTTTCCACCCCAGCTTCACACTCACCAACACACACAATCTTTCCCACAATAACGGCGCTGACTTAGGTAAACAGCTTCTCAGCTTCAAGCGTTTCCATTGCCACAAAAGTCCGGACCTGCGTCAACTTGGATCTTCCCTTCGATTCTCCAACGCATGCCTATCTTGCGATTATCCTCGATTAAGCTGTCATAGACGGAAAGGTTCAAGTCGGTCTTTGGTCATTGGAATTGCAGCGATTAAGATCGTGAAGAAGGCACATCTCACTTGGTTGCGTGATAATTACGTCTATCGCAAGCAAACCTAGGCTCTTCTTTTGCACCGCCTTTCGGGCTCATCAAAGTGAGTAGAGATATACACCGATCATTCTTCCCGCGACTATGATCCTATTACTACTGCGCCGCCTGTTGATTCAAATCCGCACTCAACACAACACTGACTGGTTTGGTCGTCTCTTAGATAATTTGTCTTCTGAACGGCCTTATCCCTTTGATCTTTCCAATTCCCAATCTCATTTCCTTTTTCCACCGATCAGTCTATCATAGATTTCGCCATGTCATTTGAAAACTACAACCAATTTCCGAACCCTGGCGCTCAGGACGCCGGCTCCGGACCTGTTCCACCAACTCCTCAGGATGGTACGATACCTGGCCAGCCAGCAGATCCCTCCCAGGCAACATTTCAAGGTGTCCAACCAGGCGAGAATAATGCCATGGGGGCCGGCCAGGAAGGAGAAAAGAAGACTCTCTGGTATGGCCCATATCCGTTCCAGAAATCCCGTTATTGACACATGCGTAGGATGGGCGAGTTGGAACCGTGGATCGACGAGAACTTCATTAGAAATCTTTGGTTTCAAATGGGCGAGCAAGTCAACGTGAAGATGATCCGCGATAAATTTTCTGGGTAAGACGACAACCGCTACTCTACAGAGCTCTTGCTCATTCTTACTGTAGTAGTAATGCTGGCTATTGCTTCATCGACTTTGCGAGTCCCGCAGCTGCGGCCAAGGCACTCTCATACAGTGGGCAGCAGATGCCTGGCTCCAATCGGCCTTTCAAACTCAACTGGGCATCTGGTGGCGGGCTGGCAAATCCAGGGTAAGATCTACTCGCCAACCTCTATCTATTTATCATCTGCTGATGACTAGTTTAGCCGTGATGACCGTGGTCCCGAATATTCAATCTTTGTTGGTGATTTAGGACCCGAGGTCACCGAATTTGTGCTTGTGTCGCTGTTTCAGAGCCGGTTCCATTCCTGCAAGTCCGCCAAAATTATGACGGACCCTCTTTCTGGTATGTCTCGAGGCTACGGCTTTGTGCGTTTCTCGGATGAGGGTGATCAGCAAAAAGCCCTATCGGAGATGCAGGGCGTCTATTGTGGAAACCGTCCTATGAGAATCTCTACAGCCACTCCTAAGAATAAGGGGGGGCAGGGCGGCATGGGTCCTGGAAATATGGGTATGCCTGGAGGAGGTGGTGGTGGTAATATGGGCGGCGGATACCCTCCAGCTATGGGCTACCCGCCAATGGGCTACCCTAACCAGGGACAGCCAATGAATCAATTCACAGATCCTAATAATACCACAGTTTTTGTCGGCGGATTGTCAGGCTACGTTACAGAGGACGAACTTCGATCATTCTTTCAAGGTTTCGGCGAAATCACCTATGTCAAGATCCCCCCGGGCAAGGGCTGTGGGTTTGTCCAGTTTGTACAGCGACATGCAGCCGAGATGGCCATCAACCAAATGCAGGGATATCCAATTGGAAATTCGCGGGTTCGTCTTAGCTGGGGCCGTAGTCAGAATAATTCCGGCCCTGCAGGCACGCCTTACCGACCAGCTCCGCCACCGCCCATCTATCCATCGATGGGTATGCCTCCGCAGCACCAGTATGGCAATTTTGCGCCGATGAAGGCAAGTCTTCCCTAATGGTCTCACGCGTCGTTACTGACTGGGCTGCAGTAATCTGTCTTCTACCCCGAGAAGCTACACCAAGTTGCTCTCATCCTTGATGTTCCGCCAACGGAAACTTTCATTTATGAGCATGGAGCGCACAGCGTTAGGGTCGGCAATCTGCAGAAAAGTTTGGAACGATCGTTAATTCGCCACGAAGGAGGTATGCTGCGGATAGTCTAGTGGTCTCTTTTTTCGATGACGGCCTTTCTTCTTTCCTGTACAAAAGCGTAAGGCTTTTAAGTAGCCTGGTTTGTGATGCTTTCTATGATCGGGTGACGAAAAGATTCCAGACCTTTAGCACTCTCGCGAGCATTTCACAGTGGATCTTGGCCTCTTTCAGGTTTCTTTACGCATGTCTTCTCCAACTTTTCTCCAATCTTATCCATCCGGTTTGTTAGGACTTAAGGCTACGGCTTTTCTGTTGCGCTCGCGCGGGAGACCAGCAAGCTCAGGAGCAATTGATCATACTATTTGCTCTCACTGGTGATAACCGTAGAAATTCTGGTTGGAATTGTACCGTAGGCTACCCGTATACCTCATTCTTGTCTTAGGCATGATGTAGGTCGCATCGACTTGCCAGCTCTCGTCGTAGCTTCCGTGCTCTTCCTGGTGGGATGCGCTCGCCGGCAAGAACCACTCTGGCTCTAGACCTTCCCTACAGGAAGCGCTGGATTCACCTCCAACAAAGCGATGTTGAGCTTAGGTACAAACAGATCTTTAAGTTCCGACGCCTTGTCCCGTGTTTATATCTCGCGTGTGCTGCATTAGAGCTTCGCTGAGATTCCTTTTCCCATTCAGACGAGACCAGTGACCTTTTCTTCACTCCATTGGCGCATTGGAAGGCTCGTTACTTTCAGATATGGGCAAGTACAGCCACCTATTGCCGTCGACTTCGAGGCCCCTCGAATGCGAATTGAAAGTGAGGCTTCCATATACCAAAGCGGTGAGTTGTTGGCGGAAACTGAACGATCCCAGGGTACCGATCTTCTACAGAACGCCCGCTTCAACAAGGGCACGTGTTTTACAGCTGAAGAAAGAGAGAGATTTGCGCTACATGGATTACTACCGCCAAATGTCCAATCCCTGGAGGAGCAGGTTCAGAGAGCCTACGATCAGTACCGCAGCCGAGATAATGCGCTGGCCAAAAACACTTTCATGACCTCGATGTATGAGCAAAATGAAGTGCTCTATTTCAAGGTAGGGTTTTATTTCACGGTAGAACTACTTTGGTCAAGGTCTCGCTGACTAACATAGCTTGTACTGGATCACATCAAGGAGATGATGCCCATAATTTACACCCCAACCGGTGCGTAGACTCCCGGTACGGCAGTTTGCGAACTGACGGCACTACAAAGAGGGGGATGCTATCCAAAACTACTCTCGGCTGTTCCGCAAGCCCCATGGATGCTTCTTGAATATCTTTGATAAAGATCGAGTCGAAAGTGATCTTTCAAAGTTCGGGACAGCTGAAGACGTCGACTACATTGTCGTTTCTGATGGAGAAGAGGTACCTACCCAATCTGTACAACCATTTTGGTCTGTCTTGACGCATCTAGATACTGGGGATCGGAGATCAGGGAGTCGGCGCAATATTGATTAGTATCGCTAAGCTCATCCTGACAACAGCATGTGCTGGTATTCACCCAAATCGAACTTTGCCCGTCGTTCTCGATACAGGCACCGACGTAAGTCTTGAACACCAGCGTGCTTATTTCGTTGACAACGGGTAGAATCATGAACTACTGAGCGACGACATGTATCTTGGTTTGAAGCGGCCCCGGGTTCGAGGAGAGGAATACGATGACTTTGTCGACAAATTTGTGAAATCTGCTCGGAAACTATACCCTAAAGCTTACATTCATTTGTAAGCTATGAAAGAACAGCAACATCGGAGGTCATCTAATGAGATACAGCGAAGATTTTGGGCTTTCGAATGCCCGCAAGATACTTGACAGATATCGATCAGAGATAGCTTGTTTCAACGATGATATTCAAGGCACTGGCGCAGTGACTCTGGCAGGAATAATGGCTGGTCTTCATGTTAGTAAGATACAGCTCGCTGACATGAGAATGGTCGTTTTCGGCTCCGGGTCTGCTGGCACTGGAATTGCCGAGCAAGTGCGGGATGCTATTGTTGCAGACTGCGATAAATCAAAGGAGGACGCTACAAGGCAAATTTGGTACGTTTCAAATAGGAATTTTTCAGGAGAGACAGGAACAACTGACCTTATTGTGTTTAGGTGCGTGGACAAACCCGGTTTATTGCTCCAGTCCCAAGAGGATCAGCTTACTCACGCGCAAAAGCCATTTGCCCGGGTCGACTCAGAATGGCAGGGCTCTCACAACTCCCTCATGGATGTTGTGAAGCAAGTAAAGCCCCATGTCCTCATCGGGACATCCACCAAACCAAAGGCATTCACCAAAGAAATCATTCAAGAAATGGCCAAACACGTCGACCGACCCATCATCTTTCCCCTCAGCAACCCAACCCGTCTCCACGAGGCCGATCCGAAAGACATCAACGATTGGACGCAAGGGAAAAGTCTCATCGCGACCGGCTCGCCATTCCCGCCCGTGACCTACAACGGCAAGCAGTACGAAGTCGCCGAGTGCAACAACTCCACCTGCTTCCCCGGTATCGGGCTCGGGGCCGTTCTCTGCCGTGCCAAGCGCCTGAGCGACAAGATGCTGGTGGCGGCGGTCAAGGCGCTGGCGGCGCAGAGTCCGGCGCTCGAGGATCCGGACAAGGGGCTGCTGCCGGACGTGGTGGATGTGAGGGAGATTAGTGTTAAGATCGCGATGGCGGTCATCAGGCAGGCTGAGGCTGAGGGGCTGGCGACGGTTGAGGATATTCCGGAGGAGGAGGGGGATCTGGAGGAGTGGGTGAGGGAGCAGATTTGGGATGCGGTGTATAGGCCGTTGGTCAAGCCTAGGGAGGCAAAGAAATAGGAAACAGTGTATGGTTACTAGAGGGAGACGGGGAGGGGGTTTAGTGTCCAACCAAAATAGCATTTTCATCTCAAACAGATATCTGTAATGAATAAAAGCTCCACTTTAAAGACCCTTTCATAATATAGGCACGCAAGGAGTCATCCGCAGCCACCGAGAGGGCCAAGAACTAATACAGATGAACTATGATGGTCCTTCCCCGATGGGGATTGTTCTGGCAACACACATCTTCTCGACAAATTTTAGGTAA
Organism: Pyrenula massariospora; assembly: GCA_021030905.1. Classification (NCBI taxonomy): domain Eukaryota; kingdom Fungi; phylum Ascomycota; class Eurotiomycetes; order Pyrenulales; family Pyrenulaceae; genus Pyrenula; species Pyrenula massariospora. The sequence goes on from JAGFMI010000006.1 coordinate 794,332, forward strand.
CAGGAGGGTCCTGTATACACTAAAGATTTGATCTGTAGCCCGAGCTCGAAGCCTCAGAAACCCGCAGGACGCGGGCTGGTGGGACCTCGTCGGCACGCCGAGCTCGTGGGTAACCCTGACCCCTTGATAGATAGGGGGGTTGGAGGAGCAGCTGGGCTTTGAGGTGTTGCCGTGGAGGGGGAGGGGGTGGATCCTAGGAGGATGGGGGATCTTTGTGTTTAAGGAGAGCTGGATTCTGAGATTTTGAAAGGGACCGTGAAAAGTGATGGGGAGGGATTTAGGAAGAATGGGATGGATTTGAGGGGTAAGGCTGGAAACGACACGATATGACGAGGACCTGAGGTTGGCGAGGGAAGATACGTGTGCTTATTAGATTGACATTACCAACGCGTATAGAAAGTTGAAGAGCTCTTGCTCTGAAATTCTGTGGCGAGAGAGAGGGGGTGATTCGAAGCTTTGTGGGGCATCGATGGTTGGGAAAGCTACGCGCTTTTCAGTACTTCTGGCAGGTCCATTGAGCAAATGAAGTATGGTTTAACGTGTGTCTAAGAGTTTGAGAATGATTTCATGGACTTGTCTCCGCTGGGGACAGAAGGTAGTCGTTTAGAAGGTGGCTCAGTATTTTCTTAGAGGTTGCGGTAGTGGTGAGTGCATGTAAGTAAGCTCAAGTGCGTGTCTGTAGCGAGAATTAGCTCCTTTCCGCCTAGGGTTGGAGAATAGCCTCGGCAGCTCCTCCACGTTCCTCTCGAAGAAATTGACTGAAGGCTAGCAACCAAGCACAGAACGAGGCCGAGGGGGTTCGTATGTTGTTTGTTGATATACTGCGTCGATGCCATTGTACTAAGATTGATGTTGTTTATTAGCATGTTAGGATCGTGACGCATCCTGTTTATACAAACCCTTTTCTGAACTCCTACCCCTTCTTCTCTCCTGCGCTGTCCTCCCCATTTGACCCACTATGCGCGCCTTCCAAGTGACCTCCTACGTCTCCGGTCCCCTCGACCTGCAGGTCAAAACTCTTCCCGACCTCAAGCCCGACCCACAGCAGTACCTGATCGCCATCCACGCCTGCGGAACGAACTTCTTCGACCTGCTCCAGATCCGCGGCAAGTACCAGCACCAACCGCCGTTGCCATGGATCTCCGGCATGGAGTTCGCAGGCACTGTCTTCTCTGTGCCGACCTCCTCTTCCTCTAGACCTAGATATCAACCCGGAGACCGTGTGTTTGGAGCGATGCAGGGCGCGTACGCAAGCCATATCCTCGCTCCTAAGGTTGTACTGCACCCTGTCCCAGATGGGTGGTCGTTTTCGGATGCTGCCGGACTGTACGTCACGGCGCCGACGGCATACGGGGCGTTGGTCTCAAGAGCAAAGACACAGCCTGGAGAATGGGTGCTGGTGCATGCTGGGGCGGGAGGAGTGGGGTTGACGGCCGTGCAGATCGCGAAGGCGCTGGGGGCCACCGTTATCGCGACGGCGTCGACGGAGAGGAAGAGGCAGGTCTGCTTGTCGTATGGGGCGGATTATGTGCTGGATTATAGTGCAAATGGGGGGAAGGCGTGGCCTCAGGAGGTCATCAAGCTGTGTCAGGCGAAGAGAGAGGGCAATGGGAAGATGGGAGTTGATGTAGTCTTTGATCCTGTGGGTATGTTGGATGCGAGTCTGAAGTGTGTGGCTTGGAATGCGAGGTTGTTGGTTATTGGGTTCGCGGCGGGGAATATCGAGAAGATTGCCACGAATCGGGTACTATTGAAGAATGTGAGCATTGTAGGAGTACACTGGGGGGTGAGTGTTTTCACCTTGGCCGAGATAGAACATTCACCGCTGATACATATTCTTAGCAATATGCCAACTTCGAGAGAGACACTTTTCACGCGGTTTGGATAGGACTATCCGAGATGATAGCTGCAGGAAAGCTGAAAGGCATCACTTTCACCGACAGGAAATTTGAAGGTTTGGACAGCATACCAGCCGCACTGAAAGCTTTAGGAGACAGAGAGACCTGGGGAAAGGTAGTAGTAAGCGTCGACGAAGGACAGGAAACCAAGGCCAGATTATAGATTTGATACAACCTGTAAGAGCATGTTCTGATATTCCTCGAGCGTCTTCGGTCTGTCAACTTTTGATAAAGCCGAGCCTCAGTTTCATTTCTTTCTCGAAAGATGAAACTCGTTTGTTGCTAATCTCATTCCTCAGTCTCCAGGCAGACTCTCATAGATTTGCCTCGGCGACTATCCGCGTCCTTAGCGAGAGTAGACGTGACCTGTAAGGTACCGTGATCTGATAGAGTTCTATCTGCATTCTGAGTTCCTATGAGCAACTCCGACTGTAACAAACTATGGAAGTAGTAGCACCAAAGACAAGGATGGTGCTGTTGAGCGCGATGGGCGGCTTCCCTTCTCGGGAACAGCATTGTCTCAGCGCTTCAGCGCGGTCATTGCAGGGAAGCCTAAAATACATTTGCGAACTACATGGTTCTAAAGTCCGCCAAGGGTGAGTGATGCCTTGTACCATGAAATGTAATGCAGCTGGTACCTGGAACAATTCAAAGCTCAGGGGTCAAGGCGCTGGCAAGGCAGGCTGTGAGGCAAACCAATGATCCACATAGAAAGGTCTAGGAATGTGATATTATACTGGGCCACTGACGCTGCAACATGTCTAGACAAACAGTAGTGAGCGGATATTTGAAGAATTACCTTGACGGGGGACGTGCAACGCGGATGCGGATGCACGTCCACAAGTCGCCTGAGCGATGTTATGTAGTACAAAGCTTCGCGTGCAAAATGCGAAAACTATTCTCTCCGTAAAACAGCCCAAAGACCGGGACAGAACGAGGGGTATCTCTAATAGATCCAACAGGGGGATATCGCCAAGAAAATCAGATAAAAAATCATACCAAACCCCACCGAATTCTGTTTAAGAAATCTTGATAACGCGCTGATCTAGAAGAATTCAATTCAAGCCACCGCCCAAAGCTTCAAGTTGTTGTGAAGCAGATCAACCATGGCCTTTTGAATGCAAAAAGCCTCCAACGCCAAAAAACGAATCCCACCTGATGGACGCTAGATCAGACCAACAGCGGCTACGACTGTAGCGACCATAACCCAATATCCAGCGTAGTTGACCACGATCTTCGCGGCGGGGCTCACTTCGCTCTGATCGCTTGGGTCAGTACCTCCAGAGGCAGTGGTGCCATTTGGCAAAGTTCCGTTTACGTATGCCTGCGTAGTCCCGTTCGCAAACTTCACGATCCTTACAGTCGAAGAATTGACCGGTACGTCTGTGCCATTTCCAATTATGTCTTGGACAAATGTTTGGTTGTTGTTATCATCGCACGAGCATACGGCATACTGATCGCAGAGACAGTACACAGAAACTGTCTCGTTGCGGTTTGAAGTTCTGTTGTGATAGTAATAAGGGTAATGGTAGGGATAGGCATAGACCGAGCTGTATAGCCATGCGCCACCAAAGAAGCCGACACCGGCAGCGGGCAGAAGGAACGGGCTCATACCGCTTCGAGACCTGCCGCCAGACGAGTATGGAACCGCCGCACCGCCAGAGTAGAATCTTCCGCCGCTGAGTGTGGGCTTAGGGCCGCTGCCGCCACGCGTCTGACCGCCTGCGTTGGACGAAGGACTAAGGAGAGAATCAGTAAAGAAAGATCACGGGGAGGCACGGTTGATCCTACCTGAAGGAATATGGTCTTCCACCACTGCTGGAACTTCCTGAAGACGAGCCGGACCCTTTGCCACCAGAGCCTTTGCCACCACCACCGCCCTTTCCTCCGCCCCCGCCGCGCCGTTTCTCTAATTCAACCGCATCACGAGGATCGAGCAGTCGAGGTTCGATGTCCGGAAGTGACAGCGAAAGGTCGCGTGCTGATGGTGGAAGCGATGCGACTGAGGCTAAAGAAGAGGAGAGAAGGAGGATAGAGTGGACGAAGGAGAGTTTCATGGCTTGCGCTGTAGAGGATTATCGTAATCCAATAATTGTAAAATTATCGAATACTTGGTCGGGAAAGTGTGGCAGACTTAAAAAACGGCAGCGAATCCGGAAATACCGAGACGTTGGGTCGCATTTAAGAGGATGAGAAATTGAGACGGCTAACTAGGTGTGACATGACACATCATGATGAGATGGATATGAGCAGAAGCAAGAATGATTCGGCCTCTGCGCTGCCATTCCGCTAATAGATGCGGGTGGTGTTTGAGTGGCCGTTTGAGCAGCGCAAAGCCACGATCCGAGGATCTTGGCGGGCACAGGCCGTCATGCAGTCATCCACTGGAACGATCTGCGAGGCATACCCTAGGCGTTCTCGCCAATCACCATTCATTGCCACTCCTTACTGCACAGGTGGCTCCACCGAGCAAACCGGTTACACAGAATGCACTATTATAGTAAAAGCTCACTTTCGTTTAAGAACCACCAAGTATGGTGATTAGCTACCTAGTGATTCAGATACAATGCATGCCTCTTTATCGTCACTGAGACACCAACAAAACTCCGCCTCTTGACCCCTTGAACCCATATTGGAGGAGTTCGGAGCTTGGACTTGAAGCAGTCAGGATTCAGCCTAGTCGAGAACGTGAAGGCCGCCCTTCCTCTTCACCCAATGACCTCTATGAGTTTGGACTCGATGATAACTTTTTTACACTTGTTCCCACGCTCTATGTGGGTATACGTGGAGATGAAGAGGCTGCCATTTCCAAACGTTCGCCCCCCCCTCACTAGCTAGGGCGATTTTATGTCAAGAATGAGTAAGCCAGTTATGGCGACAAGGTCTGTTATTCGACGTCCTTACGAAGCGCCTCATACCTGCTCGACGTCAGTGATCTAAAACAGCCTTAACTCGCCCAGAAGAGCTTACCTCTTGCCTCGGAATGCCCAAACCCCCCAATTGCCGCAACTGATGTCCTGAGGGTCCAAGTCATTCAGATCCCACCGCAAACTTCGGAAGATGTTCTCGCCCGGCTCCATAAGCAGGTCGACCTCTCCCTTACATCTCTCCATAACCCACTTCCAGTCTCGTCGCATATCCCAGTCTGTGTACCCAGTGCAAATTACCGGGCATTTAGTCTCCAACAGCTGGGGTAGAGTTTCTTCCCACTCGTGCGCTGATGCTGGATGTCCCAGCCCTGGGTGATACAGCATGAAACAATCAAAATAGGGGTCGTATGGATAAAAAAGATTGGCTTGGTGTAGGGTGTGGAAGTAGTCAACGAACGTTGTAATCTTCGTCTGGTGAGATATGCGATCTTCAACAATGCCGCCGAACGGATTGACGGCAGTACGAGGAGGCAATGGAAATTCCGCATCACGGTTGGCCATGGCTTCTGGGCCAATGAAGATCAAGTGGAACATGCCACGAGGGAAGAGGTATTCAAGCTGGACCCAGACTTCTCGCGGCAGGGAAGACTCGGCTCGGGCTCCAAGGATGAAAATACGCACCGGCGGGCTCCTCACTTTGAGACCTTTCATGTCCATGCCTTCACCTCGCCGTGGAGGATGAAGTGTGTATCTGAGGGCTGGTCTTGTTAGTAGTAGTTGCAACATGACCGTGCTCACGTACCCGTCAAGCTCTTGAGCCCTTCAAATGTAAGGCGGCCTCCCTTTTTAAGGCTGTAAGGACTTAGTTCATGCAACACAGTCCCAAGCGTCATCGGATACGTCAACAATCTCGTCACCTGGCGCATGCTCCTATCGGCATTTATGGCGTTGAATTGCCGTGTATAGAGGAATGTATCCCAGGTTGACATGTTTGGCAATATTTCATCGTACTGTGGTCCAGGGTACTCGAACTCGGGGAAGACGCGACCAGAACGGAGGTCATGGTCATCCTCATTGATTTGGTGTAGTGTATCGCAGATCTCGAGATGTGCCTCGTAGTCGTCCGCCCAATGCTCTTCAGAGCAGTATACTGGAATCCCACAGTCAGGGCATGTGAAGCTCACGTGTGCTGGAGGGTGCGTGGAGCCGGTTCGAGATTTTCGTGCCTCAGGGTCATGTGGCGAGATAGGGGCCCGAGTTTGCTGATGGTCAGGGTGTGGACAGTACGCATGCTGTCTCGTGAAGGCAGCGCGTTGGCGGATCTCTGGTATGGGGGAGGATGGGTAAGGGTGGAAAAGTTCGTTCTCTCTGAGGAATCGTCGGATTGGAGGATTAGAGGGCGGCTCATACGGTCTGCGAAGTCTGCTCGCAGTATCAGACGTCTCGCTTTGAGCAGTAGCGACCGACGCGAGGCATCTATCATGTCTGGACTGCCTTACAGCAGGTGAAGGTGATCGAAACTTGTAGACCTGAGCTTCCCGCGCATCCAGAAAAAAACTGCGGCGGGCAGGAAGAGGCGTCTGTAGCCTTTTTCCGGTTCTAAATGATTGGGTGAGGGCTCTCACGCAGCGCAGACATGTATAGTGAGCCTCCATAGCCCCTTCAATTCGACAGCGCTCAAAGCTTCGGTAAATGTGTTTTCCAGAAACTGGTCGGCTGGTGGTTGATGACCGCATCCATTGAGCTATACGGAAGGGGCAATACGCTAACTGGGAATGGTGGGGAGAAGTCGGGGGCAAAGAAGAATTCACAGACTGCGGTATACTGCTGTCTTGACCAAGATATTGGGACAATGGAAAACTTTGTAGCTTCTATGGTATTCTGATCCCCTTAGCCACCACTGGCTCCATCACTTACTCTGCAACTCTTGTCCATTTCAACAGCGACTGCTTCAAGTTCCCTTGCCGCCTTTCCCTGGAAGTATTTCGCACAAGCTACTTTTTCAAGATGCACTTGTCTTCTCTCGACCTCCTCCCAATTATTCAGTGCCCATGCCTTGACAGCTGCGTATTCACGGTCTTGGAACCATTTCTTGACCTGGGTACATTGGCATTCTTCCTTTGGACCTAAATCCTTACCCAAAGCCGCAATTTCTCGCTTCAAGCCTTTCATCACGATGCCCTTTCGCGTACCTTCAAGAGGCAATGTTGTCCGTATGTCACTCCACAAGCGGTCCCCTTCAATACGTGAGATCCAATCTTTCTTCCTCTGCTCAAACTCCCTACGTACACCAAACCATTCTGTCGAGATGTTCATAATCTCTTCCCTCGTCTTATCAACCCATTCGCCTTTCTTGCCGTTTCGATTCGCGGGCAAGTACTCGTCGATCCACTGAGCAAAGAGGCTCCTCTTTCGAGCACGTTGCCTGTCGTTCGACTTCAATTCTTCCTCATCCACAAAACGTGTTGGATCATAAAACCTGCATGTGCCGACATACTCGAAAAGAGCTCTCTTATCCTTAAAAGGTAGCCAGAAGCGATCATGATCCAATCCTAAAAAATCCAAGGCCGCCCTTGGATGAGCTGTCAGGAGCAATCTAGCGGCGTTCTTGTTGTGTGGTTCGATTTCTTCGATCCTTATGTACACTCCAGAATAGCTTGCTGTTAGGCCATATCGCCTTATGAGGACACCGAGGATGTTCCAGATATCGCCGTGCGAGTGATGAAAGACTGACCAGTAATATTGTTCAGGACTGGGCATCAACTCGATGTCAACTTGTATAAAGGTCTCCTTATGATCTACGGAAGCCTTACTATACTTCGTGTTGATATCTATTCTCGAGCTCTCGGTATCGTCAGAACACATCTTATTCACTGAACCGTCCGACAGAATTTTCAAATCTTCGGGCCACGGAATAGCAAAGTGATCGGTCATGCCTATATGCTTGAAGCGTGTTGCGCCAATGGCAGTCGCAATGCTTTTGGCTGTGAACGATTTGAGAGGCGAACAAACTATGATGTCAATGTCCCCATGGCTAGGTTTCTCTGGCGCCTCAAGAGGAGTTTGTACATAAGAGTAAAACGACTTTCGCAGAATTTCCAGTATGGAATCGCGTATCGGATAGTAGACCGATGGCGGCATTCGAGGCGTGAGGAGTTGCTCTGAGCTGAAAGTGGAGCCTCCCATCGTTCCCGCTCGGGTGCTCCGTTTGCGAGATATTTTAGGAGAAAAAGATGTTCCTCAGATGAAAGCTCGAAGTCTTTGAGATCATCGAGATTATTTTCACTCTGGAGATGAAATGAGCCGAGGTGAAAGTTTCCGAGTGTGACAAGTGAGAAAACATAATGACTCATGCCTGGGAAGAACCGTCCGGATGATGGTTGCCACGTTTGTCCAGGTCAAAGGCTAAACTGCTCTACACAATATTTCCGTACAAATGAAAATCTATTTGGTCACAATTTTCTTTGAACTTTTTCAGGACAAAGATAGTAGTATCCGATGAATAACTGTCCACAACAGCTTTTTACCGAAGGTTCTCAAAGCATCATACGTCTCTGAACGAACAGAGGGAGGAGAGAAGGCGTAGGGTGTTAGGAAGTAAATGGGAGGCAGAAAGTAATCAGCTTGGGGGAGCTGGTGAGGTCGAGATTGCGGCTCAAGTTCATCAAAGGCAGGAGGTCCCCGCCCCGCCGCACAGACGGTGTCCCGCTCCGCCGATCATATACTATGGAGGCAGCTATACTGTTTCTGATCCCTGGAGTCTTGGTGCACGTCTAGGTCTGCTCTTTCTCATTGTTGACCAAGTCCTCTGGCTGGGCATGAAGACTTGACCTAGGAAGGCGCCCGGGGAGCATAACACTTAATCGGTCATGCCGGCTACCTTCCAAGGCTCAAAGGAGTGCCTTATACAGCTGCTCCTTGATATTCCCTCGGAATGACGACTTCTTTTGGCGAACTCCCCTATTGTGGCAAGCGCCTTCTTTCATGCCTAGACTCCTATTGTACTTTCCCTTATCACTGGTCTAAGCCATTTATCATCTTCTTGTCCTCTCTTTCTGCTCGCTGTGACATTTACTTTTCTGCAATCCATCAGATCTCAGGATTTTCTCAGCCAACTCAGGTTTTGCCCTTCAAACACAGTCAGATAGTTCAAACATGGCATCTCTCATCCAAGGCTTTAGATCACACTCCGGTTCTAATCCGGAGAGCATGATACACACGTATGCCTCCGCAGCTACCTCCCGTAAGCTCTCTCCTCATTACTTTTGTTCTTAGTCTTCGGCTTGGCAAAAAACCTCGAAATTCAATGAATCTGATCACAGTGGGATGTCCATTGCTTTTCCTATCCTTAAAGTCAGGCATTTAGTGTCCCTCGAAGCTGGCTCACTGACCAAATCCCTTAGCCATTGGACCATATCCCTTACTAGTCGGTAATGGGCCAAGTTTCCGCAGCTTTAGACAACTTATCCGTATTCCCCCTGGCGATAGGCTTACTATCCCTAACTAATAGGCTTGTCGCCCTTACAATTTTAAGCTGAAAGGGCCTCCGCTACCCCGCAGATGCCCGGAAGTATAGAGACTACGAAAACTTGGCCCATTACCGACTAGTAAGGGATAGCCAGGGAATTCGCGTGGGCGCCTTAATGTTCATTTCCGGGCAAATACCCGCGGACAAGGATGGAAATCTGATTGAGGGGTCTTTCGCCTAGAAGGTAGCAAGGTGCTGTGAGAACATCAAACAGATCTGTAACTCTGGAGGTACTGGGATAAAAAGGGTTGTCAAAGTTACGGTATGCTTCTCAATGCAGACCTGTATTATCTTCTGCACGGAGAGGAGCTAGCGTGAAAGCAGCTGGGCTCACGATAGCCATGTTGACAACACCACAGGTCTACCTTACAGACATGGAGAGATTCGAGGACATGAACACAGGATATACCGAATGGTTTGACCTAGATCCTGCTCGCGGCTGCGTCGGAGTCAAGTCACTTCCCAAAGGCGCCCCGATCATGATGGAGGCCATTGTCTCCATTGGAGATTATGCTGCGCATACGCCGCACGATTGAGTGGGTATAGGCTCTTTATCGTTAGCCAAAGCACAATTGTAAGAGGTCGTCACAGGTGCAGATAGTGTGCTCGGCTTGTGTCGAAAATGAAGGTTGAATGTCAAGGGAACGTTAATTATCACGCTGACTCTGTATTCACTTAATTGGATGTACTTATTATGAATCGATTGGAAGCAGAAGACGACAGTAACTAGAAAACATGTTCAACCACACAGCACCTCAGATTGCTCCACGCTCCTTTCTATCCTTTGATCTCCTTAGACTCCCGATTAGCTTCTCACGAAACCCACCCTTGCCCATATTTAAAACTATGCCTAACCGCCCTGCGCCTCACTTCGCCCTATCAAGCGACAACGGCAGAATCAATTGCTTAGTTCAGACTGTAACCATAGCTCTGGCTAACGCTGTAGTAATCAGAGCCACGGTATTGCCCGTAGTTCGTGCTGTAGCTCTTATCCCACGTCTGAGTGTACAGCGAGCACGTCAACCCCTGCGGTTGATTGTTCTTGCTCAGGATGTACAGATTGAAGAAGCGGCAAGTCTGGTACGTTCCGTCAGCAGCAGGGTGACGGCTGTTGTACGCGGTCTGAGCCTGGCAGGCCGAGGCGCAAACGTTGGGGTCGAGCGGCGAGTTCGGATACACCTTGGCGCCCATGTAGCCGCTCGGAGCGTTGATGGCGCCGCCAAACTCGACGGGGCCGCTGAAGCCGGAGACTGCGGGAGGAGGGGCCTGCTTGTTGTAGCCGTTGCTGCCGGAGATGACGACGTGGAATTGGTTGCGCCATTGACCTGCGTTAGTGGCGGTGGAAGAATCAATCCACTGGCCCCAGAGCGTGCACTTGTAGTTGGTGATGGAAGGCGGGTTGGGGCAAGCATCGCCTGGATCGACACTTGGGTCGCGTTCGAGGTAGATGTTGAAGGCGTAGCACGCTGGGGCGGCGTCACAGAGTTGCTGGCATTTGATGGTGTCATAGCTTTTGAGAGTGTAGAGGCCCATGTAGCCAGGGCCCTCGGTGGAGCCGTGAAGGTCACTGAAGGACTGGTCGTAGCCTTGTGGTGTGGGAGCACTTTGTGCAATGGTCTGAGAAACGTGTTAGCACAACGATTGAGGTAGGCACGAGAAAAGCGGACAAACATCGTATTGAGGATCCTGCAGGAATTGTTGATCGGTATCTGGAGTTGAGGTGGGACCATATCCATCCGGTTGCTTTTGGCAAGCATCGCGGCCCTTGAGGTCCCGCTTGGTCGCACTGGTAGCCGGGTCGGCCGCTACGGCAGCTGAAGCGGATGCCTTGGCAGCATTGACATCGTAATGGACAACGTTTGTTGAAACATCGTTGGGTGGAACCACAATAGTAGGGCTACCGGCAGCCTTGAACTCGTCAGCATTTAGCACATCGAGTATGGAATGGGGCCACTCACATCAATTTCTTGAAAGTCGAGGCCTTGGGGACTTGGGGCAGGTGCCGCGGCGACAAGACCGGCAATGGCAAGTATCAAAGTGGTGTACATGTTGATCAGTCCTGCTACTAGACAGAGTCAAGCTTTTCACAGGTTCGAAACGGGAACACAAATGAATGAAGTTGCACAATGGATGCTAGAGAGAGATGAGAACGACTGATCGACAGAAAGAAGAGAGGGATCGACAAGGAATTTATAGATCCTAGGAAAGACCAGCGAAGGGTCGTTCTCACCAGCTCTAAGCTTCTCAATTTGTCTTACTATCGTCCATGAGCGAAACACCTTCCTATGCTTCAGCGTGACCTGGAAAAGAGCGCAAGCGAGATCTGGGATGGAGCCCGTGTGAAGCGCCTACTGGTGGTACACGGCAGGCTCTCAACACCCCGGTCTGCATTAGTTTGATGTATCTCGCGTTAACGTGGTCGAGAAGCAGACCACGATCAGCCTTGATCCTCTTAGATTGACATGGGTATTGAGGTTTGGCTGACGGCTAAGCGTTTGATTGTGAGAAGTAGCGAAGAGGAAAACAAGAAGGCAAGGCGGTTCGAGAGAACAAACATGGGTATTCCTTGACCATGATCCAGGAGAAGCAAGCTGATGGAGCACGTGGTTGATAGAAGAGTACACCATCTTGCTCGGGCACCGGGTCGCTGACTCCCAAATCCATCTTTTAGTCGGTACGTCTTGACGTTTGCAGAAGAGATTTGATAGACTGTGGATAGCCCTGCCGAATGATCTTCAATAGTCTCCCTACAAGCGGGCTAGCCCCGACCGATCGGGCTGGTCCCTGGTGGCTTGGATCCCCACGCGCTGAAGCCCGGGTAAGAACTGGGATCGTCAGGTACGGCTCGCTGATCCTTGCATAGGAGCTCGCTTTTGCTGCTGGCCTGGTATGCTGGGGTAAATTAGTCACCGAGCAGATGCTGGCATAATGTTGAGCAGGCGCCGGAGACGAATTCCGAGCATCATTAATTCTCCGCCATGCATGAACTCTGTCGTTGTCGGAAAACAATGTGCAAACGTCACAGTACAAAGAATCAAAGGTTCAGAAATTGTTAAGCAAGTGGTGCGGTGTCTGGATCCAGAGATCAGGCTTCTGTTGCCCGGAAATCGCATACCAAATTGTTGGTGTACGCCACGACCGCCGCGATTCGCGAAAGACTGTCTCCTGTGGCAGCTGCGAAAAAGTCTTGTGGTACGGTATCATGGACTCACTTTACCTACGGTGTGCTTCTAAGTGTGGCTTGAGCTGAGAGCTGTTCATGGGTGTGACAGCGGAGTCGGTCGTGCAGGACGTCGACAAGGAAAGGTGAGGCTCCCAATGCAGCGAATCTCAGAACAAGGCAAAACATTGAGATGCCTCGACAAGCGCCAGATCCAGCAAGACCCAAGAATAGCGCTCTCAAAACAAGCAAATTCAGTCCATGGCGTTGGGAGCACTGGGGAATTGGCACACGACGGACCCGCACTATTCCACGCTCAGCGCCGCCTCCCCACGATCCGCTGGATCCAGCCTCGAGTGACCCGCTGTGTAGAGCGCCGACTATTCCTCTTTCACCACAGCCTCACGCAACGGGAAATGGGCTTGAACCAGATCAATTCTGCTTTCCGGATTCAGGTTGTCGTCGGTCCTCGCTATTTCAAGCACCACAGAATCTAGAACATTTCATTGTCTGCGAGCAGCCACGTGGCTCGCCTATCAGATCTGCCGGCGATGCCGGTACCGCGTGCGAAAAGAGCGTCAGGATCCACATAATTTAGGCAGGTAAGTACGAAGTATCGAGTCACATGAGCGGTGAGTGTACCCAGACGTCTTTCTTTGTGTCGTAGACTGCTGGAAAAGCCATCTCATCTCCCCAACCTTGAAGCTCCTAAGCCTGGCCTGGAAATCGTATGCGAACAACCTTCTGAGGGTTCACGAATCGAGCGGCAGCAGCAATTTTTTCAACAAGGCGCCACTCAGTCCGATGCCAAGCGACACTACGGCCAGACATACCAACTCGAAGGCTTGCTCCGAGATTTTCGAGGGTTTGCCATCAGTTGGCGCTCAACTCTTGGATCCGCCAGATGAGTTGACAGAGTAGCTGCGAGTCCCCCTTCCCATGATCTGTTGAAAGTTCAAAAATGTTCAAGAGTAAGGAACCATCGAGGTTTACGTAAAACTTCGGACATGCTAACAGCGACCTGCCATTACACTTTTGCTCATGCAAAGGGCAGCCGCTTCGGAGCATTCCTTAACCTCAGCACGCTATTGTCTGCCTTTGATATATCTAAAAGCAATACAATTATCGTTGTGTCAGAACGCTCATGGAAATCACGACTTCACAAGACTCTCGTAAACTGTCATCCCTAAAAACTTCTAAGTGATCGATGTCTGAGGGTTCGAGGTATGAGGTATTTTCAACCCCCCTCAGTTCGCCAAAAAGAAATGACCGCGAACAACGCTAAATCGAAAATAGACATGAAGCCCGAAAGTGCTCGAATGGGAGATCTAATGTGTGTGTTAATGCTGAAGGTTCCTAATACGAAATCCTCAACAGATCCCTACAATTACGGGACGAGTAGATCAAACATCAGTTCTGCTGCGATTCCCGACACGATCTATCACCTAAGCCTGTGCCAAAAGGGATTGAACACTGTGACAGACGTTAAAGCGGCGAGCCGACAAGGTGGATTTGTAAGCATGATCACGGTATCTGCCATTTTGAATTTCCTGATTTGGTGCGCAAGGCTCTAGCGTATCCAGCGCTCGATCCTCGCAGTAAATGTTCTTGCTAGATTGGAGCTCAAGAAAGCGTCTGGCAGAAGGTCAGTTGGAAATACTAACCAAACCTGTGTCAAGAGTCTCGAGAGCTTTTGCCAAGTAAGTTCTGTCTTGTTGATCCGGAAGTCTTGCGCTATAACTTCAACAAGGCGCTACCCTCACAATGGATAAGGATCGCTGTCGGCGGTACTTCGACACCAGAAACGTCGCGAAATAGACCGAGAGAGGTCCCAGTCACTGGAATAGAATTTAACAAGATATGAGAAGAGGACACGAGAAAAGGATGCGAACAAGGGGGGTTTGCAAGAACCAACATCAAGTCAAAACTATTCCTATCGCCTCTTTTGGTGGGTATGCCAGAAGTCAAGCGGATATCTTTTCGTACGGACGGAGTAAGTTCTTCAGTAACGCCGTGATTTGATTACTCGAGATAGCGACAATGCTGCACATTAGGTCTGAACTGTGTTAAGTTGGTGGGAGTAATGGAAGTATTAGCTTCGATCATAGAACCACGAGGCTGGATCTTAGAAATGTTAGCACTAGCGCCCGTCTGGTTAACACCGCACCATGACCCCTAGCATCGCATCAAGTTCGGTAAAACATCGGCAAGAGTTGGATATCGTGTCCCCAGTATCCCAGACGTGCCCAGAAACAAACAGTTCCCACAAAACGACTCGTGAGAAATGACCATCACCTAGATTTACCAATTCCGCCCTTTCAAAATATGACCGTTTGTGTTCGATTCCGATGGAGAATTCAGACTTGGAACAGATAGCGCAGACACTTGCCGAAGGTTTCCAATATCTGCTTAAAGAGATCAATACGTTGTCACAACAGCATCAATCTATCCAAAGGAAACTCTCCGATGCTCATCAGCAGGTACGCAAGACATCCTTTTCGTAGTGATCAATGCTTCCCCGTCTCTCATGAAGAGAAACAATTAGCTCTAGATCAAGAGCCCGATCGTGTGGCAATGAGCGACCTAACATGTATTATCTGATTACGCGTCATCCGATTTCAAGCTACAGGGACTCAGGAGGAAGAAACTGGCTAAGCTGTGTCCTGATTTAGTACAACGAACTTAGCAACCATTGCGAACCTGATTTAGAAGGTGACTCTCGTCCGAACATTTCCACAAGCGCCAGAGGCCAAATCGATCCAGTCGGATACACACCACCTCCTGCGCGATCTACCATATACACTACCCCGCTAGTAATCAGAGCGCAAAAAGCTTGTGAAAAGATACTTGGAAACCCGACAGGCACCGATAGCAATCCTAGAGATGGGCAATGTCCGCTGTCGAAATTCTCTACTATGGAGCAAGATTTTACAACAAGAGGCAAGGAAGGCAATCTTCAATGCCCTTTCGCCATCAATTCCGCTAAAAGACATGGTCTGCCTACACCTCCAGCTTTCACTGCTGCAGTGAACAGTGCTCTAGCCGACCCTATAGCCGCCGAATTCCACCCTGATGGTCGTTCGTCCTCGGCAGGCTCTGCTGCTCACGCTAATCCCGTCAAGTGTCCGATACGCTTCCTGGAGAGACACTCTCCAGAAGAAGTTGCACAATACTTTGAAAATCACAAACACGAAATACCTCGCAGCCATGAAATTTGCGTCAAGAGGTATCAGAAAAACAGCAATAGCATAAGGCAGTTGGACGCAAAGTATGGCAACTTGGTCTCTATGATTCAGGGATTGGGCGTGAAACATAAACAATACCTCCCCGAGGACGAGTTGAATGCTGTAGGAAAAGTTGGAGATGAGGTCGGAGAGGCGGACTCTGGAGAAGGTGTCAAGAAGTGGGCTGAAGATATTAGTCATCATTCCGATGTAGCGCCTTCACACGATGTTCCATCTTTACCATACAGAGTGAAAGAGGACGGAATTCCAGACGGTGAAGCGCGAACACCTCATTTTGAACGCCCATTACGAGAAATTCGAGTTGGAGAAAGCCCGAGCAGGCCATGGGGAATCTCAGTACCAGTTGCGTCCGTCGCGGCTGGAAGTGTTGAAGTCCATAATGAAGCAGCGTCTTCTATCCCGGCCCCTGTTCCAACTAATATAGGTAATGAGTCACCTCGTCCTCGGGACCATGAACCTGCGTTCAGCCTCCGAGAAGCGTCAAGACCAGAAGAAGGCAATACGAGTAAAATTGGTTCGAGGACAGGGAGTCTAGAGGAGCGGTCAAAGCAAGAAAACAAACCGGGGCTCATGGTCTTCAATGGGCCTGCTTTCTTTGGGTACTCGCCGGAGCAGATCTCACAGCTGATGCGTTCTGGCACGCTCTAAAAAGGTTAAGCTGTTTGTAGCCGATAAAAATTCAAAGCGCTCATTTCGTCATGGCCATAGGTGTTAAACTTTCAATCCTAGTACTCAACAATGCCCAGGTCATATCCTCTCAAACGACCTGTGTTTTTCAGCCGTGCATGGAATATTTTTCCGCGACAGTTTGTCGTCATCAAGACATCGATTGAGCTCAACAATGATATACATAGTTATTTTGCATGTCTATAAGCATTTCGTAGTATTTATTCGAGTAAGAAATACCAAGTACTATTAGGGGATTATCGAACCCGCCCGCTATCAGTAGGGAATGACAAAGGGGAAAACGATATCCCTTCTATTGAAATTTCAATGTGGAGAAAGCTTGGCATGGTGCATTGCGCCGAGGCGGAGCTGCGTCAATGTCCTGAAGCCCTCTGGATCTTGTGCTACGGAGCCTGTCTCGATGAACACACCCCTAGCTTCTCAAAACTCCCATGGAGCCGTGGATCATGAATGAGCTTGCAGAAATTAATTCATGCACCCTTTTTCAATTCTTACCCTTGGCATCTTTGTTGCCGGATACATTACAGCCCGCTGGGATCTTGTCACCCGACTATACGAACTTGCCATTTTTGCTTGGGACCACGGCGTCATTGTGAGTTTAAGTGCCTAGAAACTTGCATATCGACTAACCACCTCCAGACGAGGGCGGCGAAAGGCTTCATTATCCTCACGATATTCTTCTTCCTTTTCGTGCTCCCTATCGACCGTATAGCAGCCCGCGAAACAAGCTTGGTCTGAACCCTCATTTTGTTTGGGACTTAAAAGCAAAGGAACTGACTTTACAAAGCACCCTCGATCTGTCAACCAAGGCCTCTCGGCTCGTGAACAACTTCGAAGAAGAGGCTCTTTCTGAGCAATTAGAATGCGACTATGGTCGTAAACGATGGCCTTCTTCGAATTTTTTGGCCGAATGATTTCCCGAGATCAGCTACACCCGGAGTGATGGTAGGATGGAGAAACTCGGATTTAGATCTCTTTGTCGTGACGATCCTGCAGGAAATAGATGTGAGCACCCCCTTTGCGTTGAATTTGGCCGCTAACATCTGCCCACCAGCCTCGTAGTGTTGAGAATGCTCTTCGAGTTGGCACCCTATATCGCAATAGTCCACATCCTATAAGTCAGATTTTTAGTATGTGCGGGAGACCATCAATGCAGGTTCTAGGAACGGTCAATCATCCTCATACGTCAAGCGACTTCAACCCGAGCTATATCCAAGCTTACACGCTTTCAGGTGTGCGGTTTCCCCAGATTTTCTGTCCAGAAGAAACCGGCATTTCTGTACAGATAATCCTTTTCGATCGACCGCATCCCTCACGTATGCAGTACATGTCTTTGAGTCCTATTTCTTTAGCTTTAGGAGATAAGAACATCCCAATCGAGTCATTTGGAGACCCCTTTGACGCCGTTAATGCCGCAGAAGCCCAGGAATCGGCAAGAATCGCCAAATTAGTTGACAAGTTGAGACTTCATACCATCACGCATCACAACAGGTCGAAGAAAGAAAATGCATTGACGCTGATTCTAAATCAAGTCAATTGCTCATTTGAAATTGGCAGCTTACTACAAAAAAATATTGGGCTTGTACGCCACCGCCGGAAGCGTGACATGTCTGTTAGTGAGCGTGTAGTCGAATCCGCGTCGACTTTTGGCTTTTATTTGATCGACTCAGCCTGGAAGCTGTGGCTCGCCTACTTGAGCCCTGTGGTCTCCCGCATTTTCGTTGTCGCGCTTGTGACACACCGCATGATTGCCGAATGCATACTCCTAATTCTGGAGTATCGGCCATCACGAGATTCTCTCTTCAAAGCGGGTTCGAATTCAAATTTTACTATTGCATTTGCCGGACACGGAGGTTCGCCTGCCCTCAAAGATGTCTCCGCCACGTCCCAACAACTCGACATACGACTGCAGCAATTCTGCTACTGGCCCCTACAGTATTTGACATTACTTTCCCGTCGGCGAACTTGGTCATCTATTCCCACGTCTCATTCGACGTATATCAGATTTTACAACTCCTTGTGGCTTGTTGCGAATGATGTTATAATCGGTATCGCCCTAGGAAGCTATATACTGGAAAACACTCGCCCTGTTTCCCGTCATATCACTAGCCTGCTTACTACCTACACCATTGATGGCTTGGCGAATATGATCGAATGGCTTATGTCCTACCCTGCAGGTCTAAAGCTTAACACCGAGCTTGCAGTATTCCTGGGAGGTCTGTTCCTTTGGGTCATTGACTATTGGTCTCTCCTGTTGAATACCTTCGTTACACCGGCCCTACCGTCGCTCATCCACCTAATTGGGTTCTCGTCCTTCGCAGGGGCATCCTTTCCTATCGCCATCTTCTCTGACCTTCTTTCTCTTCTCACCTTACACATATATTGCTTCTATATTGCATCCGCGCGGATTTACAACTGGCAGCTGAGCATCATCTCTTCGCTCTTTCACCTGTTTAGAGGCAAGAAACGGAACGTCTTACGAAACCGCATTGACAGCTGCGACTATGACCTGGATCAGCTCCTTCTTGGTACCATATTATTTACATTGCTCTTTTTCCTCTTGCCCACAGTGGTGGTGTTTTATCTTACATTTGCGGGAGCTCGGGTGGGGATCGTTATACTTAAGGCTATTCTCGACAGCTGCCTGGCCTGTTTGAATCATTTTCCGCTCTTTGCCCTTATGTTGAGGATTAAAGATTCCAAGCGCCTTCCCGGTGGAATACATTTTGATCTAAGTATACCTCCAACATCGAACACCACGTCCGAAGCCGAGCCGCATTCAAATACCTCGTACATCCTTCTCACATCCACACCCCTTCCACTTGACCGAATATTTGCGCAATACTTTCAGCTCGCCAACCGAATTCGGAAGCACTATCTCTCTCCATCAGTTCTACTCTGTCTGGTGACCGGCAAATTTGTGCCTGGTATGAATCGGAGGCTCATGTACAGTTTGCAGTACTCCATGCTTCCTTCCAGAAGAGCAGGGGTCGGGGAGCTCTGGCGGGCATTAGGTGATGCAAATTAGGTGGTGTTATTCCAAGTCTGGACGATTAGGGGCCTACGATACTCGTTCCCGTGCTACCTCATATCCCCCCAGCGCATTAAAAGCATGAAACATTAAGCAACGCTAGTTTAATAGGGCGGTATTTTAAAATACAATAACTGAATTATCTAGAGAGACCGCCAGAACATCGTATATGACAAAGGACAGAACATTAATCATCAGACCTCAACAGCATGACCATCATCAGAAAAAAGCTGATCGGTGTAACCATTTGGACGTGGTTCGAAACATTCCCCAGAGCCTAGACAGTCCTGCAGCAGTACAACCAATGCGGCACATGCTCAACGGCTGCCTGACCACCCAGTCTAGAAAGTGAGAGCTGGTATGCGGGAAGAAACCCCTTATGCAGCAGGTCAAGTGGATGGTCTCAAACTCTGTCTAGAGGCAAAACTTCGGCCGGTGCGCGGGCCGGCGCAGAGCACATCCTTCACATGTACCGTACCCGCACCCCTAACTAGATAGACCCTGCCCACACACCATCAACCACTCTCGTAATTCGAGGACTTCTAGGAACTTCCAGCGCATGAGTCCGACTCATCCAGCGGTGAATCCTGGTCCCTAGGCGTGGGACTGTCTGCAACCCGTTCCAGAGAATGCTTCGAGGGCTCTTCTAGTTCTCCTTATCAATGCCCATTCATGCAACGCTGCGACCTAAGCTCTAGACGAGAGGCCCATCTCTCGACTGCAACTCGTTAGCTCCGGACCCTTTGAGCATCCACCAGCTGATACCGAGTATCTGAGCGACACCTGCTGTTCAACCGCACTTTCGTGAACCCTGGCTCCCAACAATCGGTTGCCACAAATCAGAAACATCCAGCCTGTCATAAGAGCCTTTTAAAGCTACCCAGCACAAGGTTCGGGCTCCACAATAGCTCTCGAGCATTGTTGGGAGTACCAGTGTCAGCCTACCGGATATCCACCCTTGATGTTCCATCGTTGCCGCCGAGCGATTCGTCATTTTTAGGTAGCTGTACAGAAATTTCTGCTGCGTTGCTTCTCCCTATATCTTCAGGATCGCTCCCACTTTTGTTTATTACTCCCCCCTTCCAGTATGACAGATTTCACCGGACAGCACCCCACCGGACCAGATGCCACACTCGCCGCAGCCTCCCGGTATGCCATATAGTTGGAACATTTCTCTACCCGGATCTGAATTATCACTGACCCTACTACAGACAGCCCCATCCTTCCTCCCGCACCACCACCCTCGCCAATCTCAAGATAAGGATAAGTTCGGCCTTACGTCAGTTCCCTGACTTTCCCTCACCTGGCATCCTCTTCGAGGATATCCTTCCAATCTTTCAAAACCCCAGCCTGCACGAAGCTCTTATCACTGCTCTTGAGCTTCACATCACCGAAACTTACGGCGAAAAGAACAAGCCAGATGTCATCGTCGGCCTCGAAGCACGTGGCTTTCTCTTCGGTCCCAGCCTTGCGCTGAAACTGGGTGCTGCCTTTGTTCCTGTGAGAAAGAAAGGCAAGCTCCCTGGTCCATGTGAAACAGCGTCGTACCAGAAAGAATACGGCGAGGACTTCTTTCAGATGCAAAGCGATTCTATTAGTCAAGGCCAGAAAGTCATCGTGGTAGATGATCTTATCGCCACAGGTATGTATTAGACTAACTAATCTTCGCACACTTGTTTAATAATTCTGGGAACAGGCGGATCAGCTGCAGCTGCAGGCTCTTTGGTGCAAAAGGTTGGAGGCAATCTTTTGGGCTTTGTGATGATCATTGAACTTGAATTTCTGCACGGAAGGGACAAACTGCAAGCACCGGTATATACCCTACTCTCCAGTCAAGGAAACAAATGACTTGGACTGGACCAAAACATCTGTGAAATCATCGACGCAGACCAGGACACTGCCCTATCGAAAGCAGAGACCTCAGCGGAGTACGCCCGTCTTGATACTCATACCTAGCGACGGTTGCCAAACACCCATCAACTCGATGATTTCCAGCCGTCCTCAAAATTCGAGACGTGGCTAGCGGTCACTGAAACATCAACCCACCTGACGGTCCCTTCGTTACTAACGGCAAAGCTCCCAGCAGTCTGCCACCTGCTGCCACTCTCTGTCGGTCGATTCCAGATACCTTCCCGTCTACCAAGCTGGAGAGCCTCCCAGAGCGCCAACGGCGAGAGCACGTGAGACCAGCACGAGATGCTTAATCCCCATTCGGCATAAATCAGTCTTTCCGTATCAACGATGATGTCAACGCTTTGAGCACCACCTATGGCATCGAGCCATTTAACGGTGGAATTCTGATCGCTATGAGAGACGGCTATACAGTAGACATCAGGGTGCGAGATTGCTAGAGCACGCAGATCAAGGAATGTCTTCTCAGCGACTATTCGGTAAATCAAAGTCAGCAGATCATACTTTTTTTCTTTGCAATTCCAGGAGAGCTACCCAATTTCTGGTGGCGTAATTTCCAATGCTTGGTCGAACTTACAAGGGCATCCACAATGTCTGAGAAAAGTGATCACGACGGGCCGCTTTCCTGCCCTCTCAGAGAGGTTTAGTGAGCGAGACGGAGCTTTGCCGCCCAGGGTCGGCACAGGCGATGTCTCGATCAGGGAGGGTGAGAACCAGGAGGCGAACTCATCTCTAAAGGTCATGTTGTAGAGCACTAGTCGCCGAGGCTTTTCAGCGCCCGTAGACGATGTCTCGGATGGATCGTGTGAATTAAGAAGGTGGAAAGTTTTGGACGATATCATGGATGACAAGGATCAATGGAGATCTACGACGGCCACCCAAACCCCCATGTGCGTGCGGGAAACAGGGTGACACAAGTTGGCCATGCATTCGGCCAAAGCCGTGCCCACGCCAAGCTTTCTTTAGACCTTCCGCCGGCTCCTTATCGTCTCCCGAAGAAGCAGGTGAAGCGCCTGCCCGCTTTTGCTTCTTGCCAGTCACCGCTGCTCCCCTACTATGACAGCCTCAAGCTGAAGTAGATCACCGCTGTCTAGAATCTTCCCCAGCATGGATTTCCCGGCCGACCGTCAAGTCCCCTGGCACGTGCGAGTCTTCCTTGGATCTTATCGCTTAATGGTCCAATCGACCAAAACGTGCAACTACTCCGTGTGGGAGCTCTTTTTCCAACCACGCAAAACCTTTACTTGCGTCGGTTGGAATTGAGTTCTATTGTGCCGTCAGCTGTATTCCTAATTTTGCTCGCTTTTGGATTTTCGTCTACCTTTTTCGCCAGCTCCTCTGCCTTAGTAGCTGCTTCGCAGTGCTCCTTGTAGCCCATTCTACTCCTAGGATGGGACTCCTCTCAGCTCTTTTGCTGCTAGGCGCTGCAGCAAAAGTTCTCGCTTGTGATTCTTGTTATGGCCCTTCCAATCCTGCTATTCACCAGAGGCTTTCACGTCGCGCACAGCCAGAGGCACTTAATGCTACGACCCCTCCAAAGAAGCCACTGGAATGGGGTCAGCTAAATTTTCTGCATACTACAGACACTCACGGCTGGCTGGAAGGCCATCTTAAAGAAAAAAACTACGGAGCCGACTGGGGAGATTACGTTTCATTTACTCGACATATGAAGCAAAAGGCCGGAAATCTTGGAGTAGACTTATTACTTGTGGATACAGGTTAGAGATTTTCGGGCATTTTCAGACGAGGTGCATGCTACTGACTGGCTGAAGGTGATCTGCATGATGGTGCAGGCCTGTCTGATGCCACAAGCCCAAATGGAGCCCTCTCGAATCCAATTTTCGAGGAGATCGATTACGATGTACTCACAATCGGGAACCACGAACTTTACGTGACCGATATAGCCTACGAGACCTTTGGTCAATTTGCCAAGGTTTACGGCGATCGATATGTCACGAGCAATGTCCAGATCCTGAACAATGCAACTGGCCAGTTCGAATACATCGGTAAGCAATACAGATACTTTACTACAGCTCATGGTCTTCGGATAATGGCGTTCGGTGTCCTCTTCGATTTCACTGGAAATACCAATTACACTCGAGTGATTAAAGCCGCTACCATGGTTACACAGCCGTGGTTCTTACAAGCTGTGAACAGCTCGGCGCCAATTGACCTTTTCCTCCTGCTTGGACACAATCCTGTACGGGGTAGCGGGAGCACTCTAACTACGGTATATAACAAGATACGCAGCATACGGCCGGACGTACCAGTCCAAGTGTTTGGAGGCCATACGCACATTCGCGACTTCGCTGTATATGATAGCTCGTCCACAGCGTTGGAATCCGGAAGGTACTGCGAGACTTTGGGGTTTCTATCGATGAGCGGGATCAAGAGCTCTAATTACACGGGCCTTCAGAACCCCCATGGAGTCCCCAACCCCACAACACCGGCAGTGAAAGTGACCACTGCCACAGCTACGGCAAGTGCCGGAGGTCCCAGTGGAACCAGTACCACAAATTCCACCTTGAGGTATTCTCGCCGATATATTGATTGGAACAGACTCAGTTTTGCATATCATGCCGTTGGATCGCAAGACTATTCTTCGTTCGATTATCATTCAGGACTGAGGGTTTCATCTGAGATCACGACCGATCGTCAAGCGCTTGATCTTACAACCCTCTACGGCTGCGCCCCGCAGACGTACTGCATTTCTTGCGTGCCTTTCCTTTCTAATGGCAGTATTTTCAGTCTTCTGGAAACTGCCTTGTCCGCGACGGTGGTCAACCCGTCTCGAGCAGATACACCACGTCTCATTATTATCAACACAGGCAGCGTCAGATTTGATCTCGTTCAGGGACCTTTTACGTGAGTGGGATTGATATAATTTGCTTGAGTTCAATTCTCTGTCCTACCAGGCCTGGTGATGGATTTATTTTTTCTAACTTTTCTCTAGTCTAGACGACAGCTTCATCGTGTCTCCTTTTGATGATGGGTTCCAATTCTTGCCAGATGTTCCTTACAGCCTGGCTAGTCAAGTGTTGGGGATCCTAAATAATGGGCCGTATCAGAAGAAGCGCGATTTGCAGACCTCGGATTTCAGCTTCCGAACTTTTACCGGAGCCGACGGCTGTGTGGATGATCTTTACCATGGTGCTTCACCCGTACACACCAACTTAAGGTCTCGATCTTTTACCCGACGACAAAGCCCTCCCATGCTTACCCCGGGCTATACGACAAAGGACGATTTCGGTAATGACGGTGATGATACAGCTCACTCCCCAATACCTTTCTACTCCGTGCCGAATGACTTGCAGGCCAACACTTCTTTTCCAACCGATGGAACCACGCCTAGCACCGTTGACCTTGTATTCCTAGACTTCATTGCGCCAAACGTCGTCCAGGCTCTGCAGAGCATTGGTGGAAATTATACCACGGGTCAAGTGACGTACTATCTACCTCGCAGCTTCACGACTAACAGCTATCTTCCGTTGTATGCTCAGCAAAATTGGAGCAAAGGTCCCTGCGCGGTTGGCCAGGCAGTAGGTTGAAAAACCTCTTTGTATTCTAGCATTTTTGGGAGTCAAGCTTCGATCTCCAGCAATATAATATTTATACTGTAATGACGCTGAAAAATGCCACTTATCTCATACCATGTAGGCCACTGTTGCAAAGCGGGTTGAACGACATGGAGGTTACAAGGTTGGTACAAGATACGGTTCCTGCAGTTTAGGCTCGGCAATGTGAAGGGCCAGCCGGCTGAGCCGCAAATGGCTTTCTCCACTATTGCGGAACCAGCCCCAATTACGTCGTCCCAGCACATGTTCGTGCTCCTATGAACCGGTGGGTGTGCATAAGCTGCCTGCCTGTACTCCAAACATCCGACTCGCCGATTTCCCATGACCTGAAAAGGATCTTCGTTTTCTTTGCGGAGCTGTGCGGCGTCTTTCAGCAAGTCTCTTTGATGCAGATGTGTTCTGCAATCTATTCCTTTCGGCTTCCGGTTGGCGCGCCTGTCCGCGTCTCGTCCAGTTTCGAGTGAACTTCGCCTTAGCCACGTCCTTAACTCAATATGGAGGCGGACAATCCTGAGCTGGAGGTTGCTTTGAAGCAGCTTGATCAAGAGTTAGAGGTACCATGTGCACTAAAGCTGTTATTCAGCCTTGTCCATGAATCTTTACACATCGTTCAAATAACTGACTTTTAACGCGCAGGAAGGCGATATCACCGAGAAAGGGTATGCAATACCACTATTTGTCGTTCAATTCTTGTGCGCCTTGCATACTAGCTAACACTCCCCCAGATACCAAAAGCGGCGAACCTTAATCCTATCCCAATTTCTAAATCCGCAAGAAGTCGATCAAACGCACCGCGCTCTTCGAGTTCACTCTCCAGACGACACAGACCATCCTTCCTCTAACGATGGATCCAGATCAGCCTCACTTGCGGCTCTCACCAACCCTCGCGATGCAGAAAGAGGAGGAGACAGATCTGTTTCACCACGACCGAGCCAGCAGATTCCTGCAACAACAGCAGACCGCCCGCAAGGACACGTACAGAGATTTCAAGGAAGAGAACTGGGCCTTCCATCTAACCCAGCTCCTCCTAGAGCTCCCTCGACCAACTCCTATGACTCTCTTTTTCTTCCAAAGCAGAAAGGAACAATGACATCGCGAGACCCTTCCAGGTCAGAGACAATGACGAGCCAAGACTATGCCTTCCACCCCGGATACCAAGAGGAGTATGGGCATGGGGACTCTGGGGGACAAACTCGGAATTCGACCATGTTAGACTCGCAGCAGGGATACTTTTCTGACTTTGGCGGCCAACAGCGTGACGAGTCCAGAGAGAGCTACGGTGGTGGGCCACACCGATATTCGCAGACCGATACCTTTTCACCGACTGCAGCTATCGCTCCACCACTACTAGCATCAGCTGATCTTCCAGGTGGTGCATCCGTACACCAATTGCCCCTCGAGCCCAGAGACGTGCCATTTGCCGTATTCGACCCGCACAATCCCAATATTCAGATGGCCAAATTTGAAAACATCGGAATGGTGCTGCGCCATCGCGCGAAGACGAATGCGAAACAACCTGCGTACTGGGTTCTTGATCAGAAGGGGAAGGAGATTGCTTCGATTACATGGGATAAGCTCGGCTCAAGAGCAGAGAAAGTGGCGCAGGTCATAAGGGATAAAAGTAATCTGTATCGCGGAGACAGGGTGGCACTGGTCTACCGAGACTCGGAAATCATTGAGTTCGCAGTGGCTCTGATGGGTTGCTTCATCGCCGGAGTAGTCGCTGTCCCAATAAACCACATGGAGGATTATAATCGATTGAACGTCACCTTAACTTCGACTCAAGCCCATCTAGCTCTGACAACGGACAACAATTTGAAGACATTCCAGCGAGATATTCAGACCCAGAAACATAACTGGCCCAGAGGAGTGGAATGGTGGAAGACTAATGAGTTTCCAAGTTACCACCCAAAGAAGAAAGGAGAAGAGCCACCTCTCATTGTTCCCGATTTGGCTTACATAGAATTTTCTCGAGCGCCAACCGGTGATTTGAGAGGGGTTGTCATGAGCCACAGGACCATAATGCACCAGATGGCCTGTCTTAGTGCCATTGTGTCTACTGCCCCATCGAGTGATAGCAAAAATGACACATTCAGCTCTGCATTACGCGACAAGAATGGAATTCCTATTTCGACTCACGGAAACCGTGGGGAGACCCTGCTCAGCTACCTTGATCCAAGACAAAGTATTGGTATGATCTTGGGCGTTTTGCTCACTGTCTATAGCGGCCATACGACGGTTTGGATCGAGGCGAAAGCTGTTGAGACCCCAGGTCTTTATGCCAACCTCATCACCAAATATAAAGCGACCTTAATGGCTGCTGATTATCCCCGGCTGAAGCGAGCTGTTTACAACTATCAGACCGATCCCATGACAACGCGAAACTTCAAGAAAAATTTTGAACCCAACTTTTCTAGTGTCAAGTTCTGTTTGATTGATACACTCACCGTCGATTGCGAATTCCACGAGCTATTGGCTGACCGGTGGCTGCGCCCCTTACGAAACCCCAGAGCCCGAGAAGTTGTCGCGCCCATGCTTTGCCTACCGGAACATGGCGGCATGGTCATCAGTGTGCGAGATTGGCTCGGCGGTGAAGAACGTATGGGTTGCTCTTTGACCCATGAAACGAACAAAGATGTCTCTGAAGAAGCAATTCGTCAGGAAGAGGAGGCTTCGCAGAGCAAAAGCACATTCGGAAGTAGTTTACTTGGTGGGAAAGCTACTCAATCTTCCCGGCAGACCTCAAGAAATGAGTTGGCAGAGATCTTACTGGACAAAGAGGCATTGAAGACTAATGAGGTCATTGTGGTGGCCATGGGGGAAGAGGCAAGAACTAAGGCTAATGTGCTACCAAATACAGTGAGATGCGGAGCATTTGGGTACCCAATCCCAGACGCCACCCTGGCTGTTGTTGACCCCGAGACAAGTCTTTTGTGCAGCCCAAATACCATCGGAGAAATCTGGGTTGATTCACCGTCCCTTTCTGGGGGGTTCTGGGCACTGCCAAAGCATACGCAGACCATCTTCCATGCCAGACCATACCGATTTCAAGAAGGGAATCCGACCCCAATGGCAATAGACCTAGAATTTTTGCGAACAGGTCTACTCGGGTGCATCGTGGAAGGGAAGGTCTTTGTCCTTGGCTTATACGAAGACCGTCTTAGGCAACGAGTCGAATGGGTTGAGCACGGATTAGAAGTACAAGAACACCGGTACTTCTTCGTTCAGCATCTGGTAGTGAGTATTATGAAGAATGTGCCGAAAGTCCATGACTGCTCTGCGTTCGACGTCTACGTAAATGACGAGCACCTTCCCATTGTCTTGCTCGAGTCCCCTGCGGCTTCGACAGCGCCTTTATCGACCGGAGGTCCACCGCGTCAGCTCGATATAGCTCTCCTTGATTCCCTGTCGGAGCGCTGTATGGAGGTTCTATACCAGGAACACCACGTCCGGATTTACTGCGTCATGATTACCGCGCCGGATACCTTACCGCGACACACCAAAAATGGTCGCAGGGAGATAGGCAACATGCTCTGTCGCAAAGAATTCGATAACGGAAATCTTCCTTGCGTGCACGTGAAATTCGGTGTTGAGAGGGCAGTGTTGAACCTACCGGTGGGAGTCGACCCGGTTGGTGGTATCTGGTCTCCGCTTTCAAGTCAAGCTAGGGAAGAAATTCTCGCTCTTCATGAGAAGCAATACTCTGGCGTCGATTTTCGAGAAGTTGTCATGGATGATCGAACATCTACTCCATTAAATAACTTTTCGAATATCGTCGATCTTCTCCAATGGCGGGTCTCTCGACAAGCAGATGAGCTTGCTTACTGCACAGTGGATGGCCGCGGCAGAGAAGGTAAAGGCCTGACTTGGAAAAAATTCGACACTCGAGTAGCCGCTGTTGCCATGTATCTCAAGAACAAAGCCAAGATTAAGCCTGGTGACCATGTTATTTTGATGTACACACATTCTGAGGAGTATGTTTTCGCCATACATGCCTGCTTTTCTATCGGTGCGGTAGCCATTCCAGTGGCGCCAATGGACCAGAATAGATTGTCAGAGGACGCTCCAGCATTTTTGCACATTGTTTCCGACTACAAGGTCAGAGCTATCCTGGTCAATAGCGAAGTCAACGATCTTCTAAAGCAGAAGTTGGTCTCTCAGCATATCAAGCAATCTGCCCAGGTTCTCAGAGTATCGATGCCATCTACATACAACACTGCCAAACCGCCAAAACAATCTCACGGATGTCGAGAACTAGGACTAAAGATGAATCCTGTATGGATTTCACCAAGCAATCCTGTGCTTATCTGGACCTACTGGTCGCCCGACCAGCGGAGAATTTCAGTGCAATTAGGACACGATACGATCATGGGCATGTGCAAGGTACAGAAAGAAACATGCCAGATGACCAGCTCTCGGCCAGTGCTTGGTTGCGTCAGAAGTTGGATGGGCCTTGGGTTCATTCATACATGCCTGATGGGAATATTTGTTGGAGCACCTACTTACCTTGTCTCGCCGGTTGACTTTGCCACGAACCCTCAGTCTTTGTTCCTTACGTTATCCCGATACAAAGTCAAAGACACATATGCCACAAGCCAGATGTTAGATCACGCAATCAATGCTATGCCGGGGAAAGGCTTCGCACTCCACGAGCTCAAAAACTTGATGATTTCTACAGAAGCACGGCCTCGAGCTGACATTTGTGAGTCCCCGAAAACAGTTTGCCTCTTCGATATAGATACTGACCGATCATCCAGTTCAAAAAGTGCGACTCCATTTTTCCAGCACGGGCCTTGAACGTACCGCAATCAACACAATTTATTCTCACGTCTTGAATCCGATGATCGCGTCTCGCAGTTACATGGATATTGAGCCAATAGAACTGTGGTTGGATACTCGCGCACTTCGCCGGGGTCTTATCTATCCTGTCGATCCCGATAGTGATTCAACCTCTTTGCTGATACAGGATTCTGGAATGGTTCCAGTAAGTACACAAATCGCAATAGTCAACCCAGAAACCTGTCGTCTTTGCCATATTGGTGAGTATGGTGAGATCTGGGTTCAATCAGAAGCTTGTGCAAAGTCATTTTATGGTTCCAAACAAGAGTTCGATCTCGAGCGTTTTAATGGACGTACAGTTGATGGTGATCCCTCGACACAATACATCCGCACTGGTGACCTCGGGTTTTTGCATAATGTTACTCGTCCCATCGGTGCTGGCGGGCAGCCAGTCGAGATGCAGATTCTCTTCGTGTTAGGTGGAGTCGGCGAAACATTTGAAGTCAATGGCTTGAATCATTTTCCGATGGATATTGAGCACAGCGTGGAGAAATGCCATCGAAACATTTCTCCTGGTGGATGTGCAGTCTTTCAGGCTGGTGGATTGATTGTGGTGCTGATTGAAGTATTCCGCAAAGCTTATCTGGCCTCGATCGTACCGGTGATCGTCGATACGATCCTGAATGAACATCAGCTCGTCGTCGATATAGTGGCCTTCGTTTCCCACGGAGATTTTCCACGGTCAAGACTTGGGGAAAAACAGCGTGGCAAGATACTCGCTAGTTGGGTGACCAGAAAGCTTCGAACGATCGCGCAATTTGGAATCAGAGATCCAGATGGAGCAGACAGTCAGATCACAGAAGTACCAGAACCTAGAGGGATGTCGATGTCCAGCAAGCCAGGTCAGAATACACGAATACCATCCATCCAAGAAACCAACATCAATGTTCCGCCGCTTGCCGCTACTGACACGGAGTCTACCCTTGTCAGTGGCCAAAATTTC
Organism: Pyrenula massariospora; assembly: GCA_021030905.1. NCBI lineage: Eukaryota > Fungi > Ascomycota > Eurotiomycetes > Pyrenulales > Pyrenulaceae > Pyrenula > Pyrenula massariospora. The sequence continues at coordinate 825,019 of JAGFMI010000006.1, forward strand.
CCTCCGAAGCTAGATCAAGTGGCCACGACAAGTTTGGATCAACAGAAAGAATTTGATATGGACCCCACTGCTGCAAGCTACGCAGACCAAATGAATTATACAGCGTCTCCGGATCCTGGATTGCCTTACGAAGCACAGTATAACTCCCTCACTCCACATCCTGCGGAGTTTGATAGAAGTTTTGTTGATGTGCAAGCTCCATATCAGCCGCCGATGGATTACGACGATGTTTTAGATCACAAGAATCCATACCGGCCCGCTCCAATTTCTGCACATTCTCCTCCTCAACAAAGTACTGCCGGGCCGCCTCGTCTCGCCATCACAAACCCTTCGGATTTGAGCCCTGTCTCTCCAATCGGGACAGATGAAGGTACTCCAACAACCGTTGCCCCCGGTCAAACCCCCGAGTCTCTCAAACGAACCGACACCGAGCTCGAAAATTCGCTTGCCAAGACAAGCACTAATGCTACCACGTCAACACAACAAAATTCCATGGCAATGAGCCCTTATTCCGATGAAGGAAATCCTTTCTCCAATGACTTTTCCGCCACAGCTCCAGCTCCATTGCAACCTACACGTCCAGTCAGCCCTCCCCGCCCCACTCCGCCTACGTCCCGCCCTGGCAGCGGCCTGGGTTTTACTCCTCGAGGTCGCGACGCGCTCCCAAGCCAACAAATTCGCTACAGCAGCTACGGCTCGGGAGGACTACCAACTCTGGCCAATCTCCGTCCTTCGAGTCAGAGCCCTGCCCGCCAAGAAAGATCGCTCGCCAACAACACCAGCGCCGATGGCCTACAAGACAGCCTTCTCCCGGCTGAAGAATACCCCCGAGAAGCTCTCCTCTACTCCAATAATCACTCGTCGCCGCCCCCAACCGCACCTCCGATCCAAGACCTCCCTCTCCCGCCAGCTCCTCCGCCCAAGGAAGTCCCCGAGCCACCCGCTGCTACAGTCGCTGCAGAGGCTGAGAGACAGCGTATCCTGAGGGAGAGGATGGGAAGATCAAAGCCCGAAATACCCGCGCTGCATCCGGTGGCAGCGCTGCAGAGGAAGAGTAGCGCGTTTAGCTTTGCCGGCGGGGATGAGGAATATGATCGGAGCAGGGAAGAGGACGCGTTGGCGAGCGTGAGTGGGAGCGTGAGGAGGAGGTATGATGGGAGTGACTGGTGATCAGGGTGGGCTTGTAGAATATCGTATTTGTACAGTGCAAATGGGGGTTGGTTGTTCATCTGAGGGCTTGGGAATTAAGTAGCATTTAAGCATGGTGAAGAGCTGGTATGATCACGAGTTATGAAATGTTCATTCTAACTAGAGCGCCGATCAAAAAGCATCTTACTCATTGTTTATTACGTGCTGTTGGACCACTGATGTTCTTGAATCTTATTACATGTTAAGGACGTTAACCTCACGTAGGCCTATCTGTGTCTGTTTTGCAAAAAATATTATGTCCATTGCTCTCCTTTTTAGGGGTGATAATTGGATGGAGTGGAGATTGTGTCCACGAGGAGAGTAGAAGAGGAACCTCAGAAAGTCAGTGCAATGGCAGGTACGGGAGTCATCAAAGGAGAGGAGAGATGGAAGATTAGCTGAGAGGAAGCAAAGGTATCAATTGATGGGTTATAAAGCACAATTTTCATTTCTATGCCCACCATCACCTCAAACCGTGCGTCAGACTAGCGACACCATCGACAGCGAAAGACCCAATACCCATACGGAGTTTGCTGATAACCGTAGCGCCATTCCCGTCTGCGATGCGCTTGTAGACGAGGCAGAAGCCGATGCATTTACGTTTCCTGAAGCATGAGATGCCTCCTCTGCATCCTCTAAGTCTGATCCGCCTACATTTGTCGAATTCTTGCACTGGTTACCGTCCAGTATAGTCGCGTTAGAAGTGAAGATAACATCAGCACACTGTATCGTGTTAGGTAGAGCGCGGTAGGCGAGACAGGGGAAAGGAAAAATTACATTATAGAGTGCATTTCCATGTTCGTTGACTTGGACAACCTGAATGCTTCCCTGTTCGCCTTCGGACACCGGAGTCCCGTCAGGCAATGTCAATTTCGAGAAGCAGAAGGTGCCATTTCCGGTTTGATTGAAACCCTCCACGAGTGTGATATTGTAATTCGTCGTCTCTGCTCCTAGACCGAGGCTTACAAAGGTGAAAGCGTACGGATGGTGAGGCTCGAAGACGAGGGATCCGCCTGTCAACGGCCACATAGTTCGGTTTTGAGGATTGGTAGTCGAATTGAGACCGCCACCTTCAGAATACTCGTCAGCATTATGAATAATCTTTTGGTTTACTTGAGGATGGAGAAACAGACATGGTCGTTCCCACTGTGTTTCAAAAGAATCTCCTCTCCAGTAGGGATAGCTGATAGAGAAATGAGCGGAACATAGTTGGAAGAAGAGCAAGCTGTGAAATATTGCAAACACAATCATGACAGCCGGTGAATCGAGGTTCTAGGAGAGAAGTGAAGCCGTGGAACTAGATTATGGCAAAGGTACTATTGACTGCTTACAAGTCTGAACTGGAAATGAGGATGAACGGAAGTTAAGGGGAATTGGCAGAGTTGTCTTGAGCCACCGTCGAAGCCTGACCGACCAACATACTTTTGGTCCTCTTCAGAAGTGGCTGCATTAGTCCTAAGCCGAGAATTATATTTGCTCAACTTCTGCAATGTCCCACTAGCACACCGAGCCAATAGGACGCGCCCCTGAGCAATCATAGGCTGATGCCAAGGCCGGATTGAGCAGATTTTGTCTCCACCGTTTCACGAGGGACGAGCGACTATGATTGATGCCGTAGCCAATAGCAAAAGAAGACAATGCAGCAGCTGGGCATATTTTTCTTTATTGAATGATGACTTATACTGCGTTCACACACAGAAAGAGGGGCAAGATTTCCTCGCTTCCCAAGGGTTGATGATACGACTTTTGGTGCGTTGTCGAAGAGACAGTGATCGATCCCGGTATTCCAAACATGTTTAAATGTGTTTATACACTTCTTTCAAAAGAAGCGGGAGGCGGTATTGCTCACTATCATGGGTCGGCCTAAGGAGTTGACATAAGTCGTGGGAGTTTGAAAGCGTCCCAATGAAGGCCTCCAAATCAGGTTAGCTGATTGCGGGGAATGCCTCAATTCTGCCAGCCACACCGCCTTAGACATTTTTTGAGATCGCTAGACCAAGATGTGATCAGGGCCGTAGGCTGCTCTCGGCTCGGTCACGCTCTACTCCATCTGCCTTTAGAGCTATGGCGCCGAACAGAGGAGCCCTTAATGACGATCTTATTTTTACCTTATCCGACAACGAGTCTTTAGCCGAAGCAACTTCTGAATCCGAGGCCACCCACTTAAAACTTTTCAGCAAAAAACGAAAACGAGGTAACGAGCACAAGTCCGGGAGACCCACCAAAACACGCATTCAAGACGCTGAGATATCAAGTGAGACAATCCACGATGAGCCCTCCGAAGACTCCGCTTCCGAGCAGCATTCCGGAGAAGACGATGGAGTCATGGACCCAGATTTCGAGTTTAATATTGGTAGTACTCGAACGAACACATTCGAGGACTTTGATGGCTGGACAATGCCTCCACATCAGGAGAATGGGGAAAAGCATGGCAACGGCACGAAGAGGGTCGTTGACATCGATGAGATCATCAAACGAAGACGACAGGATACAGCACAAAGTCAAAAGGGCATACGCGGCGAATTAGGCCAGAATCTTGGAGCACACGGGGACAGTGATCGTGGAAGCTCTCCAGACTCAGTTTCTAGCGGGATACATGATGGAGAATGGGAGAACGATGAGCTTATGGCAGAAGATTCCTTTGGAATGGGCGCGCTATCTGAGGATGAACGAGAGGATGATTCGAAACAAGGCGATGATCCAGCCTCTGCAAAAGCTGAGACAGAAACTGAGGATGACGCATCCGTTGCTTCCCCCACGGCACACCCAGACGATGATGTCCAAGAGTCTACTTCTGAAAGCGATAGTGAAGAAGTTGCCGAGAAAGAACGCCGTCGAGCTTTTTTCGCGCCGGAAGGGAACGCCGTGGAGTTGAAAAAGGGCGTTTCTGATTCAGCAACCTCGTTCCATAACTTTTCATTATCTCGACCAATTCTCAAAGGGCTCGCTGCAGTCGGCTATGCAAATCCAACCCCTATTCAAACTAAAGCTATACCTATTGCCCTGATGGGTAAGGATATTGTCGGTGGGGCTGTTACAGGATCTGGAAAAACAGCTGCATTTATCATTCCCATACTTGAGAGGTTATTATACAGGCCACGGAAGGTACCAACGAGCCGTGTGGCTATTCTGATGCCAACTCGTGAACTTGCAGTTCAGTGCTTCAACGTCGCCACTAGGTTGGCTGGTTTCACAGACGTCACTTTTTGTCAACTCGTAGGAGGCTTCAGTCTTCGCGAACAGGAAAACGTTCTTAAAAAAAGACCTGATGTCATAATCGCTACACCAGGGAGATTCATTGACCATATGCGAAATTCTGCTAGCTTTACGGTAGACACGTTAGAAATCCTAGTGCTTGATGAAGCAGACCGAATGCTTGAAGAAGGATTTGCTGATGAGCTCAATGAAATCTTGAAGACAATCCCAAGATCCAGGCAGACCATGCTATTTTCAGCAACGATGACTGATTCTGTGGACAAGCTCATTCGAGTAGGACTTAATCGTCCAGTCCGGCTCCTCGTTGACGCAAAGAAACAAACAGTGGGTACGCTTACGCAAGAGTTTGTAAGATTGCGGCCTGGAAGAGAAGATAAAAGACTAGCTTACCTAGTACTACTTTGTAAGACGATCTACAGGGACAGAGTCATCGTCTTTTTCAGACAGAAGAAAGAAGCACATCGTGTAAGAATCATATTTGGCCTTAACGGTCTGAAAGCAGCAGAATTACACGGGAGTATGACTCAGGAACAGCGAATAAGCAGCGTCGAGAATTTTCGGTCGGGAACATGTTCATTCTTGTTAGCAACAGACGTCGCTTCTCGAGGTCTTGATATCAAGGGTGTTGAGACTGTCATCAACTACGAAGCACCTCAAACTCACGAAATCTATCTTCACCGCGTTGGAAGAACAGCGAGAGCAGGACGTGCTGGCCGTGCATGCACCATCGCAGCCGAGCCTGATCGCAAGGTTGTCAAAGCAGCGGTTAGAATGGGTAGAATGCAGGGAGCTAGGATCGTGAGCCGGATTGTCGACACATCTGAAGTTGACGTGTTGGCAAAGTCTCTCGAAGACATGGACGATGAAGTGGATGCCATCCTTCAAGAAGAGAAGGAAGAGAAGCAGCTTGCCCAAGCCGAAATACAAGTAACAAAAGGTGACAATCTCATCAAGCATGAAGCTGAGATCTTTGCTAGACCAAAGCGAACTTGGTTTGAGAGCGAAAAGGAGAAGAAAGCTGCGAAGAACGCCGGGCTGGCTGAATTGAATTCTCGAGAGGGCAACAACGGCAAAAGGCAAAAGAAGAAATTGAGCGGGAAGGACAGAAAGAAATTGGACGACCACAGAGAAAGAGTGGAAGGCAGACTTTGGAAAAAGGGAACGAAAGACACTTTGGCGAACGGCAGAAGAATGCCGACTAGGAAGAGTAACAAGTCCTCCACTCGGGTTAGAAAGCGAAGATGACATGCAGACTATGGGGCTCCACATTAGATCAATCTATTAGAGTAGCTCATTCACATCAATAACGATCCCTCATACTCATATCTGTGGATGATAGGCGCGATGTCAACATCCAGGCCACCACTAACAAATCCAGCGGCAAAGAAGCTACAGTCTTCTCAATGACAAACAATGACATGGAAACCACTTTTGGGAGGCTTAGCGCAGAAGAAATGCCCAAATCAGGTGCCACTACAGCTACTAGAAGGTGCATGAAGTCTGTGGTCAGAGCCCAGCAATGACTCTTTGAGGCAGGTTCAGGCCCAACGTAGGAGCAGAGTTCTGGAGGGGGAGTTAACGGTCACGTGTTGTCCATTCTAGGCTTAGCGGTGGGTGAGAGCTAAATTTGGAGCGGGCGCAGGGGCGGAAATGTTTCGTTTCCGCGAAGCCTCCCGCCCACCATTCTTTCCAAATAGCAACAACACATGGCCTTTGAACCCATGACCCCATTTACCGCTCGCATCTCGCGTGCCCCACGTTTCAAGATCTTCTATTCTCCAATCTGTAAGCTGACAGGCTAATCCTATCCAAACACATCGTTAGCTTGACGACTGGCCGCGCATGCCCAACGGCTTTAGCCTGCTGACCTCCTGCTTAACCAGCCACTGCAGCCAATAACACATCTGGCTCCTTGCCCAGAAGGCGCCGGCTCCCAAGTTTTCCGCTGCGGAAGATGCTGACGTCTCCCTGCCATCCCGCGCCTCCGGATATCTTGCTACCGTTCTAAGAATGCGCGTCTGGCGGCAATTCTCAATTTTAGCTGCATCTGGCTTACCTCTTGTGAGATGCAAAAGCCACCTAGGCACCGGAAGCGCGATGTACTTCATGTAAAAGCTATAAGAAGCAGTAAAGACCATGATGATCGATGCTCATCCTCAATATCATCTCAAAGCTCAGTGCCTGATCTAGTATAACGAATCTCATTTGTATTTCCTATCTCCTTAGAGTCAACCTCACACTCACTTGAACTTGATCATTTATAACCATACTTTAATTTCAAGATGTCTCTCTCGTATAGCTCAATCTTCCTCGCTGTTCTCGTTACTGCTACTAGCATCTCTGCCACACCCCTCAACCGCAGAACACCTTTCTCTCCCGTTCCAAATGGACATTACCGCCGTACCAACGCGGCTGCCAGTGGTTCTACTGGCGCTGTGGGCCCAAATCCTACGAATGTTGCCCCTCCTCCACCTGCAAACAGCGACTTGATCAGCAAGCTTGAGCTGGCTCCTAGCGCTGTCGACCGGACGAAAATCCTCACCCAAGAGGGCAAGAATTTCGAACCTTACCTCTTTGACTTCAACAACAAGCCCGATACTGGCGCTGGTGGCCACGTCGTTCTTGCTGACCGCTCATCCATGCCCGCCCTAGTCGACCTCGGCATCTCCTCTGCCGTCGGCTTCATGAATCCCTGTGGCATGAACACTGCTCACACGCACCCTCGTGCTACCGAGTTTCTGACCGTCGTGGACGGCGAGATTGAGACCGGCTTTATTCTGGAAAACAAATTCACCACCGAAGTCAAGAGAACGCTCAAGAAGTTCCAGGGCACAGTGTTCCCAATGGGCAGCATTCACTTCCAGTTCAACAACAAGTGCGAGCCTGCCACATTCGTGGCAGGTCTTAACAGTGAAGACCCTGGCGCTAGCACAATTGCACAGAATTTCTTCGCCTTAGACAAGGATATCGTTGACTTCACTCTTGGCTTCCCGAGCGCAATTGACGGGAGCAACTTTGACCAGTTCAAGAACTCGATTCCAGCCAGCTTTGCGCAGAATATTAAGACCTGCTTGGCTAACTGCAAAGGAAAGATGTAAAGAGTACGAGTTACTGGAGAGAGGCTGCAATTTGTCTTGGCCTTTTTAATAGCATAGCGAAGGTGTTGGGGCTCTGGGAGATATGTCTGGTATCTCTTTAATTGAGCATTTTAATAGCATGGCATGTGTCCTCTCTTCAGTTGAATTGCTGCAAGGATTTCTCACATTTGAGCCTGAGCGACTTTCCTGCTATCAATTTCGTCTTTATTAGCGTAAAGTCTATAAGCGCTAATTTAATTTCTTTGTCGAATTATCTGAATCCTCAAATCCCCTTCATCGAAGCAAAGTGAAAGTTCTTTGTCGGACCAAGCGATATTTACACATCATGTCCACACATGCCATCTCAAGTTTCCTTTGTCTTCGAACGAAGTTTTGTCCAATTGTCGAAGCAGCATTTGACCGTGTTCACGACGACATATCAAGACAGAAGATAAAATTCTTTGCGGAAATTATTTGCTCGAGCAGGAGCTGAGAATATGACGGCTCATTCAATAAAAAACACTCAAGAGTGGCCACGAAAAATGCATGTAGGACAAGGTCCCCGTGGGCGAGTGACTTGGTGTATAATTTGCATGGGCAGAATCGGAAACAATGAAAAGTCAGTTACGCATCCACCACCATGCGACAGCACCTTCCATCTTGAACACTTCGACGGATGGATGCGAAAGCTTCGCTTATTGCGCGTACGATTTCGATGTCCAGCGTGCAATGAAGCGGTTGGAGATCACAACCTGTACAGCAGTATCTATCACGATCGCCCTAGGTCGGGGGGCATTATCGAAGATTTACACTGCGATATTGGATCCAAGTTTGACGGTCCCTGCCACCGCCGCTAGTTTTGTCCTAACTAAGCTCAAGTCCAAGAGAGGTCGCACTTTTTCAACACCGCATCGGGGCACTGGGCAGCAGTGAGGTATTGCTACACCATCGCAGAACCAGCCGTGATGACAGAATCCATTTCTCATCGGACGTTCTTGAGCAAGCCTGCGGACCTACTAACGGTCTTCTCATTGACAGCTCCAGCGCAGGGCGTGCCTTTGACGTCTTTTATTCTTTTCCAATCAGTAGCGGCCACATCCCCGAACGGTGTGAAGGATTGATGATTAAACGAATAGATATTGTCCACGATCTCATGCTGAGGCGTGACCGATTGGATAACTTTCTTACTAATTCCCATCTATCAACTCGATCACAGTTATTCTCTATTTTCCAAGTAGAGCTGCGGTGTAAGAACGCCGTACTGATGTACGTTCGTAGGTTAAACAAACGTCTTCAATTGAGCTCCTGAAAAGCACTTTGTGCTTGGCGCGCCCTCCAAGGCTTTGAAGATCCCACGCCCCGAGATTTTGCGATCCCCCGCACAGCAAAGTTACCCCACACTCAAACGCTTCGCAACGAGTCAGGAAATCATAAGGCGTGGATGCTGATTTTTGGTTCCTGTGACTCATCTCCTTCTATGTCTTCCTCGAGGTGATTTTTCAAGTCTGAGTCTGGCAAATTTGTCAAGTACACGCACCCGAACCGCACTACCAGCATGCCTATGTACTGTGTACCACCTACCCTTTCTAAGGCGTGCAAGACTGGTTACTTACAGATTTATAGGCTCCGAGAACCATGGAAGAAATATCGCAAGTTCCAACATCTAGACCTGCCAAATCGTCAATGGCCCTCCAAATCTATCGAGAAGCCACCACGGTGGCTCGCCACCGATCTACGAGACGGGAATCAAAGTCTGGTAGACCCCATGGTAGCGTGCCTCCCAAGAACGTGTTGCAGGCTATGATGCTGATTGTGTCGCAGGACGGAGAACAAAAGTTTCGATACTTCAAGATGTTGGTAGAATTAGGCTACAAGGAGATTGAGGTGTCATTCCCTTCAGCGTCCCAAACGGATTTCGACTTCACAAGGTCCCTTGTTGAGACCCCAGGTGCTGTACCCGGCGATGTCTACCTTCAGGTCTTGTCACCATGTCGAGAAGATCTCATTCGAACGACAGTTGAGTCCCTTTATGGCGCCAAGAAGGCTATATTGCATCTCTATGTTGCAACCTCGGAATGCTTCCAAAAGATAGTGTTTGGTATGACGCCGGATGAAAACATTGCCCTGGCTGTCAAATGCACAAAGCTTGCTCGGTCTTTAACAAAAGATGCGCCTACGTCATCTCCTGCTTCTAAGACCGAATGGCTATACGAGTTCTCCCCCGAGACATTCTCCGATACATCTCCAGAGTTCGCTGTACAGATCTGCGAAGCTGTTAAAGCTGCCTGGGAACCAACCGAAGATGCCCAATTAATATTCAACCTGCCTGCCACCGTTGAAATGGCTACTCCAAATGTTTATGCGGATCAAATAGAATATTTCTGCTCCCACATGACTGAGAGGGAAAAGTTTTGCGTTTCGTTACACCCACATAACGATAGAGGATGTGCTGTGGCAGCAGCAGAACTGGCTCAAATGGCTGGTGCCCAACGAGTAGAGGGAACACTTTTTGGAAATGGCGAGCGTACTGGCAATGTTGACCTAGTTACCCTGGCATTGAACCTATATACACAGGGCATATGGCCTAACATCGACTTCAGCGACATCAATAGCGTTATACGCATGGTCGAAGAGTCCAACAAGATCCCAGTAAACGAGAGATGGCCCTACGGTGGACAGCTCGTTGTATGTGCTTTCTCTGGCTCCCATCAAGATGCTATAAAGAAGGGATTCAACGCGCGAAAAGCGGCAGGTGCCAAACGAGAAGACCCTTGGCAAATGCCCTACTTGCCTCTTGACCCACAAGATATCGGTCGGACTTACGAGGCCATCATCAGAGTAAACAGCCAGAGCGGAAAGGGTGGCGTTGCTTGGATCATCCAAAACAGCCTTGAGCTCGATCTCCCTCGTGGCCTTCAGATTGCATTTAGCAAGATTGTACAGAAGGAAGCTGATGTCAAGGGTCGGGAACTCCTCCCCCGTGAGATCCAGCATCTTTTCGAGGACGCCTATCACCTGAAGAGGAATCCGCGATTCACTCTCATTGATTATAACATCACCACCGACCGCTCTGTCTCCCCTGCACCATTGGCCATGCAGAATCCTACCAACGGCCAAACCCCCGCCGCTCCACCAGGCGCTTCCCTCAAACGTCGCTTCGCAGGTATCATCGCTATCGACGGGGCCCATCATCCTATCGTCGGCGTCGGGAACGGCGCTATATCGTCCTTAGCCAACGCGCTACGTTCTTTGAGTATCGATCTCGACGTCAATGACTACAAGGAGCACGCCATCGGCGGGGGCAAAGACGTCAAGGCAGCCACCTACATCGAATGCCACGCGACCGGGCTGGGCAACGCCGACAAAGTCTGGGGCGTCGGAATCCACGAAGACGTCGTCCAGGCCAGTTTGATGGCGCTCCTCGGGGCAGCCAGCTCGGTAAGTTAAGCCCACCCCACGCTCTCGCAACACACCCTTCCCTCCCCGCAGAATCACTAACCCAGAGCCCACGTATGTCAGTTCCTAACGTCCCGCGCCTCGACACCGATCCCCTGGTCCCCCAAGCGCCTCGACACATTCACGCGCGACGAGCTCCACGCGCTCGAGCAACTCAAGCTCGGCGACGATTCTTCTCTCTCCCCAACGAGGGAGGGTCTCAAGACGTTCAAGGAGAACCTGAAGGAGCAGAAGGTCGATATTGAGAAGCTGGAGCACGAAGCTGAGACAGCGGGGACTAATGGGAGGGCATGATGGTGAATGGGGAGAGCAAATTGTATTGTCGAGTGACAAATGCTGGGCTGACTTGCTAGTGCAAGTCGTCCGCTCCTATAGGGGGGCGTCGTTCGGCAGCAGAACATTAAAAGTTATTGAGCTGCTCGTCTTTTGTTTTCTAAAAAAACAAAGAAAAAAAAAGGGAAAAAAAATTAGTCCAAAGGCTTGCATCCAACTTCGGCGCGCAAAGGCATCGGATATCTCATGGTTGTTCAAAAAACCTTTTGGGAAAGGCCTTAGAGCTGACCCACATATATATACCCGTCAAACAATATATTCAGCATTAACACCTCTTTTTAAACCGAGCTATATATATGCAATGATCAAGTTTCAAGTCTATCGCTTTCTATAACTCTGTGACTATTAATGGCCAAGCTCCATCTCCCGCGCACCTCGCATCCCATGCCAAACTGATATCCTATACAGACAGAGACCTGCAATCCTAGAATACTCAATAAAGACGTTCGCAAAACTCTCCACAAACCACCGAGCAGCCCAATGAACGGATGTATCCATGCCCATTTGAGGAATGTCATGTGCCCACAGCCAAAACTTGTCCTGCCAACGTACCATCTCCCTCCGTAGTCCTCTCTCTTAGAAAACCATCCTCCCCTTCAGCATCAATTGATCCCTTCGTTCCCACCACCAACCTCCAACCACCCGCTCAAATCCGCCCCACCAACATCCTCCACATCCTCCACCATCACCGCCGTAACCTTGCTAACCTTCCTCAGCGGCGTTCCGTTCCCCATCCGCCTCCCCTTCTCACCACTCTCACCCACTGCAGTCTCAACATCCGACTTGTCACTCCGGAGCCTCTTCTTACCCTTTCCATCCCTGCCTGCACTTGTAGGAGTAGCTGCTTCCCCAATCTCCCCATCTCCTTCACTGTCCTCGGCACTCTCTGTTGCCTTCTGCAAAACTACCCTTGGGCCACTAGATCTTCGGTTTACCGCGTCCTCCGGTCGGAGCAGCGGCGAGACGTTCTCCTTCTCCCCCGACCTTGGCGATGGATTCCTAGAGCTTGCTGCTGAGGGGGCGCGGGTAGATCTATTTCTGGAAGCAGCACGTGTGGAGCCCGGTTTCGTGCTGACTGTGGCATAGCTTGCACTTCTCGCAAGAGCGGCAGCACTTGGTCGAGTCTCCCTTGTCGTAGTCGAAGCACTGGCAGGAGTGTTCGATGGCACACGATAGGCAGGATCGGGATCGTCTTTGCTTGGGCTGGGCAGGTTCGCAACATCTTGCGCCAGAGCGCTAATAACAGGGTCGTTGGCTTCGGTGCGGAATGGCTCGCTGTCATGGCGCTGGTTCGGTTTGACCTCAAAGCTGAGTCCCGTCATGCCGGATATGCTACGGTCGTTGGTCTTTTCACTGATGGAAGGATAGTCTGGCATAGGTGTATCTTCGATTGTGGAGCGACGGCCACCATAGAAAGCTGGTGTGAGCTTTTTTGCCGAATGCGTTGGCTCCAAAAAGGGATCTGGCAATCCTGGCTTTGAACCCCGCGTATTGTCAGCTGGATGCATTCCAGCTTCCCAAGGGTAATCATTGATCAGGGCAGAGCTGGTGGGGGGCGGCGCTGCGGCTTTGCCGTACGGCAGGCTCGGATTTTTTCGAGTTTTGCTTTTACTTGGCGAATGAGCATGAAGGTCGTCATGCATCGTCCTCTGGGTCTGTGCCGAACGAGCTGCGTAGGGTAGATTTCGTGCGTTCCACATACCCGGATTGGGCCAGGCAACGCCGGAGAATTCAAGAATATCTGCGTTTTCGTTAGCTCAAATGGCATGAATGCACAGGCTATAGAGATAACGGCAACGGGAATTTGAACTCACGTAACGGAGCATGCTGAAACGAGAAAGCTAATACATCCCTAACACGTTCAAACGGGTGAGATCGGTGTGGTCTTGAAAACCCTTCAGCGATGACAACACGGATCCTCCCCAGCAACTCTCCAGCGTCCCAGTGACTCTGATGTAAGATCTCTTGGTGAAATGGAGGGAACTTCAAAGGGGCCGGGTTGCCGTTTTTGTCTAGGAGTGTAGTCTCTTCGATTACACATGGCCAAGTGGTGTGTTGTGCAAGGACATTGCCGGAGACAAACAGTCCGTCGACGTAGATCCTAGCCTCAAATGCAACGACATCCTCAATCTGCATCAGGCTTTCAAGTGTTTTTGACGGCTTTGGCGCACCGTCCCAGCTATGTATGGAGATACGGAATGGTGAGTCTGAAGCGAGGCTAGGAACGAAAGTCGTCAGCACGGGAAGTCGAGGGTTTTCGCCTCCGTAGATTGCTGAATTAGTGAGGAAAGAAGGGTCTGCTTCGCTTCAGTTAGGCTTTTCCAAAACACACCGGAATTTATGATCTCACCGTCCCGGTCTCGGATGACAAAGCATTGAGTCTTAAATTCCTGTATAGGGATTTTGGAACCCTCGGGAAACAGCAAGACATCCCAGCTCTGGTATCTCATGTTGTGAGACTGGCATTCACGGTTTTAATATTATAATAAACCATTGGTAACTCTGAAACAAATGAGAAGGTCGGATCCGGAACGAATTCACATTTCGCTGTAACTCATAGAGAAACGTAGACGGTGAACGAGAGAAACATGAGCGAAGCGAATCTGTAGGTAAGGAAGCGTGTGAAGGAACGTCCGGCGACAAGTGCAGGTTGCTGCGCCAGCCTAGAACAGTACCATGGAAGGCGGTCGCAGGGTGAGGCTTTCCCGGAACGAGACCGTTCAACCAGGAAGGGGCGGCTGAGAAAGTATAGAATGTTGAGATCCGTTCGACATCAAGTTTATGGTCATAATTTCAACAAGGCTCTTTTTTGGTTCTAGCGATGCAGGGCACGGCACTGAGATTGCTACAACAAAAGACTCAGCACAAGAGGTGAACAACAACTGCGAGATAAGAATAACAGTGATCAATATCATAAGCCCCAAAATTGTAGAGACAGCGTTAAGATCGATCGAATCTCCGAGACCAGTGGCTATAATGGGTCAGCCATGCAGACAGAATAGATGACCGTCTTCACAGCATAGAGGCCGTCCTCGAAGTTAATACCGAATTCTTCCGCCCAAATAAGTGTAAACAATTGGAGGTAAGACTATGCGATCTCATTAGTGTAGATAAAGAAATATGCGTCCCTCACTCCGTATAGTGCATACACAATTTGGGTATTCGAAATGACGGAATATACAATCGACGCCGAGGCGATGGTTGAGAGGATCTTTCAAAGAACGCCATACGCCTTTACACAAGACCGGCCATCATTGATCAACGCCTCCTCCTGCCTCCATGCCTCCAACCCCGCCGAGAAAAGCCGCTCCAGACCCATCCATCATGTTGGCGTCAAAGTTTCCAAAGTTGAGATCTGTGCTGTCGGTGTTTAGAAAACTGTCAAAGTCAAAGTTCTCCAGTACATCTCCAGACTCTAATGCGCTGAAATCAAGATTAAATTGCTGGTTGGGGTCACTGATCCCAAAATCGCCAAAAGCTCCTGCTCCTTGCATATCACCCGGCGCCTGAGGTACTTGATTCTGGACTGGAACCGAGGTCGGGCCATTTGCGTTAGTTTGTGCCTGCAGATTCGCATTGGGACCAGATGTATTGGCAGGGTTCGAGGTGGCGGCCAGACCTCCTTTTGGACCGGAATTTCCACCAGTAGCGCCGGCGAACGAGGAAGGATGAACAGGAGTGATAGGTGTTTGGGGGGTTGCAGGCTCGCCTTCAGCTTTGTCAGCAGAAGAGGCATTAGGTGCGGCCACCGATCCTTTCTTGGCCGGTCTCTGTTGGGAGGTCAGTGAGAATAAGTATGGCTGCAACAACCGGGCCAGGGAACTTACTTTGCGCGGTTCGTTTTTGTCTTTCTTTCCCTTCGGATTTGCTTTGTTGGATTGCTGTGGCGTCGGCGGCGCAGGCTGGGGTGATGAAGGCTGAGTCCGATTTTGTCCGCCAGGTGGTGGAGCCGGAGGGGGCATCTCGTTACGCTGCTGTGGCGTGCCCATGGTTGAAGGCTGCGATGCTGTCGGTTGGCCAATCATTGGTTGGCCCTGTGCCCAATTGCCGCCGGAGGACATTCGATTGCCGGGCTGATTGCCCATGGGCATGCCGGGCCTCACGCCTGGAGCCGGTCCTGGAGCCATACCGTCACCCATGTTCTTCAGAGATGCGACTTGCAAGTTGAAATCGGAGGGCATACCACCAAAATTCATTGCTGCAGGGGAACCCCTATTTTGCCCCATTTCACCAGGCGCTGGAGAGCCGGGAATCCCAGCCTGTCCAATTTGAGGAGTACCGCGCTTCATTTGTTCGGATGGGTTAGGGGATGGGCCGTTCCGCGGATTGCCTGGGGACATGCCAGCGGTCTGCATGCCTGGCTGCCCAGGTAGGGGGCCTTGACCATCTGGCCGCATACCTTCCTGTTCCTGTCTTGCCATCATTAGGCGTTTTTTGTTCTGCTGCTCAAGTAGCATGAGCTGCATCTGATAATCTTGGAGAGCGTGATTGCCACCAGTATTAGCGCCTTGTTGGTTCATACCGCCATTCCCTCGCATCTGCGATTGATACATTTGATCCATTCCCATGAATTGACCGTCGGGTCCTTGCATCATGTCACCTTGATTTTGCATCATGGCAGCTGCTGGATTCAACATGCCGTTCTGCATACCCTGGTCATATCCTAAGCGTTGAGACAGTGCAGCCATATGAGTGGAATATACCTGGATTGATTTTTGCTGTTGGGCAGCAGGCAAATTTTGAAAGTTCTGAAACTGTTGCTGGGTCATCCTTCCTGGATTGACCCCGTTTGCAATGAGCATCTGACTCGTTTGCTGTTGTGTGTTTGGGTTTATGGGTTGGCCACCACGCCCATTTTGCACCATTCCTTGTCCCACGAATTGGGGGTTACCCTCAATACGAGGTCGCTTGCTAGGAGACCCGCTTTGTTCTGCCGATGCAGGCGACTGAGATCTGTGTCCATTCATGTCCATGTCAGAATTCTCACGCTGCATTGCCTGTTGGCTCATCCGCTGGGCCTGGAACTGCTGCTGGGTCCTACGTTGGCGTTAGTACATCAAATATTGAGATCTACGGCAGTGAGATGTACATATTGCGAGCCATTGCGGCTTTATGTATAGCTTGGTGAGTGTTCATGTCATTGCGGTTTCTGGGCATCGTCATGCCAGGTATCATTGGCCCGCCGGGGCGCATCATCGTCGAATTTGGATTCTGTGCTTGCTCACGTATCCTCTGCATATTCTGGTGCTTGTCAATTTGAGAATGAACAGATTCATCGAAACAACCATTACTGACCTGTGTTTGTTGAATGTATTGGGCAACCGGGCCATCGGCCCCTTTCTTGCGTTGAGCGAGCCACATGTCGGTAAATAGACAGTACCAGTCAAACACAAAAGCACTCTGGGGTACTGCACTGGAAACTTTTGGTCGCGGCATATCGTCCGGGTATTTGAACTCTTCTTTTGAATCTGCGTCCATGCCATCAGGGTCGACCCCGTTGACCTCGCCATCTCGTCGACGACCTGGGCTGGTCTTTACCGGAGGGTCCGTGAACATGGGGAGATTGTTAGCGACAAGGGCTCGTGCGCAATCGATGTATTTGTGCTTGATCAAATAGTCGTAGATGTAAGTGTTGAACCTTGTCATCATCTGGTTGCGAGAAGAGCTGTCCATGTCTGCCGTGACAGACGCATTCGCCATCACCATATTTCCTCCAACAGGGCCACCAGTATGGGGATTCATCCCCGGTACATTTATCTGGTTCATTGTGACGACGACTGTCCACGAGGAGTGATTAGGTATCGATGACTCTCGAGAAGTTTGTTATGTTGGGTAGGGCTGTGAAAAAGGGTAGGCGCACAGTCGTGATCAACGGTAGAAGGCGTGCCGAGCCGCGATGCAAGATCAAGATCGTAGTTAACCCCTGCGGCGCGGAGGTCGACTGGTATGGTTGTGGGAAATGTAGGAGTAGAGCTTCACGAATAGCGACTTCGCGTCGAGGAAGGAGAGGGCATCTGGCATCGATGGCACTCGATCCGGGAGCGTTGCGTTGGGGGTTCGATGAGGCTGAAGCGATGTCTTGAAACAATTTTTGTGGAGGAAGAAAGGACAACAGCGACAACAGTGGTCGAGCTGAATAATTTGGGGGCTCAGGTGACGGTCGAGGAGGAGCGGCGAAAAGCTGTCAGCCCCGAGAGTGGGAGTTTTCGTTGGACGGGGCTCCGGGGGGGGAGGTAGCAGCGGCCGCCTGGGGCAGATCACAAACAAATCGCGAAAGGCAGCGTTGTGGTCCGAATACAGCGATAGAAGGGAGCAGCAAGCTACGGCAGGCACGGTGTTGGGAGGAGGGGCAGAACAGCAAGGGAGGCCGAATACACCAGGAAAAGGGTGATGGAGACAGCAAGAGGCACAAAAGAGGTGGGTTTATGGTTTGGATGGTGGATGCTGGACAGGAAGCTGGCGTTGAGTTCAGTTCGATGGAGGCGGCGGTCGCAGTACCTGCAATTCCGACTTGCTGGCCGCCAGCCCCAGACCTACGCCGGCACGGGCCCAGCTGGCGGTACAATCAGGCACGCTATGCCCCACTATCGCCCTCACCACCCTTTTTTTGGGCCCCAGAATTCGAACACCTCCAATAATCCAGTTACGGCGTGCACAGTGGATAGGAACAATATCAGGAGGATTTCGATGCACAATCACGCGGGGCCACGTCTACTGCTCGGCCCTCGCTTCGATTCGCAGATAGTTCTAGGGACGCTGTGCGTACCGTTGAGGCTCGCGGCGAAAGGAGTCCTTCCGCAACTCGCGCTCATCGCCATTTCCGAATTCGGATGCGGGGAAGCAGGCCACTTCCGCACTCACGCCTATCATTTTGACGTGTGGCCAAGGCAAAGCCGCACACCTCATACTTTGTAGATTAGGTACCGTAGTTCTGCTCTCATACGAGTGATCATTGTGCAGCCGCTTGTGGAACTCCTCCTAGCCTTTTAGCCTTGTTGCATGCCATGGTAGGGTGATGGGGATTACCTTCGTCCATTATCCAGGCTAGATACCAAGACCTTTAATGCTGAAGACTGTATCAGAGGCTCCGATTTCTTGGAGAGACGTGTCCTGCTTGAGCCCCAAATTATTCATCGTCCGGGGGCATCTCGTCTTCGATGTATCGGATGAGAGACATTCGCATTTCGGTAGTGTCGTTTCCTCGCAGAATGTCACTGATGAAGTGAGCCTCAACTTGCATCTGAACCTAGATACGCAGTTGTTAAACCGGAAACTTCTTTCATTTTGACCGAATTAACTCGGCACACACCATTTCAAGAGCCCCTCGAAGGATTCCACAGAGGATGTTTGAAAACCAGAGTTCGTCCTGAGCTCGACCGTCATCCGGCAACTCCACAAAATCCGCCAGAGGGTTTTCATCAAAGACCAAGGAGAATTGCTTATTGTCACTAGACCAGTTCGTGATAGTGGGCGTGATGTTCAGGAATATCTTGAATCCCACCTGGTCAATCGCTTGTCAGCACATTTGTCGATATCTAGCTTAGACGTGCAACCTTCGAAATCATCTCGGCCGTTTCTCGAAAATTTGAACAGCGTCCGGCATTAGACTTGGCAAGAAAATCCTCGATCAGGCGCATGCCTATGTTGTAGCCCATCTTTTCGAGTTGCTTGTTCACTTCTCCGTAGTCATTGTCGTAATCGGCGCAAAGTTGGGTAACAATCGTGCCATAAGTCAGAGTCACCAATTCTGCATTGACTTTGTCGATTCGCGTTCTGAGAGCTGTCGGTCAAAAACCTCTTTGTCAATTCTTCAACGGCCGACTCACTTCCACACCCTAAGCTCAAGGCAAAATGGTTAGCTAGGTAGACTCACAGACTCCGTAACCAAGACTGACTCTTCACCAAGGCGCGCGGCTTTCGCAGCGGATGACATGGCTGGGGTAGCGCTTTGCTGGAGAGCGCAACACGATACACAGTAACCACTAATATAGGGTTTTTTAGCTTATGGCTTTTTCGATACGTCGCATGCTAATTTCCCGCACATTGCAGCTATAGGGTAGGCTGCGTAGGCATCTCAAAGTGTCTTCAATGTGGATGGAGTGGCGCAATACGATGGTCTTGGCATTCCTAGCTCCACATCTAAACTTTAATTTTCGCTGGCTCTTCCTCGCCGGTCAACACGGAATCAGGTCTCCGCAATGTAATGTAGCAGCTCGCTGAGCCACGATCATACAAGCTACTATATTCATAAATTGGGACTTCATAATCATGTCAACTGTGTCTGGCTCACCTCGAGGCGTCGCAGACTCTTCGCAAATTGTCGTGAGACGCCAAAAGTCCGATGCGAACGCCGCCAACAGCTCTGCTGTTGCCGTTGTTGGCGGAGATCGAGATGGAGCACTCATCCAGTCGGTATGACCAGAATGATAGAAAACTTTCTTAATCGCTAATAGAGCTTCTTATGCAGGTGACACGCACGAGCGGCCTCCAAGCGCCGATCATGGAACTCACAGGTTAGCATTCCATGCCACGAATACGTCTACTTCTAACAAGGATCAAAGGTCACTCAGGAGAGGTATTCGCTGTCAGATTTGATCCGACGGGACAGCACATTGCGTCTGGCTCCATGGACCGCTCGTTATGTAAGTTCAAAGATGGCGTAAAACGAACATTGCACTAAACTTTGTCCTAGTGCTTTGGAATGTTTACGGACAATGTGAGAACTACGGTGTGATGACAGGTCACAAAGGAGCTATTCTCGATGTTCAATGGTCGCGAGATTCCAAAAATCTTTTTACAGCATCTGCCGATATGACGATTGCTAGTTGGGATTTGGAGACTGGCCTAAGACTCAGGAGACACACTGGACATGAAGAAATCATCAATTGCTTGGAGATTGCGAAGCGTGGCCAAGAACTTCTCGTCAGCGCAAGCGACGATGGCTGTATAGGCATATGGGATCCTCGGCAGAAATCAGCCATTAACTACATTGAAACAGAGTTCCCGGTCACAGCTGTTGCATTAGCGGAGGCTGGAAATGAGCTGTACTCGGGTGGAATCGATAACGACATCAAGGTATGGGATGTGCGCAAGATGGAGGTTGTCTATTCTATGGTCGGCCATACAGATACAATCACGTCGCTTGAAGTATCTCCAGATTCTCAGACGCTCCTTTCACAGTCGCACGATTCGACTGTAAGAACTTGGGATGTTCGACCATTTGCGCCTACAGACAGGCACATCCGTACATACGATGGCGCACCCGCAGGGCTTGAAAAGAATCTAACACGTGCAAGCTGGAATGCAAATGGGACCAAGATTGCTGCTGGCAGTGGAGATCACACAGTAGTGGTATGGGATACAAGATCTGGGAAAATTCTCTACAAATTACCTGGACACAAAGGTACGGTCAACGATGTTAGGTTTGCGCCGCACGAGGAACCCATCAGTGAGTCCTCCTCCTTCCGCGATTTTCGAAGTAGCTGATGATCCATAGTTGTCTCCGGTTCTTCAGATAGGAACCTGTTGCTAGGCGAATTACGACCTTGAAATAAGTTGGGGGTGCATATGATTTCTCCAGAAAGCGATGCCCGGAATTGAGCCGTTGACGAGTGAATGCACGGCCTTGAAGGTAGGAATCTATGGCTTCGTTGACAGAAAATTGCTGAACCGCTGGCTGGAAGAAGCGGTCGCAACTGCCGCATAGAACGGCCGGAAGAGGTCGGAATGCTGTGGCCGAGAGTGTCAGCCCCCAAGGGGTTCGGCTCCATGTATCTGCTCTGCTGAGCAGTTCGGGTGGACCGCGCGGCGGTAGGAAAGAGGAGGTTGATGACAAAACCTCAACCACAGGGAGTCTATTGTCTCGTGGTGATGTAGCGAAGTCGCCAGCTAGTGGACTAGATTGTAGACAGCACAAGCGTGGAGACGTGACTAGATTCTTATTTTATCCGCAGCTCGATTACCTGTGAAGGGGTGGAAGTGATGGCCTAGTAGTAACTATCTACAACAAACTCTGTCGCTGTGGGCGAGATTTTAGTGCGGCTCGGCTGGCGTCACGCTAGGTTTCAGGAGCGGTCAATTTGTCGCAGGACCGAAGCTTCTTGAGCGTCTCATTCTCTTTCCGAAGCCCTCCTTGTCTCACAAATCCGCTCCTTGCGGTCTTCCATGCCAATCGACAGACGCTTGCCGTTGTCGTGCATGTGCGCTCCCTGGCTGGAGCTCCATCGGTCTGATAGCCGCGGTGATCCTCTGCGTCGAGTCCTTCTGGTGATCTCTTCAGGTTGAATCACCACCTTCATGCACCCCATCATAGGCTCTCCATTTCCTAAGTAATTGACTTTAATCCATTGCTCTGTTGCTGGCCGGCAGAGTGTGCCCCATCATTCGTTTTGACGGCTTCTTGTCTTCCCTGTCTTCCTGTTCGTTGCATGCTTCTATGTCCCACTCACCGCAGTCTTTCGTTTCTCAGCAGCCAACGATTGAGCACCGATTCAGACTCAACAACCTCGATCTCGTCGACCAAAGAGCCATTAAGCCATAATGAGAACCTGACCATTCTTTTCTCGAGCTGCCGATTTGACAAAAAACCTCTCCGGGTGAAAAGGCAACAACGGCCAGTGTTACCTGCTCGTCCTCCTAGCTCAACTGCCTTTATAAAATTTCAGAGAATAAGATGAGACCGCGAACTATTACACAATAGTTGGAGAAATAGTCAATGTCATTCCTGTTCCAAGCCGATTGAAGCACCGTACTCTTTAGTTGCATTTGCAACTGAGTTCCGCGTGTTGAAGAAAGCTTGCAACCATGCAGCTTCCATTTTCACGCACATCCGAGCCTCCGACAAGCTCTTCTTCTATTCGCGTTGCCGCAATGCGAGAGAATATATCCCAGCTTTTTTCTGGAACCTCCATCTTTCGGCGGCACACCGAGCCAACTTCGCCAAAATCCCAGCCTACTAGGTTTGGTTTGCGCCTTCTCGACCACCAGCGGCACACAGACGCTCCACCTGCAATGAGGTCACCGACCTCAACAAGGTCAGTCATCGATCCTCATTCAGCACCGTCCAATGGTCCCCAGTTCCTCTCGAACCCATCTGGCACCGGGTCAGATCCTCGACCTGAGCAAGCGCCAAGGGTCCAAACAAATGTGTTTGATAGAAATGCGAATCGTGTTGATCCTTCTCCACGGCAGAATGGTCTGCTTGACCTAGGTCTACGGTTTGGAGAAATTCAACGGAGACGAAGAAGGCGACACAAGGGCGGGCGGAAAAGACCTACACTCACAGAAGCATTTCGAAACAAGCGGGTTAGGTCAAAAGCCATACAATGTATTGTGTTGGGGTTTGCTTTGGCTATCGTCCTTGTCATCTGTAAGTCCCAAACATGTTCAGCTGGTATTCGCTAAAGTCGGCCTAGATCTTGCCGTCGCTGTAACGAACTCAAACTCTGACGACCAGTTCCACATCCTGCTGATTCTGATCATTCTTGTTCTGACCATATTCTTTTGCCATGTCTTCATTCGTCTATGCATGCTTCTACTCCGGCCACCTCGGCCGCAAGACCAAATCACCGACGCGCCAAGCCGAACGGGACCAAGCTATATGAACCCGGAAACGCCCATACCGATAACATTTGCCAGGGATGAAGAAATTGGCCATGAAGCAGTAGATGACGATCCAGCGAAAGCAGCACTGAGGCCGCCTCCTCCTGCATATGGGCTATGGCGAGGCAGTGTGGTAAGAAATTTTCATGTTTGAATTTCCAAATTGATTAACTGAATTTATCCCCAGAGGCTTCATCCGGATCTTATTCATTGGGAGCGTGTCCAAGCTTCATCGTCACGGTCTCCTACAGGACAAGGGCCGGAGGAACCGCGACCAACGACGGCAAACAGGCCACCAAGTTATGCTTCCGATAATGGTATCGACTACGTTATCGAAGCAGAACCGAGATCCACAGCTCCAAGGGATGTTCTTCCTTTACACCCATCCGAGAGGGGCCGCTTAGGACCACTGCCAGAAGATTAAGAAGAAGCAATGTTTTCATGTACCAGGTTCCCAAAATACGTTACGGCGTCGTTGGTTTAATTCCGATTTGGGTTTTGGAGATGAGGCAACTCAATATGTCAACCTGAGGTTGGAAATAATCGACTGCCCCATATGAGACGCTATTTTCATTATAGGGCAATTTGAGGCGAGGGATCTCATCCGCTCATTGAGATTGTTGAGTGTATATACAGTAAGGGCAGCAAACGGATGTATCATCTGTATGATCAGGTCTGATATCTTTGGCAAGTGATGATGAGAAATGCGGTGAATTTCTATGCTTGTTCTTCCAAGATAAAGGAACACTGTTGCGAGTACCAGTCCAAATTTTTCAGTATAGAAAAGGTTCTTTAAAGTGGTCTTAGAAGGATCCTGCTTTGCTCCTTACGAAAAGTCTCAACATTTCACTCACGCCGAGAAGGGTTCTGGCCTGTGATGGGGACCGTTGTCAATGTACCTGACATGCATATCCTGCGTGAATATTCGCTTCACTTGACCCCTACATTGTTACCTCAACTCTCACCGCTCATTAGCAGGCCTTGTATCTCTTGCGCAGGTTCATATTTCCTCGCTCTTCCATCTATCTTCGTTGCATCGCCACTCTCACAACCCCCAGCTTTGTCTTCCGAACTCACTTCCACTTAAAGCTAGTGAAGTAGCAAGAACACCTACCGTTCATCCTTCTCCCTAGTCTTTGCACTGATGCATTTCCTCCGCCCATCCATCTTCCTCTTTGCTCCAGTAGTAGCTCTAGCAGCGGCCTTCCCCCGTCTCCAACACGTCGTGTCGATGGAACCGTGCATCCAACTCGAGCTTGAACCGATAACAGCCCTAGACGCAGAGACCATTTCCCACAGGCGTCGAGATCCGATGTACCTCACGCCCGCGCCCCGCGATGCCCTCGAGCCTGGAACCTCAACGGCAGATATCGGTCCAGATGGCCATTCTGCCACTGCTGTTGCCGTCTCTGCCTCGTCGACTGTGTATGTTGGGCGTGACATGATGGTTTTGGAGCTCTGGGTGCCAAAAGACTAGGCGGAGGGGGGGGGGCTGAATATCCCAGCGGGTGAGCTTCTGGACTTGCGCTTCGAAAGTTGGGGTATTGTGGAGCGCCTTTCGCGAGCAGTAGGGACAATCCCGACTAGGTCATGCATTTTTTTGTGTCATATGCCGCTGTTGAGAACACCTGAGCTGACTTGGAGGTGAGCCAGACTGCTACCGTATGACTGGGCCGGAAATTCAGGCCTGAGAGACGCAAAGCATGCTCTTTGGGGGGACGATGGGGTGAGTTACTCAGAAAAATCGGCATACATTTTGGTCAATATGGGGAGGAAAACGCTGATAGCGAGCAGGTCATGAACCATACGGGACTGGATAGATATCTCGTGCTTGCCGCAGTCTTCCAAAATTCCTCGATAATATCTCAAACGCTCTTTATCTGTCTTGTTTTTGGGGAGGGGTGCGCGGAGAGGTGATCCAATGTGAAATTATGTATCTCACGATAGCAGCTTTGGTGTTTCGGTAATTACAAGGGGAGATATCTACTTATTCTGCATATGTGAAATATCTTTCACTACCCTACGGAAGGAGCAATTAGGAAGGACTGGTTGGAGACACAAGAAATTAGTTCGAGCATTCCAGGGCTGGACAAAGAGAATCTGGGAAGATAGGATCATAGTTCGAATGATGAATTTAATTTTTGCATCAACCACAGTTCGTGCCCGTCACACTCGAATCCACAATCTCTACGCCCCCGCTCCTAATCATGGAACAGCTCGCCGTCCCCTTACTTGCGGTCGAGTTCTGCCCCGGCGCTACATTGAAATTCTCAAACTCGATATTATAACACGGATGCACGTTCGAGCACGACAGGCTCGCCACCCTCGTGCTCGAAGAGCTGCTCGGCACTGTGTACCCCGTGAAATTCACCCATGCCACGTTACTCACCTCCAGCAGACTCGTCCCGCTGAGACTGCTGTTCCCACTGTTTCCGGACGACTGCGAGATGCCGCCCGCGCTGCTCGGGCCCATCAGGTTGAAGTTTGCGAAGAGGATGTTTCTCACGCTCCCCCACCCGCCTCCTCTCGGCACGCCGCCGGACTCGTACACGCCGTTCCCGCTCCCGGTCTGCAGGGTCGGGATCCCGACCCACGTCTTGATGTAGGCTCCGTTCTCCATGTCCTCGTTGTAGCGCACGATATTGACGTCCCTGACGACAACGTCCTGGACAGAGGAGTCTTCGAGATACTGGCCGAGCGACCCGATGGCCATGCCGTTACCACCGCGGCACGTGGCGTTCTGGACGTAAACGTTGTAGCTGCGGGGTTTCACAGCGATGCAGTCGTCGCCTCCCTGGTAGACGAAGTTGGTCAAAGCGATATTGCGCGCGTCCATCGTGTCGAAACCGTCGGTGTTCTGGACCCAATTTTTGCCATAACTGAAGTTTGGGTAAGCGTGAACGTTTCGTGGAGAGATTAGAAGAGGGAGAAATGCTTACGGGGCCTTGGTCGCCGTGGCGTTGACGTAGATATCATCGAAGGTCATGTCGGTGCCGTTCATGATATTGATACTCCATAGCTGGGGTTGCTTGACGAAGAAGCTTTGGACGGTGACCTGACTGACGTTCCAGAAGACAAATGGCATGGGTCTTCCAGGCAGTGTGTAGCCTGCCTCTGCTGTGTACCACAGGTCTCCATTACCATTGATTCCTCCCGTTCCGTAGCCGTTAATGGTGATGACATCTCCTGAGATGATGAAGCCAGCGTGATGATTTTGAAACGCGATCGGATAAGAATTGTTGCGCCAGTAGTCGAGATTATCAGAAAAGGTCCATTGTCCACGCCATTCTATAACGGCATCATGAAAGGTTGGGTTAAGTTTCGTAGCAATCCAGAAATTTTGATCCTCAGGGAAAATGATGGTGCCTCCGTTACCGCAAGTGCTAAATGCCTTCAGAATATTAGGGACATCATCCTGCTGGTTGCCATTCGCGGTGACAGTGCACGTAGATCTCCCATCACTGTCGGTGGAGGTAGTAACGCCTCCAGCAAGGGAACTTGCTGGCCACAGCGCAATTAATACAGAAAAGAGAGAATGGGGCAACATAACGCTTTAGATATTGACAAACGTAATAGAGAAAGCGACTGCTGTGAAACGAGCAACATTATAGTCTTCAGTGCAGACCATTGATGTGAAAAACAATTGTTAGGAACGTCGATCATGACATAGGCACCTCTGGGCTCCTACCGTTTTAGGCGCGAGGATTGCTTATTGGCGGCAAAATAACGATGCCAGGTTCTGAGCTGCGTAGAAGTGGATGCTCGACATTACCTGCACGGCGTCGTTGTGTAAGGAGTTCGATCGCGCCAATTCGGCTACTAATGTGCCGAGATCTGGGGACGAAATGAGTTGCGGGGTTGGAATAAAGATTGAGGCTGCAGGGCAGATATGCTCCGCTCTCAGACATAGCTGGGGTTCTGAGGCTGCGTGTCCAGCAATGAGTATAGCAGAGACGAGTCGTCAAGGCCTAAGTATGATGAAGGTATCTATGCTTTCCCTTGGCATTAACAGATTTGAAGACTTGAATCGACGACAAGAGCAGGGGCTTTGCCAAGATCTACTGGCGACGAAAAAGGTTTAGCGTGTTCCTCGCGTCTATTTTGCTGAATGACCTTTGGAGGTTCAAGTCTTGGGATCTGACGGTCTTTGAAGGTTTCAATAGCGGTTCAGAAAGACAGTAGGAAAGCCAACTCGAAGCTGTGCGGACTTGCCTGTGATATTCCTCTCCCATAACAGCTTCTATCTCGAATGCAGAGCGGCATCCTTGTTGGTTCTCCCTTCCCCTCAGTAGGGGACGTCCACATGTTTTGAAATCAAATTTTACTGTCTCACTCTTGGCATCTCTTTGTCTACCACCATATATATAGACGACCTTTTACTTCCATCAAACAGTCATCTTCTGCAAATGCTTCTTAAGGCTCTTTAATCCTGATCCAGTGTTCTTCGCAGTTTCCTTCATTCGTTTGTGACATTCCATGATCTCCATTGTACGAGTGAGCTGAGCGACTTTATTGGCTACAATTTGATCAAATTGTAATGTGAAAGCAAGCGCCTCGGTCAACGAGAGGTCTGTGGACTACGGCTTACGATCCGCCATAGTCTCTGACGATACTGTACGGATGGCTTATGATGCAGCGGACTTTTCTCTTCGAACGTCCTCCACGAAGGGGAACTTCTACTTTGCATATGGCTCAAACCTCTCACCCGAGCAGATGGAGGGCCGATGTGTCAACTCTCCACAGACAGCAAGCAAACCAGTAGCTATCGCTCGCCTTGACGGATGGAAATGGATCATTTGTACGCGAGGATACGCAAACGTTGTTAAACTGTCGGACCAGGAATCTAAAGAGCATCCAACGGCGAGCCCACAGAATGCTGTCTGGGGAGTTGTTTATAATCTAGACTCTGCAGACGAGAACGAACTCGATAGGTACGAAGGAAGCTCTGCCTTTTATGAACAATTTCCTCTGCCGAATCCTGACAAGGCGTCTGAAACCGAACGTCCACATTTGCAAGGAGACAGGCTCTACAATAAGCTCTACCTGCCGGTGATCGTTGAGAAATGGCTGGATTCGCCACAGTCGTACGGCTTGAAAAAGGAAAACACGGAGAAGCTTGTGACAGTCCTGGTTTACGTGGACGAGAAGAGGCTTGAAGAAGGTCGCATTGAGCATAGCTACATCGGACGTATGAACCGGGCAATTGATCAGAGTCTGCCTCTCGGGATACCTTCAAGATGGATCAAGGAGGTGATGAGGAAGTGGATCCCTGAAGGCATTAGAGTCGCCGAAAAAGGCTTCATGGGAAGTATTCCCGGGCATGAAAGTTCATGGGACGACACAGAAGTAAATCCCGACGAGGTCGAAGTCTAGGAGGGCAGTGTTGTTAGAGATTGGTAAAACTTATTGAGCTCAGAGAATGTTCTACAAAATTTACCTGCTCGATTTCAACTTTGCCGCGAGAAATTCTTCGCCTCCCTCAGCACAAGGTGAAAATCGACTTTACTATTTCTGCAATGCAGGTATCTCGTCGGATAAGCTTTCTATTTTCGGCCTTCGGGCATAACTGCAAGCGCGTACAAGCTCCCGGGTTTTGTCGTCTTGCGGGGAACCCCTGCTCTCCAGCTCCCTCTTTGACGGCCACCACTTTCGTCGTATCATAGATAAATCAACAGAGCCGTATGAGGATATTGAAATCTTCTACTCGTCGACAAGACCATTGCTTTATCGGTCTTTGAAGATCCAGCAGTCGTCGTCATAAATTTTCTGTAGCTTCGAAGTTCCACACATCGGATCCATGCAACTGCACGGCTCTTATCTGCACCGGCCTGCCGACGCCACTGGGATAGCTTTATCTTGGAGGATTTATAGGTGGAACGACGTACACGCCAGCTCTCACTGGCTGATCAACCCCTCCCTTGACATCTCCGATTACGCTAGAATACCCGAGAGATAGGTACGGACACGCTGAAACACTTCTTCTAAAAGACGCGCACCCAGGTTGAATCCTCGTGGGCCAGAGTGATTCTGAATTTTCCTCTCCCCGCAACATCCTTGAATTTACGGTTCTCGTTCCTGTGGCACTTTCGATTTTCTGTACGGTACATACGCTTTCCGCAACGGCAGGCGGTGTCTTCCATTGATAAGCCGGGAGTGAAACTTTATTGAGACGACTGACATGTCACTCCCACCGTATAACAAAGATGCTGAGATTCGAATCTCTCAAGACCAGCCTCGCAGAGCTTCTCAGACTGCCAGCGCGCCCGGTTTAGCCAGCGAGGAAGATGCCGCTGTCCTCGCTAAACTTGGCTATAAGCAAGAGTTGCGCCGGAATTTCACCATGATTGAAGTCTTTGGTATCGCCTTCTCTATCATGGGCCTTCTTCCGAGCATCGCATCGACTCTTGCCTATTCGATTCCAGCCGGTCCTGTCGGCATGGTTTGGGGTTGGTTTGTGGCAAGCGCCTTCATCTTTATTGTTGGCCTTGCAATGGCGGATCTAGGTACGGAGATCCAGCTAAGCTGGATGGATCGATGTAGTTCAATGGCTAATCAATCAACAGGGAGTGCGATGCCAACTAGCGGCGGCTTATACTGGTGGACCCATTTTTTTGCTTCTCCAAAATGGAGAAATCCCTTATCCTTTCTTGTGGGCTACAGTAATACCCTAGGCCTTGTAGGCGGTTTATGCTCGATCGACTACGGCTTTGCTCTGATGTTCCTCTCAGTGATTGTCATCGCAAGAGATGGAGAATGGTCGCCATCGAATGGCATCATTTATGTTACCTTCATGGCATGTGTATTTTCTCACGGCGTTTTGGCCTCAGTGCTGAACAAATTCATGGGAAAATTACAGACGGTCTTTGTCATTATGAACTTTATACTGATCTTCGCCTCAATCATAGCTCTTCCGATCGGGACGAAGAACAGGCATGACGGGGCATTTATCTTTGGAAAGACGGAAAACCTCACTACGTGGCCCTCAGGATGGGCATTCATGCTCTCGTGGCTTAGTCCAATCTGGACTATTGGTGGTTTCGATTCCTGTGTGCACATGTCTGAGGAGGCCGCAAATGCGACTGTCGCTGTTCCCTACGGTATTCTGATGGCTATCGGAAGTTGCTGGCTCTTTGGTTTCATTCTGCTTATTGTCATTGCGGCTTGCATTGATCCCGTCCTCGAGAACGTTACCGGAAGTAAATTTGGACAGCCAATGGCTCAGATATATTATGATGCCCTTGGAAAGAACGGCGCAATGGGCTTTATGGCTCTGCTAATGATTGTCCAGTACCTCATGGGTATTTCGATCCTAGTAGCTGCAAGTCGGCAGAGTTGGGCCTTCTCCCGCGACGGTGCACTCCCTTTCTCAAGATATTGGCGTAAAGTTTCACCAATTTTTGGGTTCATCCCGCTTCGGGCGGTATGGTCATGTGCTGTATTGGCGGCGATCCTCGGACTTTTATGCTTAATTGCGCCGGCGGCGGCCAGCGCCTTGTTTAGTCTTGCGGTTGCAGGAAACAATCTGGCTTGGGGCACACCGCAAGCTTTAACCCACCCGAGCACATAATGACGCTAACTGGTTGATAGAATTTTATGCCGCCTGGTGTGGGGTCAGAAGAAATTCAAGCCCGGGCCGTTCTACACTGGAGACAGACTATCTTCACCGATAGCTTGGATTGCAATTGTCTTCCTCGTATTTGGGATATTGCTCGCTATGTTCCCCGTCGGTGGACCCAACCCCACTCCAGAAGAGATGAATTATACTGTGGTCATCAATTCTGCAGTTTGGGGTGGCGCATTATTGTACTATTTCATTGATGCCCGGAAGTGGTTCAAAGGCCCAAAGATCACCGTGGACCTGGATGTGTTAGACGAAGATCAAGAAGAGGTTCTCAGACAAGAGGGTCTAGAGATTGAAGGACTCGAGGGTCAAGGGCCGCTGGGCAAGGAAGCCGTTGCTTGATTTCTTCGATGGACGCCTCTGAATTGCTGACGCGTTTGACGAACCCGTTTCTATGGCTTCTTGGTGTGGCATTCACCAACGTTCTACGAGGTATGCTCCATTTTCTCAGCTACGCCTACTGAGCGAAATAACCTTAATGGCTGAACCTTTAGCCGAGGAACACTGAACCAAGCCTCAAATACGCGTCAAGCTTGAGCGTGCGAAATACTTTTTCTCAATCTAGTTGCTGCCTCGAAAAAAGACTCTTTTTCATGCTTTGAAGCTCCTTCCCTGTTCTGAAACCGGAACACATGACTTCATACTTGACATGTATACGCCCGTCAGGAAGGAAACTCGGAACGCCTTCGTTCTCATTCCTTCCAAGCTTGGCCTTCCGGCTTTGAAATAACCATGTGTCTGCCGGAATCCTTCGCGGTCCATCATTTCACGTAATCAAAGAATACTAGCCGCTTCCGCCAGCCTCGGTGGTGGTCTTCGCGGGGCCGACGAGGCAATGGACTGAAGTAGTTGTTGCGTGATAGTAATCAGATCGCTCATTGGCTCTGGCCGGTTGAGAACTAAGACGGGTACGTTAAAATGTCGGACATCTGCCACAACTCATTTCGCCTTTTCGCAACCAAGTACGGCCAAGTGAACGAAGCTGCTGCCTTGACTTCTTTTTTAGCAAAGATTTGGAATGTCCTAGCCTTCTCTAATCTCGCTAAGACGACATTTGTCAGCAACATGCGGACGTCAACATGTCAAGACGGCTGAACCCGCTAGCTAGCCTTCGACATTGCGCGTCTAAAGTCAGACAATATGACTCGAAGAAGGAATGTAGAAAAAGAACTCATCCAGCATAGAAGGGTAGGTTGGACAAGGATGACTCCTCCGTCATCAGCACGAGTGAGCCTCTCGCATAGCCTTGAGTCCCGTGATGGTGTCTAGTTGCGCCTTCTGGCCCCCAACTTCTCGACTTCCAAGCCACCTCACGCCGATATCTCCTGTTACGGCCGGCACTACAGGTCTTTCAGACTGCTGGTATTGGCATCTTACGTCTGTGAACGGACCAGTAACCATCGAATCTGTTAGAAAGCTGTCTTGGATGATTTCAGCCTAGCTATCGCGGGAATCGTAATTACGGCCACCGGGAGATTGGTCGTTGATGCTTTCTTACGCGAACAGGAGACACAGCCAGCTTTTACCGCTTGCGTGATCATTAGCTATAATGGCTGCCTCGCTAATCCTTCGAGCTGGTATTATGCAATGGCTTGGGACTGTGACGATGGAGAGACACATAAAAGGCGTGGAGGGTCACCGTATCCTTCAGAATAAATCAACTCTCAATCCACTTGCCAGCTCCGTTTTGATTCCCTTGTCTCGTTCAGCATTGCCAACATGACACTCCTGAAGAATTCCGCTCTTGCGTTCTTAGCCGTCGCGCAAACACAAGCCTTCCCATCTCCCCGATCTCCACAAGCAGACCCAACCCTCCCCCTCCGAGTCACGCCGATATGGCAATTCCAAGCTCCAACCTGGATCGAAAACCTCGCCTTCCGCTCGAACGGCAAGATCCTCGCCGGTGACCTCGTAGTCCCATCATTATACCAGCTCGACCCAACGCCCCTGACCCCTCCCGTCCTCGCCGCAAACATCTCCGACCCCGCCGTCACCGGCCTCCTCGGAATCACCGAGGTCTTCCCCGACCAGTTCTGGGTCGCCGCAGGCTCCTTCGACCTCAAGACCCTCACCCCAGGCCCCGGCTCCTTCTCAATCTACAGCGTCGACCTCTCCACCCTCGACCCGTCCACCCCCGGCTCCGCCAAAACCGCAAAAATCGCCTCCGTCCCCGCGGCCGGCCTGCTGAACGGCGCGGCAACCATCCCAAACTACCCCGGCGGCGCGATCCTGGTGGCGGACAGCGCCCGCGGGCTCGTGTGGCGCGTCAAGGCCGACGGCGCCGCCGCGGAGACGGTGATCGACGACCCGCTCCTGAAGGTCCCCGCGGGTGCGTCGCTGGCGATCGGGGTCAACGGGCTCGTCATTCGGGATGGGTATCTGTACTTTAGCAACACCGCCCGGGGCACCGTGGGGCGGGTTCCGATTACGGCAGAGGGGGGCCCGAGGGGAGCGATCGAGGTCTTGGCCACGAATCCGGTGGGGGGCAGCGATGACTTTGACGTCTTGGACGGGAATATCTTCGTGGCGTCGAATCCGAATTCCTGGGTGAGTTTGGTTAGGAAGGGGAGTAAAGATTTTGAGATCATCGCCGGAGGGGTGAATTCGACAGAGCTTCTCGGACCCACCTCGGCGAAGTTTGGTGTCACGCCGGAAGATAAAGCGAGGGGGAGTTTGTACGTTTCAACGACAGGTGGCGTAGCACAGTATTCGTTTGTACCAACGATCGGGGGAGGGATTTATAGAGTTGATACCGCGGCTCTGGGTCTTTAATGTGGAAAGATAAGAGTCCGACTGTGTCGTCAAATATAGCGTCACAAGTTATAATAAGAACTAGCAAATTTCTGACACTTTGTAGCATGAAATACTCAATAGAACTATAAAACCTACTGCATTGGTTTCTAAGCCCGAGAAGCTTATAATGTGAACTTCATTTTGCAGCGAAGTGTTTGTTTGTCCAAGGGAGACTTGACAAATCTCGGCGCTGTGAGAAAATCCGAACATTGTCGCTCTCAGACATTCCAAGACCTGACGGCCTCAAACTCCGTGGTTGGCTCTCAAATAGATTTACTATCCCAACACCATGGCCTATCTTTTCTTTATGCCCTTTTATTCACATCCCGATAGGAAATTCCAGCTTGCCTTGCCGTGCCAGGTTTTCATTCGTGCTTAGCCGCCAGTAGCGATCTGCAAGACGAGACAACAAAGCAAAGAGAACGTAATTGTCAGGGTTCAGAATCTTCTGGTTGGCGGGGAGAGCGAGTGCGTTGTCCCAGCCGTAGGCTTTCTCGCCAGGCCAGATCGGGGAAGGTTGATCTAAAAAGTTAAATGGTGGTAGGTGAAAGGCCTCATGCAACATGACAAAAGAAGTTACCGAGTGAAGATTATAAAGAGGAGAGACTGGCGTGGTCCCGTGATACCGATTGGCCAAGGACCTAAAATTGGCTGTAGGAGGTATGTCGTAAAGCGTGTGATACTTTTTGAGAAGCTGGTAATCGCACACCGTAATCGTGGCTCTCGTTCGGTTTTGGCTTGTTGACGGATCAGGTGCCAGACTTGTATAAGTCGTGGCCTGGACTCTCCGAGTTTGGCATCCACTTCTCCCATTGTTCAAAATTCTGTTGACAGGGTCTTCCCACTCTTGATACTGTTGTCCTCTCACCGCATTACTTGCAGAGGGGCGGTCTCTTTGAGGCACGTAAGCTGCCGGACGCTCCCGTTCAGGAACATCTGGCCTAAGCTTCCACCTGGACCTACCATTCGGATCTTGATGGTCATTGTCGCAATAAAATCTATAATTAGCTTTGTTACGATCATCGCTTTGCTCTGGAAGTATTCCAGATATACCTCCGACAGGGCCGAGACGTGGGTGTCCAAGAGTTTCTGATATCCATCAGCCAGCCAGAACATGAGACCTGAATCACGGATAGCCACTTGCCCGCAACCTTTGCCAGGTCGTTGAACGGGTCTCCTGTCGGCGCGAAGAGTCGCTGGAAGTAGTCCTGACGCAACGTGTCTGTTTCGTCTAATAATCGTTCAGCTCCTCGGCGGGCCCATTCTTGGGCATCTTTCCAAGCCTTCTCAACGGGAAAACCAGAGATACGGCATGGTCGATCAATCCAAAATGTGTAGTGGCCAGGAAACGCAAGAGTCATGGAAGTAAGCAGATAAATTAACAAGATGATAGTCATAGCTGATCACCCAACCCATATCACGGAAACAAACGTGTAACGTATAGATTGTAAAAGTCGAGATTCTAATCAATGAAAAGAGCCTCAAACCAACAAAATTCAATGGGGTCATTGAGTTATCGGTCAACGTCCGCGAAACGGGTGGGCTGAGCATTAGGCGGACAGCCTCTTCATCTTTACATTCTAACTTTTTGCGTACCACGACCAAAGCCTTCCGCGACTGTAGAGATATGTTCGACCTACCATTGCCTTAATTAGATGTCAACGTTGAGAAAGACATCTCAAGGCTTGGCCATGACGGGCTGGAGACTCTATTGTACCATGCTCAGAGACCAAACATATCGATTTGATCCATCCGTCTTCAAATACAAATCTGAGGCTTTGACTTGCTTATCTTAGCTTGAGGAGCAGTTTCAGCCGTTATCCACATTGCTTGGCCGCAGGAGCTCAAGGCCAGATCATCGAGGCTCCAGAGCCGAGCCGAGACCGAAGATCGTTGCAGTCGTCAAAGGAGCCGAGTTTGTCTTCAAGACATTTTACTTTAATCACCTCACTGTTTGGCGAGGTATCCGGTCGACTGACTCGAAGAGAACACAAGGGTAAGACTTGTAGAGCCTGAAGCCAACTTGCCAGGTGGGTTATTTGAAGGAGTCTGAAATGCTTGCTGATTGACGCTTGTCAGGATGAAGGGCAAGGGTTTTCGCAGGCCATTGTCCGCCAGCGAGTTTCGTGTATCGGCATCGGTCAGGGAAGAACGAGTGCCCAACAAGGCGTAGGTGTGGGAAGCATCTAATTGGGGTCTATCAGCGGTCGTCCGTGAGAACCAACAAGCGTCCGCGAATCCGACGGCCGAGGGAAGCAGGTCCGGGCGGATGCGCAATGAACGGTAGAGTACAGCCTCGACTGTAGCCGACCCGTCTGAACTGATTATCGTAATCAGGCCGGTGGAGAGATCAGAGCAGGCTGAGGGGGGCGGTTGGAAGAACATCTGGACGAGTGTCTCAATCAGGCCTAGTTGTTTGGGTGCCCGATCGGGCCTAGCCTGCCTCGAGGCCACCTTTCCCATGAAGCCTCCCCGAATCCCCCAACACCCGACTCTCGTCAAGACCAACGTCTCTTCAGTCACTGCCAACGTGTTGGACTACACGCATCACCACCACCCATTGCCCGACGCTGCCACGCCTCCTACAACATGCTTCCGCTGTCTGGACCTGTTACACGATTGCTTGCTGCATTCCAGCGCCGTTATACGCTCGGGCTGTTGTGCTCTCATCCTGTTGCAGTGGGACTTATCTACACTGCTCTCTTCGACTGCGCCCAGGTAGCACATGTTGTTACCCTATTATGCAGCCTCCCTACAGTGCACTTACTACTTTCCCTTAAAATCTCTTCTTGGTTTTCCACCGTGCTTCTCTTCTTTGATGCGTGTTTAATCTTTCATTCATCTTGCTGCGCTCCCCATTCAGTCATCCATTCCCTGTGACTGATTGCTCCCTGGGGCTTTGCCGCGGTATCGCCCACTTTCTTTCGTCGTTGACATGCGATAAGCCTCTCGTTCCTTTTCTCCGTCACACCAGCCTGTGACCATGGTTATTATGTCGCCTCCTGCGATGCGTGGTGTCTGCCGTTCCTCGCTTAATGCCATCCTGCTCCTCACCATTGCCTTTTCTGTCATTGCATATTTCCGTATAGGCGCACCCGTTCGAGATGTCTACGAGTCGTCCATCCAAGATCGACCAGCTGGTCTGACCGCTTCTCTAACTAATAATACATCCACCCAGCCAGAGTCTCCGGAATTATCGAGCGATGAGGTGGCAAAAAAGCATCAACAGTTCTGGAAAGAGTTTCAAGAAATACTTCGATCTACGCAGCCGAATACTCCACCAGTTTGGCCGACCCAGAACTCACGCGATCTTCCTGCTCCAGATGGCCTGCCCGACCTTACACCTCTGACTCGTCCGGAAGTCCTCCTAATAAGGCACGCCCACGAGCGCTTCGTGACATCTATCAATGCACCTGAAGCACCGAAGATGGCCTATCAGCCTGGTACGCGCGGTATTGTAACGACTGCCGGAGGATCCTTTATAACGGTAACACTCGTCACTCTACGCATGCTGCGCCGAAGTGGCTGTCAATTGCCCGTCGAGATTTTCGTGGCTACAACTCAAGACCTTAACAGTCATCTTTGCCAGAAGATGTTTCCACGTCTGAACGCCAAATGCATCGACCTGTCTCATCTTATTGATGGAGATGCCGACATCCTAGGCGAGAACCGATACTTCAACAAGTTTCTGGCGATGATGTTCTCCTCGTACGAGGACATGATGTTCCTCGACAGTGACAATCTAGCCGTCAGAGACCCCACGGACTTACTTACGAGCGATCTATTCAAAAACAAGGGCCTTGTGACTTGGCCTGATTTCTGGAAGAATACAGCCTCGCCGTATTCCTTTGACGTTATTGGAGTCTCTGAAGACGAGAGGATACCTGGTACAGTGGAATCGGGGCAATTACTGCTTTCGAAGAAGACACATGGGGCAGCGCTACTCCTGTCCACATACTACAATTACTATGGCTTGTCTCATTATTACCCCCTTTTCAGCCAAGGCGGTCACGGAGAGGGTGACAAGGATACCTTCCTTCCCGCGGCAATGTCGTTAGGTCTACCATACTACCATGTTCAGGAGCAAAATGAAATGGCTGGAAAATGGGACCAAGACGTGTTCATTCCTATTACCATGATCCAGTACGACCCTGTCAAAGATGCCTCCCACCACGATTGGCTCAAGAGGCATCCTCAACCAGCAGAGCCTGACGATGACGAGCCTACCAACTCAAAAAAGAGAGCCACCTTCGACTCTTGGGCTAATGAAGACGACAAGCAACGTCCCGCTGTCACTTTCGTCCACCACAACATGTTCAAATTAAAACCAACAACCATGTTCCTCGACGGCACCCTAGCAGTCAGCTCTGACGGCCACTACTCCCGCATCTGGGGCTCACTCGAGGACACCACCACCCGCTTCGGAGGCATCGACATGGAGCACCGCATGTGGAGCGAGCTCTGCACTGCAACATGCGACCTCGAGGAGGCAGGCGAGATCGACTACGGCACCAACTGGGAAGGCCCTCAGGAGGAGCAACCTCCGGAGGAAAACCCAGACGGTGAGCAGCAGCAGGAGCCGGCGAAGAAGACTGATCTCCGGGATGAGCCTCAGCCCGATACTGCTTGCTGGCACTGTAGAAACTACATGAAGTCGGTCTTCCGGGAAGACCTGAAGACCAGAGGTACCCTCTATGGACGACCTGCTAAGGGTGAGAAATAAAAGGGATCATTGACCTGCACCTTCATTCTGTCTATTCTTATTTCCTTATTTTTCAAAAGCTCATGAACTTTGTGTGCTGGGGCACCGGAAAAGTGCTGAAAGCGCGAGGCGTGAGGTGTTGCACTGAAGAGGGATTTCCCCCGGCCGAGGGACGGCGTAGAGAGGAACGAGACTCCTTGGACCGTGAGGCTCCGTTGTTGAAAGGAGAGCAGTCGGAACGATTTACGGCGCCGCAGTCACAAGCTGCTCCTGGAAAAGGTGACGATGATGTCGCATGGAAGGAGAAATTTTATGAGATAGTAGATGGATCCATAGGCCTTCCTATTTCTAATCACACGAGACAGGGCTAAGCTTATACTTCAGCACCGAGTCGAATAAAAAATCTCAATACTCTGTCTTTACTCCTAGACGATCTGTACATGTAGACATCGCTGCCCATAGCACCTAGCCATTCTCCAAAATCAAGCTTTTAGGATGACCGATGTCATTCCTGTACGCTGCTCTGGCTCGCATTTACATCGTATTTCAAGCTACGGATGGGCACGCATTGGCTGTTTTCGTACCCACCGGGTGTACAAGTGTGCAAGCGAATTTTTGAATTGAGGACGTGGTTTGAACGTCGCACATAAGAAGAGGTGGAAGCAATTTAAGGTGTTATAAGATATGTACAGTAAAAGATTTTGCAGATTCACAAATATGTATGAGGACACGCGGAAAGCGCAAGTCCACAACCATATTCTCCCCCACCAAAATCACCCTCAGATCATAAGCTCGCCACCGCAGCTCCCAGATCTATGATCGAGTCCGTGACGCTGTTATTCGCGCTCGGTGGCAGCGGCCCACCGCCAATAATCAGCAGCAAGCTCGGGTCCGGCAGAACCCTCAAATGCCTGGTATAGCTCGTCTTCTCCGGCGTCGCAACCCTGACCCACGAATCCTGCGCGGCAAGCGCTTGATTGATGAAAATGTCCGACGACGACCCCGAGCTCACCGCAATCGTGCCGTTCTCGCCTCCGACGGGACTCCACGTCAGATAGGGCGAGGAGGTGGGCTGGACGCCGTCGGTGGAGATGAGCGGCTGGCCGGGCGCGGAGTCGAAGGTCAGCGGGGAGTCGGAGAGGCGGTAGTAGACGGGGAAGGAGTAGGCGGTGCTGTTGCTGGCGAGGGGCCCGCCGCCGTATTCGTACGTCATCATCCATTGGCCGTTGGGGAGTTGGGTGACGGTGGTCATGCCGGGGCGGTCGGTGTAGGTTGGGTAGGCGACGTCGTCGACGGGGTCGTTCCAGGTGAGGAGGTCGGAGGAGGTTTGGTGGACGAGTTTCTGGCCGTGGTCGGGGTCGCGTTGGTCGGAGTAGAAGACTACTAGCTCGTCGTTGAAGAGCAGAAGGAAAGGCTCCCATACTGGGGTCTCCCCGTTGTTGGGAATGGCTCTGCCGCCGGATGCGACGCGGCTGAGGAATTGCCAGGTCTGGCCCGAGTCACATGAGTAATAGAGGACGATTTGGGTGGTCGAGAGGTCCGTAGGAATGGAATTTCCGGCCAGGAGGACAGTGCCAGCGGGAAGCCCACCGATTGCGCTGGGCAGAACATACAGGAACGGTTGATAGCGGTTCCCGAGGTTGTTTGCTGTGTCTTGTACTCGAGATATTTCTGTCCATGTTTTTGCCCCATCCGTGGAGTGGTAAATGGGGAAATAAACCGGAGGCGGTTCTGGGGAGTAATTCTCCCAGGTTGCGAGAATAGTATCGTCGGGCAGAAGGGCTGTTCGTGCGTACAAGACTCCGGGTACAGTGTAATTTGCCGGCGATTGAAAAATTAGTTGCGAGGAGAAGGGAGTGTAATCTGGCCCATCCTGTCGTGGGTGAGGGGCGGCGAGGGAGAAGGGAAGGGTGGAGAGGTAGGAAAAGAAGATGGCGAGAATTTTCATGCTGTGACACCTGACAAGTAATATAGAAATTGAGTGTACGTAGGAGAGCTCGTTGCCTACCTCACCACGCCAGTCTTTGTAGCGACAGGAATTAGTCCTTCACTTATACAAATTTTTCACGCAAGTACAAGAGCTCCACTAGCCGAACCCTGCTTCTCTCCAGAGAGTTCATCTTGCAGATCCTCCACCGGAGGCTATGTTCGGTTCGTGGCAAGCCTATCCCTGGGCCTTTCATCGTCAATAAATAAGGCGGGGCGATGAGCGGATGAGGAAGGCCGTTGTAGCTTAGGAACCACAGCCTTGGAGCTATTGAACTCCCAGTGTGCAAGAGCCTCGGGAGGAAGCTTCGCGTCATGATGGGCAAACTTGGGACTTCGGTGTTTTCGTTTCGAATTTCTCCTCCACTCATGTCGACCTGGGGAAGCTCCACCAAGATCTCCGCCTCCGCATTCTCGGGTCCAGTTCGGCAACTGCCAGCACGTGCAGGTATCACTTACGGCAGTCTAGAAACGCCAGAAGCGCTGTTACCGATTGCCGTCGAGACAGGATTGAACGAACTCCTTATTCCACCTTTGCATTTGTATAAAGTACTATCATGCCTGCAAATCTGGCCTTCCAAGACCTACTTGAATGCCTTACCACTCCCTGCAGCTTACTAATCGTTGGAATTTAGCAGCCAAGCTCGTATATTAGTTCCAGCTTCACGGTCAGAATCCTCGAGCGCCAAGATTACGCTAATGTCATCCTTCTTCTCAGCGACACGCGCGTTTGCATGCCTCGATAGGGTGCATTGGAGATTATAAAGATCATCTGCAAAACTTGAATTGCTATATTCACCATTTGTAGTTGAGCATATACTGAATATCTTATTCAGTGCTGTTGCCATATTTCCTTCTTTGTAACTGTTCCTTGTGTCCTGCACCTGCTCCCGACCATAGCCCGATATTCTCTTTCCAATCATGGCCAAACCATGTGTCAGCCTCCACGTGCAAATCACTATCGACCCAAAGGACGTTGATGCTTGGTTCACCGAAGCCCGGAAATTCTTCCCGACCGTCACTGGTGAGCCAAAATGCACATTCTTTGAAGTCTATCAATCTCCGGAGAACCCGGGTGTCCTTTCTTGGGTCGAAAATTGGTATGAACCCTACTTTTTGCCAGTCATGTTGCTCAGTGAAAACGAAACATGCTGAAGATTGCCAAGGGATGCTACCGTGGAATGGCTCACACAGGTAAACAGAGAACATGGGTTTTCCGCAGTCGAGAAGCTCACTCCTGTAGACGCAACTCACGAAAGAATATTACAAGCCTTACTTGGCGGCTACTGAGCCGATGTTTATCAAACCTCGCAGGGTCGAGATCTATACACGTTTAGGCGGTGAGTGGACTGTGAATAAGGAAGAAAGTTCAAAGGCATGAGCGGACACTGTGTGGGTGCTTTGAAGTAGGTCGGAAGGACAGCCTACGGGCCTCTTTTGCCAAAGAGGTCTCTTTCGATCTGTGGCCGACCATTCTACTGCCAAATCTTAATATTGCACACCACAGCTTTCAGCTCTTTCACGCGCTCTCTGCCTAGCCACATGCACGTTTGGAACAATCATTTCGGGAGCTGAAGCGCTGGAGCTGAGACCGAGCATCTTCGATCCTTACGAGCAGGCGGTTGTCACATGTATTTGCCACTGGTTTCAGTTTCATTATCAAATTGTTAAGACTTTCTTTGCAAGATTGATTTTTCAAATTAGGCTCTATAAGCTTCGTAACGATTGACTTTCTGCAGCGAGAATTTGGCCTTGGCAAAGAATTTTTCCATATATAATACTTCTCGTGGTCCAGCAGCTACTTCAAGCTCCTGGGATGTTTTGAAACCCATCATAGCCTTGCCTCTAAGGGGTGAGACGCACTGGCATCGACAGCGCTCTTGCTTCGAGACCGAGAAAATCATCCATCGCTTGGACATAGCTTCGAAGAAGCTATACCAGTCCTAATCTCTCCCCGTATTCCATTTCAACCCACGCTCCCACCCCATATCCCGCAGTCCTCCAAGCATAACACACCTTCCGCCCCCGCTCTCATCTCAATACCATCCCACCCTCACCCCAAAGCCTGGGCCACCCTCCACGCCACCAACGCCGCCACGCCACCAACCGGAACCGCAACCCCAGTCGCATAAAACCCCAGCGTCCCCAACATCCCCGCACTCGTCATCCACGCAAACAGTCCTCCGGCCGGCGTGAACGCCCCATACACAGCGCCCTGGAACGCGGCCGCATACGTCCCTAGCAATTACACATCAGCAACATTGTTCCCGTAGGACTGGAGGATCGTGAGACTTACCGCCGACAACGCCCTGAGCCCCGAAGCCGAGGATGGAGCCGATGTTTGCGATGGGGGCGGCTGTTGTTGCAAAGGCGGCGAGGGGCGCGAATAGGCCTGCGGATGTTAGTGGAGGTAGATGGTTTTTGGATCGTAAGGGGGCTTACGGCTTGTACCGAGCTTGCTGGGAATGGAACTGGCGTGGCCTAGTGCACTGCGGCTCATGTTGAGTGCTGCTTGGGATAGTGGTTTGAGGTAGGCAAAGGCTTTTTCGGTTACCGACATGTTCGTGGTAAGGGGTACGTACTGGGTTTGAAGCTGGGACGAGAAGATGGTGTAAGCGTCCAACGTCTGCAACGGAGAGAAAGGTATCTAGAACCTGGAAGCAGGATGAAAAAGAGTGAAACCAAATATTCAACAACAGCACTTCATTGTCAATTTAAACGGGTGAAGAAATGGTGAAGACACCCTCACCCGTGGCTTAGCGGAGCAGAATTCATGCGCGATGGATCCGGTGTGTTTGAGCAGGTTACACGAATGCTCCTTTGAGGTCGGCTAAGGCCTTTACACCCAAAAAGCAAATAACTGAATCTCGCACGCCGCCTTTGGATGCTCAGGCAGCAGGAGACGACCTTAGACCTTCTGTGCTGTCATGGACATTTTGTTTGGCGATATGTCGCCACATTGAGGTATCTTCAGCTGACCAAATTGAGTATCATCGATTCGTCGCTTTATTACATTATAGTATATAGAAGCTACAAAACTCCCAGCTTTAGGAACCACCTTGGACCAGGATATAGAAGTAGTATCATGAGATCTAGTACATGATTCATCGCTATTTATGCATGCGACTGTCAAATATCAACAAGTGATATGCTTTCAACCTCGGAGATCGCCATCCAATGACCAAATCCCGTATGAAGCTCGTTCTAATCTAACGCCAATGTCCAACATCCAGGGGTATCTTGAATCCTAAGCCTTTCCATAAACAACGCCCAACGAGCAGTGAATATAAATTTGTAATAATCAAACTTCTTATAGACCAGATCATTTCTTCATGCCACCTCTTCAGATCACCAAAAGGTCTCTAAACCGGAAGCTCACACGTCTCCCATTTCCCTATAATCAATACTGGCCAGATCAAGTTTCTAGCAGAGCTATTTTCGCCACATAAGCCAATAATTTAAAGACTCAGCTAATTTCGGAATGAGATCTCTTCTTCCGCCATTGTCTTAGGCGTTCAGGCATGGCCTTAAATCTAGACCGTAAACTTGATCTGCGTGTTGGCGAGCTAATTGTTTCCTCAAGTCCTGCAGGCTTCATTGCATCCGTGCCGGAAAGCGTTAGAGCATGTTGGAGATGAAATCCACACATGTTTGTGAGCAACTCTAACGGTCGAGCAACCGCCTTTTCATGTATGAAGATTGGGCCGCCGCGAGACACATGCTTGTCGATGTCTTGGAACTTCCGAGCTGGTACCCCTGTCTGGTCCTTCGATGTTCCTTCTGCGTATGGAGCTGTCACATCATTCCCAGTCCAGGCAATTCGGAGATCTGAGTTGCGGGCAATCTCTTTCAGCCTTTCTGAAGGGGTGAAGCGATTGAACGATGATGATATGAATTTTGACAGGACGCTGGCACCAGTGGAAAGCTGCATAGCAATTTGAACTTGTCCAGTCATCCCGTTGATGAATGCTTTCGCGGCGACGTGTGACCGTATCCGGGGTAGATCCAGAACAAGCTCGCACTCGGTGACAGCACCTTCCAGGCAGTCAGAAAGTGTTCTTTGCACGAATCGCTTGACCTTGTTGGTTGCCCTAAGATTCATCGACATCAACAACTGAGGCAGTGATGCAACATCTGGCTTTGTTGATATAGCCTCATATCCAGGCTTGATGCCTGGGGAACGCATGGGCGCCGCTCCATATTTCTGCCCGTCCTTCAGCTCGGACCAAGTGTGACACATAGTGACCTGCGCCAGCCGATGTCGGACCGTATCCAAGTCGACATTGGAATTCATCAAGAGCGCCGCTAACATTTCGAGCATGCGGAGCTGTTCCTCTGCTCTTGGATTCAAGTTGCATTTCTTGCGGCTGCTCGGCGGGATCTGTTCACCGCAATTGACAGAAACGAGATGACTTTCGATAATATACGTTCGACTCAAGCTGCTTCTTGCAGCCATATCATTATTCCGATGAGAGCCATGTGAAACGGAACTTGGCTCGTGCGACAAAAATTTGAAAACGTTGTCTGTATGAGAAAGTCCGTTTTTACCTAGCAAATATGCGGGATCCAAGGCACATGCTTCGCTGTTAGCGTATTCACGCCGTTCA
The DNA here is from genome assembly GCA_021030905.1 of Pyrenula massariospora. NCBI lineage: Eukaryota > Fungi > Ascomycota > Eurotiomycetes > Pyrenulales > Pyrenulaceae > Pyrenula > Pyrenula massariospora. The sequence continues at coordinate 869,599 of JAGFMI010000006.1, forward strand.
AGGCCGTTTTGTGTTGAAGGCCGGTTCTTGTCAAGATGTTCTTTGACATGTGACTGCCAGCGTGTCGATTGGCACGTCGAGCTGACGGTTTGACCGGTGGGACATTGCTGACACTGCTTCCTGCATGAGTGACATGACTCTTTATTTTGGCATCGACGTTCCGTGAGACTGTCGCCTATGATTGCACCTTGTCCCTGTCGATGGTTGCGGCAGGCACTTCGCAGTATCTTCACTACCCTTTTCACGAGCATTAGTCTCCATACAACCCGCTGTAGTCGTTGTCTCGGGGAAACTGAATGATTCTGGTCCTCGCCCGGGCTGCCGACTTGACGTGCGGTACCGGAACGGCCCTTGCTGATACAACAGATAACACACTTGCATTTCGGACACGACACGGTCTGTCTCAGACTGACGATGGTTTGGAAGACCAGATGATGGCAAAGGGGGCAGCTAGCATTGACGTGGATTAGGTTGGTCGTTCCCAGCACGTCACCTCTTGAACGCGTCGAAGTTCTTGATCCCTTTTGGGCCTCTGGTGCTAAAGACGGACTATTCGCTAGGGCTTTTAGCGGCTTACTTATATGCCTGAATCTAGAATAATCCCGAAGATAGTACGTAGCTGAAGGACGGCTTCGATGTCCCATATGTTTCTGTCGGATGCTAGAGGATGAACCATGGTTCAGAGAAGGCTCGGTGAAGGAATGAAGTAGGGCTTGGCAATGGTCCCCAACTGCGTCGCGGTAATCGCTGCGCGCACTCACGCCCTCGATGAGAAACTTTTCATATCTAGTGGAACTGCCTAGTTTGGAAGGCTGGGCTGGACCTCCTTGATCCTGTTTCCTGGGACTGGATGAACGAGCCTTTTTGTTGCCGACATTTTCTTGAACGCAGGCTGATCGAGTGCGAGTCCTGCCACGAGTACATTGAGATGCAGAGGCACTGTGAAGACCATAGCCTCCGGCACTAAAGCCAGGCCCTGATGCCGGAGCGTAGCCAGGACCTTGAAACCCTTGAGAGTCTTCCTGATAATAGTTGGATGGTCCAGCGCCGCCACCACCTCCGTCATGTTCATAAGACGGACCATTGCTCCATTGATCATTGTTGTTATCACTTTGGTCGTTGTCGCCGTCATTACTGTCGTCATCGTCGTCGTCATCGCCGCCATCGCCACCGTCAGCATCGTCCATTTCGACGTCCCCTGGAGGCCACTCCCACTGCCATTCTTCCATCGTATAAGGGCCGGATATCTTCCTTTCCCAGTGCTTGGCGACGTGTTCGATAAAAGTAGTTGGATCACGAAATAATTTGCCACAGAGACCGCAATGTCTTTTGAATATAGCGTATCGATTCTGAGGACATGGTTCCAATTGTCTAGAAGACATTCCGTGGTCTTTTGACACGTGGGGGGATATCTTGTCTCTTCTTGGGAAGATTTTGGGGCAATCATGGACTGGGCAGTGCCAATTGAATACATTCGTCTCCTCATGTCGCTGCCAGTTCCATTTTGTCCTGAAGGTCTCTCCGCAGCCGCAGGTGCAGCCGAATTTACGCTCGTCGCTTTGAGGAGTACGGATGGTATTCTTCTGATCGGCATTGGCACGACATGCGGCATGGTCGACTTGAAACTGAGCTGAATTGTCAGGAAGGCTAGAGTGAGGAGTGTGAGCATCATCAGATCGTCTTCTGGAAGTGTTTATTTCAGAGAGCCAATGGCAGACGGTGTCCACGGAGTTATTGAGAAGGAGAGCCTCCAAATGTCTTCGTTCATCATCTGTAGGCCATGGCGGGAAGCGAATGCCTGACTCTGATGATCGAGAAATGGCACTCGTGGGGCTTAGGAAGTTAGGATCTTCGTTAGGCTCTGTTTTGATAGCTTTCAATGCTTGGCGTTGCACCTTTCTCGGTACATCCTTTCCTTTACCCTTGCGAGATTGCCGGCTCTTCTGACTCCTTGTTGCTCTTGCTGATGGACTTCGCGAAGCTCCAACATTCTCATGACGATCTACAAGAGCCGTCCTTGTATGACCCATCTGCAACGTTGTGGCAGTGTCCCAGGACGAGACAGCTGCTGAACTAGATGGGTAGCCGATCTGAGGACTAATTATCGTGGGTGCAGTCCTCGGTGACGGTTGATGTTGTAAGGCAGCTCCGATGCCAACAGTGGTCTCCCTTGTCGGATATTGTTGCTGTGGGGTTGCCACCTGGCTCTGGCGCCTGACATATTCCTGCCTTTCATTGTCTGAGCCACCTACAGCGCTTGATGGGAAGGAAGTCGGTAAGGTCGATCCATGCTGGTTGCTAGATATTAGGGAGTCGTCCTCATATTCAGATACGTCCATGTGAGATGTGTCATAGTCAAAATCGGGTCGCTCTCCGCCTAGCGTATTGTCATGGAGATTGGGAGGGTGAGAGCTAGCTTGTGGTGTGCTGCTGCCGGCATAGGAATGAGAGGCGTCATTGTGCGGTGACTGTAATTGTTGAGCTTGATCGAACTCGGCCAGTGGAAAGGAGCGGGGTATTTGATTGAGGTGGGGATTTTGGTGAGGAATTTCGCCGTAGAGTAGACGGTCAAATTCGTTGTGATCGGGATGCTCTGGAGGAAGGAGCGTCTGGTTTAGCCCTGTATTGAATGGTGGGTAGTTGTAAGGATAGTTATAACCGTCCATGGTGGGATGGTGTGCAGCCAAGATCGAGGGCACTTTCACCGCCGGGGGAGATAATGATGGCTCTGGGGTCGAGGTTAATTGATCACAACACCACGACAAGGAAAGATGTCAATTATGGCCAAATAACAGAGGAGATCATCTTGCCATGCTCAAGTCACGAAGATGGAGAAGGAAAGAACTGATGATGATGAGAATTGGAGGAAGTAAGGGTTCGCCCTGTGGTTCATGGCCAGCTGGGGGGAGGAGGGCGCAGTTGCGCAGGATCGCGTCCTCAGCCACCACCCCTACCATCCAATGCACGCCCATTCAGGCTCCACGAGAATGGAGAAGCTGCAATCGATTGCTCAATGCGCAAAACTAGAGATCAGTCCGAGCCTTTCTAGACACGACTTTGATGTCTTCGGCCCTGCACACGACATGTCAGCGTTGGAAGATGGAGAAAAGACAACAACCAGGGAGGAGTTTCTCGAGCGGGAGGAGCCGCACTCGCTGTCACACGAGGGACACACCGTCATCATGGCCCCCAACTCGAGCAATCCACGCGCTCGCCCAATCCGGCGACCGCCAATGCACGCTGAAAGACGAAAGCATACTAAAACTCCTAAGTTAGCCATTCCCTGCAATCTCGTCCCCTCGGCTTTTATCTTTCGCTGCAAATCCATGGCAATGCTGCAAGATTCCCCGATTTGTGACGTCTAGTTAACGTTTGAACTCTGTTGGGAAAGGGTTATGGGACGACGCCCCCCTTGCTCATCATGGCACGTGTGGGTACCAAGCAGATAGCCCTTAGCGCTTTCGTGAACCTACAATCTCCATTTCTTCTCAGTTCGCCGGAACAGGTAAAGTTCGGTCATATTGAGTCTACTCTTTCAAGCACTCAGACGGAGAGTTTGCAAAGTTTAAGGCAATAACGAGCTGATAGAAAGACTTCAGCCGTCTGGTCGTACCGAAATAGCTTGTCACCACATCTTATGTAAATATAGCCGGTGAAAGCTGGCTTTCTGCAATTTGGCGCGCCTGTATCGACAACGGTAGGGGACAAGATGTGCAATTCTAAGTGGTTAGGAATAACGTTGGGAACTTGGACAAAGGCGCATTGTGCTCCGAGAGATTCAAAGTGAGACAAAATCTAAAGCTAGTATTTTGTGTCAGAAAGAGATCTCAAGAGAATACCGGTAAGACACATTGCGAATGAAATTTTTATTTTCTGTCGCTCGATCTACGTACGTGAAGCCTGCTGCACCTTGATGCCACACCATGTTTCCATGCCAATGTCCTCTGGGTATCTGTCACGCCTCCGTCCGCACCCCTTGAGCCCTGCAGCAAAGAGCTTCAGGGTCTATAGCCTGAACAAAAGATATTACCAGTAACTCCACGCTAATAACCACAGATGCATTCACCTCACCAAACATCATCTGCTGACCGTCGCCTTTATTCTTCCGCCTTTGCTACAGCTTCTGTGGCAGCCTCGGCGGCCAGATTCTCCTCCTCGCGTTCCGCCTCTCCTTCAGCGCGCGCTTCAAGCTTTGCTTCCTCGGAAATGGCTTCTTCCCCTACTGTGGCTGCAGCAACATCGCTGGGCCCAGCTTCAGTCGTAGTTGCACCAGGATGATCCGATTGCGGTGATTCTGGTGGAGTCTCCTCTTGTAGGACTCCAGGAACTGTTTCGGCGTCCACGGCCGCGTCGGCTGCATCTCCTACATCCTCCATCGACACGTCATTATTTTCTTCTGCAGCTTGTGAGGAATGTGCGGCTGAAATATTTGATTGTTGATCTTGATCTGCCATCTCCTCATCCGCGTCATTATTGTCAGCAACCGACATCGACGATGCCTGTTGAGGGGTGCCCGCTCCGCTATCAATACCCGAATCAGGGAGGTCGTCGAGATTTCGGTAATCTGTTCTGTCTCTTCTTTTTCGACCGGGAGCCTGATGTCGGATACCATTAGCCTCATTGATTTCTTCGTCTTCGCTTTCGCTGAGCTCTCCGTCCTTCTCTACCATCTGGTCCATGCGCCTTTTTGTGTTCCGCTTATCTGGATTTTCATCAGCATCAAGATCATCAAGCTCTGCCTCATCTTCATCGTTCAAGGCCCCCAACGATTCCCGGGGTACATCGGTCATCGGGACCGAAGGTGCTGGGTTCACATGACGGAGATTATCAATCACTTGGTTCCTAATTTTCTCAAGGTAATCTTTCGAGTTTGCGTTTTCCATGTTCGATGGTCGCACGTCGAGCTGGTAATCTGGCGCGTAGTACTTTTACAAACGTTAGTGCCAGGATCCGAATTCCTGAGCGGTTCACGTACCTCGTAATAATCGTTATAGGGCAGACTTTGATCCATATGCTCGCCTACTAAAAGACCGGTCTCATATGCCCACGTCCGCGCTACATTGCGCATGGTGTAACCACCACCTCCAAGAACCAACGTAGGAAGCTTGTAGCTTTTAACAAAATTGACACAATTTGCGTGTCCATTCATACTGAGATTGAAGCATCCTAAGCGATCACCTGACAAGCTGTCGCCACCACATTGCAGAACCACAGCTTCAGGCTGATACCAATCCATAACGTGTTTGATGACTGGCTCGAAAATACCCTTGTAGGACGCGTCGTTGATGCCATCTCGCAAAGGGAAATTTATAGAGTAGTATTTTCCAGTACCAACTCCAATATCGCGGAGCTCCCCAGTTCCAGGAAAATATTCCCCATACTTGTGGAAGGAAACAGTCATAACACGATCGGTGGTATAGAAGGCCTCTTCAACGCCATCTCCATGGTGGACATCAATGTCAATATACAGAACTCTTTTCTTGAAGCGGAGAAGCTCAATAATGCCCAATACAATATCTGTGATGGACATTAGGTAAAGTTCGGACAATCAAAGGAGGTCCTTTACCATTTATATAGCAGAATCCACTAGCTTCGCTCTTCTTTGCATGATGCAGTCCGCCAGCCCAGTTGACGGCGACATCTGCCTTGCCGCGATTCAATCTGGCAGCACCCTCCATACTGCCTCCGGCGCTGATAGAGCAAAACTCAAATAGGCCGTCAAAAACTGGGCTATCGTCTCCCACGCTGTATTTTGTCTGCTCCTTTGAATATGAATCCATGTTGTCCGGTGTTACCTTCTGCAAGAAATCAACGTATTCATCGGTATGAAATTGTGTCATCTCAAATTTTGAGGCGGGCTTCGCGCGCTATGAACAACTCCATTAGCAAAAGTCCACCGAACGCACAAGGCTAGCTCCAGCAAGGGAATACAGCCCAGACCCTGGAAACATACATAGATCTCCATTTTCTTATAAAGCCCGTAGTTCATGACAAGACTATGCGCAAGCCGTATCCTGTGCGGCTTCATGGGATGACCAGCGGTATAAGCATAGTTTCCCACGTCTGAATCGTAGAAGTAGGCCACCCGGTCTTTGCGCGATCCGCCATTAAGGTTCGGATTGTCAACAGGAGGGAACAGACTTGAGCCCACCGCCATTCTTGACGGTGGTTAGTCGCTCTAAGAGATTCTCAGGGCTGCCTAAATGCTCGAAGAGGACGCTGGCTTTGCTACAGTGATACGCTGTGGAACAGGTAATTAGTATTTTAATGATTAGCGGATATAGGAAGTTTTCGAGGTGTCAAAGAGCTAGGAGGATTTTCAAGTTGACAGATAGTAGACGGAGAGAAAATACTGGAGAGCTTTGAGCATTTCTGTGAGATTGAATGAACAGTATCTCCAGGACCCTACTCCGTAGCACATACGGGAAACTTTCCCTGGCGGAGCGAAATGCGCTAACCCGTATCTGCTCCTATCAAGCTGGGAGCGCGGGAGCCTCATCGTTGCCGAATCCTACCGCGTTGCGGAACTACAGTAGCTAACATAGTGAAAGATGCACGAGAAGTGCTACTTCCTGGTTGAACATACGATCGGTCAAGGCTTTACTTCTGGGTCTGGAGAATTTGACACGTGGGTGCTGCTATGCCTCCCATGACCGTAGGTTGGGGAGCATTGATATGCATCATTCTGGTCTACAGCTTACAATAGAGAGATCCCATTCAGACCCTGGGTACTTCGGTGCAAGTGATGCTAGTCGCTTTCCTTATGATGCTTGCGCTTGAACTTCAGACCCTGCTTTGGCTGACTGCCATATGATCTCCTCCCACTGTGTTTCTTGTCTCGGCTCATACTGGACCCAAGTACGAGGTCTATCCGTGGAGGCGTTGCAAATCCAAAACTTTTCGCGACCTTGACCAGGTCAAGCTTATGGACATCGAAAACTGAACGTAGAGAATGAGAAGCATAAGCTTGCAGGTAGCTACGATATCCATCTTTTGCCGACTATGAGCATCGTTAGTGTGCACCTAAGGATGAATCATGGAAGCACTGACCTTGTTGAGGTAGTAGTTCTGCCCGATCAGTTTTTCTAGTTGAGATTGCACGTTGACAATCTTCTTCGCAGGAAACTCAAATTCTACTACAGGCACACGTGCCTCCTTTAACTGTGATAGAAAGCCAACTTCGGACGGTTGAAGAAACATCAGGCTTCGACCTTTCCCGTTCGCCCCCCGAGCTGTGCGGCCAACGCGGTGTATGTAATCTTTAGGATCATCAGGCGGGTCAAACTGAACGATCCAATCCACGGCTGGAATGTCCAGCCCTCGGGCAGCGACATCCGTACATATAAGCGTCGCGTGTTTGGCGTTGCAAAATTCAAAAAATGTGTTGGTGCGCTTTTGCTGCTTTTGTTTGCCATGAAGATCAAGGACAGGCAAATCAATATAATTCAAGAGCTCCGCGTGGTACTTGACACAATTACAACTGGAGAGAAACACAATTATCTTCTTCTTTGGATTGCGTTTGAGGAAAGAAAATAGAAGTAGGAAGCGCTTGTCCGAGTCACATATGACATAGCCCTGTTCCAGTCCTTCGACCGTGCTGTGTTCTTTTCGGTGATCAACATTGATATAGAGCGGACCGGGTCTGAGCGAGATTCTTGCAAGATCTTCAACCTTTGTGGTTTGCGTGGCTGAAAAAAGCATCGTCTGTCTGTCTTCCTTCGGTAGTATCTTGATAATCTGTCGCATTTCGTCTTCGAATCCAACTTCAAGAATTCTATCCGCCTCGTCTATCACCAGTGCTTTGATATTTTTGAACACAAAACCCTCGGTATTTCGAAGGTGATCTAGCAATCGACCTGGGGTTGCGACTAAGAGATTCACGCCTTTTGAAAGCTTCTCTGCTTCCGCCCTCCTATTTGCACCTCCAATCACAATCCCATAAGTCTGCGAGTGATATTGCATAAGCTCTCTAGCAACCCCGAATATCTGGAGAGCGAGTTCCCTGGTTGGTGAGACCACAATAGCGCCTACTCCATTTCGAGGTTTGAATCTCAGAGCACTCAGCATTTCCACCGCTGGAATCAAGAAAGCCAAAGTCTTTCCAGAGCCTGTTTTGGCCGCACCAAGGACGTCTCTTCCTGCAAGCAATGGCGGTATTCCCCGTTGTTGAATCTCAGTCATCGTCTCAAATCTCATCTCATCAATCGCCTTCATAGTCTTCTCAGATAAATTTAGACTCTTGAAATTCGCTTTCTCTCCAGCAGAAGGAAAGGATGACATAGATCCAGATGGGAGATTAGAAAGGTTGATTTCCTCTCTTGCCCGGTTTGCAACATTTCCTCGGTCACCAGTGCCATTCGTAGATTCTTCGTCACTTTGTTGAGGCGAGATTGTGACTGGAGCAGGCTCATCATCCTCTGATAGATTATCAGTAGTCTCCTGACCGTCGTCACTATGGCCGATTCTTCGCTTCTTGCGCTTGCTCTTTGTCCGGGTAGATGTTTGGGCGGTAAGCTCGGAGGGGATAATTGCAGGCTTCGAAGAGCCATTCGTTGATAGTGCCTTCGATTCGTCTTGCGCTTTTGCATGCTTCCGTTTCCGCTTTCTTGAGTGGTCTACCGCCTGTTCCATATTTCTGACTGCCATTAAATCAAAGGTTATTCCATCTTTAAGAGTAGATTTCCTGAAACATAGGACGGTCAATTGCGGGCGAAACTTTTTTGATTTAGCAGTGCGCCAACCAGCGCAACTCCGATTGGCCAAAGCTCCGCAGGCGGCGGTGGTTGCGTGGTTGTTCACCTTAGAACATCAGAAAACCTTCAAACCTTCTCCATGACATAAAACCTTTTGACTAGACCGTCCCTCAGCTCTTGCAACCACCCAGATCATTCTTGACAACTTGCCGACGTCCTCATCCTTTGATTACATTAGCAGAGGAATTTTGCTCTAAATTTACTGAATTTCATTTGCCTCCGAAGTCGCAACCTCGGGCTTTTAAGAGCTGCAGTCTTTGCAACAACCGCCGACACCGGCAATACACCTTAAGGATGGAGAGGCTTTCTAGAATGCTGCAGGCTGCCCAGATGGGTGGTCAGAGCTCAGCGCCCGGTCAGGTACGTGTTTAGAGTACACAGCGCAAAACATCGTTACTAGCTCCACCTCTATGTTGCTGACCCATGGCTTCTAGGATACGCCGAATCTCATTGACAACTCCGAGACCGTTTACATCTCTTCGCTTGCCCTTCTCAAAATGCTTCGGCATGGCCGAGCGGGAGTGCCAATGGAAGTCATGGGACTCATGTTAGGAGAATTCGTCGATGATTTTACAGTCAGAGTAGTAGATGTGTTTGCGATGCCGCAATCCGGGACAGGCGTGTCCGTCGAAGCTGTAGATCCAGTTTTCCAGACAAAAATGATGGACATGCTGCGGCAAACAGGGCGGTATGCTCAAATAATATCGACCACATTACCCTCTTTGCGGAGCTAACGTTCATTGTCACAGACCAGAAACCGTGGTAGGCTGGTATCACTCCCATCCGGGCTTTGGCTGCTGGCTCTCCTCTGTCGATATCAATACACAACAATCCTTTGAACAACTGACTCCACGAGCTGTCGCAGTCGTTGTCGACCCTATACAGTCTGTGAAAGGAAAGGTTGTCATCGACGCATTCCGACTCATTGCTCCGCAGACTCTGATGATGGGTCAAGAGCCACGGCAAACGACATCGAATCTCGGTCACCTCAACAAGCCCTCCATTCAGGCACTGATACATGGCCTCAACAGACACTACTACAGCATAGGGATAAACTACAGAAAGACGGGCTTAGAAGAGAATATGCTAATGAACCTGCATAAGCAAGTATGGACCGAAGGACTAGTTATGAAAGATTTCAAGGAAGAGCGGGAAAGAAATGAAGAAGGGTTAAAGAGACTAGTTAATCTTGCAGAGGGATATGAAAAGCGAGTGAGAGAGGAAGGCGAGTTGACAAAGGAGCAGCTTAAGACAAGATACGTTGGAAAAGTGGACCCGAAGAAGCGTATGCAAATCGTTGGTTTATATCGCCATCTCTATTGCTAACAGATGATCTCAGATATTGAGGACGTGGGCCAGGCTCTCATTGAGGACAATATTGTCGCAGTCTCGAGACAGATGATCGATAAAGAAGCGAGTGTTGCAAAATTAGGAACTGAGAGGTCGAACGGACATCAGCAGAACGGGGAAGGATCAATGGAGGTCGACGATGAGCTATAATGTACCGTCACATTTTAATTTAGGAATTGGTTGGATTCATAGAAATCAGCGGAGGTGCTGGCAGGGAGTCAACCTGCTCATACCGCCCTTAAATCGCTATTGACACGTTGTTTCGAAAAAGCCGTTATTGTAAGCGTGATTTATCTTTGAGACGCCTCGCAGTCGTTCATAGCCGATCACATGTGGAAGCGATTTACGAACTGTAAGTTGTTTTGCTTTGCATGTTCAAGAATGTTTGCCACTGTAACCTACGATCGTTTACAACAAGGGTATCGAAGTTGCACGCTTTCACTGTATGCTGAGGAATTCTGTTATATTGAGTTATATCTTTTCCAAACATTATAAATCATAGCCTACATAATCTTCACGTAATTATACCATGTATCGGCCCATCCTCTCTCTTCGCCCCAACCTATCTTTAAGCGCCGTGTTTTCTTAACCTCCTGAACAAGCCTTGTCATCAACGGCCCATCGAGAGCCACACTTGGATTTGCATCAAATTTCACGCATTCTAGGCTCTGTGGTATTCCAAATAATATTTTCCTGATCAATATCCCAGAGAAATCTGTATAAAAGTCTTTTGATATCCTAAAGTCTTTGAATAATGGATGTGAGGGGTCAAATTCAACAAAGACTTTGAATGTTCGTAGGGAGTGGAGGTCGTTCAGACCTAGACTCTTCGTTACCCGCCATGACTTAGGCGGATTAGTCCAGCTAGAGCCTAATATGAGCTCGAGAGATGTAATGTAGTTGCGGTAACGCGGGGCGATGTCGACTATGGTTGGGATGGGATGGTCGTCTTGGAGAGGGAAGAGGCGGAAGGTTTGTGTGGAATAGAAGTGATGGGCCGCCTCCTCATGAAAGCGCTTGCTTGTAAGGAAGAGAGATAGGCGAGGAAGAGCATTGGAGGGATCGTGAGGTTTGCGTTTCTTGGGGCGAGGCGGATGGGGTCGGGTAAGCGCTTCGTGGGAGGGGAGAACTAAATCGAAGATTCGTCTCCGTATCTCAGCAGGGAGAGAAAAGAAACGAAAGGAAGCTGTGAATGGGAGTGCGAGTTGAACGGGCGGAGGACTTGGAGTTCGAGGGGGCCGACCAGACAATGCGTGCCAGCGGAAAGGGAGTACATCATCTGGTAGCGGTGGCGTTTCAGGCGAGGTGGAAGACTGTGGCAGGAGTTGCGATTCGATTTGAACGATTGATGGTGTTTCCGTAATTCGAGGTTCTGGTTGAGTGAGAAAGGTGATTTTGTCTCTCAGCATGGTAGAGAGCGCGGGAATCTTGGATCCATTGGAAACTGTTACCATGTCATGCGGCAACGCCGTTGCCGCCGCACACCATTTAATACCCAGAGAGTAGAAGACGTAATTGAAGTCAAGAGAGTTGCGGGTCCAGCGGGCAGTGAGGTAGACAAAATGTGGCACAAATACTATGGTAATGTTGAAAGAGAAAACGAAGTAAATCAAAGTGACTAAACCCGATGTCAGCGATGGTGATCGAATTCGGCCGGATTAACGTAATACGCCGACCAGCGGGCGGAATGGCCGGAGGAACAATTGATGGCTTCGAAGAGGCTTTTGAGAAAGATACATGATTTAATTCTGGAATCCTTGATGCCGAGGACTGTTACTCTAAATGCATTTGGCTGGGGTCTCAAGGTACGTTTCTGTAAATACTGCCCTCAGAACCAATTTTCAGGTGCTTCGTATTTGTACCGCATCTACGGAACGTCTCAGCAAAGAGGAGATGTCGGCTGTCGTTTTTGGGGGATGCGGTTGTGATGGTTATCATTCTACCAGAATAATACAGCCCGAAGCGCTCATATTGTATGTGAACGGCGTGCCAAAATACTCCTGGAGGTTCAACTTTCATTGGTGAAGAAGGGACAAGATCGAGTGCGGAGCCTGAAGATTTTCAACTCGCACCAAGGGCACGTGACCGATTTCTCCGCGTCACGGAGCCCTCGCCGATTCGTTGGCTGAGCTTCCAGAAATTTTGAGCAGAAGCCGCCCTAATTGACAGCATCCATCCTGACACTGTGCTTGAAGTCACACTGACCTGTTCAGGCATGGTGCTCGACTACTAGAGCTTTATCTTTCTCTGATCACCGGTATGCTACGTCGAGTAGCATTGTCTACTTTGAAGCGCCCTCGTCAAGTTCTCGCAATCCCCGCTGCACCTCTTCCCTGTGTCCTTCAACAACCAAGATGGTACTCGCAGAACAAGAAGCCAAAGAGCCACTCTTTTGGTAATTCCACTAACCCTCCGCAAAGTCGACCAGCTCAATTTATCCGACCATCTATACTTACAAGAAAGCCGTCCGAGCCATCGAGCGATAGCGCTTCAGTTCCTTCTTCGGCAGAGGGTTCTCAATCTACACAACCTAATACAGATATCAAAGATACGCAAAAACCACTTGCAGCGCGTGGGGGACCCTTTGATCCTGCAACTGCAGCAAATCGTCACACGGCCTCGTCCGCTAATAATGACTCTTCCGACACATTACCCCCGAGACAAGAAGACTGGTCTCATGCCCAAGCAGAAGTTGAATCAGATGCCTTAAAACCCTTTAGGGAGTCCAACGGCCCTTCACAACCTTTACCAGATCTAACGCAAGGAATACCTTCTACATTAGAAGAAGAGCTACGTTCAGCCGACTCCAAACAATCAGATGCAGCGAGCTTGAACGTCACTGAAGATCCATCAGCACCAGGGCCCGGATTTAGTGGAAAGGGGGGAAGTCGCGGCGACCTACCTAGAGACTCCTACGTATCATCCTCCGAGCGGAAACGGAATCAATTAGCAAAAATTTTTTATGCCGCTCTATTTGGCGGTACCATAATAAGCGCAATATGGCTTGGCCGGAATTGGGAATCTGCTGAGGAAGAAAAACAGCATCTGGAAGCTCCTAGCGGCTGGGGCTTTGGATTGTTCTACAATCGAATTGCAGAGCGGCTATCTGGAACATTAAGCTATTATAAGGAACCAGCCTTCCCAAGATTGTTGCCCGACCCAGACCCAGATCCACTACAGCGTTATCCTTTCACATTGGTCCTGAGCTTAGAGGATCTTCTCATGCACACCGAATGGACACGAGACCACGGTTGGAGGATAGCCAAGCGCCCCGGCCTGGATTATTTCATCCGCTATCTGAGCCAATATTATGAGATCGTATTGTTCACTAGTCAACCCAGTATGACTGCAGATCCAGTGATTCGAAAATTAGATCCTTATCGGGTCATACGATTTCCTCTCTTCAGGGAAGCAACGCTCTATAAAGGCGGCGAGTATATCAAGGTTTGCATCCACCACCGACTTGCTACTTGCCATACTGACCAACGTTAGGACCTCTCCTATCTGAATCGTGACCTTTCCAAGGTTCTACTGGTTGACACAGTACCGGGACACGCCAAGCATCAACCTGAAAATGCAATCATTCTGCCCAAATGGAAAGGCGACCCTAGAGACCAAACCCTGATTGCGCTGCTCCCGTTTTTGGAGTATGTGGCGACCATGGGCTTCGATGACACTCGAGAGGTCCTTAAATCTTTTGAAGGCACATATATTCCCGAAGAGTTCCATCGGCGCGAGGTGGCTTTGCGGGAGAAGTTCCTGGCGGAGGAGAAGGCGAAGTCCGGCAAGCGGAGGACTGGCGGGATCGGCCTTGCTTCCGCCTTCTCGACCAGACCCCGCGGGGACGGCATGGATGATTTTGGGGCGCAAGAAGGAAAGATGATCTGGGACCAGATCCGGGAAAGGGGCCAGAAACAGTATCAGATGATCGATAAAGAAATCCGGGAGAACGGCGAGAAATGGCTTGCCGAAATGGCTGCCGAAGAGAAAAAGTACCAAGAGGAATCGATGAAGGGCATGATGAGTGGTCTCACTGGGTGGTTTGGAGGCAGTCGGGAGGAGAAGAAGGAGAAATGAGGACGATGCAGAGGTTGGACATCCAGAGGCGACTTGATCACGTGACGGTTTGCATAACGGGGGCTTTCACCGCAGAATCGGAAGTTCACCGAACAACTCAACTCAATTGGCCTGCCCGGACGAGGGCATTGCTTGGCCAAGGAGGAGACGAAGCAAAATCTGATTGCAATGTAATACTACATCATGTATGGACTGTTGTGCACAGCGAGCGGTGTCGTTGCAGCGATAGAAATGAAAGGGTCTTTGACGCTGCAGGTGATACGTGACCATCTCGTACCGGGTCGATCGGGCTGTTTATACCAGCATCTAACGGGCGGTCAGTGCCAAAAATGGCTTAAGGGGAGGCCAGTCTGGCCAATGGTCTATTTTGGGAACGCAGGCGTTGAGTGGATACCGTGGGCCGGGGAACATTCTTGGGGGGGAACCTGGCCCTGGACACTGATCGTCCGGCCAGGGGGGGCTCTCTGGGGGATCCTAAGCTCACCAGCTGTCATCCCCCATCAAAAACGATCGTCCTCTTTGCCCGCGGTTCGTTCCGTTGAGGCATGGTTGCATCGACTGCCCTTCTTCTTACTTAGAAACTGCGCCTAGCCTAGGATTCGCCGTAGAACCACTGAACCAAGGACAAGCCACGGCTGCTGAAGCGGCGGCTGCTTCGCCACCTCTCCTCGCCCGAATCGTTCCCTCACTCTCCTCCAAAAACACGACAAGGCTTAGAGCGCGATCCGCAGAAGCTCCTACTAGTACCACGGAAGATTGTTGGCCTCATGTAAATCGTGCTTCAATGCCACTGCCAAACCTCCACTCTCGTTTCTGACATTTGGTTTTGGCCGCGTGGCAAACCGAGCTTGGCCTGCGAACCACCACGGGATTGTCATGGCAGCTGGCTTTTTCAGAATCATACCAGCTCCATGTCTGTCGTTGAGGAGCCGTCTTTGAAGCGGTCATCGAGACTCGAGAGATGGAAAATGGGACGATGCCAGAGATCAACTTCGCCGCCCCACCAGATGCTGCTGTCGCACAATTGTCTAATGCTGTGTCGCGACAGCCAGGCGCGCCGAATCTCAACCTGCGCGATGGAACCGGAGAAGGACAAAAATCTCCCAAAGCAAGGTTGAGCGCCTTCTCTCGCCTGCCGGATGCTGTCGTGGACTGGTACGTATCTCATTTTTCCAATTTTGAGACACGCAAAGCTGCCCTAGATCTCGTCCTCCAATCCACTTAATACTAAGCACCAGTGCAGGATTTTGTACCTGGTAGATCCAAACACTTTCGCGTCTTTGGTGCTATTAAACAAGGCATGGCGATCCAGGTCACTCAAGGTCGAGCTCTATGCTCACCAGCTTTCGCGCTGTCCATCATACGCTCTCCGAAACAAGGCAATTTCTGGCCCCTTCCGCTCTGGTGATCTGGACAAGTTCCGCCGCAAATTCGCTATCGAAATCCGGCGGAACCTCTTCGACGCTTTTCTCAGACCGCGTCAACTATTGGTCAATTTGATATCCTATTCTACTAATTCATCCGCAGCATTTCCTCGCGGCGAGGCTTTTCGGTTCATCTTCTCCCCAAATGGACAGACTCTGCTAGCTCTCAGCTCTTCCCGCATCTTCGTGTTAGACCTTTCTGGAGACTCGGTCACGGTAAAAAGGGAGCTCAAAACCTCAAGGCGACCTTTAGCGGCTGCCGTTCTTGACGATGCGTCGTTACTTGCAGTTTTGTCTACTAGACATCAAGCCAACATCTACGCCCTGACCGAAAATGGCGTTAAGCATCAACAAGTTCTAGTGCTCGACAATCCTCCACGAACAATCGCACTGTCTCCACTTGGTACCGTCCTCGCTGCCGCCTATGAAGGCGGTGTTGAAGTGTTCTCACTTGCTGCAAACGCTCTTTCAACTGACCGCCGTGCCGTTCGATGCGAAGCTGTAGATTCTCTGTCTTTCTCTTCTGATGGTGCAATGCTTTTCGGAAGCTCTCAGAATCTTTCCGATCCGAACGCGGTTGTCATCACTGCGCCATTCTACGCTGGGGACGACCCTGACATGTCGGAAAAAGATTTACAGAGTCGCATGTGGACGACCCAAATTTTGTTCCCTGATAACAGCTCGACATGCAGTTATGCTACGATTCTTCCCAACCACAACGAGGGAGACGCGAGCTGGGTATTCGCCTTTGACCAAAGCTTAGGGACGTACCGCGCAGTTCGTTCCGACGATACGCGAACTGGTATTGCGTACTTTCGAACCCCAAACGCTGATCGTCGATACAGCCAGCCGATCCCCATAATTCTTCCTACTGCTAGTGTACAAGGAGATATCGTTGCTGCGGGATTTAGTTCGTCTGGTCTCTGGCTCTACGGCATACCAGAATATATCGATGTTGCCCCAGATATGGGTCCCGTTTTGGAAAGAGACCTACCTAGACCTTCAAGTGGAGATGATGTCTCGTTGAGGGCCCTTGACACTCTTGAGGTCTATTCTCCCAATATGTCGGGAAGTTCAGAATTGGATGAAGATGACGAATTATTTGGCAAAGTGGAGTGGAGCCAAAGCCTGCTGGTCAAAGGGAAATCGATATCGAACATAAGTGGACTAGAGGCAGCGAAATGGGTGGAAGGTACATCTAATCTGAAGATTCCGGGCTTTGCGAAACGATTAGCAGTCGTTGCTCCTGGTGGGGTGGAAGCTTTTGAGGCGAGCTTGGGTGAAGAACCAATGCCGGTAGATAGTGGCCGTCTCGTTCTCTTAGACTTCTCACACTCGACCGTAAACGGCTCACAAAACGAAGTGACCGTTGAGGTTGGAGACAGGAAGCCTGAATTATTACCCGAACAACATGGAAACTTGGATGTGGAGGTTGACCTTGCGCGACAGCGAACTGTTCGACAAAACCGCGATCTCAGCAGCACTCGGCGTGGGCAGCTTAGTCGTGCTTCTACGAATCTTAGCACGGCATATTTAAGAAACACGACGTTCGCGGAAGGCCGGTCAAGAGAAGTGGCCACAGCACCGTCGTCTCCGGATGTTGATATCCACATGCATCAAATTGGATCCTTGTTAGGGCCGTACTCGCAAACCTCTCCGCGCTCGAGAGATACGTTGCAGAGGGCAGCAACCGCAGGAGCAATTACGAGGCATCCTCAACTACCACAATCAACTGCACCAGGAGCTGCCTCCGGCCATGTCGTGTATAGAAGACCGAATGCAAGGCGGCAAATTCCTCATGAGAGCGATGCCGACAACTGGGTGCCGCCTCCACCGCCTTATAGCCAGGCGCCCGAAAGGCCGCTTCCTGAACACCTCCGTCTGACGTTGCTTCCCAGGAACAATACAGAACCCGCCAGGCGAGTCAGTGATGCCGTAGTTCAACCCCTCCGGGCGAGCACAAACCTAGAAACGATGGCGGAGGCATCGAGCCATGATAGCAGATCACCTCAATTCTCTCCCATAACTCCAAGGAGCTTAACATCTTTAAGAACACCTCCAAGCCCTAGGCGAAGGGTCACGAGCGATTCTAATGTTGGCGCTCTGACTGAAACAGATTCGAATAGTCGTCATTCAAGAAAAGGATCCAAAACACCAGCCAATGGGTCTATAAGGTCATCTCCATCTGTCCGCAGGCGGCCTGTGTCTGCTTATACTCCAAATCGAACCGGCAATCCCTCGAAAGTCATGTCAGCAACCATCACTTCTCCTATCCCATCGGTTCCTACTCCTTCACCTGCTTTACCAACTCCGAGATCGCCCGAGCCAGGCCAAAGCTCAACTCAAGAAAGACAGGTCACTCTAACAGGTCCCTCTCTCCAGAATCGCTTGAATTATCCCGTACCTCCACCGCCGAATAAATCCGATGGGCGCGGCGCACCTTCTCCATCCCCATCAACAAGGACCACTGAGAGGACATACATCCCTCTATCTCTCCGCATCGGCGACCCTGCATCCCCATCACCTGCTCTCCTTCCACGAAATCCCGACGTGGAACCTTTCACACAGCCCGTACCCCGTAGTCCTCCCAACCGTTCCACCCGAGTCACTTCCGTGCCCCCGTCTCATCCTCCGCTTCCATTCGAACAACTCGGGCCCAGCCTGACATCGGCGATCTCTTCAGAAAGTGAGCAACCAAGTGAAAGACGCGCCCCCTCGCCTGCTCACATGCTTACTCAACCCTCTCGAGCCAGTGCGCAGATCCGAACGTCAAATCGAGACCTTCCTGGCGTACCGCCATCTCCCAACGCAATATTAAGTCCGGTCAGCCCAGTCGCACCAAACTTAAATTCGGTGAACCTAAGCTATAATAAGTTTGCTGCGGGTTCCGCGCTTAACTCGCGAGACGGCTCCCTTAGATCGTCAAGCACGCCAAACCTTCTTCAGAACATGCCGTCGAGCCGAAGACCAGATGCGTCGAGGCTGGAAACAATCCCGAGCGCACCTGCACCGAACAGACGCAGTAGCAGACGAGAAAGTATGCTGGGCAGTGGGCGTGTACCAAGAAGCCAAAAAAGACACATCATAAGCACGATATCGACTGCGCCGTCTGTGGTTGGCATGTGGGACGGGAGGCAGATTGTGTCTGCGAAGTCAGGCAAGCATAGCAGGAAACAGGAACCAAAAGATGCGGGAAGGGTAGAAACCGGGGCCAGGGAGAGGAAAAAGGGCGGGAAGTGTGAGGTCATGTAAGAGGTATGTTACTTAAGATGAGCTGGGATAAAGATTAAGCCCTATTGCTTTGGCGCGACGGTGGCTTCAATGTTGCCCTTGGCTCACGAGCTTGGGTTCTTCGAACTTTTAACACAGATGTTGCATTTACGGGTGCTATACTTAGGCCATGAGATCAGAAAAGATTTTTGTATTTTGTTTAGCGCATCAATCTAAGGTTCCAAAATTGGAGCTGTTTAGAACATTAGTTGTCAAAATCTCTAAAGATGCTATGTGCTCGAGCACTACGACGGCCTCGGAGAACAAGATTTGTCATTTTCCATATACTGTCGGTAATAAGATTATTGCTCATATCGTGTCCGGTTTCACAATCAAGCAGGCGTAGGAGGGTAGAATCATCGCGGCGGCAACAAGATATAAGGGGGAAGCTCACGCTTCCTGGTAAATGAAAATTAGGTCACCTTTCCGAAAAGTGAAGTTTTGAGCATCTCGGTCGGAACAAGCATCTTCTCAAATCAGGAGACCACCAGTGCTCTCGCGATATAGGCTAGAATTGTGTTTATTCACCTTCACGACCTTGGCTCCCGTATCCTCGTCATTCTCGAATATCTCGCGTCTTCCTCAAAGATTTGTAGTCCAGACTGTGACTGGATCTCGCCCACCCCTCCTGGCGATATACCGTCTCTTGGACTCGACAAAGCAGAAACCGCAGCGCCCTCATTTCCCATCGTCCCATCCCTTCCCTTCCCTCGGCGGCACCGCAGACTCAGCGCCCAAGCCTTCCAAACCAAGCCAACCCCCAACCATGCCACCCGCCCACCTCAAACCCGCAGTAATCGGCGGCCCAGCCAACTTCTGGCTCTACTCGCAGACCTCCGGCTACGACCTGACCCACCCCTCGACGCCGACCTCCCCGCCCATCTACCCACGCATCCCGCTGCAGACGAGATCAGCCCGCGTTGCGATCGATCCGGAGAAAACCGCGCTCGTGGTCGTGGATCTGCAGAATTACTTCTTGTCACCGGCGCTTGGACGGCCGGAGGATGCTGGTGGCATGAGGGTGGTGGGGAAGTTGGTGAAAGTTGCGATTCCGGCGTGTAGGGAGGCGGGGATTCCGGTCTTGTGGCTTGATTGGGGGGTGACTGAGGAGGATGTTGAGACGATGCCGCCGACGATTCTGAGAGGGTTTGGTCTTGACAGCAATTTCGTCGGTGAGAAGCGGCTTGGAGAGCTAGGATCCGACATCGGGCACGTGGAGCTGCCAGATGGCTCTGTTGTCGATGGTGGGAAGGTGTTGATGCCAGACCAGTAGAACTCGGAATCGTACGAGCCCTTGAAGGCTCTACACGAACCCCAAGACATGCACGTGTACAAAAATCGCCTGTCCGGATTCTGGGGCGGCGCAAAGGCGGAGGAGATCCTGACTTCTCGTGGGATCAGAACCTTGATCTTCTCGGGAGCGAACACCGATCAGTGTGTTGGCGGTAGCCTCCAGGATGCTTTCACGAAGGGCTGGGACTGCCTATTACTCAGTGATGGATGTGCCACGACGAGTCCGGACTTTGCAAGGCAGGCCATCGAGTTTAATTGCGATGGAGGATGGGGATTTGTGCTGTCCTGCGAAGATCTGGCCGAAGGAGTTCGAAATGTGCGTACAGAAGCTGCTGACATACATTATAGGCATGCAAAGGAGAAGTGCACACAATGAAAGTATGTAAAAAGGAAGGACGCACATTGAAGGCTGATGAAAGACAAGGACAGCCGTTTGGAGAAACATGCTATGAGCGAGATGAGCAGCGGCACAGCCATCGCGACGTCCGCCAGACTCCCAACTCCCTGGAGTTCATGCCATATAAGCTAACGACCAAAGTCAACCGAGTGTACCAAAAGGCTAGGAAGCTTAGGCCAGATATACGGTCCATCGTCTGGAGTGCCTGTTCATTCTGGCGTTGTGTCTGCATTTCGTGGAGTGCTCCAAGAGTCAGTTATGCCACCCTAAGAGACGTCAAAACCTAGATTCAAGCTAGCGGACCGCCCTGTCAGCCTTTTCGCGTTGAAAAGATCTAAGTGCCATTCGAGGCCAATGTTGATAGACAAGATCAAATAATATCCACATTAATCTTCCTTCTCTTTTCCGCTTCACCTCCTGTTCCCCCCATCGTCTGCGGACCTACGTACTTCCCGTTCCTCATCGGCCCAATGACCCACCATATGGCAACGAAGATTGTCAGTCCACCGAATATCAAGCTAGAGTAATTCATACTTTTTGCATCGGTCGGCAGCGCATACGGGAAGCAGTAGATAACAACGAAGACGACAATGTAGAGAACAGCGATTGTGTGAAGGATGACGCCGAGGATGCCCTTCAGGTAAAATGGACCTGGAACAACGTTTCTTCGTCGCGTTATAAGGTGTGGTAATATCGCTGCGGCATAAGAGGCCGTCGTTATAATCACGAAACATCCAATGATAGCGTTGAAGGCAGTCGTGCTACCGACGTAAATGCAGCCCAGTAAAGAGACGATGATCCCACAAGCAATTGTTGCGTTGAATGGCATGCCCAGCTTATGATTGACGCGTCCAAAGAAGGTTGGAAATGGGGTTGCTCCGTCCCGAGCGAGGGCCCAGAGAGTACGCCCATTGACGATGAAAACTCCAGCAATGCAGAGGAGAATTGGAAAGAAAATGACCATGAGGAGCCCCGTAGTCCCGGCTGTAGAGTTTGTTGCTTGATGGTAGATGCTTGCCAATGGAAATGGAGAATCAAAGAGAGCGTCGAAATTATTGATACTGTAGAGGATCGCAATGAGGTAGCAGAGCCCTGTCAAAAAGCCTATTCCCATCTGCAATGCTAGAACATAGAGAAGAAAATCAGTTTTTGTCCATAGCAAGTCCACACAAGGATTCTTACCAATGGCTTTGGGAACATTAACTCCGGGGTTGGGTACCTCTTCAGCCAGATGTGTGACACAGTCTGGGGTTCCGACGGCATCTAGATATCGCCCAGCGTCAGCACCACCACCCACTATCGAGCCCTGGTTGGTTCTCACACGCTCCGTTCAACATCCCAAGCAGAAACACAAAGCCGTCTGGGTATCCTATGTCTGCCTGCCAATCCCTGAATACAAAATCAGAAGAGGCGTGTCCTGGGCGGCCAGCTCGACCTGGCATAGCTGCAACAGTGATTACTGTAATCATCAAGCCAACGACGATGAAGACGAGGCCCAAAGTGTTCAGGTGAGGAAGGAAGCGGTTCCCAAAACAGACCGTCAGGCAGGTTAACCATGTGACGATAATGTAGGCGACATAGACCTGCCAGGGATGGACCTCAAATCCTGGATGATGAACGGCATAGAGCTGGGTACAGAGATTTGCTAAGTACAGAAAGTATTAGTCAAATTGAATCTGGTCACAGATTCGTGAATGCATGCCCATTATGGCACTCATTGATGCCGCCTAGAGGATTTGTTAGCATTGTATTTGCTGACAATTGGTGGTGTCTCAGTACACCAAATATCCAGGCCAGAACATTCCACCACCCGGCAAAAAATCCCACCATCCGACCCCATTTTCGACCCGGAGTGATGGACGCCCAGTGATAGACGCCTCCGCTCGATGGGACAGCGCTAGCTAATTCTGCCAGACAAGCAGCAATAATCCAGTAGAAAATGGAAACGGTGATGAACTCGTAGAGCACTCCGGGTGGACCGCCGTTGAACAAAGATGTCAGTATGCTACCCCCTAGGGCAGGCCATACGTTGCCATTCACAAGGCCAACCCCAGCTAAACTCAATAGACTAAAGTTCCTGTCGAGTTCTTGTATATGGCCAGATGCATTGATCATATCGCTGTCATCTTCAATCGGCGAGCTGGAGCCGCCTGGCTCCGGCATTTCTTTCTCCAGTTGAGCTCCATCCATAGTAGTAATAGAAATGAAGAGAAGATAACGATGTGAGACACGATCGGGCGCGTCAGGGAAGAGTGAAAATGTTGTTGTGCATCAAATTTGGAAAGCCGGATTGCGCTATTGACGTCCAAACTAACTGAGTCTGTTCCTGGCCGACTTAGGGACGAGGGGTTTCGACTCCCTGATCCTACCGTCATCGGATGCATGATCTATGCTTTGCCAATGGAGGAGAGAAGCTGAGCATTGCCGATCGTGGCAAAAATTGAGTGCGGTGCTAGCTAGCCAAGGCCATTTGGCCCACTGATAAGGATTCTTTCAAGGCGTCTAGGCTCGGGCGTACGGTAGTTCTAGACGGGAGTATGTAGACGAGTCATGGCAGAGACAAGCTAAGGAACCGCGAGCGTTAAGCATTTGACGCAACAGAAATTCAATGCAGTCTAAGTGAATTGGAGAACCTTGTTCGACCAGCACTGATTGAAGGAGTGCTTAGGTAGGTGAGGCTCTTTGTGCTCTCTAAGTTCTGGCGGGGATGGACAAAACGGGAAGGTGCTGCCAACCGTATGCTCCACGCCCATCCTTAAAGGTGCCTAAAGCTACCTGAAGCTACTTAAAGCCTTTATAATAAAGATGCTAAAAATTCAACTTCTCATTTCGGCGGGAGCACCTACGTAGCTGAATACAAAGCCCCCCATCGAGATAGCTCGTACAAAGCCCGTAAACAGCCCGAAAAATGGCGGGGACATCTGGTCCAAATCGCAAGCGTCTCAGAATATCCATTACTGTGGACTTCGATAGCATTAGCGGTTATCTAGGCACCGGTCATTCCGAATCGAATACGATTTCTGATTACAGTGCTGGAATTTTCTCCGCAAAAGTTGGCGTGAATCGAATTCTGAGGCTGCTTGAGAAATATTCCATTGCGGACAAAGTCACATGGTTTATCCCTGGCCATTCCCTCGAATCTTTCCCCGAAGCCACAAAACGTATCATTGAGAGCGGCGCAGAAATCGGCGTGCACGGGTACAGTCACGAAGGCGCTCATGCCATGACTGTCGACCAGGAAGAAGACGTGTTGAAGAAGTGTATTGACTTGATCAGCAACGTTGCGAAGCGACGCCCTATTGGGTATCGGGCACCCCTGTACAACATTAGAGAGTCGACGCTGGAGCTCCTCCAAAAACATGACTTTATCTACGATAGCAGCCTCAATGCCACAGATTCAATCCCATACTTTCTCCCAAAGAAGTTTCCTCCGCCACCCATCGTGCCTGACTACACGAAACCAGCAAGCACATGGATGCATCCCCTCCCTCCCTCATATCACGCCAGTGACTCTTCGGCAGTGGAAATACCAGGTTCTTGGTATACTGAAGACATGACTCCTTTAGGTTTCTACCCGTATCAGCCAAACAGCCATGGATATGTCCCCGTGGACGTTGTGGAGAAGATATGGATGGATCGACTTGGCTGGCTCTGGGAGAACGAGTGTGAAATTGACAGCGAACTGGGTAAGGAGGTAAACGGAGGGTTTGGTAGTATTTTTACATTGATATGGCATCCTGAGAGTTCAGGGAGGAGCCATATTATTGGAATGGTTGAGAGAGTGGTTAAGAACTTGGTGGAGATGAGTCAGAAGTATGACGGAGTGACTTTCGATAAGATGGAGAGCGTTGCAAGGGATTGGAGAACACACAATGGCATCAAGACGTGACGTGAACAATTCGCAGCGACTCGGATCGTCTCAGTCATGATATTTCGAATTTAGAGAGAAGTCTGATCCGATCAAAAGATAAAAGGCCCTTGATTTTCGTCTGCCTCTTCGGGAAGGAAAAAAGCTTCCCGATGTGGAAAGTGACTTTATTGTGCGTTTGTTTCGAAAAAGTTGCGTGCTTACTGACCTACCGCCGGCCTTTTCCCTTCCTACCACCTTGAGCTTTCAGAACTTTTCCTTGTTGAACAAGACTCCTTCCTCCCTTCCTCCCTCCCTTGCCCTTCGCTTTTGCTTTCCCTAACGTCATTAGAAAATTCTTCTTGCGCTCCTTTTCCCGGTTTGTGCTACTTTTCCCCTGCTGCGCCTTACGTTCCGCTTTGCGTGCTGCTCGACTTTTGTGTTCGCTTCGAGGTGTCTTCATTTCAGCGAGATGTGCAAGCTTCTCCGCTCGTGTTGCGCGACCAGAGAAGAGAGTCGCGAGACCAGATATAGAGTCAGCAGTGATTGGATCTTCCGGATTGCGAGCCGAAGTAACGTTCGAGGCTGATTGATGATGTTTTGAATGCTTCGAAGGTAGAAGGGAAGAGACCGCGGAAGATGTGCGTAGCTCTTGAAGCTTTGCGAAATCGGCGGGCGTGAGGATTCGAGTCGTTGCGAGATGATTTGGATCCCGAGGCTTGGGAGTTGACGAATCCATGATATTTTCTTTGTTATCTCCTGACTCTGGGTTGGTGCCAAGGTCAAACTTGACCTTCTTCGAAGGATGCTGCTCCACAGCAGAAATATTGACGATTTCGGTCCCATCTTCTTCCAGGTCCGTTGCTTCATCGTTTAACTCTTCATCTTCCTCATCCTCTTCGCTTCCAGCTTCACTACTTTCTTCCCCGCCGTCGTCTTCCAGGCTATCGGAACCGCTTTGATTGCTCGATTCACTTGCATCTTCTTCTGCAGGCTGCTCGGAACTACTAGTGCCTTGACCTACCTCGGGTAGTCTTGCAATACTTGTTTCGTTGTCCTCTTCTTCATCATCGCTGACATTTATCCAACCGCCAGAATCGTCAGAATCGTCTTCACCGATCTCCCACGCGCCTTCAGAATCGTCTTCTTCCTCAGCTGCATTTGATCCAACGTTACCGGTCTCGCCTTCGTTTAGTCTCTTCCGCTGTTTCTCTTCTTCTCTCCATTTTTCCAATAAGTCCAGGCCCTCTATAGTCCCCAAGTCCTCCTCACCAAACTTTAACACCTTCCGTTCTCCACTTCTCACCCCCATCGCAGCCGCCTTACCTCGGTCCTTCTTTTTCAGCATTTCCGGGCCAACTTCGCGGTATAGTCCTTGAAGACCTTTGGCTGCCATCATGACACCCTTGTCCTTGCTCTTCTTGTACATCACAAGATCATGAAGGAGTGTCTCGCTCATCGCTAATGGCTGCCTGACGCAAATTTCTCGAATTGCATTCAACCCGGCGGAAGCTACTTCTGAGGCAGCAGCCTCTGACACAAACTCATTGGCAATCTTCTGAATTAGAGGCTCTAAAGTCTCCGGTGGAACAAGATTGTGCGCCGATTGCGCTAAGCTTGCTAGGAAAGACGTCACAGATGGCTGGCGCGGTGTGAGATATTTCAGGAAATAGGAGAAGTACGGTAGAATTATGAGCTTGTGAAGTCCAGTGAGCCGAGAGACGAGCTGTAGCACGATCAGCTTGTGCTCTAAATTGAATTTACTCCGCAAACTCTGCAAATGCTTTTCGAACAACGTCTCTGCGAATGCCTGAGGATCATGGAGTAGATGGAGCGCGGAGAAGTTCAAAGGATGTGGAGCGTTTTTCTTCTTCTCTTTCCTTCTGACGGTGGCCGCTGCATTGTCAAGCATGCGCCTCTTTTTTTTTGTCTTTTTGGTGACACCTGCCTGGTGTCGCAGCTTACCCATGTCTATATCATCCTCATCCTCACTGCTCTCATCCTCAAGTTCTTCCCGCTCTTTGTCGCCTCCTAGGAAAAATTTGACGCCCCCAATGGCAACTTTTTCATTGTCCGCAAGAGAGGCTTCCTTCATGATCTCGACCGTTTTTGCATCCCGCCATATTTGTCTCCTCCATAGTTCTCGAGTAAGCTTGACAGCCCATAGTCCTTTTGCGGACGTGCGGTCCGAAACTAAAAGCTCGAAAAGAGAGTTCTGGGTAGTACGGTTTAGTTTGTGGTTTGTAGCCTTCGCATTGGAAGAGCGGAGATCGCTTAAAATCTTCTTGAGTAAAAGGGTACGAAAGGATTTGCTAGGCGTAGAAACAAGGATGGGGAAGAAAGTTTGCAACAGCCTGTGTAGCGAATCCGTGTCAGCGTACTTCTCACTAGTACTTACATGAACTCACGTTATCGAAGCAAGTCTGCCCTTTTTCCTGAGAAGCACGAGGCTGCTCACGATCTTCTCCCGTAGCTCGGGATCAAGGACTTGGTGATGCTGACTCAAGTCGTTGATCAAATGATAAGGGAAGCTCTCCGTAACTGTAGGGTAGCAATCGGCGACATGCGCTATGAAATCTACCAGATCACGAAAGGATGCCGCTCCGTTTTGACCAGGTGATGCAAGAAAGATCTCCCTAAGATTCTCATACTGCTGATATTGCTTCTGGAAATCTTCCAGGTAGGAGCTTAGTTTGTTAACGTGGAAAGCTGTTGTGGGTTGAAAGAGTCCCACCTTGAGTCTCTGCGAATCTTGTATCGCAAATTTATTCTGCAATGAGGTTAGCGGTGAAGGGACTGTTGGTTTTCAGAGATTCTCACAGGTCAGCATCCACTTTTTCAAGCGCGCCGACCTTGCGCTTCCCCATTATTGCAAAGCACGTTGCGATTATTACCGACTTTTCGCTGTCGCTGCCGCGACAGGGTTGGCAGAATTCTTATCGATAAACTTTCTCGCATACCTAGCTATCCCGCTTCCGAGCCCTCGGGCGGAGACGGACCGGAGCATTTGTCAGAGAAAGGGCAAGTCCTACTCTGGACGTCAAGGAATTGTTCCCAATTCAACTCAGCGTCTACTATCACTTTTCATGCATAAAACGCTCCATGACTACCTAGACGACATACGGTTTTGAAGGCACACTTTGAGTTTTACGATTTGACTTGAACAAACCATACTTCACTAATACCAGATAACGACGAAAATGTAGGGACTGGTGCACGTGGCAAGGGTTGGAAAGACGGTCATTACTCAGCATCCTGGTTATCTGGGTTGATGTACAAGTAATATCCTTTAGGCGAGATTGTTCGATTGGTGGTTGATCTCAAGATTCGTGGTGGAGTTTTGTAATGCTCAATGAATGCAGACGAAAAGGCAAATCAAGAACAGGGACAGAATGATCGATCAACCCAGATCAATTGAAGATTTGCTAACGCAGCCGAGATATACAGCTGAGAATCTCTTGCCGAGAGATGCAAAAGTGCGCCGTTTTCATAGGTGAAGCGTTCCGCTGGCCACATTCGTGTAGAACTTGCTGGACGTTATCCTCCCCATTCGTCTACCGATTGCTCTTGGCCACTCGCTCTAACTCGTCCTTCTTTTTAATGGCGTATGAGTTTGAGCTTCCTTTGGCAGCGTTGATCAATTCTTCAGCCAAACACTCTGCGATGCTCTTGACGTTTCTGAACGCAGCCTCGCGAGCTCCAATTGTAAGCAATGCAATGGCTTGATTCACACGACGGAGAGGTGAGACATCGACGGCTTGACGACGGACAGTACCGGCCGAGCCAATCCGCGTGCTGTCTTCCCGAGGACCACAATTCACAATAGCGTCAACGGCAACTTGAATGGGGTTCTGGTCAGTCATGATGTGAATCTGTATGCGGAATATCGTTAGCCGAATCAATCACTTATTTTCTAGAGACCGGTGCAGGCTAAGCTTACGATCTCGAAAGCGTGCGCAACAATCCGTATAGCCATCAGCTTCTTGCCGTTGTTGCGCCCGTTCATCATAAGGGAGTTTGTAAGGCGCTCAATAATAGGGCATTGAGCCTTTCGAAATCGTTTCGCCGCATATCGGCCGGCAGAATGTGATATGTAAACAGGTGATCGGATTTGAACGTAATCGCTGTAATTCTTCAATTAGTTCGTGTCGTCTGCTGATATTGAAAGTAGAATGTCGTACGTCAAGGATATGTCTCGAATTTCAACATCTTCGTAACTCCACTTATTGAAAAGTTTTATGCTACCAATTTCGTCGGTAACGTCTTTGGGAAGGACTGGGTAGGCGGCGCTAGGATTTTCAACCTCGACCTCTCCGTTGTCCGACATTTTGACGTCCTGCTGGAGCCGGAAGGTAGTGAGGAGTAGGTTCGGTTTGAGATTGGGCAACTCCTTGTGTGGGCAGGGCGCAAGGTCAAAGTGGTGGTTCTAGCTCCGCACCCAATGTGTGCCCGATCTGGATCAATTCTAGGGCTTAGGGTATGATAATCGGGCGGCTTTGGTCACGTGAATAATTCTCCCCTTAAGTCATTAATTAGACCGACGCCTTTCTCAGACTCTGCTCCGCTACGTTGTATCTTCAGCAGTATCGCTCTCGGAACTGAAGAGCATAACACTCACGTGAAATTAAAATAACTAAGCGAGGGGAGATCTATGATCTAAATAACATCGGGCTTTGCCCTATCTAACTGATTGCGTGCTAACATGAATACCGCAGTAATCCGATCTTCCAGTGTTTTTCATCCCCTTGATCCGACTTTGTTTCAGGATCGATGCCCCTCTGTTCGGGGGCGTCTGACACGTGTATTGCGGAGCGGTCAAGGACGTGGATATCTCTTGTGCTTGTAATCTCTACATCAGCCCTGTCAAAGGGTGCGAAACTCGACTGGATTATTTACCCACTGCGGGAATTTGCAATTTGTTCATGGCGACATTAAAAAAGAGGAAGCCTGGATCAAAAAAGAAACGTCGGATCCCAGAACGTCTCTTCTAAACAGAATAGCCGCGGATATAATATTACAGGATCTGCGCCGACCTCTGCCGTAGCCATGCTAGAAGGATGTGGGTGGAAAGATCTCGCATGGTAAGAGAAAGAGTACACGTGATAGGATCTAACAGCGATCAAATTGTAAAGAGTGACTGACTACAACGCTTGACAATGTCCTCAACATTGTCGCAACATGCCGACTTTAGACTACTTGAGATGAGATTCGAACTTGTTTGGTTGCGCAACGATCGAAACAAAAACTGACAGAATCCTCGGACTACGAAGCACAGAGACACTGAGGATTTCCAGGCCGAAAACAACGTTTGCCGTTCACCTAGCAGACCCTACTTTTGACAGCAAATAAACCCATCAATCAACCTCTCCAGACGAGGACTCATAAGATCTGGGAAGCTCCTTTTAACACACTCGTAGTCGGCGTGAGCCTTGCAATCATTGTCGCAATCTGATTTGGCGGCTGCCTCATCGCCATTATAGTCTTGCGGGAAGTATGGCTCTTCGTCGACACACTTCTTCTTGCGCGCTTCGAGGGCGGACGATGAAGAGTCGGAGGGGAGGGCGAGACTGGTAGCGACGAGGAGAAGAGAAGACAGTACAATAGAGATCTGCATTCTGTACGGCGATTGCGGGTAGGATTCTCGGTGATAAAGAAGCTTCTGCTAAGCTTATTTGGAAAATTGGAATAGGAAGTCAAAGGCTCGATAATCTTGAAAGAAAACGCGGAGATGATCTGGAGTTTCTTATACCTAGAGCGCTGCCAAAAGTCATGCGGGAACAAACACCATACACCAACAGCGTGATCTTTCATTCTAGCCTTGATCTCACCCGAAACCTTTTCACCTGTGTCAGCCTTTCTAAATGCCAAGGCGTTGGAGAGGGTGAGAGGCGATAGCTGGCGTGTGTGAGCATGCTCATCTACGATAATTCTATCGGTGGGGATACAATTGTGCGGTGAATACGGCCTAGAAAGCTCAGTAAAGTAAACACAGGGTCTGTGAAGAAAACCCGAAGACGTAAACAAGTTGAGATGTCTTCGCTCGAGCCCGAGATGGAACATTCCGCTGATGTTGACTGGCCATACTCTCGTACTATCTAGTAGAAAGTCCAGGCGGCTGTAACATGGGGCGGTCTTGGCGTTGTGTTGCGGGCGGTGGCTCCTCGCAGGCGGGCATGTTTTTCGACCCTGTGAGGCCCGTTGGTAAGACGTGGAGAACCGTCTAAAATGCCCGATTGCGGACAATGGTACATGCTAAAATCTGAGCCAACTGTTCCTTTGTGAACAGAATCAAATATTCAACATGCCAAGACTCATATGCCAGTGGGCTTTGTTGAAGTGTTTGGTTGGCGTCTCCTCAGGGAAAAATCAGGGCGATGGAGATTAGCTTCCTGCTTATCTCTTATTACTTTTTTGTGGACATATTTAACCCTCTTTCCGCAAGACACGAATGGGATATCTCGGGTTGGTTCCTTAATACGAATGTTGCATCACATGACTCCGGGGTTGTGGTTAACCACACCGCTAGACAACGGTTGAATCTTGCAAATTCAATGAATAATGACTAAGATACTCCATTTTCCGCCTCTATGACTACGTAAATACCGCTAAGCTTCATCCTGAGCTGTGATAAAATTGTTAGCCGTGGCAGATGGTGTCTCTCAAAAGGATTGAACAAAATGAATGCATAGACCCTCAGGGGAACATGCGGCTGCAACGCTCGATGCCGAGCTCATCAACTTCGCTGGGCACAATAGTAGTAGATTGGTCGCATCATTTTCGACGGTCCATTTGAGCCAAGCTCTTAATGATCGCCAGACCCAAACCCAGTAGATTCACCACTGACTGCACTTGAACCAAAGAGCGAACACTCTCTCGCCAAGTGCATAGTGCACTACATCAACTACTGCCAGTGAATGACGGAGGCATCACATCCGTCGAGACACAGCTATTAAAAGGATTGGTGGATGGTGAGAGTGAAACATCGTCAACTGCTCGGAGGGTGACAGACATTGAAAGTTTAGCTCATGAGTGTCCAGGTTTCTTTGGCCTAGAAAATCGTTAATGCATCGCGACAAACAAATAAATGGTGCTAACCGCATGCATTCTTGAAGGCCGCGATTGTAGCTATATTTCTGGCTGTGGCGCTAATAATAATGTGTGCTTCAGGGCACCTCCGAGCGCACATCTCCAAGGTCGAAGATAAAGGGTCTAGGGTATCTAAATCATAAGTCTGACAAGAGTAAGCTTCTGTAAAATCACACTTGGTGGTCATGCATTCGAAAGCTTCAGGCTTGGACATACCACGTCCGCCCCGATGACTAGATCGTAGGCGCATTCCGTATGTCCATGTGTAGACTCATTTTCGACAAAGAAGTCTTCGCCCCATCGTAGCTGCCTAGGCCAAATCTTAGAACTTAGACCGGAGAGAAGATTGCTTTCATTCAGATCCACATTCGTCTGGATTTCAGAAATTATGGCAGGATCGCCATCAGTAGAAACGACTAGTTTCGCGCCAAGGGTAGCGCACAAAATCGACAGGAAACCAGTTCCAGCACCCAATTCAAGAATACGTCTATTTTTTACAAAGGGGCGGCCTTCAGAGACAAGGTAAGAGCCGAGATGTAATGCAGCGCTCCAGGTGCGAAAACCAGTGGTTCCTTGTCTGCCAAGCAAGTTCGGGCGCTCGAGTATGAGAATTCGTGGAGATTTGTCCCACACGTCAGCCAGTTCTGTGAAGTACGTCACTACTCTTTTTGTTTGCGCGGCTTCCAAATGCGAAGGGTCCTTAGCGATGGACATGTCGCTCATAGCTTGCATTAGGTCATCTGAAATCTCCTGATAAAAATGGTTTAGTATGATCCACTGAGTGTCTTAGGACACATCTAGTTGAAATAAAAATACAAAAGTCACAGAACAAAAGCATGGATCAAAGGAGACTCAGGGAAAGAAAGTTCCAATAGCCTACATCTTCGTCTGGATCTTTGAACGCATCTTCAATGAGGGAGAGGAGGTGTTTGAGAATTCGTCTTCGGTACGGTAGAGGAGGCACATAGGGCAAATTCCGGACATCAAATAAAGAATGGAACAAAAAAGACTGAACCTCCAGAGACCGTAGACTCTGAGGTTCGGGATACTTCAAATCAGAGCATAGCTGCTGGCATTGGCGACAGAACAGGGCAACGGCTTGATTAGGGATCGGAACGCAGTCCTCAGCAGCGTCCAAGGCCAGCTTCTGAGCAGCTGTATTTATTTTTTCGGGTTGTGCAGTGATATCCATCACATTTTGTGCTTTCAAGATGTGGGAAAGAAAGGGAAAGACTTAGGGCGAGATAAAAGTCACTGGGGAGCCCTCAAAGATCCATTCATAGTATGAATACGCAACATTTTGTATGTCATAAGAGATGTTAAAGATCCCAGAGTGATGGAAGTCGGATGCGAAGACGGGATGATCTCTCGGGAAATCTTTTTTCCGGCGCGACAAACCAAACTCTTGGCGCACAACGCTTTGCGAAATTGGCAGCACCTCAATCTAGAGATTCTTTTCATCCACGTTTCAATTAATTGCAGCATAGTCTTCCCTCCTGGCTGCAAAAATGGCAGACCGCGAGCAGCCAGTGACACTGCGCACTCGCAAATTCATCCGCAATCCCCTCCTAGGCAGAAAGCAAATGGTTGTGTAAGTTTGCAACAGGGCCAGGGCCACAAAACATATCATCTCGATCTTCTAACATCACGAACCAGTGACGTCCTCCACCCTAATAGAGCCAACGTCTCTAAAGATGAACTACGTACCAAGCTATCCGAACTCTACAAATCGAACAAGGACCAAGTCTCTGTATTCGGTCTTCGGACACAATACGGTGGTGGCAAGAGCACAGGTTTTGCATTGATCTATGATTCGCATGAGGCTATGAAGAAGTTCGAACCACGTTACCGGCTGGTCAGGATTGGAGCCGCCCAGAAGATTGAGAAGGCGAGCAGACAACAGAGTATGTTATGCTTTGGAGCGACATCTTCTTGTTATAGTATAGAGTGATGCAGAGGCTAATTCGTTTTCTCATTTCAACAGGAAAGCAGAGGAAAAACCGAGCGAAGGAGTTCCGCGGTACAGCAAAGACGAAGGGTGCGTCAAAGGACAAGAAGAAATGAGACGGTCGATGAGAGGTTGTGGAGGGCTGCTAACGGGAAACCTGGAATTTTGCTGGCTATGGCTTTTTTTGAGATCTCGACAGCTGTTTGTCGTAAATGGTCCACAAGGCATTTAGCAGAACCAGTAACTTCGAATCAATTACTATGCCATGCTACTTCTTTCAATGCCAGATGCCCCCGTGCAGGGCCCTATTTCTTAAACGTTGCAAGCCATTACATTTTTGGCTGTGGTCTTAGTGTCTGTACTGCGCTTACATGATCTAGCTTTCATGTAAGGCATCTATTAATGCTTCCACATCTATCTCTGGCAACTTGAATACACCTGCTAAGCATCACAGCCAGAGATGATATGAGGCAAAGGAATGTGCCGACGCGATGCCTTCTCATTTTTGATGGACCCATTCCCATATGTAGCCCCTTTATCCCAACCGGCAAGCTGATCCAGATTCAACCCGAAATACAAATGCCCGAAACTTTGCCGCCGTATTACCTGCCAGCTAGGTCGCCCGTGGCTAAGCAATGCACCTTTTATTTCCCGAAAAGATAAGGTAATTTTTTTGACGCCGCCAAATTGATGTGAATTAAACCAAAAACTTTTGAAGGTCCCCAAAATCCAAAAAGGTTAAACGGAAAATGATAGTTCGCCTGACATTGCCGTTGGTCCTATGTGTCCCATTCCTATACGCCTTGACCGCTCGGAATATGAATGGCTGTAAATAGCAGGTTCTTTCCTTCATATAATACAAAACTCCGATGAAACGTGGCTGGCCTAGTATCCAGTGGGATTGCTCAAAGATGGAATAGGAGTTGGTCTATTTGTTGTCCCAAAGCCAGCATTCTCCTGTCTCACGGGAGAGTACGGGCTTGGCAAAGGTTGAGCTCGTGTGTAAGGTTCACCGTTAGCAAGGGAACCCATCGTAGCCGCATCTGGAGCGGATCCTCTTCGGACGCCACTCTCAGAACTGTATCCATAGCTTTCTGCTGTTGAGCTATCCGTGGATATATCATTTGCAATAGAGACTGTTCCATTAGAGCTGGGCGTGCTGGTACTTCCAAATGTATTTGATCTGGTGTTTGTGCCGACTGGATGACTAGAGGTAGCTGACTGCGCAAGATGCTTTGGGCTCCGTGAAGCTTGAGTAAAGCTAAAACCCATTTCAGACGGTTCAGATGTTCCTTCTGATCTGCCAGCGCTGCCATGGACACTCCTCAAGCGGTTCTCATTGCCATACGCCTCAGTCGGGCTCCACATGTTGCTCAGACGATAAGCCGCAGAGCCCAGCGCTTGTTGATCCCCCATTGAATCGCCGAGGGGCATTGATCCGGGATAATATCTTGTGGGATTAGGATCGGGTAAAATTCGATCAGAAGAGGCCGTGCCGGCCGATATGACGGAGCTCACGGACGGAAAGGTGGATGAAACTTCGCTAGGGGTTGGTGTGCCGATGAAAGAATTGGCTGACGGGTTTATAGCACTGGACGAGCTTGTATCTGGATAGGCGGTTCCATGTTGTCTCATATTTGATGAACATGCCCAATGCTTTGGGCTTGCTGCAGATCCATAAAAACCATTCACGTTGTTTGGGAGCATGTATGCGGGGGATACAGATGATTGAACGTTATAGTACGCCGGGCTTTCATCTTGACCGGTCGAAAATTGATTTCTCCCTAAACTCGGGCCGGAAGTCGGTCCATAATAGTCACAAGAAGCTTGTATCTGACTGATGGGTTCTGCTCCGAAATGATATGGCGAAATTGTGTATGAGCCTGGCCGTGGAACATTCCACATAGCCGACCTGCTGCTTGGAGAGTACATGAGCCCAGACGTCTGACACTCCTGTGATGAAACCTAGTAGTAGCGAAGGTGTGAGAAACATTACATATCTTCGGGTTTTCACTCACTCTTAAGAATTGGCAATTATTTGCACCAGAGTTTTGACAATTTTGACAACCTTGCTGGTCGCCATTATCTCCAGTGCATTTGATCTTCCTCTTTCGGCACCTCTGGCACTAGGCGGAAGTTTGTCAGTTAGAGCTCTAGGATTGGTATTTTGATCGTGGCTCAAACATACTGCGACGGCAATGCGGCGTCTTTGACCTCCAGGTTTTCCATCGACATCAGATGATTGACTGGTTGGAAGAGGATCTGTCGAGTCAAATTGTGGATCTACTAGGCTATGCTGAGCTAGGGTGTATGGATGCCTCCGTGCTGGGCGTCCGCAGAAATCAAGCTCGGATATTCCTTCTCCATGGAGTGGAGGTGGGAGTGATTGTGTAAGCTTGATTTGTATTAGCACGTGTATCTGCTGTAGGAAGTTAATTAACTTACCATTCTCGTGTAGAAAAATGGGAGCAAGAAGAAAAAATGAGGCTCGTAGTGATTTCAAGCACGTCGTCTCCAACTTTGCAACGAAGTCGAGGCTTGTACACCAACACGAAATGCTATGAAAGGAACGGTAAGGAGAGGCTTCCTCGCAGAAGGCGTACTTCAAAACTCCAGGGCAAAACCGTGTGACCTCTTTTTAGCATCCGATTGAGTCCTCAATGCCGTTTAAAGGGTTGAAAAATATGCAAGGCACTGATTGCTCGTGTGGAGTTCAAGATTACGATTGCGGTTGGATGAATTGGACATGACAGATATCCATGGTAGAAAATGACACTATATTGATAGTTAATAGCTTTTACTACCTTTGAAGGTGTTCTACATGAAAGCAGACACCCAGGCCATTCTGAGTAGTTGCACAACGCCATGCAGCCGACCGTGGTACGCTCTTGCAATACATGTCGAGACGTTGGATGCTGTGCAGGTAAATTCCTGCAAGGCGCTGAGGATTCTTTTCCTCGTCGGACATCTACAAGATGCAGGAGAAATTGTGATACTGAAGTAACGGTCTTGCGCGGTGGCAGGGAACGGGATTTAGCAAGCGAAAAATCTCTTGAATGATGTAAGAGGCGTAAGTAGCTCAACAGAGATCAGGCATTAGGTCTAGAGATTTGTCTAACGAGAACTATCTAGACAAACAGCGACGGGATGGAATGTTGATCACTGAAGAAGTTGCAGCCACGAAAAATACGGATAACTTACTACATGCATGTAACCAATACGTGGCATTCACGGTATTACCATGGCAATTTCATGATTTTTGATGGCGCTTGTTTGCTGTCATGGTGCTTGTAAGCGAAGGTGATTGGAGCCCCCAGTGAATAGTGGCATGGGTGAGCAAACGAAGTAGGTGAGCGCTAGCCTGGATGGCCACCCACACTGAAGTCAGAAAGCCAAGCAAAAGTCCCAAAAAGATCATCGGACCACTTCTTCCCATCCGCGTCATCTATAGGACCGGCTACGTTCTGGCTCAGATGAATTTCATTCAGAACCGGATGGAGAAGCGATGAGGACCAACAATCGAAGAACCCTGGATCGGGCCGGCCTGCGCAGCGCAAACGCGAGGGCCTTAGACGGTACCCATCATCAGCTCCAAATATCCATGCCGCACACAGTACATGGAAGCGCAAACTAGCTGGTGACAGCGGTGGAGTTGGGAGATTCTCGGAGAATTTTTGTGCTCCCAGAGAAGCAGAGAACCGATAGCTTTCAAGATACACACGGTAATAATTGACCCACAGATACCAGACGTGGGTGACGTGACCCTTCTTCTCTTGTCGCAGCGGACGTTGTTCAAGTTTTGGAGCGCACGAGCGATAAGAAATTGGAAAATGCGCGCTCGGCAGCCTGCAGAAGCCAGCGCATAATATGAGGCTAGCGTGGCGAATGCCACCTTAATTGAGGGTACTGCTGATGTCCTGGAGACATTTGATAGGTTGATTGCTGCCCCGACACGAGCGTCCCGCAGCCTCTCAAAGAGTCATTGGGTCACACGGAATTCAAGTGCCTTCTCAAGCATGAAGATCAGGCTTTATCCGGTTGAAATCGTATCGAGATGGGAAGGACTGCTTGTAGTGTGTTGACAATTTCGTTGAGAGTGGTGCCGAGGCTTATGCTTTCACGAGCTCAGCAAAGAATTCAATTTCATATGAACCTTGCAAGCCAGAGCAAGAACTTCCATAGAAGCGCTTCCGGGACAAGTTAGCAACGCCGAAGCAACGAAATTTGCATGAGCCGTGTCTCTCTCACAAGAAGATGGCACACTTATCTCCCAAGGCTCAATGCTGCCTCCGGTCACGCTCCCTGGATGGCGAGAGGCGGTACCGTCGGAATGTGCAGAAAAGCAAGAGGCAGCGCTTGCAACGTCGCTGAACCCCATCCACGTGCTAGAGGACTTTAGAAGACCAGTACGTACAGTGATCGACTGCAAGGATGTGTTGATGCGCCAGGGGCTTAGCATTCAACCGGATGTCGCGCTATCCAGGTGTTGTACAACATCAGGCCAATGCTTGTCAACATCCGGGCTGATGCGAAGCCAGTTTTCCGATAAATGTCCTAGCAGGACCCTCATCCAGACGTGCGTCAAAAGTCTGTGAGAGTATGTATCCAGGCGCGGGGCCGTATTTGTTCCAAAGAGGCTATGCGTGAGCAGATACTTCCCACAACATCCAACAAGTCCAAGTGCTAAAAATATGGTGAAATTCACTTGTTCAGCGAGGGTGCACGAAGAGTCTGTTAGGGAATTCGTGTTACATGCCGAAGTAGCATCTTCCACCAAGTGGTGGAGGGTTGTAGTTTTCGCGGAATGATCCACACAGTGCGAACATGCTTGGTAAAGGGGCAAATCGCCTACCATTGAACCTTTCCCTGCAATCAAGAGCACAGCGGCCACAATGGCGATCGAGATATGCTGTGCGATCCAAGGTGTGTCTGCCTTGCTCGTTCACGATGAGAATTTTTGGGCCAGGAAATTGGTGATCGTGCCCTGAAATCGAGTGATAACTCCTGAAGGACAAAACTTGGGCAGCTTACTCAGGATCATGTCAGCAAAATTGAGTGCTAAAGCGTAATATCTCTTGGATGCGCGACGACATATGCAACCAAATACTCTGGAGAACAACATTGTACTCAGGAGCGAAGGGTGGGGCGAACTTCAGGCTGCCTCCCTGAGGTATCCAAAGCACAGAGCGGCGAGAATTGGAAGAGAACAAGGCTGGGGTACAGAAGGCTTCAGCCCGATTATTAGCCGGTCCGGGGTGCCGTGGGTGCCCAGCCGTGCGTGTTGTGCTCGAGGCTAGCCTCGGAAGCAGCCTTTGCTTGGCGCCAAGATCTGTGCAATTCATCCTCACCTCTGTCGGCGCCATCCTAGGGTGATCTCGGCCGTAGTCGAGACCAAGGAAAACAAGGTTGCACGTCATTTTCAAGCTTTCATGTAAGACAATATGTTTCGTCCATGCTGATGCAGCAAGTCTTTGCTGTATCTTCGTGAGTAAGGGGCACGGTGAGCAGCACCCGCCTTGTCGAAAACTTAATCACTTGACCTAGACGAACGCAATTATACTTCACTGGTTAATCCCCTATACAGCTCTAATGTACTACTTGGGCACGGCGATAACCAAGGGACTACACCTTAAGATCTTATGATGAGTGTTCTAATAGAGACCTCGCTCGGGGACCTTGTAGTCGACTTGTTTTCTCAAAAGGCTCCTAAATTATGCGAAAAGTGAGAGAACAGTTAGGCTTTCCTAGTTGACCCCAGCTAACACGTGATAGTTTCCTCAAATTATGCAAGTCTAAATATTATAATTTCGCTCCGGTACATAGCGTTCAAAAGAACTTTTCCTTCCAGACTGGAGACCCTCTTGGGCCAGATTCTCCAGAGAGTGATGGTGGTTCATCGATTTGGGGTTTACTTGATGGACCCACTTACAAAACCTTTTCCACCGACCTCGATCCGAAAATGAAGCACAGCATTAGAGGTACAGTAAGCATGGCAACAGTCCCATCTTCTGACGACCCGGATATTCGCCTCGCAGGAAGTCAATTCATCGTGACGTTAAGTGACAATCTTGACTACCTTGATGGCAAAGCTGCAATTTTTGGGATGGTCGTGGAAGGCTTCGACACTTTAGAAAAGATCAACGAGTCGTTTGTCGATGCGAATGGCCGTCCTCTGAAAGATATTCGGCTCCGCCACACGACCATCCTGGACGATCCTTTCGATGACCCGCCAGGGCTCAGGGAACCATCGCAAAGCCCCCTTCCTTCTAAGGCTCAACTTGCTACGGTCATGATCGCTGATGATGAAGAGCTTGATGAAAACATGGATGAAGAGGCCGCAGAAAAGCTGCGGAGAGAGTGTGAAGCTAGAGCTCAAGCTTTAACTCTCGAAATGGTTGGAGATCTACCATTTGCAGAAGTGAAACCCCCAGAGAACGTCCTCTTCGTCTGCAAGCTCAATCCGGTGACTCAAGATGAAGACCTAGATCTCATCTTTAGTCGATTTGGGAAGATTTTGTCCTGTGAGGTAATCCGAGATAAACGTACAGGGGACAGCCTCCAATACGCTTTCATAGAATTTGAGAATCAGAAGGATTGCGAGCAGGCTTATTTCAAGATGCAAGATGTCTTGATCGATGATCACCGCATTCACGTCGATTTCTCACAAAGCGTTTCAAAGCTGTCCGACAGCTGGCGAACAGCCACTAATTCGAAGCGAGCAGGCCAGAGGGGCGGCTTTGGAGGCGTATCAAACCTCGAGAAGAAGAGTCAATATAAGACCTCTGAGCACACCGGACGGCCGAAATACGGCATGGTATTTGATCAACACGATCTACGGTGGACTCGGCCTGGAGAGAAAAGCGAACGAACGCGCCAGGATCGATCAAGAAGTAGAAGCCCGAGGCGTAAAGATCGGTACGAAGATGGAACATATGGCCGTCGCAAAGGAGATTATGATCTTGATGCAGACCACCGGAGAAGAAAAGAGAGTGAATGGGGACGTCGACGGTGACATGACTTTCCAGCGCCTCCAGTTGTCTGAAACCTACCTTTTTGGACCTACGAGTCAATAGGGAAGACAAGTCTGAAAATTAGCTCGTTAGAAAGTATACGCAAAGGATTTGTCTGGTACTATCCTCTCAGCACGAGAGTATCGGCTTCAGCGGGACGCCGATGTTTACTGGCAAGGCTGCAAGATCTTATGTTAAAGAGGTAAGTATTATTTCCGATTCACGACTTCCTCGGACTAATCGTTTACTCTTCAGCGGCTGTTCCGGCTCCGGCTTCTGTGATATAGTACGTTGGATTGGACCCGAGTCTTTGTGAGCCCGTATGTGGTACGCAAAACTAACCTAAGTGCTCTACCGTCATATTGCAAGAGCGCTTCCAAACAACATGGAAGTTGGGATGGTTTCAGCTCCGCGGCGTACCGCAAATTAGATAGGACGCCTTCACTTCGCTTCGTTTAACATGCCGCTAGAGAGGTCTATTAGACCAAGTGAGCTTAAACAGTCGCTGCATCGACGAGGCTTAGAAGCCACGGTTCATTCGCGGTGACTGTCGTTGGTGATGAGTTCGCTGCCCAATTCACTGCCAAACATCTAGCCTATAGCATGTAGGCTATCACTTCAGAGATGGGCCAGTTCCATCACACAAGTATTTCAGAAAGCCTCGAGATACCCACTAACCTGTTTTCATGTCTTTTTTGAAGACCTTTCTGGCATTCAACTTGCAAGTGCAAATGACGAGGTTCGAGATTTTGCTCCGAACCGAGATCGTAGCGGCCGCGGGTGCCAAGGCCGACTTCTAGAACGTGCTGCCTCAGGGTAGACAGGATTTTCTCATCTCCAATCCATCTCATTCTGCGCGCATCGTCTGGCCCAGGGTGTCGTGTGCGGTAGCTCTAGGGTATCTCGGTGGGCGGGAAGTGCTGGAAGAGCTGCGAGGGTGGAAGTGCTACTTGTAAGTGCCGGCCCTCACATCTTACTGCATCTGCAGCCAGCCTAGAATCTGTGCGCGACCGCCACTAATACGTTGTGCGCAGTTCAGGAACAGTCGCAATAATAAGGTCGCTTAGGTAAAGCATCGGCGTCCCTTTCGAACACCATGTTTTCTCTCACCTTTTGGTTCCCTTTTATCCGTAGTCCTTTCGCTTGGCCTACTTTGGCTCTCGGCTGTCTATCACGAAAATCATGGGAGAAGAAAACCCTACAAGTCGTCTCCGGACCGAAGTGTTTGGACTAAAACCCGGGACTGATCTGAAGACTATGAATAGGATTGGATATCGCCGGATCTTTCCTTTGAAAAATGTCTCTCTCTCGTCGAGCTTGCTACAAGTGCGGCAATGTTGGCCACTATGCGGGTATGTGTTTGGATATCATTGGATGAAGAAGGGGTGCTGATGCTAGCAGAGGTTTGCTCCTCTTCCGAGCGGCTGTGCTATAACTGTGAGCGGACAATGCGACAACCGTTGATATTGCACTTGCTGACCTTATCCCAGGCAAACAACCAGGTAAGCCACCTTGAACGACATTACATGGCTTAAATTGAAGCCAAAACTTCTCACGCTGAGTTTTTCAGGCCATGAATCAAATCAATGTCCTCACCCGAGATCAGCTGAAAGTATGTTCACAATTGAGCTATTCGCTTTGCATAACTGATCTACTCTTCAGGCAAACAGTGCTATCATTGTCAAGGGCTTGGTCATGTTCAAGCCGATTGCCCGACGCTTCGCTTGAGTGGCGGTGCAACCAGTGGTCGATGCTACTCCTGCGGTCAGATAGGCCACCTCGCTGTGAGTAGCTTGAGCTAGAATATACCCGTTGCTAAATGTTGTATTTAGCGAAATTGTCCGACACCTGGGACAGCAGGCCCGATTCGTGGCGCTGCTGCGCCACGCGGCGGTTTTGGCGGTGGATATCGTGGTGGCTTCGTTGGTGGGCCGCGTGCAGCCACTTGCTACAAGTGTGGTGGACCGAACCACTATGCACGGGACTGTCAAGCTCAGGCTATGAAATGTTATGCCTGCGGTAAACTTGTGCGCTGTCCTACCTGTAGGTGTTGGATCATAGCTGAACTAAACAGGGTCACATATCGCGCGACTGTACCGCTCCGAATGGTGGACCTCTCAACTCAGCTGGCAAAGTCTGTTACAAATGTGGTCAAGCTGGCCATATCTCGCGTGATTGCACAGCCACCGAGGCGAATGGCACGACGGTCACAGAACCTACTACGGCACCTGTTGCGGACGGCAACGCTGCTTCAGCAGTTCCGCCTGCCACTGCCACCGCTGCTGTAGCGTAACGAGCTATATCATCGAAATCAGCCGCATCCCAATAGCCTCTTTCTCTCTATTATGCGCAAGTTTCCTCCATTGCTAATCGTGTGATTTCGCTTTTATGAATACTGCAAACAGGCTGTTGGATTCACATCCACGGCGAACACTCGCTTGTTATCAGGACGCCACTGCCCATGGTCGTTGTGCGTTTTTCAGCCTTCCCGGCATCGAACGGGTTCACGAGCACAAAGATATCTTTTAAGGTCTTAGCAAAGGATCAGCATTCAGCATCTCAAGGCATTGGAAAGGCTCTCACCGTCTCCTTTGTTGTATGTGCATCTTCTTTGATGAACGAAGGACCTTGAGTTGAGACGTCAGCCAAGAAGAAAAGGGATGGTAGCGCCAGTAGGTTAAGGCAATGGAACGGACGTACGTGTCGGTGCGAAGAAGTGAATTTGGGCATCTTGGTGGTTT
Organism: Pyrenula massariospora; assembly: GCA_021030905.1. Lineage (NCBI taxonomy): Eukaryota > Fungi > Ascomycota > Eurotiomycetes > Pyrenulales > Pyrenulaceae > Pyrenula > Pyrenula massariospora. The sequence continues at coordinate 912,795 of JAGFMI010000006.1, forward strand.
CTCGCCAACAGATTTTGTGTCTCTTCTCTTGATTCAAGCCATCTGGAAACCTTATCATCCAATTAGTATGCTCCTAGCCAATATCGAGCGCTTCGTTAAAGTTGCACCTTTTAGTCTGCCAAAACTACATATCGGGTCCCACAGTCCATAACCGTCAGTTCTAAGTGCAAGGCTTACGTGGGAAGCATTGGAAAAGATCACGATAGGTAGAGGTCGATGGCTGACAGATACTCGCCGATACACGCGCTTGTACCCAGGTTCGCGTTTTATTGAATCTTCCTAAACGAGAATTTTGCCACACACGGCTTCCGCGCCTCCATTTGCCTTCTATGCTACCTTTTTCTTCGATACGCGCGTTAGCTTAGGCTGCTCTCTGTCCATTTCCTCTTCTCATTGCCTGCAATTGTGTGCCTGGCCATACTTCAACGCGATATCACCCAGCACACTGTCTTTGAGTGTTAAGAGAATGCCTGCGTCAGTTACTAGCGAGGATTTCGCAGAGGTATTGAGGTTTTGTCCAGCCATTCTTAGGCACCGGGTCTGACCTTTTTTCCGGGACAGGAAAACTTCATCGTCGACATTGACAACGTTCAAGCTCATGGTATGCGTTTTACCCACATACGTTGAACTTGACAACTAAAGTTGGTCAGGAATCGGAGCAGCGGACATCACCAAACTAAAGACTAACGGTTTTCACACAGTCGCTGTACGCTACGTTCTGCTCACAGGCAACGAAATCTCTGCTGATAGTACGCAGTCGGTCCACGGCGCAACACGGAGGACTTTGCTGAAGATCAAAGGTTTCAGTGAGGTGAAGGTTGAGAAGATCAAAGAAGCAATAAGTAAATGCCAGGTAAGTGGCTCAGGATCTTGCAAGTTACTGTTTTTCTAGGGGAATTGATCAGAAATGTTTTGTGCTTCAAACGACTAATTACGTTTCGTCATAGCCTTCTGCCTCTGGCTTCATCACTGCGATGGAACTCGGACATCATCGGAAAAGAGTCGTCAGGATCTCGACCGGAAGCAAGCAACTAGATGCGATCTTGAACGGGCATGATCCTAGGTCCTCGCAGATCGGCACGTATTGACTTCGTACAGCGGTTTCCAGAGCATGAGCATTAGCGAAGTCTACGGTAAGCGTCTGAGTATGCAGCGTTACGTGAAAAATCGTATTGACGAGTTCTGAAGGCGAATTCCGCTGCGGCAAAACCCAACTTTCTCACACAATGTCCGTCATGGCACAATTACCAAAAGACCTAGGAGGAGCGGAGGGCAAAGTGGCCTATATCGATACCGAAGGAACATTTCGACCAGAGAGAATTGCTCAAATTGCTGAGCGTTTTGGCGTGGACCCAGAATCAGCCCAGGAGAACATCGCCTACGCCCGGGCTTTGAATAGCGAGCATCAACTCGAACTACTCAACACGCTCGCGAAAGAGTTCACAAGTGGAGAATATCGGCTGCTGATCATTGACAGTATCATGAACTGCTTCCGTGTAGATTACTGCGGTCGTGGTGAGCTTGCGGATCGACAGCAGAAGCTCAATCAGTTCCTAATGAAATTAGCTCATATGGCGGAGGAATTCAACATCTGCGTATTAATGGCACGCCCCATGCATCCATCTTGCTGTACCTTAAGCTAACGGGTTTCGAAGACTAATCAAGTACAGAGCGACCCTGGAGCAAGCGCTCTCTTTGCTGGAGCTGATGGCCGCAAGCCTGTCGGAGGACATATACTCGCCCACGCGTCCACAACACGACTTCTACTTCGAAAGGGTAGAGGCGATGAACGTGTAGCCAAAATCCAAGATTCTCCAGGTTTGTTGATGGCAATGGATTATGGTAGAAGGATTAACTCAAGTCAGATTGCCCTGAGCGGGAGGCAACCTATGTCATTGGCAAGGGTGGCATCGCTGACGCAGACAAGACTTAGCAAAGCGTGACAGAGCAGCCATTTTCGATTTCAGCTTAATTGGAGTGACTGCTACATTCCATCAAATCGGCTTGCCGGCAGCTCTACTGTAAGTGATACTTGCAAGACACAACGGCCAGCGCTTTTCTGAAGAGTCTAAAGCAAGTGTGGGGCAAATTTGAAGGTGTGGTGGTGGAGGAATCTCTATGTACGTTGACTGCTGCATTAATCGTGACTCCGGTTCAAGATGGCTATTATGAGATGTTCTCTACCTCTGAGGCTTTCGTTCAGCATTTGATTGTTCATCACCATGCCTTGACTGCTCGACGGATACAGATTGTAGTGCGATTCACGCAGAACGATGTTCGTGATGCGAGCCATTCTATGCCCATTGCCTCAAACGTTCTAAAAATCTACATGTGAACTGAGGAATCACTGTAGCGTTTAGCGCCCCAATTGCTTAGAAAGCATCAAGTATGAGCAGCTGATTTGACCAAGACACGGCTGTCTCGAGCGGCGGCTAGTTGGTCAAAGTCTCCGCGGCCCAAGCACATTCGAAGCTTCAAAAGCGCCAGTTGATGTTCACATATTGCAGTGCACAATGCTCATATGGGCGAACAATTAAGCCCAAAAACTTTGCTTGAGTCTGAAGGCTCGGCATAAATGGTATTCTCGCAAAGGAGATGGAGCCCTATTTATTCCCGCGATCTGATAGAGCACTAACACAGCCTGACGCCGCAGCCTCGTCGCGAAGCATTCGGCGCGTGGAGCTTTGCTGAGACAAGGCGCGCAGCCAAGAGACGCCAAAAGCCCCTACCGCAGTGAAGCCCTGTCCACGGTATGCTGCCCCCAAATCCTTGCAGTTCGATGATCCAGGCTGGCATTACATCTGTATGCCAGCTTGTATTCTATCAGAGTCCCACGATGCATTCATTGCCTCTTGTTGAAGTATGTGAGGGGCGTTACTGATTTCTCCGCAATCCGTCGTTGCCATGCTTTCTCTCCCTTATGCACGACGGTTCAGAAGAAGTTCCCTCCCTACTGTTGTATTGTTCTTTATCTGCGCAAGTTTCTTTTACTTCGAACTTCTGGACTCCAATTCCTCGACCCATCCGATCGCTTCACCGCGGCGCAATCGAATTCAATATGCTTTCCCCCCGGCGCCGCGGGGCAAGACCCATGCACAGCCAGAACGTCAAGCCGCCGTGAAGAAAGAATTTCTACATGCTTGGAAGGGATACAAAGAGCACGGCTGGATGTCAGATGAATTTAGACCCTTGACTGCTGGGTCAGAAAACAAGTTCTGCGGGTGGTCAGCGACTCTTGTGGATTCCTTGGATACATTGTATATAATGGGTTTGAAAGATGAATTTGAAGATGCTGTTAAAGCTACGACGAAAGTGGATTTCAACAAATCAGAGGAATCGTGCGTCGTGAATTTGTTTGAGACAGTGATTCGGCACTTGGGAGGTCTAATTGCGGCGTACGACTTAAGCGGGCACAAGACATTGTTACCAAAGATGAAAGAGCTGGGGGACATGTTATTCGCAGCCTTTGGCACATACAGTGGAGTGCCCATGCCGCACTGGTCACCCAAGTCGTGTGTTGCTCAATGTACTCAATGTTACTCTAATAGGCTGCTGATAATCATATAGAGTAATTTCTGGGGGTTACCAGCCTTCTTCCTCAATCGCCATGGCAGCCCTTGGGTCCTTGAACATGGAATTTACACACTTATCGAGCATTTTGGGTGACGACAAATACGCAGCTGGAGCGTTGTGTTTGACCGAAGCCTTTGAAAGAGCACAAATGAACAATACAATGCCAGGCATGTGGCCACAAATTGTCGACAGTACGGGTAATGAGCCTTTCAACCACACCCTGACCAATGAGTACTCTCTGGGCGCGCTCTCAGATTCAACATACGAGTACCTTGTCAAGGTAGGACCCGCATCTGTTGTTGATTCGCCGAGTTATACCCGTATCCCTTCACCCATTGAATGTCGAAGCTTGTCCCAATAAGCTGTCTGCATATCAGGCTAATCTGTCGATATAATAGGGTCATCTGTTGATGGGTTCCATGCACACCTTGTACTCTACCATGTGGCACCGCGCTGCTTCTGCCATTCGGGAGCATCTCATCTTTCGCCCGATGACTCCTTCATCCGCCGATATCCTCTTCACCGGAACTCTTACCGCCGACGGCCTGAATCCACCATTCCTCATTCCCGACGTTCAACATCTTGCCTGTTTTCAAGGCGGAATGTTTGCCCTCGCTTCCCGCCTCTTCTCCAACCCAGACGACATGGTCCTTGCAGAGAAACTTACTCTAGGCTGTGCATGGAGCTACGAAGTAACCCCCACCGGCATTGGTCCTGAAAGCTTCAAGGTCCTCGCCTGCGACAGCCGCGACAGCTGCGACTGGAACCAAACGCTCTGGGACGAGCACACCAGCCGGATCACCACCAGCACCGGTGGCCGTGCCCCTCCACCGGACGGCATCCTCAAGATCACCGACGGCCGCTACCTCCTCCGGCCCGAGGCCATCGAATCCGTCTTCATCCTCTACCGCCTCACGGGTCACAACTCCTACCGCGAGATCGGCTGGCGCATGTTTCAGCGGATCCGGGCGCTGACCCGCACCGAGTACGGTCATGCAGCCATTGAAAACGTGCTCAACAAGCCTGATAAGGACGGGAAGGTGCTGTTGAGGGACGAGATGGAGAGCTTCTGGCTGGCGGAGACGCTAAAGTATTTTTGGTTGCTTTTTGGGGATGTGAATGAGATTAGTCTGGACGACTATGTGTTGAATACCGAGGCGCATCCCTTCAGGTTGGTGGAAGGGATCAGGGGCTTCTAGGATCGACGAGGGACGGATCCTTGGACAGGATTTCCGACCTGTATGGTTTTGTATCGGCATTGTGATCTAGCGTGCGATTTATACCTGTCTCGCAAATTGTGGGAGATCGGTCGGTAGGGAGAAATTTTGTATACCCAAAAATTTTTGAAGTTTGTAACATGAGAACCAAGATATTTACCAAAAATGACAGTCGTCTTGGAACGTTGAAGGTATACCATACTAACTGCCTGCCTCTGCTTCGGGAAACCGGATGATGAAGAATCCATTCATTACGAAATGTCGATATGAGCAATCTATTCCAACATGCGCTGCCCTTTCTCAATATTTCTCAATTGCGTTCTCTCAGAGTAGTCTACAACGGCCGCCCTGGCGGTGTAGAGAAAGGCTTGCACGTGTGAATGGGGATAGAGTAACTGGGGACTACGGTGGAAGAACAGGCGAGTTTTCTCGGTATAGTGCTTGCAGAAAGCCGTGCCTGCCGAGCGTAGCTTTTACTTGAGTTTTCAGAAGGCGATATAGCATGTCAGCTGACTTCGTGACGGGCTTGAGAAAAGTGCTGTTGGAGAGGGTGTCAGGACATGATGATTTTTCTAACGCTTTCTGAGAAACACTGTGGATCCACGACCGCGTTAAATTTAGTGCACGGAGGATGCACCCCAGGAAGTGACAACGATGCTGTCGGCACAGTGGAATAAGACTGTTTGCCGTACTACATGCATGATGAATGTTTACATTGCTTGTCACTCGTGATCAACGTGTAGCTTGCGTATATGGTAGTATTCAAGAACTTCCTAAATCCTTCTTCGGCGCATCACCCTCCCCACTGCCATACTTCCTAACGTGCTCCTTCGCAGCATTTTTGTCCGCAATAAACGCCTCAACCTCCTTGCTATCCATGCTTTTCGCTACATTATCCGCCTGCCACTTCTTGAAAGTAAACCCCAACCCCTCATGCGAATAGTCCTTGTCATTGGCCTGATCCTTGTGGTACTTCACCTGAATAAAATCCGAATCCACCGTCCCCGGATCCAAGCTCAGGCTCACGATGGCATTGATCGTTGCGGTTTTGGGAATCACCTTGAATGTCCACGACTGTTCGTTCTTGAATTGGATGAGGTCTTTGTCGTTGCGGAAAATTTCGTAGCCTTCGTTTTTACTGGCATTGAACAGTTTGGGGAGGGCGAACCATTGACCCGCCATCTTGTAGCGGTCGTTGGCGTAGACGAATTGGTCGTCATACACGCAATCGGGGGTGTAGCGCTTGACGCGCTCGATGGATGGCTCGCAGGAATAGAGGGCAATGATGTCATCAATTAGACGCTGTCGTGCGGGAGAAAGGGGGAGGGACTTGGAAGGGTCAGGCTTGAAATCAGGTGAGGTGGATGTCTGGCGGGGCTCGAACTGCTCGCCAGGAGAGGAGGAGGACAAATTTGGGAAGGCAGCGGGACCGAGCTTCTCAGTGGCCATTCTGGTAGGCGTAATGTCAAAGTTAGAGGTAGGCGAGGTGTTAAAAGAGAGATGCAATACAGGTGTAAACGCTTTTGCGGTTCTGAGTGAATTTTTATGAAGCAGATAAGCATGCGCTGAACCTGTAAAAGGGATTTTCAGGGAAGAAAAGACAGAGGATAAGCTGGACTTCTATCAGCTGGAGGGCATCCGGGTAAATCTTGAGGTCTTGAAAGCAGGCTGCGCAAGACCCTCCAGTGCTGACGTCGATTTTACCATGACATGTCGATGATGACGAGCACTTGAACGTTTGCGTCCAAGCCACACGGGATCCTCAAGGCTGAAATACCTTGAAATTCTTTTTAGCGTATCGGTGGAGTGCACGCAGCAGCTTCTGGAAGGCATGAATGTGGTGAGCAGCGCTCTGCCTTGCTTGTGTCTGTGGTGGCGATGTTGAATAGCAGGATGGTAAACCTCAAATTTCCAACCAATGAGGTGCCAGGCTCTAGCTCCTGCGAAGGTGGTCGATCATCTCCCCTAGAATAGGATTAGGGTCATCCTACACGCCAGGGTCAAAAATTCAAAATCATGTGTCAGGCACACTAAGCCAGCTTTCCTGCGCTTGAGGCTCTTCCTCTACCAATCTTTGATCGTACTGCCGGATTGAATGAGCACGGTCCCAGACAGCCTCACGTGCAAGGCTGGGATGTGGGGAGGTGCTCTACCCCGCAAGGCTGGCACTGTCAGCCGGTCACGTTACTTTGGATTTATTGGCTTCCACGTTGAAGGAACTACGGCTACTTAACGCGTTTTCTATAGAGAGTTTTCCACTGGAGTATGGCCCAATCTTAACCTCATATCACCCAATCAATATGCACGTTGACGCTTCTCCCTCCTAGCCTGCTAGTCTCCATTCCTAGTCCGCAAAAATGGGCCTCTTCAAGAAGTCACTCAAAGGCAAATTTCCTGATCGTATTGGCGGAGACTCTGACCAGCAATTTTCACAATATCAAGATGCCTCAGAAAAGAGACGTATTTTTGGAGAAGATTCATCTGGTATGGGCAGTTCCCCATGCTACTAGAAAAATGGCTGAGAGTACACAGGGAAATCTGTCTTGAATCAGTTCGAAGCCCCTCCAGGCCCTCCACCTAAATTCAACAAAGTACAGGCAGAACAATTTTACCCTCCTCCGGGCCCCCCTCCAAGACGTCAAAGTACTGCAGCCACTTTCGATCCTCCTCCGGGCCCACCTCCTCCCTATCACGATTGGACAGTCATCCCAGATACAGCCCTTCTCCCCCCACCACCCTCTATCAGATACGACGAGTCTACGACTGGAAATGCACCCACCTGGCTAGCGGACAAGGCTCACGAGTATTGTGACCACAATCCTCTCTTTGCACCATCAAAGCCTCACGAGTATTTGTATAATGCTGTTCAAAACAGCGATGTCAAGCTTGTGAGGCCTGCAGAGTTTTCAGGCGATATTGCAGAATTTGGCAAAGGTGTTTGGAGAGGCCGCACCAAGTCTTCCTCGGTGGACAGCATCCTTCTCACTCAGCTACCAGTGTATTTTGCCGCTCAGGACTCGCCATTAGAGACTGAGAAGACGAAAATGATATATTTCGAAGTCAAGGTGACAAAATTTGGGCACGGCCGTGGATCGGATGAAGCTAGTCTCGCACTTGGATTTTGCGCTCAACCATACCCTTCATGGCGACTACCTGGGTGGGAAAGGGGATCTTTAGGTGTACACTCCGATGACGGTCGCCGCTATGTCAATGATAGCTGGGGCGGAAAAGATTTTACGTCTGCTTTCACGAAAGGGGACACGGTGGGCCTGGGAATGGAGTTCACGGTACCTAACATCGGCAACCGGACGCAGTCGAATAAAGCCACTGTTGATGTGTTTTTCACGCGAAATGGCCAGCGAACGGGAGGTTGGAGCTTGCACGAGGAGTTGGATGAAAACAGTGGTGAAGTCGACGGCCTGGAAGGAGATTACGATCTCTATGCAGGCGTCGGGACGTTTGGAGGTGTGGAGTTTGAGGTGAACTTCGCGCGGGAGAGATGGCTGTACCAAGCGCCTATCTAGACGAGGTCTCAAGATCTGGCCTATGACAGGTCTTTTGAGGCTACGAAAGCTCACCAGCAGCCACTATCACTCAGCTTGATACCTGAAATGTCAAGTCTTCCGGCATGTCGCCTATACGAGTAGAGCCCACAGGGCCTGTCATCGGCTCTTGACCGAGACGTGGCGGTCCCGCCGTATGCATCGACATTCCTAGACTTTCGTACCTGCAGTTTCTTCGAAAGCCACATGTACGGGCATTTCGAGACTTTAAAGAGAAGGTAAACAAGCGGTGTGCGATGCTGGCGCGCAGTGGGCCGGCCCGCGCCCAGCGTTCCCGCGATTGCGACAGGGGGACCATCATGGCCCCTCCAGAAGCCTGCACAAGGAGGCTCGGGAAGCCAGGTTCTGCCCCTGTTTGCCTCCCGCCAGATCTTGAACGTTATCTCCACAATGCACATCCCTGACATGGCGCCGAATCTTTAGACGATCATGTGCTTTTGACGTATCCTCAGGATCGGGTGATTGCAGCGTTTCATCCCGCGCGGTAGAGTGACGTATCATTGACGGGCGATGGCTCCGAATCGACATGTCAATGGCTTTCGACGAAAACCCATTCACCATGCGCGCCTCTGCCTCAGGGCGTCGATCAGAGTCGCTTGAACCTACTCGATCCTCATCTTTCAAGCTAGGAATACCAATGAGCTGCTAGAAACCAGTTTTTCGGTCTCAACAACGTCAGACGGCGGCCTTTATTACCAATGAAATCCTGGGGATGGTGCGCTGGCAGGCCGCAGAACGGGCCACTTGCCAGCCCTCCTCCCTCCCCCGCCGTGGTGTTACCCCAGAAGTTAGACCTATACCTCGACATTAAGTCCCCCCAAAGCTGTACACCCTCGCGAGATAGTGCACTGCAGACGGATGCAAGAGGTGCTTCCCCCCGACGTCGGGAATCGAACGGCGGTCGATCCCGTACATTGATGCCAGGATGGAGGGCGAAAACCCTTGCTTCGAGGTGTCCTTGCGCTTGAGGCACCGCTGCTCTCGTCGGCCAATTCGCACTTAAAAGGCCGAGTAACGCGTATCAATTTGCACCTATCCACGAGATGGGCCGCCTTTGATTAGGAATGTGAAGGAATAAGCTATCGTAAATCCATTCAAGTGTCGGCAGGGCCTTACATGGTCCTTCCATAGAGCCTGCCTGTTGAGGACTGGTACATTGAACCAGGGCTGGGCCATACACAAAACAGAAGTCACTATCTCGCAGCGGCTTCCCGGGACATCGTCCACGGTCACGGAAAAACAAGCCGAGCGCATTTGCATCGATTGAGGCAGCAGCAGGGTTAGTTGGACGCCGCTGATGCTAGATTCGCTCATGCAACATCTGGAACAGCCTGAACTGTTCAATGGGACATGTAGAGGCAGTTTACACTTCCCTTGCAAGTCAACAGCTTTCCCGCAGCGGTTTCAAAACACTCATTCAACCAATTAACACGGATCGGTTTCCGACCCTACCGTCTTAGTGCTCCCGCCAGAGCGCATGGATAATGAGCAATTCGCGGTTCATGAATTATGGCTATGTAGCTCCGAGCAGCCCTATCGTAAGGACGATGGCGGACAGTTAGCCGCCGGTCTCTTGCTTCTCGCCTTTACGCGCTGCGAGAGAGCCTCACGTGGCCAGCAATTTTGTTCCGGAGCTTCAAATCTGTCCAGTGGTAGTACTTGTTCTTCCCGCCTTTGCTAGGAAAATTGTCTACTGGTTATGTCGGCTTGGATTGCTCGATCATCACCACTGAGGAGCTCCAAACCATAAAAGAGCTGTCACATGTCCTCACCCTGGTTTCCCAACGGGTGATTGTGGAGTCGAGAGTTTCTAAGTTGAGGTGATTGCTTACGGTTTCCAGAGCTCCACACCCGCCGCAGGAAGAGTCAGCGTTGCGGTCTCTCGGTGATCTCAGCGATTCGATGGGTGAGCCGAAGCGGAGGGTCTTAGGAATCTTGACCAGCTCGTGTCGATGAGGTCGAGACGCCTTCCTCATGATGCTAAAGCTATTTCTTCGAATCGATGAGGGGGTTCCCGGGAAATGCTTCCACCCCCTGCCATTGTAATGCTAGAAATGCCTTGGAAGGTTGTTTGGGCTACCAGGGATGACCGGGTGACCGGCTATCCCCAGTCCAGTCTAGGCAAACGCCTTCCAAGCTGTCTTGCATCTTCGATCTCGACGCCCCCCGTTCACAATGACATGCTCCCTGGTGGTCTCCCATCTCTGCACACGATTGCGACCCCTGCAATGTTGCAGGAAGGTGCAAGCTGAAATCTGTGCCGACTGGTGCGGGCGATTTGCGGAAACAGAGGCCATATCAACAGCAGTCTCGGCCGTTTAGCCAGACCAGCCAAAGGCCCAAGTTCCCATAGTAAGCTAGCTGCAGATAGTCGACCATAGCTGCCCTTCATTCGCTCTCCACAATTGCCACGATTAAGCATTGTCCCTCCTAGGGTCTTTACGACGGCCAGGATTTCTCGGGCAGAGTGAGAAAGAGACCTCGGAACAGACGGTTTTGCCGGTTCGAGATGCAGCAGATCTGTTCTGCCTGAGATTCCAGTCGACTTTGGCGTTGTGACGACGAGGCGGCCCCGCAACGATGATAGACGGTTCATTGTGTGCAGCAGTCGATCATCGCCGTCTCCCACCAGGTCCATGGCTAAATTCGTTTTTCTTGAACGACGCTGTTGGTCCGGGCTCGTTGGGATGCGCTCTGCAGGCGGGCCCGAAGGCGGCAGATAGACGAGGGGACACCTGAGGTACATGGCGCCTGGTCGCCCTCGGCGGCCACCCCTAGCCAATCCCCCAGACGATGGCTCCATTCTAGTGCTCCGTACATCCATGTCCCTCCCGCCAGTCAGCAATGCGTCGTGGTGATGTGAGTAATGCTTAGCCGTTTGTGCCAAGCAGGCTGCGGGCGAGCCACTCACGATGGGCAGGTAATTGGTGGTAAGCGCTATGTACACGCAGCGCTCTGGAGGGGCGTTTGTTGTGCAGAGTGGGGGAGGTTGAAGGAGCGCTGTCTGGCGGCACCGGAGGCGCTGTGGGTGGGCACCCCCCTGGTCCGAGAAGGCTGGCAAATTGGCAAGACCTTCCCTGAGCAGAGGCCCGGAGAGGAACCCTGAACAGCCTCCGGACCACCCCTTTCTTGCTATCACGTTAACGCCTCTTTAACGCCTCTCGTCCTCTCCGCACAGCTTCATCCGGCCTAGGCCCACCACCCACCCCAGGCCTGTGCACTCAAACTCTTCGAACCAAGGGAAACCTCTAGACCACTACTGAAGCCCACATCGCTATTTTTTTTGCTCCTGACGATTGCGTGAACCAAGCCTGCAGATTTTATCAATGGCGCCAACCTAGCCGCTTCACATCCCAGCCCTAAGCTTCCGAATGCTGGTCGTGGTTGTTTTTGACGATGTATCATGTCGTAAATGCCGACGCGATTTATCTGTCCTTCCGCTCACATGGTCTTCCTATCCCACCCCCAGAGCCATATAGCTTCCATATCCGTACCTCCGTGCTGTCGTTTCTCTCATGTCCTTTTCTCTCCTGTTTTCGGTTTCCTTCCTGCCTTGCGCCCTTTCCGTTCCAGTTCGGACCCATGATCCAGGGGGCAGCGGTTGATTCGCTGCAACGGTCGTTTACTGTCGACTTGTTACGGAAGCAGCTCGGCCAACATGTGGAACTGGCCATGGCTTGAGCTGTTCATATTTCTCTTGTCAGTATCAGTGTACAGCTCAGAGATCCTTGACTGACGGTGGTGCTTACAAAGTCTATACCGCTATATCCGCTTTTTCATCAACCTTTATGCGTTTTGCTGCTTGAGACCGGTCCCCCCACCAGAAAACCCAACCTTCGGCCCGAAAGATGTTACAGTCATTATCCCGTGTCTGGCAGCGGAAGGGCTTGCCGAACTTGAAAGAACTATCGAATCCGTCTTGCAGGCCGAGCCGTACGAGATTATCCTTTCCACTATAGAGGCCAACCGCAAGCGAGTAAACGACCTTATATCTGATATGCCTGCTTTCAAGCTTGGGAAGGTGCGCGTTGTCAGCACGTCGCACCCAAATAAGCGGAGACAGATGGCCAGAGCTATTCCCGAAGTACGCAGCCGGATTACTCTGTTTGCGGACGACGACGTCACGTGGCCAGAAGCTATCCTCGCCTGGATGCTGGCGCCCTTTGAACGTGAGGATACTGGCGGGGTTGTCACCTGCCAGCGTGTCCGCCGGCCAGACATGTTTCACTCGTGCTCCCAAAGGATTTTCTACTTTCTGGGCGCCATCTACCTGGAAAGGCGGAATTTTGACTGCGGCGCGACCAACTACATGGACGGGGGCATGCCATGTCTTTCAGGACGAACTGTCGCGTATCGTACTAAGATATTGCAGGACGAGGCTTTTACAAACGGCTTCACCAATGAGAGGTGGTTGCGCAATAAGAGCGTCAAGGCGGATGACGACAACTATATTTCAAGATGGATGGTGTCACATCGCTGGAAGACTTATATCCAATACCATAAAGAATGTGAGGTCCAGACTACCCTGGAAGATAATTGTAAATTCATTGCACAATGTCTCCGATGGTCTCGAAGTAATTGGCGGAGCAACTTGAAGAGTCTTTTTGTGGAAGGAGATGTTTGGTGGTATGTGTCTCTCCTTGGTTCCATTGGCGCTATCGATCTTTGAATCGTCATGTCACACAAGGTTTTAGAGTAATTGTTTACTAATACACCTGAATCTAGCCGTCATCCATACAGTACTTATGCTGTTTTCATCACGACACTCCACCCGCCTGCCCTTGTTATGGAAGGACTCATTCCATTCTGTTTACACAAAACCCTAAAACATGGCAGGCTTTTCAACTTCGGTATCCAGTATTGGCAGGCTATGGGCGCGTTCATCATCCTTTGGTTTACGAGCAAATGGATCCGAAACCTTGGCCATTACATTCGATATCCCGTTGACATTTGCTTGATACCCATCTCTATCATCTTTGGGTGGTTGCACGGCATCATCAAAATGTGGGCCTTGTGGACATTGGATCAGGTATGCTCAAATGCTTTTTCACAAGACTTCAGGCTCACAACTCTTTTCCAGACCAGTTGGGGAAGTCGGGAAGGAGCGGACACCGAAGCGGCGAGGAGAGAACGGGGAGCCACAGCCCTCTCTGTTCTGGAAAGCTACCACGAAAAGCAACTGCACATGCTGCACAGCTACAATCATTAATGACCGTGACGACCGTACGACGCATGAAACTTGACGAATTGATAGCGCTTGACTTGGATGGACTGGAAGGTTTTTGACAATTGGGATTCAGGATACACAGTGCTGCATTCTCCACCGACGCCCTATTCCCCTTCAATTAGATTTGACGATTTCCCTATAAGCGACACTGTGTACGAAAAGTTGCCAGGCATTGGTTTTGCTGAGAAATTCCGCATGTTGGGTGGGTTACACGGGGGTTCCAAGGATTATGGGAGGGATTTGGAAAAGCATTTATGGAGGCGGACATTAGATTGGACAAGCCGGGGCCTTCGGATAAACAGGCGCAGGGGTACGGCAGTCACAGTATTTTCTCCTTTCGAGCATTTCAGATGCTTGAAGAACCGTAATAATCTTTTCTTACCTGACTTGCAGTCCTTCCACGATGATGCTGAACGTGACGCCGAGCTCCGTTGCACTCCTGATGGCCTAAGTAACGAAGGTCGTCACTCCAAACTAAGTGAGAGGACGACATGCCGTCTCGCCCTGTACGGCCCTTTTCTCGGGCTTATCGTAGGCAAAGAGGCACCCAGCACCACCACCTTCCCGATGATCCTCTCTCGAGTGTGAAAACACGGGCAGTAGAGCGAATACGGGCTTGCTGTGTGACTGAAGACTGCAATTCAATAGTGGCCGGGATGAATCGGCGTCGACACCAGCAATAATAGCCATCCACAACTCCACCCTCCCAAATGATTTCCGCCAGGCCTTCCATTCACGGCTAGGGAAAAAACACCAAAAGGCTGCCGTTGGCTTGGCTCTTTAAAAGGTGGTCTCCCGAATTTCACCGTCTGCCGTGTCTCTTTATCTATTGCTCTTTTCTGGGCCACTTAAGTCCTCTTACTTCGCTGTTTTGATCCATCCGCTGCAGTATAGCATCCCTCTTCGACCATCTGCATCAATTGCCGGCTCCTTATGCTTCCTCTTTGGACTTCCCGTCGCCTTTCCCCAAACATGCTTACAACCACCCCAGCGGTCGGGTTCCGAATGGAGGCCAACATTGCGCGTGTGCATCCAGGCGACTCATGGCAGCATTCGCAAACGAGATAATTCTCGACTATGCAGAAACCTTGTTCTTGTTTGTTGAAGCGTCAATGCGTCCATAATCAACAATGCAGGGTGTCCATAGGATCGCCATTTCGCTAAAAGTTTGCGCCGTGCCACGTACACTCTCAGACTGGCATGTGAGCGTTGTCCCCTACACATCGTTCCACTGAGGTTTCGATGATTCGAACCGAGCTGTGCCTCTATTCAGCTTATATCGCCATCACCTCACTTCCCTGGCAACAACACAAGTCTTCACTATATGTCCGTTTCTTTCTGTTCTGCACGGTCCTCTATACCCGAGTCTTGCGCCATGCACATGCCACTTACTCTATCATGTGTTACACAGAGACGCTCAAAGGCTTCCACGAGCTTCATGCTATCAAGCGAGGATGTCAAGCCATATGCTGTGCAACGGGAATCCGCGAAATGTTACCCTGATGACCACCAGGTTTCCAGCGGGAGATCATCTTCCGAGTCCCAGGATACGCACAAAACATCCACATGGCAGACTAGTCAGGAATTTCAGCTACGCTTGGCTAGGAAGTATCCACTACTGATCGTAATGTGGCGTCCTTCTACTGCTCAAAATTATCTCTACTCTCACATGAGAAGTACTGCTACAACTGTCACTCAAGCCACACAAGACATTCAAATTCATCCCACAGCTGGGAGCAGAGCCCCGGAACTCGTCCGAAGCAAGGATAGAATGATTGCAAGTTTGGTCGGAAATCGCCTGTGAAGTTACCGAGAAAACATTGTACGGTTTTCGCATATGCATTCAACGAAACCCAGGTCCATGGGACTTGATCTGCCCGAGAATGCATCAAAGGACACTAACTTCGCTAACCAGTCTCAGCTTTGCCATTACAGAGCGGATAGAGCCAAGAACTAGGGTGATATCCCGTATCCGGTTGGGATGCTTGAGCCGGAATTCCACTAACTGTTCGTGGCGACCAATCTAGACGACCAGGAAGGTATTTACATTGCGACATTAAACTAGCTCGACCTTCCATTGGCAGGGCCAGCAATTTCGGTGCCTGAATTCAGTTCTATTTCATGAATATACTAGGATGGTCGAACCGGAAATACGGCATTTCTTATTGCTCTTGGCGATGACTTCTCGCGAAGGACCCTGATTTCAGGAAGGAATCCAGTCGCATCAGCAATACCATGTCAAACTTTGACTTTAGTGAACAGTGGAAGCATGGTTGCCCTGAAATGCTTTCAGTTGGGTCAATGTGTGGATATCTCTTCATACAGGATAGGATACGGCACTCATCAGGCATTAAGGAGCATATGTGTACTGCTCGCTCCGGCAATCGGTTTGCTTGGCAAAGCTCTCCTCGACTAATCTCTACCATGCTTTATTTGGCCTCGACAAGTGTTCCAAACCTAAAATTTTTGCGGATGAGAGCCTTTGCCCAACTCTCATGAACACCGCGCCGGGCAAATCCAATTCTCTCGAATGTCAACTATGCAATATTTTGATCGACGGGAGCTCGATGACAATACACCGAGATGCTTATCATTCTTAGTTTCTTTACGATCCGCTTCATCTTGGAGTTGTTCTGAAGACTTGTGGTCTTTCCCGCTACTATTGAGAGCTAATGGACGCAGCCTCGACCAGACATTTCCATGCTTAACATCAAATGCCAGCCGTTCTTCGTTCAACAAGATAGAGACGATACTGAGCATTGGCTGATGGGTCTTATGAGAGACTTCCCAGATAATCTCCATGTAATCTCGTCTTCTGCCTTTTGGCCTCTGCAGCGTCGACTATGACCTAATATGCGACTCTATAAATTCCAGTCACACCATTAGCAGATTTCTATGTTTGCGACGACGGCCTATACTGAGCAAACTAATTGCTCCCTCTAGTGGGCATATATCGCTTTCAAGTACTATCAGATTTGGCTCGTGCTTCTCTCGATTCTTGACCTACTCTAGGTTCCAATGCTATCCTACAAACATTCCTCCACGGTCATCTTCACAGCTACCTTCACCATTTACTAATTGAAGTCCCAGGAACGCCGCCCGACAACGACCGCGCCACGCCTAGTTTCGTCCCCCCACCTCTCACACACGTACGCGCGCGTAGCAATAGCCTCAACCGCGAAAGATGAACGTCAAGCGCCCCAAATTATCAACAATTACAACAAAACAACCCCGTTGATTTTCCGGTCGACCTGGGTTCATGTTCACTGCATCAGAACCGAAACCTTACAAGCCTCCAAACACCGGAGACGTGGCAATCTCTCTCGGCCTCTCACACCTGTTCTATCACCATGAGGCACCAAAATTGACATCCATCAGACTTGACGTAAGAAGACAGTGCTCGACTACCCCATCCTCGCATTCTAATCTCACGGTCAACCAGATCCCCCAACTGATTCCACCAGCCAGCCACTACTACTCGTCCGGTGCTCCAAACACACCACACCCCTTCCAATCGAGACCGCGTTCTACAACGACATGACCCTCTCACCTCTTCCGCCCCGCTCGCCCGGACGACAACATAGTTCAGCCTTACGTAACGCAGTATCCACCCAAGGGCTCCAAGCACCTTTATACTTTCGTAGACTATAACCAATTGAAAGCGCCGTCCTGCTCGCCATGACTGCTGGGTAGATGTACCCTGCTGCTCATTCGACGTGAGTCACGTGCTTCGTATTAGGGGTCAGAAACCAAACATCCACAGCATGAGCAAATCACGTGCCTGTCTTGCAACCATCTTCTACTACTTCGTGCTTATGTATATATAGATCGTAGCTTAGTCTGTCACATCGAACAAGACATAATGTTTTGCTTAAAACGAAGGGGATTATGTTATTGCCAAGGTTGACTTTGCAATGCTGCGGCTTTCCCGAGGAGGATTCGACCGCTTCGGAGCGTCCTAGCTAGCTGCTCTAACAAACAAGTATGTGTATAGAAACGAATGAATGCTATAAGAAAGCATATTATCCCAGCAGGGTGGTGGTCTCTTGTTAAAAAGAAAGACGTCTTTGTGTCGCCTTTCGCACGTCGCGCGACTGCCTGGTATCAGTCGGGCGGGCACTTCTACCTCCACCTCACGTATCCATGCCCTTCTTGCTCAAAATCTCAAATTGAACACCGCCGCATCTCTCCCTCAATGTTCGTATTCTTCATTACCCCGTCACGCGTCACGTACACCTCCCATCCCTCCCAGTTCACCATCCACCCCTCTCTCACGCAGCCCGACACTGCGTACTATCCGAAGGATCCGAGGGGCCACTAGCCGTACTCAGATTCTCGCAACTGGGGTAAAAATACGCCGCCACCGCGATAATCACGTACGCCGCGATCAGCAACGCACCTTCCAAGTAATTGCTCCGCCCATCAATCATGAGATAATTGACAATGAAAGCCGACACGAACAGGCTGACCGTCTCGAACAGGCTGAAATAGAGACTCATTTCCGTCCCAAGGGCCCAGCCGAGGAGTACGATGACCGGGGTCACAAAGAGGGCGATCTGGATTGAGGATCCCAACGCGACGCCGATGGCGAGGTCCATCTTGTTCTTGCTGGCGACCGTGACGGCGGTGACGTGCTCGGCAGCGTTGCCAACGATAGGGAGGATAATTAGACCGATGAATGCTTGGCTCACGCCGGTGGAGTCAACGAAAGAGTCGATGCTATCGACGAGGAACTCTGCACAAGCGGCAACAAGGCCGGTGGAGATGAGGAGTAGCATGATAGCCGCGTTGCGAGATAGGTGCTTTGAGGCTTCGTTGGAGTCCGACGAATCGACGCTGGCAGGAGCTTTCCTGGTCACTGGCATCAGGTAAGGCAGGGGCTGGGCTGAGATAGGAAGCGGGCCAGCTTGGGGGGCTGATTTGTTAAGGCGGTCTGGAAGGGAGTTGGTGCGGCGGAGACCAGAGTTAGAACTTGATCCGGCGCGTGTGGCAGTAGCCTGGATGCTAGGAAGTGGTAGGGACTGGCCGGCCGGCTTCTCGGGCTGGGAGAAGACACTGGAGGAGAGAACCTTGGGGAGCGCCGGGCGAACAGAAGATAAGTGGCGTATGTTGAAAGGCCGCTTGGGGGAATTGTTGTTCGTCTCTTCGGCATCAGACACGAATCCCACACGTGGGGGACTCTGCCGCGGTTTCTCCTCTTCCGCTTTCTCGATTTCGATACCTGCTTCTCCTTTCTCCGTTACTTCCTTCCCGCTTTCAGGCTCCTGAGCATTTCGTTTCGATTTCTTGTGTTTCTTCTTGGACTTCTTTTTCTTGGCTCTGTAAGAAGAACTCCGTGAATGAGTTCCGGTGTGTATTTGTTCTGTTTCAAAATCACGGGAAATTACGCCAGGGCTGCATGTACCATTTTGATGAACATGACGCTCTCCGTCAGTATCAGCCTCATCCCCGCTGACAACCGCCTCTAAAGTATGAGTTGACCGAAATTCACTTGGTGATTCTGCAGCAGGTAAATCTGTAAGCTGGTGTGACAGTGAAGAATGTCTACGAATGACTGAAGGTTTCGAAGAGTTTTCCTTGGAGCTTGCGCTTGACTTGCGTCGCTTTCGACGAAGAGCCCGCTTCAGCATCTTGGTCGTCCTGTGAGACCCGGAGCTCGAGTCAGAGTCAGAGTCACTGTCGCTACTTGACGAGTCGGATGAACTAGAAGAGTTCAACATATCGGCCAGAACACCGGGATGGGATTCCTCGTCAATCATGTGCTGAGGTGTACTTTCGTACATGTAAGCGTGGGACTTGAGCTGGAAAAGTAAATAGAGCACGTAGACTAGTAAGAGGACCTAGGATTATTAGTAAAGATTAATTGGAGAGTTAGATGTACTGACAACGCTAGTGCCTCGGCTCACTTTGATTACAACTCTGTCTGCGAGGTCTAAATTGCTGAATGATGCATGGAAAGCTGTCTTTAATCATCGTTAGCAAGGCCAGGTAAGACTAGGGCACATAATGGAAGTACCGGCAACAAAAGACTCATGACACTTAAGCTGAGTAAGCACGCACTCATCTGAGTGACTGTCGAGTTGTAAAGCTGCGGTATTGTAAGCGAAATCTGGTATAAATGGCAATATGCTCTCTTAACGTACCTGTTCTCGGAAACGCAGTCCACCGAACAGAAAACACATTCCGAGAATGAGCAGGAGATTGGCTAGAATAGATCCCAGGAGAGAAGCCTGGACAATGCGAATCTCGTTTGCTACTAATGCGATAATGAAAATAATAAGTTCGACTGCATTGCCAAACGTGACATTCATCAAGGCACCAATGGTGTCGCCGAGTTTGCTAGCCACACTTTCCGTGGCGTAGGAGAGCATTCCTGCTAATGGGATGATGGCAATGGCATTCATTGCGAAGACGATTGTAGGACTGACCGGGCTGCGGTCGCCCATCGCTTTAGACATAGCGCCAACTGCTACCCCGACGGGAACGAAGACCAGGAGCCAGTTGACCCAACTTGATAGGATGATCTTTTTGCCAACAAGGTAAAATCTTACGAGGACATGTGGTTTGGGTTCGGTATTCTCGCCCTCCCCTATGGAGGAAGATTCCTCTCCATTTCCTTCCTTAGCCATTTGAGGTGGAGGCGCCGGGGGAGGCGTATCGGGAGATCTCTTGTCGGCAATGTCTTGGGCGCTGGGACTACTCTGAGGACACACATTCTTGGTCGTGTTGCGAGCGCTGCGCAGCTCGTCATTCTTAAGCTTAGAGCCAGCATCTCGTGAAGATGAGGATGAATTTCTTAGGGCCGGTGGAGGTCGAGAAGCATTCGATTCATTTGCTCGGAAGGGTTGGAAGTTGGAGGTATGTGCCTTGGAACTAGCCCATGAGCGGATGCGGTCTGATAACGGAGGATCGTCAGAAGATTCGTTCATCGAGGTTGGGCACAACAACTAGTGTGCTGATGGTGGTCGCTGAAAGAAGTGCTCGCAATGAGCGTGTAAAGAGCGATGAAAATAAAGATAAGCGGAAGGGCGGGAAGACAAGAACCAGGTGAAGGTGGATGGGGGATGGGGGATGGGGGTGGTCAGGGCAAGGATGCTGGGCACTGGGGGATCATTCATCGAATGGCCTTCTCGCGACTTGGCGCCTTACGCGGACCAGTTCACGATTGGGCGGGCCGGCAGCCGGCAGCGGTGCAGGGCACCATGACGCGACTGCGCCCACGCTAATCCCAGAAGAGTCCGAGCGATGGCGCAGCAGTCAAGCCACACGCATGACCATCCGTGCCCCAACGACCTCCAGCTTCGCGTCTGATCGATACTCATGTCCGTACATAACTTCGTGGAAAAGGCAAAATTGCAAAAAATTTGGGGTCGAGAGGTCTGGCTGTGGTCAGGAACGGGAAATAGCGGCCACGTACGCATCAATTAGAGTTTCGGGGCGGCTGTCGCGTGCCCCAGATCGCCTTATCAAAGGTAGACGCGAATGCCGTTTTAGGTATGAATGGTCTGTTCAGCCACAGAAGCAAAGAGAGAATATTCCAGGTTCTTTCTGGAAGAGAAACATTGGATAAACGGCCGGTGAAGTAAATATATTAGTATGAGGGAAATTGCCATTGACGCTCTTACGAACAAATCCTACAATGCAGAACACTGCATGGACCGCTGAAACGATGAAAACAAGAAACCACTCCACCGTGTCATGGTGCTGTAACACGCCAATACGCCACTGATCGACGGTCAGCTCTACATAGAGCGTATGAATATCAAGTCCACGTCCCAAAACCACTATTTCGGCGATACAATTACCTCTCTCTCGGTAATGCACTCGGCCTGGCTCGGGAATATGCTCTTCTCTCGCTCGGCGATACGATTACGTGCGGGCTGACATGTTATTGTTGATGCTCTCTATGGCCGGGCTCGCACTGCATTGACAAGGGTAGTGTTTGTGTCTCGGTGCCAAACGCATTACTCTTTTACCGGCTCGCCAACTGTCAAGTCTCAGGAACTGTGACTATCCTGAAAGGTGTGACGCAACTCACGGCAAGCTTTGGTTGCATCGTAGCGTCATCATGCGCCGAGGTGTGCGAAGCAGCTTCGCCGTCCGCGTCTGCAATTCCTTTGCCCTCGACGACTATTTCTACACAATTTGAAATGCATGACCCGTCTCTACAGCTCGAGCAAACCCTTCAAGATTCAGTCTCTCGCGCCCTTGCAAGCGAGCGCCCCATCCTCACGCATCTTAACGCCGACACGAGCTGGCTCCTCTCTTTGCCCCGCCCCGACGACGAGCTTCCCCTCACTGGTCGAAGTCGCTTCAACGTCGTGATCGATCCCTGGCTGCAAGGTCCCCAGAGTGATGTGGCATCTTGGTTTTCGACGCAATGGCATTCCATTGAGAGCAAGGTGCAGACAGTTGACGAAATGAACGACTACTTGAAAGAGCTGGACGAACTAGACTATGGAGTACGAGGAAAGAGCACCAAACGTCGGAGGAGGAAATCGAATAGCCCTCTCAACACAACAACCAACGGCGCAACAGACCATGATATCTCTCACCAATCCTACATCGACGCCGTAGCCATCTCCCACGAATTCTCCGATCACTGCCATCAAGAAACCCTCCTCACATTCCCGAAATCCACCCCAATCTACGCCGCCGACCGCGCCGCCTCCCTAATCCGCTCCTGGTCGCACTTCCAATCCGTCCACCCCATCCCCGCCTTCCCCGCCTCCCCTTCCCCACACTCCTTCCATCCCCCACCCCTCCCCGGCCTCCCCCCCTGGCTCTCCATCTCCCGCTTCACCTCCTCCGACGCCCTCTACTACCACTCCGCCCTCGTCTTCCTCTTCCCCCCACTACACCACCCCCCTCCCACCTCCCCATCCCCACCCTACGAATCCATCATCTACACCCCCCACGGCGTCTACCCCCCCTCCCTCGCCCCCCTCACCACCCTCCAAATCCGCGTCCTCGCCTTCATCCAGGGCCTGCACGACGTCTCCCTCTCCCTCTACAAAACCGCGCAGCTGAACCTCGGCGCGCACGTCGCACTACAAAATCAACGTGCGCTGAAGGCGCGGTACTGGATCGGCACGCACGACGAGGTCAAGAGGGGGGGCGGGGTCGTGGCGTATTTTCTGCGGAGGAAGGTGTATACTGTGCTGGATGCGGTTAGAGGACAAGGGGACGAGGAGAAGAAGGAGGAGGACGGGGATGGTGGGATTGGGGCTGAGGAGGCGTTGGAGAGGATACGGGAGGAGAAGGATGCGAGGTATGTGGAGCTGGGGAATGGGGAGAGTCTGTTGCTTGAGTGAAGCATGGGGAGGGGTGAGGGGAACGAGGGTTAATCTCGGCCTATAGGGCAGGATTGTAATGCATATATGTCTCGGAGATGGTTTCTACAAAAATGGGAAATATTGGAAAGTCTTTGCTTACCTCATTAGGAACCTTTAGCAACAGATAGGTAAGTGTGAGTGTTCTCATCTTCACCATCGAAAACAAGGAGTAGTAAATTGGCTTGGGCTAATTCTGGGCACTTAGCTATTGACTAAATTTCTACAAATCTGCAATACTTCTCAACCTCGCATATTTGGGTATTACTATCAAGAATTCCCTCCATCCAACACGATATTGAACCGTATTCAAACGCCATTAATCTGCACCTGAAAAGTCGCCTTCTTCCCTTTCACATGGTCCAAGTAAGCCTTCAGCTCATCATCATTGTCAATCTGCCAAGAAAGCTCTTTCTCCTTCGTCAGAGCCTCCACCCCATCAATCCGCAGAATGATAACACCAGGATACTTCTCACTAAGAGCCTGCTGCAACCCGGCGTGAGACCGCGACGTGAGCCGCCCAAGCCAGATACTGGGTCCTTCGACCCTTGACTGTGGATGAAGGCGGAAATAGACCGGTATCGAGGGGACGAAAGGAGAGGGAGATTGCTGGAGGGCTGCGCCGGCAGCCGCTCCGAGGAGGGTAGGGTCAATCTGCATGTCGCTGACTTCGCTTGCGACTAGAGGCGCGCTAGCTAGGGCACGGGAGGCGAGCGAGCTGATTCCACTGCTGATCTCCGGGTGAGGAGCGGCAGATCTGACGGCAGAGGTATTTGCAGCGCTTCTATTGCCGCGTGGTCTTGCGGCGGTCGGAGAGCCGCTTGGACTGGTGTCTGGCTCGTCTGTTGTTGATACGGCTGGCTTAGTGAGCTTACGGCTCGGATCTGCTTTGACCTGATCGTCTCGGAGGCGCTTCATCACATCTCGGCAAAGTACTTCGACAGCTTTACGCTTAATGGCATGTTGAGGATCTTCAGTACCTGGCGCAAGGATATTCTGTATCAATGGAGTTGTCGATATCCACTGATCTTTCAACTCTTTCCAGTGAGTGTCTCCGGCTTCAATCTTGCTGGTGAAATGGTCAGCCTTCAGGATGGCATAAAATGCATTTCGAACGGTGCGACTCTCTTCTGGGTTGATTGCCAGGACATTTTTGGCATCTGCAATAGTCATTCGGTGCTCCAGCGTTCTCATGCGTTTTGTAACATCACTGCAGATCACATCTAGGGCGAGAGCCTTCCGCTCGAGATGAGTATTGTCGTCCCAAAAGACGGTCTGCAGGTGGGCAGATTCCTGTATGAGTCTATCCTTTGCTGCATGCCATTGCTCGGGACCAGCGATGGTCTTCTTGATGATCTGTTGTTCTTCGCAGATCCGTTGGAAGTGTTCCCGTAACTCCCGATAAGTGTTATGGTCAAGATTGAGGAACGCCTTGCTCTCATCAATCGTGGTCTCTGAAGGAAAGCGAGGAGGTGCTGGAGGGTCTGCAGGAAGACCACCCCATCCACGCGTGCGACGGCGACGTTTGCGGGATTGGTAGCGCTCGTCACTGTCTTTCTGGAGCTCCTCACGTCTTCTCTTCCTCTGCTCAACGAGTTCAGGAGCAAGACTTGGGCTTTTGGCTTTCCTTGAGATTTCTTTCTGTTTCGGTTCCTCTAATTCGGTTTCTTGAACACCACTAGCGAGCGGTTGGTCCAGATCTGGGCCATCTTGAGCTGCTTCAATGCTGGTAGCTTCACGATCTGCCTCGTGTGAGGCACCAATGCGCGATTCGGCGCCTTCAATACTTTCACTGCCAAGCTTAGGTCTCATGCCGTTGGCCGATCTTAGTAGCCATCGATGCTTAGTCCTGACCCTCATCAATTCCCGCTCCTTCAGGTCGTAGCCTTCCTCATTGAGGATAGCGAGCATATCTCGTTGGCTCACATTATTCTCCCACAGCTCTTTTACTCGGGACACCAAATCCAAATTTCTGTGCGCCGGATTCTGTTTCGAGGGAAATCCCCATCGCTTAAATTGTGTCTGGAAGGCTCGTTTGCTTGGGGTGAATCCGACATTGCGGAACCCCTGCATGATCTCGTCGAGGCTTTGCCTCTGGCGAATATAGAGGTCGTAGCAGGCATCTCGCTTGCCATCCCAGTCGTAAACTGTGAAAATTAATCAGATTAGTAGTGGCCGAATATTTCTCCAACGCAATGCAAGCATCGGGTGTGTACTTACCCATGGTGGGTAAAAATGGTAAAGTGCTCGTTCTGGTTTGCCGTAGTCGAGGGAGATGGTGCTGAGCAAAGGACATTGGCGCAAAGTAGGGAGACGCTAGTCCAATTTGGGCGACATCAACCAGCAGCACATGTTTCGTTTCTTAAAGGTACGCCGAGGACGTCTTCCTCGCCACAAGCAATTCTATAGACACTATACAACATTTGGTGCTCAATATTCAAAATTTGCTATAGGTGCCATCGCTATCAACCGAAGCGTTTCCTACTCCAATTGTCTTTGTGCTCTCCCTGCAAGAAGCTAACATGTCCAAAATGCAGCCAGGGGGGCTGGAGACCGAACATTAAATTCATCAGACATAAAGCCTTATAAACATGATTACTGTACAGCCATAGCCAAGGCGTCATCAACATCAGATTGCCTGAATCCTGGCGCTCGCCCTAAACACACACCATTCGGGATAAGATCTTGTACCTCAGTTAGTGATGTGCAACCTAGATTGGACGGTAGTCAGAGCTTACGGTCAAGAAATTTCTGAACGTCGAGCGTGATCAGTCCCTGCGCAATCTGATTGATTTGTTGCTGCTGCCAAACGTCGATAAACGACTGCTCCAAATTCTGCGACCATAATGAAAAATTGGTAGCGCTGTCACCATTAACGTCAACCGCTTCAGGTACGATTCTTGTTTCTAAGGTATTCACCACTTCCGGACTGTTTCCCTGCATGGAGGGTCGCCGGGAGCTTGCAACTGCTGGGCTTCGGCTGAATGTTGATGGCGTTATGGATGCAAGTTGAGAGTTTTCATCCACCGTCAAAAGTGGCGTTGATAGGTCTGGTGTTTGAATTTCGACAAAACTAGACTGCCCATCGAGGTAGACGCCCTTGTGTCGGAGGTAATTTTCAACATCATTTGAATCAAACCATTTTCCTCCATAGCCTATTGCTTCGAGCAGGTCGTCCATACTTTTCTCTTCCCTCGGCGTTTCTGCCACACCAGCCTGCATAGGCCCAAAGAATACCCTGGAAGGAGAGATCATGTTTGGAGGAAAATTTCTTCTACCCTTATCGTCGATTCGGGGATAATGTGTCCCGGCGCCACCAATGCGGATGAATGGAACCTGCCAGTTCTCAAGGCTGTCTCTAGTTCCTCTTTTGAGAATTTCTTGGAACCTGTTTAGAATGCGTCTTCTATCTGAGAAACATAGAGTGAATCGGAAGGTAGTAGAGATTCGCTGCGGGTCTGTAGCTGGAGTTGTTAGGAGACGGAATCCATGTTCAAGTGATGCTCGATGCAGTCTTCTTGCAAAGCTTGATTCTTGAAAGCTATAAGTGTAGGGTCTGTCGGACCTCAGGGAGCGCTCTATAGGTATTGCGCGAGTCTCTGGTAGATCATGATTCCATTGTTCGATCCGAGCTATAACCGAGGTTGTGATCCCCGACTCTGGGACTTCCGATGACCAGTTGAAATCACTTTTGTTGTGACCCGCGTGTTGGCCATCTTGTTGAGGCCGTTGCCCGCTCACAGTGACTTCGTCTGGGAGTGGATCTATCCATAATGGGTCCGCCCAGACGGGAGAATTCTGTTTCTGTGGCCCTCCGTTCTCCCTTGCGAGACCAAAGCTGTCTGACCCCAGCGCAACATGGTTTTGGTCTTCAATTTGTACCTGGTGTCCAAGGGTGACATCCACGGCTGTGTTTTCTTCGCCATCAGAGTCCGACGAAGCGATCTTGGCTAGTTGGTGGAACTGTTCTGTCATTTCTCTAAGCTGCTGAGCGAGTCTGGGATGAGCAGCCAAGGCTCCTGATTCCACAGCGTTATCACTGAAGTTTTGGAAAGACTGACTCATCTGGCCAAGACGATCCTCGAGTTCAGCAACACTTTTTTTCAGAGCATCTATCGTAGTCTCTTTTCGTAATCGGTAAGCTCGCTGGGCAAGTCGGATCTGAGTCCGCCGGCGGTCAGCGGCTGTCTCGTCCTGACTGATAACCCGTGGTCGTCCTCTTTGTTTCTTCGTTGTTTCGTCGTCATCACTTTTTTCTTGTCGCCTGCTGCGCTTTTTCTGTCTTTTGACATTACCGACGTCGTGGTCCGCGCTGCTGTCGAGCACCCCATCGGATTCAATTAATCCGCCATAGAGCATCTTTCTGGAGCTGCGTGTCACCGCGGCTGCTTGACCTCGAGAGACACTGGTAGGTACCGGGTAGCTGGAAGCAGATAGTACGTCCATCTTCCCAAATGAGGTTCCCGGGCAGAGATTTGTTTTTGAGGATCAGAGGAGCTTGATTATTTCTTTGCTTGATTGTAGTATACGTAGAAGGAGTCCTCTGAATCAAAAGAAGCTTCGCGCAAAACCAAATTTGCACCTACTAGCACTATGCAGATACACTATCCGGACTCTGGAAGAATAAACGTGAACGAGAGATATATTGATACTGACCGGCGAATACGAAGGCTGTTCATCCGAAGATGACAGCTTCTATAGTGCTAGAATCGGTGAGAAGGCTCTCGGCCATTGACGTTGCAAGATAACACGTCGAAGCAAGGTCAAGCCAAGGATGATGTAGAGGATGACTAAAGCATCTCAAGCGGCGCCTTAGTTGATCTGAACGCCATCAAAGCTAATATTGCATTGCCCTGTCCTGGCGTGGCAACATCTCGCGCGGGGCGCTTAAGATGGAGGGAAGACGGTCTTCGCAAGGCTTGATTTCACGCCCTTCCTAGTGTAGCGCTTCAACCATTTCAAATATACAGAACCCTGAGTGAATCAAAAGCCCAATGATGGGTAGGCAACTGAGGAATATGTTCAGTAATCAGAAAATTAGTCAAGCCACTGCTGTGCTTGGTGGGGGCCGTTAAGGCCGTAGGATTCCAGGAGCCGAGGTCGTTAAGGGAAAGTTGGGCGGATCTAAGCTGCATGGGGAATCTCCGGCCCCGTGTAAAGTTTCCAGACCGAATTAATTGCGGTGAGTCTGCAAAGTTCGTCATATCGTTGCCGTTTCTTTAAAGCTGTAAAAGATCGTTCCTGAATCAGAGTAGGAGGTAAATGTATTTCGTAATTTGAATGGGGTATGTTTTACGCCCTGTACATGCCCTGTTAGGATGGTAGCTTGATTTTCTCTATCAATTGGCCAACACAACTTCACCCCAGATGATGCTTGAAGCCCAAGAGGCAACCATTTCAGGCTGTGGAATAATGCTTGAATCAACCTCACGTACACCAGTCTTCCCGTGGTAGAGATTCTGACTCAGAGCATGTCAATGCTGATGATGCAGGACGCCTGATGCTCTCAGTGAACCTTGACAGTAAATGGGGGCCATATGAAAATATTCTAAAATTGACAGGCGAAGAACCGGAATCTATATTTTGCATTCATGAGAATGTCAATAATACTTTACATAACATGTTGTTCATAGGTCCGGAAAGCCGATTCCTGTAACACGGTGGCAAGCTGTCGGGTTTCATGACACTTCTCCAGCAGAAATTTTCTCCAACTTTTAGAACTTCAGCTTTCCCTAACGAGCAACTGTGCACGCGACACGGAAGCACTTGGTCTCCTCAATGATAATCCCTTCTTTTCCTCCTTACCTCGGTCATTTCGCCGTAGGGACTCGCGAATTCGAAATTCCAGTTTCAGAACTTCCAGCAAGTATCAAACAGCCCAAGCCCGGCGTTTCAACAGTCAAGTTCCGTATATTCTACCCAACCGACTCTCAGCGGGCCAAGTCAAGAGCCAAATCTATTTACTGGTTACCAGACCCTCAACACAAATGGGTCAACGCATACAGCGCCTTTATGGGCGCGAGTCCTCGAACCGCTAAATTGATTTCGTGCGTCGTCTCATCAACTCAATATCTATATTCCGTATTCTGACATTATTGAAGTTATTTCCCAAACTTCCTTTCATTTATCAAGATCCAAGCCATCAAAGATTCTCCACTGAAGGCGAACGATGATTTACCGTCCCAATACCCAGTCTTAATCTTCTCACATGGCCTCGGTGGGTCCTTCAACGCCTATAGCTACTTGCTAGGCTCGCTTGCCAGTTGTGGAGTTGTTTGCGTTGCTCCAGAGCATCGTGACCAGAGCGCTCCAATCTCTGTCATCCGCAACAACACGGACAAGTCTACCATCGACATCAAGTATCAGGCATACGCTCACGAACCGACACCAGAGATCCTCACCGCACGGAATGACCAGCTCCAAATCCGGCTATGGGAGCTAGATCTTATCTATACCGCGGTCCAACACCTCAACGCCGGGAAACCACTGACGAACCTCGCTGATCCCCCTGAAGCATCATCCCCCACCTACGAAGCCCCAGATTTCACCCAAAAACTCGACCTAGCCCCCGGCCGCGTAATCTGGGCCGGCCACTCCTTCGGCGCCGCCAGCATCGTCCAGTTCCTCAAATCCACATTCTATCACTCAACCGCATCCCCACCACCCGGACCCGCCGCCACCACCACCCTCTTCAACCCCACCCCCTCGTCCCCAACCCTCTTCCAAATCACAGCAACATCCCCGACCATCCTCCTCGACCTCTGGACCATGCCCCTCAGAGGCGACTCCACAAAATGGCTCTGGAACCTGCCGCTCCCATGTCACTCCATCCCGTCCGGTGGCCCCAACCCCACGACGCCCACGACGCTGGCCATCATGTCGCAGGAATTCTACTCCTACACTGAGACCGTGGAGAGGACCAAGATTATCCTGTCACCGCCTCCGTCGTCATCGACGCCTCCCACTACTACGAGTCCGGCGCTCCTGTTCTACGTCCCCCGCTCCGTGCATCTGAGCCAGTCTGATTTTGGTCTCTTGTTTGGATGGATCGGGAGGAGGTGGCTTGGCGTGGACGAGCCGGAGAGGATCATGGGGTTGAACGTTGGGGCTGTGTTGGAGCTGTTGAGGGAAAGAGGTTATGCTGTGGATAGAATTGGTGGTGTGGATGGGGGAGTAGGTGGAGGGGAGGGAGTGGGAGAGATTCTTAAGGCGAAGGATGGGGAGGTGAGAGGATGGGTTCGTTTGCCGATAGATGGGACTAGGTAGAAGTTGGCTTGAGTGGTTCTGAGGATTGGACATTTTGTGAGTGGGTAGCAATTTGGCGTGAAGGAAACCTTGTACTATTGGTGTGAAGGGGATTTCTGATCTTGCGCATTGTCTTCAAATAATAGAGTAGATAGATGCGCCGTTGTATTTGGGTATAGAACGCTTTTCATATGCATCATGACGGGTCAATCATCAAACTTAGGATTCTACCGGTGGGAAGGGCCCTCCAACACATAATATCCTTATCCATCCCTATACGCTTTACAACTCCGTAGTCGCCTCACAGCGAGAAGAATCTTCCTAGTTTTCACTTCTCTGAATGCATAAATTTCATCAATGAATTTAGCACAGCTTTTGTCTAAACACCCTGAGGTCGTTTCTTGTACACCTGACCATATACCATGTTTCATGAGCGCCTCACTCCTTCAAAGGCTCTGCTTGACACACTCAATAATTGTCGTCGCCGTATCCCTCGCGTCGTTCTCCATAGCCACCACCTTCGCCATAGCTCTGATCTCCACCATAGCTTCCGCCATACTCCTGCCGGCGTTCCCCGTACTCATCGCCATACCCGCTGCTTTCCTGTTGTCTCTCTCCGTAACCTTCGCCCCTTCCATACTCCTCGCGGCCAGCGCCGTAGCTTTCGTTTCCACCACCATACCCCTCAGATCTGCTGCCGCCGCCGTATCCGCTCTGCTGGTAGCTGTCTCCTCCCCCACCAAATCCGCCGCTATAGCCCTCAGATCGACCACCTCCATAGCCGCCGCCAGACCCGTAAGTGCCTTGCGTTTCACGACCATATTCAGCCCCACCACCTCCATATCGGCTTTCGCCCTGTCCACAGCCTTCTGAGCGTCCGCCGCCATACCCGCCGCCGCCACCACCATAGCTCTGCTGCGTCTCTCGCCCATACTCAGAGCCGCCACCTCCATAGCCACCACCCCCTCCGTACCTCGACTCGGATTGTCCGCCATATCCCCCACCAGTTTCTGACTGACGGCCGTATTCCGTAGATTGCCCGTAGCCTTGGCTGCGGCGCTGGTACCCTGATCGTTCTTCATCGGAATCCGAGTCGCGCTTGCCATGCTTCTTTTCTTTCTTCTCCTTCTTCTTTCTCTTTTTGTAGCTATCGTCCGAATCATCGCTTGAATCTTTTTTCTTATACTCACTGCGATACCTAGAATCTTGTCAGCAATGCGGTCTTTCAATTTAGCAAATTGCGCTCTTACTGGTTGCTAGATTCGAAGCCACCTGAATAAGACGTCTCCTCACGTCGAGATTCAGTCGCAAAGCCTCCTGAACGCGACTCGTACGAGCTCTCGTAGGTCTGCTGGAACCCACCAGGGATCTTTCGCTCTTCCCGAGACTCGTATCCACCCCCATAGCCGCCAGAAGAATCCTGACCGTACCGCTCATAGGACTCCTTGTGGCGTTGACCGCTATCTTCCGACCGATATTCTGCCTGCCCATATTGGCCACCAGACTGACCCATCTCGGTATAGGACTGGTTGTACGAGCCACCTTTGCCATAGCTTTCCCGCTTAAAGGATTTCTTCTCATCGTCTTTGAAGGAGCCGCCTAGCAAGTCGCCTCCAATGCCCCCGACCAAGCCTCCAACAATGCCGCCCAAAGCACCACCACCAACGGCTTCACCGGCCATTTTGCCGAAATCCGATCCACCGGACTGTTGATAATTTCCCTGGCTAGAGCCGCCACCCATTGCCTCTGATATTCCACCCAAGAGGGCACCAGCGGCCCCGCCAGTAGCTCCTGAGCTCTGCGCAGTCCCCAGAGTAGGCATCCCCAGTGGCTTACCACATCCATGACCCTTATCATGGACTCCAGGCTTGTGGTTTCGTCCACTTTCGACGCCCTCTCTGCTAAGTTGATCTCGCAGTCCTGCTCGCTCTTGGTCACTCAACTCGCCCCACCACCGTTGCACGGTCTCAAACATCAACTTCTTTCCGTCGCTAGCTCCGTCGTCCCCATACTCACGGAGGGCCGGGTGATGCAGAACCCCGATGATGCGATTGATCGTCCTCTGAGGGTCGATCCGCTCATCGTCATAGCATTGAATGACTTGAGGGACAACCCACTTCAAAACCTGGGAGGCGACTTTGCCAGCTGGTTCATTCAGGACGTTGGAGAAGTGATCTTTCGACAGCATTGAATGTGTCGGATCGGTGGATCGGTCGTCATGGAAGACAATCTAGACGATGTATTAGATAGAGAAGTTGCGATCATGGAACTCAGGAATTTTGGTCCTAACCTTTTGCTCCCTTTCACTCGAATTAATAATCTCGCTACTTCCAGTATTTAATTCCGCCTTAACTTGATTGATGATGGGGACAACGAAAGGTGCAAGAAGCGAGAAGACGAAGACGTTGAGTTGGTCCTGCAGTGATTCAATCAAGTCGGGAAGAACTGGAATCTTTTCAATAGCTTCCGTGATAGACTTCATGATTTCGTCGTGCCATTCGAGAATAGGATATATCTGTTGCTGGATGTCGGACAAATATCGGGTCCACTCTTCCGGCTGACGTGGAGAGATGCGAGTATTCTGCATTTGATGTGCTTGAGCGTTTGACTGCAGCTCGCTTGCTTTCCCAGCTTGGTCCTTTCCACCAAAGAGGCCGTCTGGCACTTTGTTGAGGAGATCTTGGAGAGCCGATTCGTTCCCTTGGCCTTGAGAATTCTGAAGGGTCCCTTCGAGCTCTTGGATCTCGCTCTGCGTAGCTTTGTCATCAAATTCGCCCATCACGCTAGGAGCGATGTTAGCCGCAGATTCTTTGAAGAGGTTCAGACGCTTACCTGTGTAGGAAATCCACGCCTCCAAATGTGCCGGTTATACATGGATAGACTTCGTGACGAGCGCCTCGTAAATTTATCTGTGTTCGTCGTCCAACGTGAGGGAACACGTCCCTCTCCCCAAGCTCGATCAACGCCAGTTCAACATAATTGGAATGTGCAGAGAAATCTTCCAGGCAATGGCAACCTGTGCCTAGCAGGCGGAGAGCTTCATAAAGATCTGCGTTGTTTCGGGATCTTGCAAATTGGCGGCCGAGCTGAATGGACCTCCCAAACAGGTTCCGAACAAGCCCAGCAGATGTCGTGATGCCCACGTTCTCTGAAGCAATGTAAGTTTTGAGCCCAGTCTGCGGGTCGATGGCAAGCTCCCGGCGCTCGTCAACAGGTCCACGCAGTCGTCTGTCATACTGTCTTGCATCTTCGTTGTCGGCATAGTTCTTAGGATTGTCGATATGTTCTTCTGGGCGATAACAGCCGAGTCTTTGGGTGGTGACTTCGAACTCCTTGGTTCCGTAACCGAAGGACATGAAACCAAGCACCCACAGAATGATCCGGATCGCTTCAGCGCTGACGTGCTTCACGGTTCCTACATCAACAGCTTGGCTGTAATCACGGAGCCAGTTGCCGAAGTAAACCTTAGATTCGTCAACAGTGATTGAGAGACAGCGGTCAATGCATAGCATACTCTTTTGACATCGAGTTTACTAAATTTCTTGCCACCCGCAGCCCGAGACATAAGCAGGGTCAGCAAGGTATCTTCAATATCCCCATGACGCCAGTTCTGACCCTCAATTTTGGAGGTAGATCCAATATTTCCAGCACCGAAGGCATGGGAAGGGCGGGCAAGGAATACAAGCAGTATCAAGCACGATAGGCTCAAGGAAGCGGATGACATGCGTAGGAAGGCCATGCTCATTAGGGGCACTCAGTTTTGTGAGCGTTCCGTAAGATCACTTTGAGAAGGGGATTTTGGGCCAACAGAAAGGTGGATAGCATGCGGCTCTCCAGATCCACAGCACAGTCAAGTAAAGGAAACAGAATAGAGAACTGGAAAGATGGATGATTGTTACTTGCTAGTATGAGGGTTTACGGCATTTTCGAGAGCTCTCTGAGGATGTGGGATGAGATATGATGGTGGGCTGGAGCTTGGCGTTGAGGGGCATTCCAGGCCACGCAGGAACGTGGGCTCAGCGAATAAATGTTGGTTCTCCGCTTTGACGCGCCTGGGTGAAACGGGGCCTGGCACAGGAGGCGGTCAACTTGCTGATCCTCCCGTGATCTTGCGAGAGACGACATGAACGTTGGGGTCCGTGATGTGAAGGAGGGAGTCATCTCTTCACCCTCCACCGTTGACCCTTCGCCATGTATGGCCTGTGCTCTCACATACAGCTTCATGTTAACCTTCTCCCACCCTCTAGAATTACTTTAAATAGTTCACACATCATAAGTTTCCACATTTGTTCTCCATAGGCTATTACGAAGCGGCATTGGCTGCCAAGTGCAGTGCTGATCGTTTCACCATCAATGCCAAGACAGGAAAAGAAACCAAGCATTGAGCTACGAGAGCGGAAGAGATCTATCCAAATCCACGCTCTTGCGCTATGAGACTTTAATTCGGTTACTGAATGATCTTCGGATAGCTAAAGCTTAGATCATCTGATGTCAGATCTTTCCAGCGGCCTTGCAGTCCTACCACGGCTGAACCTCGCCTGCTTTTGGCTTCTCTACGCGAACAACTTTGTCACAATTCAAGATACAGAGCGGATCGAAAGCCTGCTTTATCTATGGTAGACGACGTCAGCAAGGTTGATGGTACTCGCTCACAAAGCCCAACTTACTCTTCGCATTGCGTCAACGGCAGATTCGCCAAGCTCATGGGCAAGGTAGTCTCTCTTGACAAGCCCAACGCCATGCTCCCCCGTCACGGTCCCTTCCATCTCCACTGCTCTTTTGACCATCCTGTGGACAACGTCTTCTACGACTTTCCTCTCTCTGTCATTGAATAGCAGTATTGCTGGGTATGTTAGTAATCTTATCCGATTTCGGGTCCCGTGGGACACATACAATGAAAATTGCCATCGCCAACGTGGCCAACAATGCCTCCCACAAGGCCACTCTCATCCATGTCATCCTTCGTCTCCTGTATGATGTCGGGCAGTCGGCTTAGGGGAACGGCGACGTCGGTCGTCCACACGTGATCGCTCTCGTTACGGCGTTTCGCCATCATACTCCAGAGAGCCTCCTTTCGCGCACTCCAAAGTTCCTTTGCCTCGTCATCCGTTTTAGCAAACTCAAATGTCTTACTTCCAGTTTTCCTGGCAAGCTTCTGCACCATCCCAATTTGCTCCTTCACGCCACCCTGTGTACCAGAAAATTTGAAAAATAAAGTCGGGGCTTCGGCCCATTTTCGTCGAGTTGATTGACTTTCGTTAATGCAGCGCATCTGAACGTCATCCAAAATCTCAATGCCCGATATGGGGATCCCTTCTCCCACTACCTCACCGACGCATTCAGCAGCTGCGTGGACGGTTGGGAATGTGGCGACGGCCACTCTTTGATTTTGAGGGAGGACTGTCACTTTTAATGTTGCTTCTGTAACGAGTCCTAGTGTTCCCTCGCTCCCAATGAATAACTTGGTAAGGTCGTAGCCAGCGCTAGATTTCCGTGGTCTCTGTTTGGTCTTGACGACTGTCCCGTCTGCAAGAACGACGGTTAGAGAAGCTACCCATTCCCTCATTGTTCCGTATCGATAAGCATTGGTCCCAGAGCATCCTGTTCCTACCATGCCACCGATTTTTGCGCCTGGCCCAGGATCTGGTGGAAAGAATAAGCCATGCTCCGATAAGTCTTCATTGAGGTCCTCCCATCCTACTGCCGGCTGCACAACTACGTCCATGTCACTTTTATGCAGTTCGAGAACTTTGTCCATGCGCATAAAATCAATGCAAATGCCACCTCTTGTAGGGGCAAAATGCCCTTCAAGACTTGTCCCACCACAGTATGCAGTGACTGGAATTTTTCGGTGGTGGCAGACCTTCACAATTTTTGAAACCTCCTCCGTAGTAGCTGGGTAGACGATAGTGGATGGGCGCTCCCCTTCTTTTACGCTGTAAGAAGACCAATCAGACCCAGAATGCAGGTCCAAGTCGTCTTCGACCAATGATACATTTTCCTTTCCAACGATCAACACCATGTCAACCCAGGCAGCCTGCAAACTTGACCGGCCCGTGTTATGTTGCGGAGGTTGCGCCTTGTTTAGAGTAGTCGTTGATGTAGTGGGAAGTTCTTTCGGTCTTATCATGCCCAGGTAATAGCTCCCTCCGGTAAGTGCCAAAATGGCTGCATGTAAAGTCTCAGCTCAATTCAGCAGACTATGGCTGCGTTACTCACCAAAAATTCTGGCTAACAATGTAGGGACTCCATAAGCCGCTTCCCTTCGCCGGTACGCTTCCTCTTCATGTTCACGTTCTCTCACCACGCGCTCACTTGTGCTCTGATACAGCTGCCCAAGGAAGGACCTCTGGAACTTCTCTTTTTGTTCTTCCCGCCTCCTTTCTCGTTCGGACGACTCAAATCGTTTACAGCTGTACACCACCCATGACGGCAGATCGGAACCAGAGCCATGCCGCGGACGACGGAGTGCTCTTAGAAGGCAGCTCTGGCTAGTAAGACTAGCTCGAGGAAGCATGGCTATAAAAGTGGCTCCATTCCGAGTCTTGCGCAAACGTGAAAATAAATCTCTCTAGATAAGGAAGATAGATTAGAACCATGCGGAGAAGCACGAGCTCCCTCGGTGACCGTGCCTCTCCCGCCCCCGGTGGGCCGATGACAATGTTCATGCGGCGGATTCCAACACTCGCAGAATCGTAATCTCGTCGCTCGAACTCATTAAGCTAATCTCGTAGCTTATGAGAAGATACCTGTCCATGCTGAGCTCTTTCCTAGACCATTCATCCGAATAATCTAGCGCTGTCGTCAATATGGCACGTCCTCGCACTGCGTCAAATGCATCGTCAATCTCCGAAAACCAAGAGATGGGGACTATGTACGATTACCTCGCCAAAATCATCCTACTTGGACCAAGTGGCGCTGGCAAGTGCGTGATCTTCATCTGTCCTGATGACAGTTTCTGACGCTGTTGCTAAGATCATGTTTACTCCACCGCTTCGTTAAAAATGAATGTATGACGGCTTCCTATAATTCTACGATAGGCATTGCAGCTAATGTCGCACAGGGAGAGTGCTTTCTTCTCAAACTATTGGAGTCGAGTTTGCGTCAAAAATCGTGAAAGTCGGTTCAGGTCCACGGCGGAAGCGCATAAAATTACAGTTATGGGACACTGCAGGAACAGAACGATTCCGATCAGTGTCACGATCTTACTATCGAGGAGCTGCTGGTGCCATTCTTGTTTACGATATTGCGTCTCACGCTTCTCTCGACGCTCTACCAACATTCCTCCTTGATGCGAGAGCACTCGCGTCTCCAAATCTTACGGTACTGCTGGCGGGTAACAAGAATGACCTCGCATCTGAATCATCCCTACAGTGGAACGACAGTCGCTCGGATTTTGGCCAGCGCCCTCCTCCTACCCCATCGAGTTTGTCCAGCAGAAGATCTTCGAATCCTTGGGACGATAGCGGTGGCTCGATCAGATCAACCGGAATGGGGTCAGGGTCGAAACAAACAGCTACGGTATCGGCTGAAGGACGAGAAGTCACAACTGAAGAGGCATCTCGATGGGCCTTGAAATCCAATATACCTGTGACGATGGAGGTCTCAGCCCTGTCAGGCGAGAATGTCGACGAAGCCTTCACTCGCTTGGCTCGAACAATACTTACCAAGATTGAACTTGGGGAGATAGACCCTGATGATCCGCAGAGCGGCATACAATACGGTGATGGGGGGCCTTGGGGGATTGGAGCGAGTGATGGAGGCAGCATTAAGAGTGGCCTGACTTTTGAAGAGGGCTCGACAAGGAGGCGTAGAGGAAATCGACGAAGAGCTGGCCCAGGTGGTTGGATGAGCGGAATGCGGGAATGGGAGGAGGTTTTCCGGATAGGTGGCGGCCAACGCAGGCGTGGTGGGTGCTGCTGAAGTCCAGTGTGTCCGATCGAATTGCCTTGGATTGCCGCTACTGCGAAGATACCCATATCGTTTCTTGTTTCTGACACGGATATTGGAAATGGTCTCTTCAGCCCGCCTTCTACTTTTTGGGAATCACCGGCGTCTTCTTGAACTGTCAAATCAATTCACATTGCCCTACAGTCGAAAAACCACCAGAGATGCCTTACGGTGCTCACTGATTAATTACTTTCCCCTACCAGCCCCTGCCTTACCCTTTTGGTCCTTCTATAACTGTCTTAATGCCTTTGCCAGCTTTAACATCGTTGAATGCCTGCTCGGCCTGCTCAAATGGCACCCTTCCCGTGATGAGGTAGAAAACATTGATTTTGCCGGACGCAACAAGGTCAATGGCAAGCTGGTAGTCTCCAGATCCGTACCGAAAGCTGCCCTTCACCGTCAGCTCCTTGGTGCAGGTAGCTGAAATCGGGAAGCTTATATCTTCTTTTCCCATTCCGCCTTGAACGTACTTTCCGCCTATTCGCAGAGCGTGGATTGCTGTGTTCACGCTCGGTTCGGCACCACTGGCGTCAATCGCAACATCGAATCCATCTGGTAGGTCGTTCTCCTGTCTCAGCCGGGTTGCATTTTCAGGCGCTGGAACTTTCTCAGGAGAAAATATGGCGGTAGCTGCATACCGTTTGGCGAAATCCAGTCTGCTTCTTATGATATCCACAGACACTACCTTGGATGCGCCGAAAGCTTTCGCAACAGCACAGCACAATAGCCCAACGGGTCCGGCGCCGAAGACCACCACGCTTTCTCCTTGTCGAATGTCTGCTTGTTTTGTGATGTGGACCGCTACAGCTAACGGCTCGATCAGAGCTCCCTCCTCAAGGCTGAGACTGTCAGGGAGCTTGTAGCAAAAATCGTCCGCTAACTTGTAGTATTTTGCGAGCGTGCCGTCAAAGGGTGGAGTAGCTGCGAACCTCATATCTGGACAGAGGTTGTACTTTCCCTCCTTACATCTCACACAATGGCGACATGGGAGCCCAGGCTCCATTGCAACGTGATCCCCTACTTTCAAACTCTTGACTGCTGGACCGACTTTGGCGACCACACCAGCAGACTCGTGACCTAGGACCATAGGC
Organism: Pyrenula massariospora; assembly: GCA_021030905.1. NCBI lineage: Eukaryota > Fungi > Ascomycota > Eurotiomycetes > Pyrenulales > Pyrenulaceae > Pyrenula > Pyrenula massariospora. The sequence continues at coordinate 951,993 of JAGFMI010000006.1, forward strand.
TCCTTGAGCACAAATCTTCCAATAGAGCCATGTTGCCAATAGTGTACCTAAGAAACTCTACAAGTCAGAGATCACATCCAATGATGACAAAGTCTAGAGTTAGAACGAGCCATACGTCGCTACCGCATATTCCAGTGTACTTTACTTGAACAAGAACGTCCCGACCGTCGAGAAGTTCAGGAACTGGTCGATCTTCGAATTTGATCTTCTGGACTCCTTCCAGCACGAACGAAAGGTTCTGGCAAGATGGTCAGAATTATCGATTGTCTGGAGTTCGTAGTGTGATACCTTCGCTGTAGATGTCTTGATCTCTGCGGTCATTATCACTTTCAGGCTTGAGAAAATCTTTGCCCTTGGTTAACGTCAAGAAAGACTAAGGTTCTCTTGTCGTTCAACCACTTTAAACTCTTTGTCGAACAAAAGTGACGTGTGAGGGGCAGCATTTGCAACCCAAAAACTTCAAATGGGCCCATCTTCCACGTGCGTTAGCCTTCGCGGAGCTATGCAGAGTATGAACCTCTTAAGCTTTTCAGGCTAAATGGATCACGTTGGCCATATGGTTCACTTTCAATCCACCATGAAACGACAACGTCGGCGCATGCGCTGGTGGTGGGGAAACCGGAGGGGTGAGGGGCAACTCGCATACAAATTCCGACAGCTTAAAGCCGGCCAGCCCAGAGCCCCGCGACAACCACGTCGCGTCATCTCGATCCAATGAACAGAAGACAAGCATTAGGCTTTTTGAGTCAAACATGCTGAGATCATTCAAGGACTGTTATAGCGTCGTGTTGAGAACAAAACAGAGACGCACTGCTCCAGACTGCTGTTTGTCATGCCATCAGCATGTCGTTTGACTCGATTCCCGTTCTTGATCTCTCGTTATCTCGAGATCCAAGCACAAAACCTGCCTTTCTACAAACTCTGAAGCATACTCTCCTCGAAGTTGGTTTTTTGTATATCAAAAACACAGGAATCAGCGATCAACTCGTACAAAATGTCATCGAGCAGGGCAAAAAGTTTTTTGATCTACCAACGGAGAAGAAGCTTGAGATCGAGATGAAACATGCCCCAAGCTTCCTGGGTAGCATTCCCGTGACTTCCTTCTTGCTGAAATTGACTTTAAAGCCATAGGGTATAACAAGCTTGGAATGGAGATCACAAGATTTCAAACGGACTGGAGGTGTGTTATACGACCTTTCTTACCTATGGAAGAACACAGCTTACATCACTGTCGTTAAGGGAGCAATATGACCTATCTACGACGTGAGCTGGATCAACTTGATCTCCCTCATCTATCAACTGAGACTCTTTCAGGCATCCTTTACCCAAGCCGACCGATCCGCTGTACCACAACCTGCTCGCCCCAAATCAGTGGCCTGACTCGACATTACTACCACGTTTCCGAGAGACTTACGAAGGGTATCTCGAGCAAATGGGGGCTATGTCAATGGAATTTATTGGCCTTGTTGCAGAAGCCATTGGCTTGCCTTCTACGGCTTTTGGCTCTTTCTTTGACGAATCTCAGCAACACAAATTGAAAATCGTTAAATATCCAGACATGGCCGAGCTCGGAGATGGGAAGAATCAAGGCGTCGGACCTCACAAGGATTCCATGTTGACTTCATATCTTTTACAAGCAAGTCATCATAAAGGGTTGCAAGTGCAGAACATGGATGGCGAGTGGATTGGTAAGCAGCTTATATATTTAACTTGTTGCCCTTTGGAAACATTGCGCCATTTCAGCTTGCGACGCTGAGCGAGATTACTCAGAAAACTTTCATCATTTCCACCAAAAGCTGACGGTATTGGCCACCAGACTGCCCACCCATTGATGGAACTTTTGTTGTTGCAATAGGGCAAGGTTTGCAGGCACTTACTCAAGGTGTGTGTCAAAGGTACAAAGTGGCTCCTAGCGTGATGGATTTAAAAGACACTCACGATGCTCATAGCACTACACACCGCGTTCTCAGTCCCGCACGTGGGTCTGGACCCCGATTTAGCATACCGTTTTTTCAAGGCGTGAGCTACGACGCTACATTTGAAAGTATGGAAGTGCCCGATTCTGTCAAAGAGCTTCGTAACGAGATCCTTGAAAAAAGAGGCGCGCGTAAGGATGACATTGAATTCACATTCACCAAAGGAAAATGGGGTCACCTCGGGGAAGCCACTCTAATGAATCGGATTAAAAGCCACCCTGATGTGGGAGAGAAATGGGTGAGCAAAATTTTTTGGAATGCCGAGGTCATTTTCCTGCTGACTAAAACGCGCGACTTAGTATCCTGAACTACTGAAGACGATACGTGAGCAGCAGGCCGCAGAAAGTAAGACAGTGGAAAACCAGGCACGGACAGACCAGTCCACCATCTCACACCAGCCTCAAGCCGTGGAGGCTCATTGATGGCGAAGACGTCAATTCATCCCTCGCTTCAGAGTCCCAGAGCTCCACAAGATAACCTACTCCACCCCATCGCCCAAGGCGTCGCGCCAGAGAGCCGGCAGTACAGCAGGTGCCTGACCAAAAAGAGGATCCCAGTCGGGAATCGCAACGTCTCTCGCAGTTCTTGCCTTCTGCATAGTTTCCTCTTTGCCAGCCTTGCACCAATTGTTATCATAATGAGGACTTCCCTGACCACTTGTTAGTCATCCTAGAAATATTTGGCGATGACCTTACCTCTGGATACAAACCCACATACGTATAATCATCCTCTGATGTGATGGAATGGTGGCTCACGCCAGCCTTCTTGGATTCAGCAGCTCTTTTTCTTTCGCTGTAGTCAGTTTTCTGTATCAGGCTTTACATACCGGTAGGACGATTACATCTCCAGGACCCAAGTCTACCTCTGTGCCTCCACTCTCATCCAACGGTCCTTGGCCCAGGCGTAGTCTACTTGAGCCTTTGAAGACTGCATAGCATTCATGAGTAACAGAGTGGAAGTGGCAAGTTCTGTACGTCTTGAAGACGCCGCCTTGCAGCCACTTGTTCCGCTCAATGACCTTCCGCACAGCTTCCGCATCTGCCGCTGCTGGAAGCGCCTTGCGGTAAACGAGGACTGGAAGCTTGGAGTTGGGCACCGTGGGCGTCGGGTTGAACCTGTAGACTTCAGGCATGTGCTCGTCCACCTGCTGTTCGTGCATGTTCTGTAGTTGTTAACGAATTTGCTTGCGCTGGTAAACTTAAAGATCGGAGTTGGCTCGCTGGAGGCGTTTCTGAGCAGCCAGGGTTATATACCTTTACAATGAGAAAGGCTGCTTAGCCTCGGTTGTACAAACTCGTAGGTAAGAATCCTGGTTCTTTAGGTTCACAGCGTTGTTGGTCACATGGAGCAACGCTGCAGTGCGACCCTTTGACTTTCCGGGCTGTCAGGGGAAAGTTGGGGCTCTGAGGGCGAACGGGCCCAGGTGGCTGCAAGGCCAAGACGTCCCTGAGGAGGCGGCGAGGCTCCAGCTCAAGGTGGGGATGGACCTGCCAAACAAGAGCTGCGGTATGACGCTATGCAGATCTGATCTCGAGTGCTTTCGGCTTAGCGAACACCCTCTCACCCTGTCGTTCTGGGGTCGTCGCCATACCAGAAATATCCTCCCCTTACGTCTCCAAACTTCCAAGAGACACCTCAGGCGAGCCCATTGACAGGTATTTTTCGCCTAACTTTTCTGGACTTGTGGACTGGTACGACCCTAATCGACGTCCTACCTCTCTTCCACCCAATTCCTCCTACGTTACACTTATCTATTAAAGACATCATGCCGCCCCCCAGCTCTCCCATGCACTAAATGTGCATCGACGAATCGATGGCATTGTGGCCCGATGAGCACGCCGCCATCGATAATCTCTGGCTCTGACGAGGGCGCCTCGAACTGAAACTCAGTCGAACATATAATTTATTCCTTTACGCGACGCTTCGGTTGAAGCATCAGACCAAAATCTTCGATTGACCCTACCGGCGAACCAGGCCTGCTCCGAAGGACCGTGTCGAGGATAGCCAGACGCCACCAGCCAAAAGATTGTGTACAGCAGCTACAAACCATTGCAAGACCTTTGGAGCCCATCTTAGCCTTAAAACGCTGAGAGCCATCCCCAGCAGGACCATTTTACACTGTAGGTGGGGCAGAGTATCCAAGAGACCGCATGTAAAGCAAACACTACAGGAGGGCATTTACTTAACGTCTTTCATATGGCGACCAATTCTGCTCCTAAACCAGAACTTAATGATCCCCTTAAGGACGGCCTAGTATCAAAGAGCTTGGACTTTAATCAAATTGGTATTGGAGAGCTGCTTGACCAAGATCGGGAACCCGCTTTCATAATCGATGTTGCAGACAATGCAAATTACATCGACGGACCTCTACAGTTACTGTTCTCCAATAAAGTCCTGAAACAGCATTTGGATTTACTAAATTTGGTTCAAGGAGGTTACAAGATTCTGTCTCACGCTGTCAATTCTAAGTCTTCCTATTCCCAATTTAAGGCTTGGGCCACAAGTTTTGTCAGGGACTTCAGAGCACTAGACGTGTCTTTACCATCCTTCTCGTATGGCGGTATCGTCTGGGTGTGCTCAGTAACACTTCGCAGGCGATTGCGCGTCTTCAAACGCCATAGTGAAGACAGCCAAATATCAAACTTTGTGCACGCCAAAATTACCGGCTCAAAAGATCAAGAGCATGAAAGTATATCGACGAGCCCCAACATTTCCGAAACGGCCTCAGTTGGCGATAGAGAGAATGGCTTGGCTTTAAGGCTTCGTGCAAAGGGTTTTGAAACGGCATCTCCGGAACTGGAAGACACAAAGTCGAAAGTACGTGTGACAGATGTTTGGACCGAATCGCAATTAAGTAAAGAAAACACGCCTGCGGATCAAGTTCCAAGCCTCCAGGATACAGGTCTGTCCCAGCAATCTACGAATGAGGCGATCCTGAGGGCTGCATCAGCCGGAAACGTAGACAGTTTTGGGCGTGGCTTATCTAACTCAAAATCTACAGGCTTTTTCGACTGGACAAGGTTACCCTTTTCAAGTTCATTACCTCACCACATACAGTTCGCGCGAAATGTTGAATGGTCTAAAACGCCTCTCGGGCCAATCGAAAATTGGCCGGCAGGTCTCCGTGAAATGTGCAATCTGATAATGGCCAGCCCTCATCCTGCGGCTATGTATTGGGGCAAGGATCTTACGGCTATATATAATGAGAGCTACGTAATGCTTGCCGGCCAAAAGCACCCAAGTTTGATGGGTATGAGCTATAGGGAAGCATGGAGCGAAATATGGGATGCGGTAAAAGACGTCTTTTCGAATGCGGTCTCAAATGCTCAAGCAACTATGAAAGACGATGACCAATTATTCATCAGGCGTACTGATTTCCTCGAAGAGACATACTTTTCTTGGTGAGTGCGTTTTTTGCATTGCAGAGACGTCTTTCCCCTTCTACATCACAGAAACTTTTAGACGCACAACAATGATCCAAAGCCTTTAAAGCTCACTTCTGCTCACTAGGTCTATAATACCACTCATCGGGGAAGACGGATCCGTTGTTGGACTTTATAACCCAGCTTTCGAAAAGACACGTCGGAAAATTGCGGAGAGACGGATGCTGACACTCCGAGAGATTGGGCAAACAACCGCAGCTGCAAAGGATATTTCCGAATTCTGGCGCCAAGTTCTCAAAGGCCTTGAGTACAATGAATACGACGCACCCTTCGCCCTCGTATACTCAATCACAGATGATTCTGATAGTAGCGAGGTGTCGTCTACGACCTCCGGCAGTCTACTCCTTGCGAGACAGTGCGTTTTCCAAGGAAGTCTTGGTATACCAGAAAATCATCCAGCAGCACCTACAAGCATTGATTTGAAATTCGGCGACTCTGGATTTGCTGCTGGCTTTCATCAAGCGATAAGAACCGACAGACCGATCCTACTGCAGGACACCGATGGAACACTTGACCCACATCTGCTCGACAATCTCTCATGGCGGGGGTTTGGTGACCGTTGCCATAGCTGTGTTGTCATTCCTATTCATCCGACTACCGGAGAGTCTACGCTAGGCTTCTTGGTCATGGGCATTAATCCAAGACGGCACTATGATGAAGACTATAGTCTCTTCGTCCAGTTGCTGAGTCGCCAACTTGCGACTTCTGTAGCATCCGTCGTCCTTTACGAGGAAGAGATAAAGAGGGGTCAGCGTGCGGCTCGACTTGCTGCACAAGACCGCATTGAACTTTCGAACCAACTCGCCGCGCGGACTCAGGAGGCTGTGGACCTTGAGATAAGATTTACGCGAATGGCGGAACTTGCTCCAGTTGGGATGTTCATCGCAGACTCTTCTGGCAATATGACTTTCTGTAACCAGACATGGTACGACCTTTCTCGCTATCCGAAGGGAGAGCTGGTAAATCGAGAGTGGATGGAATATGTACACGAACTTGACCGTCCTGCACTTATACGATCCTGGTCGACTCTTATTGAGCAGCGAAAGACTGTTTCTTTGGAATTTCGTTTTAAGACCACTTGGCAAGATACAAAAGGTAATCTTGGCGACACTTGGGTTTTAATGAGCGCGTACCCCGAACAGTTTCCTGACGGGCATCTGGCGAGTGTTTTTGGATCCGTTACTGATATCAGCAGCCAAAAATTTGCAGAAGACCTGAATAAGAAACGCATGGAAGAAGCAGTCGAGTTGAAGCGACAGCAACAGAACTACATCGACACTACTTCGCATGAGATTCGTAATCCTCTCTCCGCCATTACAATGTGCAGTGAGGAGGTCACAAGTACTCTTGAAGAAGTGAAAGCGTCTGCGGATCTGCCAGAACATGTTCTCACTTCGGTAGATTCAGCACTAGATGCAGCGCAAACCATCACGTTATGCGCACAACATCAAAAACGCATTGTTGATGATGTATTGACTTTGTCAAAGCTTGATAGCGCCATGCTCATGGTAACTCCAGTGGACGTCCAGCCAGTTAGTGTGGCTCAGCGCGCCTTAAAGATGTTTGAGGGAGAGCTCCAGAATGCAGATATCGACCTGGATTTCAAGGTCGAGGAATCTTTCACGAACCTAGACGTGGACTGGGTCCGCTTAGATCCATCTCGTTTGCTCCAAATACTGATCAATCTCGTTACAAATGCTATAAAATTTACAAAAAGTCAGGAGCGACGACACATCTCTGTTCAGCTAGCCGCCACTACCGAGCGTCCATCAGAAAATTCAGAGAACCACATCTCATACGTTCCAACACGATCCACTGGCAAAGATATCACAGTCGCCGCTGACTGGGGCACGGGAGAGAAAATCTACCTCTACTTTGCCGTAAAAGACACTGGTAGGGGCCTCACCGAGAGCGAGAAAAAACTCCTCTTTCTGCGATTCTCTCAGGGCAGTCCACGAACGCACGTTGCCTACGGCGGTTCCGGCTTGGGGCTCTTCATCTCTCGTGAGCTTGTCGAAATGCAAGGTGGCGAAATTGGGGTGGCCTCACAAAGCGGCAAGGGGAGCACCTTCGCCTTTTACATACTCGCTAAACGCTCCCATGCGCCAAAGGACTGGGCTGAAACGCATTCGAGTACATCCCACATACCCCGCAAAGGCTCCGGCGCAAGGACGATCCGAACCTTTGGCAGAGCGCACTCTGACGAAGCACTAAGGCAGTCACCCACTGGCGCTGGGAAGCGATCGACTTCTGCCACGATGGCAGCGACTCCGGTAGCTTCGCCCTTGGCTTCGCCCACCTCTCCAGAAGCCCTCCGCATCTTCATCGTCGAGGACAATGTCGTCAACCAGAAGGTCTTAGCAAAGCAGCTCACCAAGGTAGGGTGCATGATCCAGGTGGCGAACCACGGTGGAGAGGCACTGGAGAGGTTGCGCACATCGAGATACTGGAAAGGTCACGACGGAGATGGCGAGGACTTGGGGCTGATCTTGATGGATATCGAGATGCCGGTGATGGATGGGCTGACGGCGGCGAGGAAGATCAGGGAATTGGAACGGAATGGGATGTTGACGGGACATGTGCCGATTATGGCCGTCACGGCGAATGCGAGGGAGGAGCAGATTAAGCTGGCGTTGGATGCTGGGATGGTATGTGCCCTTTTCCAATCAACGTGTTTGAAATGACATGCGACAATGCGATGACTGACCCAGACTTCCTTTAGGACGGCGTTGTTTCTAAGCCTTTCCGGGTCCCGGATCTGCTGCCGAAGATGAAGATGTTGATGGAGAGATTACGAAATCGATGACTATATACGACAGGCATTCTTACGATCTTGTACTATATCCTCTACAGTCAACACACTTGTGCATTGATATAGACCTGGGCTGGGCTGGCGAATTCACGACACAATGTCGTTGTATTGCATAAATGTAAATCAACAAGATTCGACACTTGATACGACTCTATCTCTAGCTGGCTGGCTAGCTAGCTGCGACCGACTTCCTTGCATACGCCTCGGCAACTTTCTGGAACAAATCGCGAACCGGCATCGTGCCCAGGGAGCCAGCGTCCAAGGCACGCGTCAAGATTCCGCTCCGCTCCGATCCCTGATGACCTTGCTCAATGGCAAGCTGGCCTGGAGTCTCCTTGCCCTCTTCAATTGCTGCCGATTGACCCAAAGATCCAAACATGTTCTCCAACCCGTTCTTCAACCCCGCCTGGCTGCCTAGCTGGCGCGTTCCTGTCCTGCTGGTCAGAGCGCCGTACCCGGGTGCCTTCATCGTCGTCACGCGACCCTGTCCGTCCGCGTATACGTATCCGGCGCCCTCGGGGATGGCGACCAGCGCGGTGACGCGGCCTTGGACGGTCGACTCGAAGACGGGCGAGCTCTCTTCTGGCGTGAAGACGGCGATTTGGGATTGTGGCTTGTGGTTCTTCTTGTGCGGGATGGGGAAGGCGATGGCGAAGGTGGAGCCGGAGGGGTGGGAGGCGAGATGGGTGAAGGCTGGATGTGACGATGGGGAGTTTGGAGACGAATTAGAAAGCTGGGGGAGTGGGAGGCCGAAGATGAGGGTTGAGGAGACTAGATCCCAGACGCGGAGGTGGGAGGATAGGGCGATGAGGTGGCGGTTGAGGAAGGCGAGCTTGGGAGGGTGAGTGGATGGGGAGACGAGGAGGTGCGGAATTGAGTGTACGAGAGCTCCGCTGCGAGGAGAAAGGATAGAAATTGGCTGAGAGCTGGGTGGTGATGGTGGTGTTGCTTGGTCATCGGCGGTGGGTGGTGGTGTGCCTTTGTCGAGGTATATAGCCAGCGCGGACCCGTCATCTGAATACGCTAGAGCAGCTGTATTCGGATGATCTGACGAGGCAGACAATACATCTGAACCTTCCAGCTCAGCTGTCACCCGACAACTCCATGTGTAAAGCACATTTCCCTCCTCGTCCTTTATATTCTGTCCATCACGTCGACGAGCCTTCGGCGTCCAGGTCCTTACTTTCCCATCTTCTCCTACAGTTGCAAACTCAGTCCTAGCGGGGTTAACAGCAACCGCTAAAATGTGTCCTGAATGTGGGTCATTGATTCGCGTGCTTGTCTCCCATTCCGAGTTCGCTTCTTTATTCCTCGTCCAGATGCGTAGAGCTATTTCTCTCGATCGCCGCCGAGCTTTGTTGAAAAGGAGGTCTTTCGGGTAGAGTACGTCAAGGCTTTGCTTGTCTGGGCACCATTCTTCGATCGTGATGAGCCAGGAGCCGTCATTGGTGAGCTGAAGGTGAGTGAGAGAGGGATCTTTAACGAATTGACCACGGGGCGCGGTTTGCAGGTTGGTGGTACTGTTTCGCGTCAAAGCCTGGCGGGAGATGTGGTTAGAAGTCGAGGAAATGTTGTAGGTTTGTAGGAATGTCAGGGATGAGAAAGGGTTTGAAAGAGAGGCAGATGTTGCGCAGAGTAAGTGTGTTGTGTAAAGAGGGTCGAGAGAGACCAATGTGGGAAGGCTGGGAAAGGCTTCGCTAGAAAGGCAGGGTAGTCCAAGACCTGAGATGCTGGCTATTGGTTCGAGGGTGGACGTAGAGAGCACCATAGCAGAATTGTCAGCCTGAAGGAGCGCGTAAGAATTGCCAGAAGGGGAGATAGAGAGATTAAGAATTGGTGATGAGAGATGGGGAAGATATTGACGTCGATCTGTTGATAGCTGCCAAATCACCAGCACCGTTTCGTGACCCCCGGAGATGAGGTAATTGCCGTCGCGGGAATACCTTACTGCTTCCACGGCGTTGCGATGCCAGTGAAGACGCCGAGGGTCCAGGGTTCGCCGTTGGTCTGAAGGTACGCTCCATTCACGGCTGTAAAGAATTTTGAGAACATCTTCATAGACTAGGATAAGACCGCTCTTGCAGCCAATAGCTAGGTCTATGGGCGCGTCCCCATGTTGCGAGCTGGTCGCGATGTCAGACGATTGGTGAATGTCCAGGCTGCATATTTCTTCTGTAATGTTGATCTCTCTCCAAACATAATGCTCCTGGCCAGATGACGTGCCGGGCAGTCCGAAGAGCACCGCTTTTGTCGAAAAGAGAACAAGAGGCAATAATTTCCTTAGCGAGTGGGGAAGCATGAGCTTCATAGACCTGCGCAACAATTGACTCTCATTTGATGGTCGCTGCTCTTGTGAAACAAGTTTCATTGTAACAACTTCAGTATGCTGAGACTTGTCGTGATGAAAGATACAAGTGAGTTCATCTTCTTTGACAGTGTCATCCCAGACATTTCCGTGAATCTGAGTCAATCCCTTACGTACGCTCCATTTCGATATTTTCAGGCCGTCTGTCCAGTCCCATTTTGAGATCGATCCAGTCTCAGAAGCAATGAAGACGACATTAGGTTGAGGTTGTGACAGCACAAAATCCGAAACAATCTCATTCTCATCAACTTCCAACGATCTCAATAGTAGAGACGTCTGGACCGAATAAACATACACAGCGGAGACGTCTGCCAGTAAGAGATGTCTGCATTTGATTAGCATCTAGAATTTCACCTCTAAAAGTTGTAACGGTGTCTTGTCAAACTCACCGTCCGTCTCTAGTTATCGCAGGATCTCTCCGTAGAAAGCGGCCACCTGCCGTCCTTGTTTCCATCCAACGGTCAAACGAAGGAGCTGTTTCGACCATAGAGGACTTTTGCGACCTTTTCTTTGCACGCTTTTCTCTTTTCTTAGTTTCAGCATCACATTGAACATCTTCGCGAGGCAAGGCGTCTCCTCTGGCCCTGATGAGAGAATCTTTTGTCAAAGGGGAATCATTACTGTGATGTTGTCGAAATAAGATTTCACTTGGCACCTGCTTTTTTCCGTGCGTCTTCCTATCCTTCATTTTCTGCTCTTTCCTCGTTACTTGCCCAACACTATCCTCTGCTTGCTGTCCAACCAGATCTGCTCCTCGCCGATCTTTATTCTGATTTCCCGAAAGGTTTATTTGCTTATCTCCTTCTTGGTTTCCTGGTTCTGTTTTCTGCTTATTCCCCTTTTTCGATCGGCTTTTCCTTCTCCGTTTCCCGTTCTCTCTAAGCTCCATTTCGCCAGTATGGAGTTCATGATAAAGTGACGGTTGCTCTTCCGTTGGCGGAACGGTTATGTTCCTCCCATTAATCTCTTTTTGTTCAATAGAAACGCTAGTCGCAGGCGCTATCGGTAGAGATCCATGTTGATGCCCGTGCTCTTGGCTATCTGAACGTGCTGGTGCTGCTAGACTCATGGAGGGTCCATCAGAGTGAGGCGTTGATGAATCCCCGAGTAGTCCTTTGGAATTCCCAGCGCTATGGCGTTTTCGTCTGCGCTTACGAGATCTTTCGCTCTCGGTGGCTAAGTCTGGTCCCCGTTTCTCTGCAACCATCTTGCGCTACCTAGAGATCACCAAGGTTCATAATTTGTGGTTGGTGCCGGTTGGGTTGCTATGGAGCACCATTGGAGACCGATAAGCAGTCGGAGGAGCTCAAAAGACTTTTGCAATCATGAATCGCCTTTGGAAGCGCCGGTTTTATTTTGCCGCTTCACATGCAGTGTGAGAGCTGTACGTAGTTGTGAATTTTGACTGCAATGTGGGGAAAAAGTTTCAGCCTTGGCGCTCCGCACTGCTCGCGGAGAACATTTTTGTTACAGAAATCACTTCGCCTATCTGCATCCTTATCCTCAAGATATACTCATTCATCGAACCCTACAGTCACCGCCATTCCTGCTTCCAAACTTGCTCATTTCGAAAAAGGCAGCTCGACAGATCACTACCTAGCTTGGGATTTTTAGTCGCAGTCAGCATGATCATTCCAGTACGTTGTTTCTCCTGCGGCAAGGTAAGATTCGGCCAGCATGCTAAATTCGAACATTTTCCTAATGAGAGTCGTAGGTCATTGCGGACTTGTGGGAGCGTTATCTTCAGATGGTACAAGAGTCACAAGAGGAGAATGTGGAAGGGTATGCCATCATCCTGCAGATTTAACTGTCTAGATCACTCATTCTTCTGCCTAGCGAAATCATGACCCAGCTTGGGTGCAAACGGTATTGCTGCCGACGGATGTTGATGACACACGTGGACCTCATCGAAAAGCTACTACAGTAAGGTCCAGCTAGTACAGGAAATGTCTTTGTCTAACGATTGATCTAGATACGACCCATCTGATCGCAAACTGAAGTCCCAATAAATTCTCTGATCCAAAAGTGGAAACGTTTTGCGGCATATTTACTGCTCTTGAGATCGGGAAAGAAAATTTGCACGCGTCATTAAGCCGTCTCAAGGCAAGAGAGAGAGATGCCTGGGAGATCGCGGCGTTGCTTGTCTTGTTCGAAGGGTGGGGTTGATTGCAGAAGCCTTGCGGGCCAGAGTGTTGCATTGCTGTGACGCAGCTTGGATGACAGCGCTCCAAATCGAGGACTTTTGAAGAATGGCGCATCTTCAGAGCTCAGAAGTGGCCAACAGGTGTTGAGCTAAGTCGGCGCTGGACTACCATAGAGCGAAAGTGCTCTTCGCTAAGAATGTCCACGACAGATTCGGCGCAGAGCTGTTCGAGGGATCACTCGGTGGCGTCTTGGCGTAGTATAGAAGACATAGCTCAACGCTTCGGGATCAACGGATCAATGCTCTACGGTGGATGCTTAGTTTCCGTTTCAGCGGGCTCGCCGTTCTCCATCATGCTGCCCACAGAAATCGTGACGAAGTGAAGCCAAAAAGGTGGCAGACCAATGGCAGAGAAGAGATAGGCGCTGAGCGGCTCTGCAGCATCCACCAGACGCCAGGAGGGTGGGTGCGACGGTTGCTCCCAAGCCAATGACGATGCTTGCCGGCCTCCAACGCTCAAACCAAGCTCCCCCTTGCTCTTCTGGTTGATGTGCTTCAATTCGCCGGCGTGCCTCGGTGGGAGCCTTGACCTCGTCCGCTACTAGACTTGGAGCTTGGATTCTGACCTTTCTTGCTTTCGGTGGCTTTAGAATCTTTAGTGGCCTGGGAATCCGCACGGAAAATCCTCCCGCACTGCTGCAGCTCCTCCCCTGTCCCCTGGTCTGCAGTGACCCGAACATAACCATCTCATCGTGACCACGACCCTAGCTTTCTTGACTGACCTGCCCCTCATTTGACCCAGTCGGCTCACGCGTCCCTCTATCTCCCTTAGCCTTCCAAGAGCTAGTCCTACGGCAAGCAGTTGATGACAGTGCGAACCCCAACGCCGTCCGCGACCAAGGTGGGCGGTCTTGCATTGTTGCTTGAGCTTCTGGGTTCGAGCACTAACACACGAGACTGCTCTTATCACTCGACCTATCCTGCCTGAAGGCCTTGGTGGTTTTACGCGATCAGCTTCTCCAGCTTTCCCCTTCGTCCGACTTCCCGCCCCAATTAGAAACCCACATCTTCCCTTCAAAATCACTGCGATTTTTTTAGAGAATAAAGATTTCACCATTCTTGACAATACACTCGCTCGTCAACGATGACGGCAGTCGCGCGATCACCAATGGTTTCTCCTCGAGTTCCAATGTCGTCCTACTCCTCTCCCTTCTCTGAGACGGCGGCCTCACCACGCTTTCAGAATAGTCCTTTGAGGAGGTCACTTACGTGAGTCCGCCGCTCTCTGAGCTCATCATGGACATGCTGACCACAATCAGGAGCTCAGATGCCGAGAAGGCAACACGTTTGGCAGCACCGGCCAGCGGCACTCCAACGTCCGCTCACAGTGGGTTTGAACCTTCCCCTATAGCCCCTTCCTCGAACGGAACCGATTTTACGGATCTGGAGGAACCGGCGCACGACGCGGAAAGTGTACATAACAAAACTGAAAGCCCTGGTGGAAAGAGCGGTACTTCGTCACAGCCTGAATTAGCAGTACGTCCCTGCAGCCCAGCAAGCTGTTCTCGCTCACAAATTGTTAGCTCAATACTCAAGCAACGCCCCTACCTTCGAAACCTCGCTCAGATGAAGATGAACCTCCTCTATCGGTCATACACGCGCCTTCAGGATTCACCCAATTTGTAATGCCTCGTTGCCCCTATCAATTGTCTCGCTTACAAAATTAGGTTTCTCCTCCATCTGACGAATCTGAGAGAGCGCCGAGTAGGCCGGTCCCTTCTCCTTCACCTCAGTCAGATGTGACTGTGAAGTCGCCTCAAGATACCAAGAATCCAGACAAAACATCTATGGAGACCCCGGTGTCACCACCGAATTTAGAAACTTCACTTGCCCCGCTGAAAGACTGGTCAGAGCGCGCTACGCCGAGGGCACAGACTCGGCAAGATTTTGAGGCATTTGACAAGCAGCGACCGCACTCGAGTCTTGCAAGTGAGTTGACAATCTTCATCGTTACTTTGATCACCTTCTCACTCACTGTTAGACATTCCCGAAGGCGAAGATGCAGAGAGGAACATAGCTGGGGACCCAGTCGGCCGCTTTCAGGACACCGAGGAAGAGATCCAAGCTTTGAAAACTGCTCTTGCAGAATGTTGGACGCTCTGCAACACACTCGCGAGCTTGAGCTATATCCATCGGGAGCGGCTCTTCAACTTTTCAGGGAAGGGTGACATGCAAGAACAGGCCTGGAAATCTTGCTGGAGGCTGTGCCAAAAGTTGTACGAGAGTCGGGATGATGACACTACTTCCCATGTTCGCCCCACTCTAGACCTTTGCCGAGATTTTTGTCAGGCGCTGTTCGACGTTCGAGTTCGCGAGAACGATGTTGCAGATTCTGTCTTGCGCGTAAGCTTCGAGCTCAACAATCACCTGTACAATACTCATGACCGAAGTCTACCCGAAGCATTTAGAGAGCGGACCTTGGATTTCTATATCACTCTATGCCACAGATTGATGAAGCAAAAGACCGACGCTGTCGAAACAGATTCGCTGTTGAAAGCTTGCTGGGCTTTGGCGGAGATGCTTTTCAGCCTTCGACAGAATAAAAGAGAGGGAAAGAAGGCCGATGAGGAATTGTTGGGTTCTGCTGTACAGGCTTGCTGGGAGCTCTGTGACTTGTTCCGGGAAGGATGGACGCAGATACGACCGGATCGAGGCACTCCTCGCCCAAGTCAAACTACCTTCACCCAGGACTTCCTACAAGCCAAACGCAGTGGCTTCCCTGCAAGAGACGACCATGTTGTTTATCGAGGCTTTCCAGAAACGCCAACGACAATCTTTGAAGATACTATCAATACATCTCCAGACGAAGCGCCAGGTCCAAACATTCTTGTCTTAGGGTCCAGCAATCCGGCGACAGCCAAGAAGTGGTCTTCTGCTTCGTCCACCATGTCTGCTTCGACGCGCTCATCCATGTCTTCAGCTCACACAGTCACCACGCCTGCAGAAGACCCGAACCTGACCTTGCTCAAGCTACTTTTTGTCAAGGCTGCTATGAACGGAGGCTACGATAGAGGCGGTCAACAGAATCTACAAACATTCGTGAAAACCTTGCACCCAAACGCGTTTGGAAGACAGAACTGGCAAGTCTCTCTACTTGAGAACTTCAAAAAGGTTGTCATAGCTGACCCAGCCTTTCGAAATGTGGGGCCGCCTATGCAAGCAAAGGCGGTAGACGTTGCTCAGGCAGTCGAAGCCATGGCCCGAAGCGGCTACTATACGTGGCTTGGGGATCTCTTTCATCTCGTATTTGGGTTCAAAACTGAAATGGCCCCTCAAAAATCAAAGGTCGGGATTCAAACGTGAAAGAAGGACTGTGGACAGATCCTTGTCATATTTCACACCAACGAGCTGGCTCCTGCATGGTCTTGTTTTGCAAGTTAACCAACATCTACGGTGGCGGGTCCAGATCGAGACCTTGAACCTCAAGTTTGAAGGCATCGTTCCGTGAGTATGAGCCTGCAACATCAAGGTCAAGACGCCCGCGCTCACAATCTTCTAGGTCGATGGTAGCAGACATGAGGTCATCCTCCTCCTCCCACACTGGCCCTTTTAACACATTTCCAAACGGGTCAACCACGCTCGAGCCTCCGCGACATACAAACTCTTCACCATCGAAATTATCGTTGCCTTTGTGTATCCAATGTGGAAGATTCTTGCGGCGCACGCACTGATTCGAACTGAGTACGAAAGTCCGCCCTTCGCAGGCGATGGTCCTCATCAATGAAAGCCATGTATCTCTGGCATCTGCAGTTGGTGCGAGATACAAATTCACATTTTGGGAGTAAAGACTTTGTCTCAGAAGCGGCATGTAATTTTCCCAGCATACAGCGGCTGCAAGTATTATCTTCACACCTTTGATTTCGGTACGAACCGCTCTCAGTGTAGAAGGTGAACCCTGGCCCCATATTAAACGCTCGGACCCTGTCTGGTACGGTATTAGAAATTCGAAGACGAAATTTCGAAAACATTTGACAAGCTTACCGGCATAACTTTTCGTCGCTTGCCCAAGATCCCCTTGGTGGGGTGGATGTACACTACTGCACAGTATAATGTACCACCCGACCGCTCAACCAGTCCCGTGACGATGAAGACATTTGTCTCTCTTGCGACACTCTCTAGAAATTCCCGCGTTCCGTCTCCTCGCAGACTGTATGCTCCATTTTCATCCTTGGATTTTTGCAATCGTTTCTCGACCCAGACATCTCCCGCCCCAGTCGGAGTGTCTCCAAGATCGACGGAGTTCTTCCAATATTCCAAAAATTGGTCACGGCCTCCCTCGTCGCGTGCTCCGACCTTTGCCCCAAACGAGCATTCCCGTGGATATCCTCCAATGTATGCTTCTGGGAAGAGCACGAGATCTATGCCTTGCTGCGCAGCTTTTTTGGTGGTGACTTCTAGAGCATTAAGAGTCTCCGAGAGAGACGAGAGAGTATGGCTTTGAGAAACCCCGACCTTTATCTCTTGAGGCATTGTAGATGCTAAAAAACCATCTGTGGTTTCGGTAGGGACGTCTTGGCAATCTGCAAAGCCTTGTCAAAGAAAACGACCTCTTCCCAATGAATTGACATTGGACGTCGTGGGATTGGGGTGATCAAATTTGTCATTGACGCACCTCTACCCCACCTACCTTAGTGGGCAAAGCAATGAATGTTGCATCTGTCACCCTGTATTTAACCTGCTACAAGAAAGGATTCCAAGAGGCTATGATTTTCAATATTTTATCACTCTCCTTCAAGGTACTACACCATGATTAGAGATGGGCTCTGAGAATGTTTAGCTGCTCGCGGCAGAATAATCGAGAAACTCCGGGTTGGAGGAGACTTGACTGCCAAATACTGCGTCCTCGCGTGAAGAATTGATCAAGAGGCAGACCCTGCACGCTTAAAAAAACATGTCCCTTCCATTTTCTTACATTAAATTTCCTCTTTGGAATCAATGTGTTGTCTGATCTTTCGTCCCGCTGAACTTCTCATCGCTTATCCAATCCGCCAACCCTCGTCAGTGGAATAGGCACTTCATTAGCATGGTTGGCACGCTTGGCTCACCATGGGTCCCTTCCAATACCATGACTGCATTTCCCTAACTTGCTCGGCATGCATACTTTCGCCATTAATCGTATCTTGACGTTCCCTCTGATCCGCAGATAGATGCCATGAAAATACCAGAATCGATCGGGAAGGTGGTGATCATATGTAAGAACTCCTACTCACCCCTCCCACAACTGCTTCCGATGACTTTGGTTACCGCTAGTCATCTTCACCCAATAGTCTTCAAGTTCTGCGATCAAGCTTCGACAATGCAGCCCACCATTGATGCTACCTGCCTTTTCAGATGGCTGTTCAAATGATCTTCTCAAATGGCCCTTCAAGATATATATCTCGTGTCCTTTGCTGGTAGCTATGGATGCTTCCGGTACCTTGTTCAGCTGTGTCGGTTCGTCAGATAACTGACTGTGTAAAATGAGATCTCTACTTATTATTTACGTCGTATTGCGGCTAGCCACTAGTGTAGCAGCTACTACTACATCAAATACCGTCAGCTACGACAACTACAAGGTTTTCCGCGTACGAACGCAAGGCCAACGGAAGTCATTGCTCGAGAAACTCGTATCTTTATCCGTCGATCAATGGAACGACGACACCTCCAGGCACATCGATATCGTCATTTCTCCGGACCGGCTCAATGCGTTCAACGCGCTGAATGTTGAATATGATACTCTGCATGAGGATCTAGGAGCCTCTATTACTGCAGAATCTGCGAAATCGTCTGTCTGGAGGAGACAAGCCAACGAGTCCACCTGGTTCGACAGCTATCACTCTTACGCGGATCACCAGCAGTATTGGAGAGACCTGCAGGCTGCCTTTCCCAACAATTCCGAGTCTATTTCTTCGGGAACGTCGTTCGAGGGCAGGGATATTTTTGGTCTTCATCTCTGGGGTGCAGGCGGGCCAGGAAAACCTGCAGTGCTGTGGCATGGCACGGTACACGCAAGAGAGTGGATCACCACCATGGTCAGTCTCAAGAAGAGAGCAGATTAGGCGCTAATCTAACCGAAATGACACTTTAGGTTGTTGAATACCTCACCACAAATCTCATCGACACTTATGCTAGCGACAATTTAACACGAACTCTCCTCGACAAATACGACTTCTATGTTCTGCCCATCGTGAACCCGGATGGTACGTTGCTTATTGCTGGACTAGGGCTGTAATTTCTAAAGCCACTTTAGGCTTCGTGTACACTCAGACGACCGACCGTTTATGGCGAAAGAATCGCCAACCCCCGCCCTCGTCAAAGGCGAATGGAAGCTGCTTTGGCCGTGACATCAATCGTAATTGGCCCTACAAGTGGGATGGCAACCCACAAGGGGCCTCAGATGACCCTTGTGACGAGACGTATCATGGTGAAGCCCCCTCGGACAGCCCAGAGAATCAGGGTCTGGTCAAGCTGGTAGACGAGTTGCGAGACGCGAACGGGATCAAATTATATATCGACTGGCACAGCTACGGGCAATTGATAGAGCATCCGTTTGGATACAGCTGTACTCTTGTTCCCGACAAGGTAGGGCAAATGTCCAAACTAGCGACGCTGACCAGCAATGCCATTCGTGATGTTGAACGGACAACCTTCATATTTGGTCCGGCCTGCAGTATCCTGTATCCAACCGAGGGTGGCAGTCGAGACCATGTGTATGTGGTAGGGGAGGCAGACTGGAGCTATACGATCGAGCTTAGAGATACCGGCGACAATGGATTCATACTTCCGCCAGAGCAAATCAGGGGCAGTGGCGAAGAGCAGTGGCAAGGTATGCGAGTGATGTTGAGTCTGCTAGACGAGGTGTTTTTCGACGGCCAGGGCCCAGCGTAAGGCATCAAAAAGCCCCCAATGATTATGATAAGCACATTTCGTGGCACACAAACGGTCAACTCAATTCTTATTCTCCATGGTTTTCGTCTTACCCCGCGCCTTTCCCTCGACTAGGGTTCTGAGGGGGGACATTGGAGAAGATCGGAGGATTACTGCCTGTCTATAGGTTACCGTATAGTGGAGCCCGGAGCCTGGACACATTTCGTCGAGGCTCGGGCATTTAGAAAAGCTTACCTCTAGTTCAGCGGTCGAGGCCTGGAGCAGCCTCTTTCTGCAGTAGCGTCCAGCCTCATTTGCACAATGGACCGGAAGGGCGACCTCGGTGACTGGTCCCCGAATCCTTCCTCTCTCTCTCGGCCCACTCCTCCGCGCCCTGGCACTTCCATAATCTTTTATGACTCAAGAAACAAGACTGTAGAGACTGACAGCCCCAAATCCATAGCGCCTATTCATATCCAGTCCTTACAGTGGGTTATGTTCTAAGCCACGTGTTGGCCTCGCATGCCCGGCATGGCGAAATGCGCTTAGGAACGATGATTTACACCCGCTTAATGCGTCTGAAACTAAGCATCGTCCACGACCACTAACTACAGAACGCCCTTTAGGCTTTCTCCGGTCCAAAATAAACCTCAAAGCCCGCGGATCCTCCTCCCGATCGCCATCTCGTGCCTGCTTTTCTCCGCTTTCCTAATGCAATACCCTAGACATGCTTTTGGAGAAAGATCTATATACAGCTGGTTGTACCGGCCGCCACACTTTGTAGCTGCCAAATCGACCTCCTGCGAAATTGGTACGTATCTGTAGGAACTACTGGGATACAGAAACAATTGAGAAGAAATATCGTATGAGATGCCGCTGAGAAGCGTAGAACTTAGTCACAACCGATTCTGGAAATGCACTTATACACTAAAAAACCGCATCGAAAGGTTAAGACTGGATGCACATCATGCAAGAGGAGGAAGATAAAGGCAAGTCATGTCTTGAGATGTGCACCTGACAGTCTCCAGTATAGATCTTAAAGGACAAAGGCTGACCAAGGTTTTAGTGCGATGAAGCCCGACCAAATTGTTCTCGATGCGTTAGATATCAGACGCAATGTCATTACCCAGACATGAACTCGACCAGGGCCGTTGAGGATCCCAAACCTGAAAATAATCTTCGAGAGCTCAACCCTCATACAACATCGCTCAACATGCGAGATTTGATCTTGCTCCAGACGTGGACCACCGAGGCTTACCTGGCGTTCGGAGACCGGCCTGGAGACGAGCGGATATGGCAAGTCGACATTGTGCAGCTGGCGTATGATGCTCCGTTCTTGATGCGCGGTATTCTAGCCGTGTCAGCTTTGTACATGGCTAAATTCCGCCCTGAGCGGCAGAGCGAACATGTGCGCGAGGCGGTCAATCATCAGACTATGGCCCTTCCCGCATATCGCCACGCCTTGAAAGAGATAACAGAACACAACTGCCATGCGCTGCTCGCATTCGCCGGGTTGACGACCGTATACGCATTTCAGGGAGCGGTTCGAGGGCGCAGCATTCTTCCCAGCGGCAAGGATGATAAAGACGATCCAATAGCGCCGCCGGAGTGGTTTCAATTGCATCGGGGCTTGAAGAATCTTCTCACAGGGCACATCACGCATTGGCTGGTGAACGGGCCGATGAAGCATCAGTTGCGGTCCTACGATGGCTGGCAATTCAACTACAGTTTCAATCCGGACGATTACCGATTACTTCAATTTGCATCTTTCGTCGACTCCCCTGCGTCGAGAGACGTCATCAGTGAAGAAGAGGTTGAAGCATTGAAAACCTCGATCCAGCACATGCGCCAGAGCTTCGCCCTCTCCATGTCGCCACATACAGACATTGGCAACAAGTTTGCCACCTGGATGTGGGCGGAGAACGTCCCCTTTCCATATCTAAGGATGTTCGGACGCAGATCGCCTCATGCGCTTGTCCTGCTGGCGATTGCCTGCATTCTGCTTCACCGGGCGAGCCCAAAGTGTTGGTATCTTCAAGAGGCGCCGGAGCGCATTATGTCGGAAATTTATGACTGTGTGGGTAGGGAGTGGAGGCCGTGGATTGCATGGCCGATTAAGGAGATCGGGATGCTGAGGAAGGGGGGTGACGGGAAGGATATACTACTGACGGGGGAGGAGTCAGTGGTAGAGTGCGAAGGGTTGGGTGAGATGGCCATGGCGGCCTGCAATCAGTACTCGTGACGCTAAGTGTTCGGTATCTATCCTATGCTAGAAAGCGGTTTACCGGCAAACAGGTAAGAGGCGCGGTTCTAGGGATCGTTCTATGAAGTGCAAAGGCGAAGATGGTACCATGGAAGACTCTCGACGTTGGTAGACGACATTTCCAGACAGCATATTTTCTCTTCGGGTCATGCAGCACCGCTACGTACTAGAGCTGACTTCCCAGCTTGGCAAGTAGTGCCGTTGCGCTGTGGCACAGTGAATCCGAGATAGAGGATTGAAGGATTCTTCCGCTGTGCGTTGAACCGAGAGCGTTGCAGCGTCCCGGTCCTATCATCGAATCTCTATTTTCGTCCAAACCAATCAAGAAAATCTCAAACCCAATTATGTCCGTCCAAATCTGACGCATCCCATCGATGTCATTTGTGCTGGCAGATGGTTGGTTGATGCGCTAGACATGGACATGGCACGTGACCAATCCGCGGGCGTTCGATGTCCTACCGTTTCGAGCAAGTGTTCCGCGAAATAGGAGCGCAAACAGAGTTCCCGTATAGTCACTCTCAAACGTAAAGTTTCAAGCAGACGGTAAGCCTCAGCAATGCATCAGTCGTGCGGCGGTGTTACTCCTTTCGAGACTAAGGATCAGCTCTCCAGGAGGCGGTGAGACGTTGCCGCTGGAGTCACGAGGGCATGCTGAAGCGTTCTAGATAGGAGATCAGAAGAGCGTTCACTATTCTATCCGTCGGGTACTTTGTCTCCAGCCGAGCCATGGGTTCTCACAGAACGTAATTTGAGCCCTTCCCAAGGTGGTCAATTGATGCCTTCAATAGTGTGTGTGTGTGTGAATGTCACTGCAGATGAAAGCATCCGCATTTCACAATGGCATGATAAGTACAAGGTTGCACGGGCTCGCTACCACTTTCGCCCCCTTCTCTGACCTGGGGAAGGAGCGCCGTTTGACCATTTGGGTACAGGAAATTGCGATCGTATTTAGATCGGAGCCGCCCAATCAGATTGTCGAGCCGGCTGAGGCTGATGAACTAGCGCAGGTACCGCGGCCTCGTTCGGGTCTGGCGTCGCACGCCTCGCCTCTTTGACGTCTAGCATGTCCCTCCACCAAGTCCTCTAAACCGCATACTTATCCAAAGGTACGGGGAAATTGCATCGCATTGGCGTGATGGGACGCTCTGGCGCGGTTGCGCCGATGGGGAAGGGGGCAAACTGGCAGGCTCTGTCCCCCTTCATGGCGGCGTAAATACTCACGCCATCCCAAGATGCATGTCACACTCTTAGTTTCTTCCTTCTCCGTCTCGCCCGCCTCGTTCACTGCCTCGCGCTCGTATCGTACGTTTAACTGCATCAGGAACCTATTTGGTTCAGTCGTTCGTTCACCGTCTGCGGACACCGTCGCTCATTCTTTTGGCTTATATCTACTCTCGTTTCGCGCGCGAACTCAGACCCGAGCCCCTTCGTGAATACCTACTTCAACCACAATTCATACATACACAATGCGCTTCTCAATCCTCGCTACCATCTCCGCCCTCGCGGCCGTGGCCATCGCCCAGGGAACCCCCCAGGCCGACACCTCGAAGCCCCCGAACCCAGCTCTGAACGTCGTCAACCCAGCAAAGGGCGCCCAAATCCCCATCGGCTCAACCTTCCAAATCACCTGGACTGGCTCGACACCCGGTAACCCAAACCCCCCCTCCCCCCTCACTATTCCTTCACTGGGCACTAACACGCACCACCAGGAACCATCTCCCTCGTCCTCCTCTCCGGCTGCCCCAGCAACTGCGTCAGCAACACCACCATCGCCTCCGGCCTGGCCAACACCGGCTCCTACGCCTGGCCCGTCTCCAACTCGCTCGCCGCCGACCCCTCGACGTACGGCATCATCCTCATCGACGACACCAACCGCGCCTCCTACCAGTACTCGGGCAACTTTGGCCTCACGGGGACCGGCTCGCCCGCGGGGATCTCGGGGGGCGTGGGCAGCAACGCGACCAGCACGGCGACGGTGGTTTTGGCTTCGTCGAGCGCGACGGGGACGGGGAATGTTAGTATTCCGGTGCTGACGCCGACAAATAGCATGACCGTGCCGACGAGTCTGCAGAGCACCATCACTGGCAACGGGCCAACAACCGTCGCGGCGGCGACGACGACGAGCTCGGGTTCGGGGTCTTCGTCGACGGCGAATGCGGCGGTGCCGTTCGCGAATGCGAAGAATGTGGGGGCTTTGGCGGTTGCTGGGTTTGCTGCTGTGCTGGCTTTCTAGAGGGATTTGTCTGGGGATGAGGGGAAGCGGGGGCAATGTACATAATGGGCGGTAGTAGGGGGGGAATATAAGAACCTTTTCGATGAACTCGGGTCAAAAAGATGCAAAAGGAAGGCTTGAGCGGCTTGTACACGCGCAATGTTGTGGACACTGATACCCGACGTTTCACGCATGAGCGAGCGAGTTGCTGGCGTTCATTGAACTCTTTCATGTGCATTGTTTGAGTAGTAGTGCATTTACATTTGCATTTCTTGTATTTTCAATGCTATTGATTCCTGTCCTTTCACTGTGGGTTCTGTGTGACTGTGATACGTTCTCTGTTTAGCATCTCACTTCTCTGTTTCCTGGTGTTGTTTTCGTCTTACCTGGTTCTTCGCGCCCGGCAGAGCTTTTCCCAGATGACATGACATGGTTTTTCTCTTCGGTGTGCGAGGTCTTGTGGCTTGTTTCCTTTCGTCTCTTTCTGCTTTGATATCCGTCCTTTCGTTGAAAAATAATCTTCGGCGATTGTGAGGACGGAGACTGGGAGTCTTATCGAGCGCGAGGGAAGGAGGCGAGCGCGGTGTCTAGGGTCTTGTTCAGATGGCAGGAGATGAGATGAGCGGATTAGGAAACGTTTCTACACAGGGTCTACGAAATCCAGCGGTCCTTGGCGTCGTCCCTGGTTCCAGTGCTATAGGTCGGTCTCGATGGCGGTCCAGGGCTCTTTGGAGGCAGGGTGCTAAGAAATATCCGGTCTGGCTACAGATGTCCTGGACCTAGGAGGAGAAGATTGGTGAATGCCCCGATAAGTTGTTCAAAGTCCTTGGTAGAAAGGCGAACCTCTCCTGAAGTTGTTGGTGGCCTGCAAGAATACTGTCGGTCTCCTGAAAACCCGGCGAAAGCGTCCTAGGATAGCTCCATGGTCTTCCAGGAAGTTCCATCTCGTCTTTCGGCGTGGAATCTGAGTTGTTCTTCCAGTTCGCAGTTGTGGGAATGAAGGATGCCGACCATATATGTGGAATCGTTCCTCGTTTTGAGATGTGAGTGCAAGGAGCCCTGGAAGGTAACTCTAGGCTTTGGATTTTTTGATCCTGGCCGGCCTCTGGATTTCGATTCTTGGTGTCTTGAGTTCGGAGGTCTTCGTGAAGATCCGGGGGAAGTGAGAATTCGCCAAAGTCCATCGCCAGGGTCACAGGCTCTAGGATTTCGAGAAGGTCCATCCGCGGTTCCTCCTAGATCACAGACGAAGGATCATCAGGCACCTTCGGGAGAGATGTAGCCCCTTGGAGAATCAAGCGGAATCGAGAAGCCGAGGAGCAACAGTGGTCCTTGATCTTAGGCAGTCCGAGAGTCGAGCCGAAACCAGGAGCCAGGCCAGCAATAGATATCAGAGTAGGACCACACAGAAAGACCAAAGAGGGAAGGGAAAGACCGAACAGGAAGAAAGAACCAATCCAAAGTGCGAATTCAGAACAGGAAGAGATGAATTCACAACTCTACCGGGAAGCTAGCCCTTACAGGTCAGATCTCTACGCCCCCAGGTCTGATCCTGCGACGAGGCCGTCCAGGTCGCGACCTGGTGCGGCGGCTACGAGGTGCAGGGGAGACAGTAGGAAATTTACAGGACTTACATCTGCTCTATTGAGGAAAGAAATGTGATAAGATGGTGTAACCAGTCCTAGAGTATTTGTAGTCTCTCGGCTCACTTGTCTCGAGCATGCCGGAATACGATCGTGTCAACGGAAGTTCCACTGTTGATAACAGTGGTGGGTAAGATTGAGCCTTGCAAACAAACCTTAGTCACATCGTAGTGAGTGTTTGCAGAGCGATACGGGGGCTGTTCTAAACGCGCTCTCTTCTCTGGAGACATACTGTTCTCTTTCGGGTTCCTGCTTTGGAAGTGTTGGCGGTGCAATGGAGCTAAAGGCAACTCGACCCGCGAACTCAGTTAGATAAACTTCGGCCACGTCAGACATCTCTTCACAAGCACTCTATCTTGAGAAATCCCATTGAAGAGTTACAACATAGAATCATCGTGCTGCTCAACAAATTACTTATCGTCCAGCTCATTCAATCTATTCTGTCTCAACTGCATCAACCCCCCTCTCGCCCCAACACTTTGTAACTTCTCGCTCCTCGGCCCCCCTTGTTGGTTTGCCGCCAGCCTCCGGGCGCCAGCAGAACGATGCAACCTACGCCCACGTGTGCTACAACTCCTTTGCAGAGGCTTGGAGCCTGTTGCTCACGGATCACCATATAGAGCTTGCCCTTTTCCCACTACTGTTGTAGGTTTCGTTTCATGTCTTTTTGCTGCCGTGGCTCTCTCCATGTCCTTGAAGATTATATGTTGTTTCATCTGTCTGTGACCGTTTATGCTTGACTGGATCAAGTTGTTGTCCATTCTTTGAACTGTTACTTCTCAGATGATCTTTTGATATCTTCACGAGCAACAATTACCTCTCGCTACTGTCTTACTACTAGCCTCGAGATTGAGTTGCATTCCTACCAGTGGAACTGGCCTTGTTCTTCTCACTTACCTCACCATGAGGTGCATCATAGCCATCTTCTTCGCCGCTCAAGCTCTCACCGGGTTAGCTTTGGCTGCACCCATACCGAAAGCCGAGGAAATGCCGGGGCATATCCATCTCTGCATCGATGGGAAATATTTTTCGCAGTTTGAGATCTCGGCTGAGACAACGCAATGTCTAGGAAAACTAGGATTGACGCCCATTGAAGCCTCAAAGATATTAGGCTGGCTGTGATTGGACAATTATGCTAAGTCATACGCATAGCCATGACACGCGGTTGTTGGTTACAGCAACAATATCATGCTTAGGAACATTGGCTGTTTGGTCATTGGACCTGAGAGTCCACAGTTATCAAGGCTTGATGTTGGGTCTCTCTGGCGGAG
This sequence comes from Pyrenula massariospora, assembly GCA_021030905.1. NCBI lineage: Eukaryota > Fungi > Ascomycota > Eurotiomycetes > Pyrenulales > Pyrenulaceae > Pyrenula > Pyrenula massariospora. Next base: position 979,027 of record JAGFMI010000006.1, read on the forward strand.
AATGATATCATACGTTCGATGGTCTACATGACTTCGCATTCCCCACCGACAACCACTTCCGTTCAGAGAGCTTGCTCCGTTTTCGACGTTCGTATCGAAGGGAGTACCTTTACTAGTCAGAACACCGCACTTTATCTGCAGAACGCTCGGCAGTATCTGAAAGACCTTCCTTTTCTAAGCCAAGAGAAATCTATAGAAATTTACCAATCGACAATGGCAGATTCAAAGCTGGCCGAGTTCGGGCGATATATCTATGAGCCTAAAAAGACACGGCGCACAGGTTCCACGGACCAAGTCGGACTTCTTGTAGCGCCTCAACAAGATGATTCCTTTACTGACGACGATTCATCGACGCAAGAAGATCCATTCACAGACGAAGTACTCTTTCCAGAAACATCTTATATCGAGACTCCCAGGAAGTCATACGGGAACAAGTTCGCGGGGTTGAAGGCTTTCACAGCTCGCATTAGCCTCCCTTCATTCCCTACCAGGAAACCAAAGGAACGGTTGCTAGACTGAGGGTCTTTTGATGGTGACGACAAGGTCTGCCGTTGGCCATCCGGCAGAAATTTTGTGCGAATTGTCATGACCATAGGTTGGCATTGATGGGTTGTCAGCGTGAAAAATTTTGAGGGTTCTGCACATGGCGTTGGTGGGATTACTCCTAAACGTGGGCTTCGATGCACGCTGGGGACGTGTCTAAGATGACTTTATGTAAATCAATGAATATCAATATGAACAAAAGTCCTGGCAAAATGCAAGCTTAGTGTCCGGCGTATGAGAAATAATGCTACTAGGAGCGCTGACTGGTCTTTCCCATGATAATTGATTGCCCAGGTCAACTCTCATGAGCCGTCATACAATTTCCCAAGCTATTCAGATCCTCTCTAAACAGCAATTCAAGGTAGCTCTTTCAAGATCAAAGAATCTCTAGAGCTGCCCTGGTCGACCCTCGTTTGCCAAGGAGACAGGGGGTTTCCTGGTGGCTCTTTAGACCAATCACAAACCATCGGGATCATGTTGGGATTATATTTATTCCGCAAACCCCGGCGAACCTGGCCTCAGTCTCCTGCCTTCTTTTGATCCTCCTCTCCTCCCTCTGCGGGGTTAATTTCTGCCGGCTGACTTTTGTCCTGCACCGGAACCCAGGTCTTTTCCCCATCACAAGGTAGCAATGGATCGAAAGCTAGATCTCTCTGACATCATGGTGCCTGAGGGGTTTCCTGGTTACCCCTGTGTGATGTGGATGGATGACCGTGAAATGCCTGTTCGGGATTGGAAGGGTCGAGAGCGGTAAGGACAGAATGGAGACGATGGAGTTTTCACATTTCCAGTGCCACAGAATAGCTCTTCTGCTTGTTACAACTGTCGGAAAACGTTCACTTCACATAAGGCTGCCCTCATTCAACCAAGTAAACACTGTCTGTGCAAAGGTCGCTCGCCCGTGGGGAAGGCAATTTTTTCGCTTGACACAATCTGTGGATGGGGTGATTTTATGAGGCGTGAACTCCTAGTACCTTCTCGATCTTGAGTTAAGCTTGAATTGTTTACTTCCTGCAATCTTTTCCCGCTCAGTTCATCGCCGGTGTGTTGGCCCTGTTCGAAAAGGGGAAACTATCTAACCCCGAGCGGCTTCGAAACCCCGATCCCACACCATATTTGGAACGAGAAGATATTGTCTACTTGACAGGTGCTAATGTACCATAAGCTTCAAACCTTTCACTCTTGAATCACTCGCGTCTCTCGCTTCTTCCTCCTACAATCTGCCCGGATTTCCCTTTGCGGCCGTGGTGGAGCGGTCATGAGGTTTCCAGTTGTCTTTCGATCATGGTCGGTGACTCTCCTACTGTGCGGGTGTATCGGTATCACTGGGTGTCAAGGGCAGAATACTAGTAGTTCAGGCTTTGACTATGTCGATCCTCTAATTGGCACCGCTAATGGCGGTACGTCAGATGCTACGCTCTCTGAAGTTTACTAACTTGAATTAGGACATGTTTTTGCTGGCGCAACGCTTCCATTTGGTGATTATATGTCAAGTCCTTATGGAAGAGGTTCTAATACCTTAGCAGGGATGGCAAAAGCTGTTGCGGATGTGAGTGGGGATAACCAGGGCGGGTTTGCATCTGATGGTAGCGCTGTTATTGGATTCTCACACATGCACGATTCTGGAACAGGCGGTGTACGATCTCTCTAGGCCTTATTGAACTCGTCTCGTTAATCAAGAGGATAGGCTGCATCCTTGGGCAATTTCCCCATCTTTCCTCAGGCTGGTTGCCCTCAGGATGATCTCAATCAGTGCAAGTTCCCCAAAGCCGACCGAGCAACTTCCATCATCAATGGTACTGTCACTGCTCATCCAGGATATTTTGCAGTGACGCTCAATACCTCAATAAAAGCTGAGATGACTGTCACAAATCACACGGCCCTTTATCGCTTTACATTCCCCGGGCAGTCAGACGGCTCTGCATCACTGAGCCCGCTTATTTTGGCTGATCTCGCGGATCTTCCAAATTCAAGAATCAATGGAACAGCCGCTGTCGACCCAGGTACTGGTAGAATGACAGGGTCTGGTTCATTTTCTCCTAGCTTTGGTATTGGATCGTACGTACTACATTTCTGTGCTGACTATTCCGGGGCTTCTATTCGAGACACTGGAGTATTCATCAACAATCGGGCTGGGAGCGACCCTAAGAACATCACGGTCCCCTTTGATGGTGGTAACGTTTCGCCTACTATACTTCCCGCCGGAGTTTTCTCAAGGTTCAATGCTCCAGACAACGACAACCAGATTCTTGCACGAGTGGGGGTAAGCTTCATTAGCATTGATCAGGCTTGCTCCAACGGCGAGAAAGAGATTCCGAACTTTGACTTTCAAGGAACGCAAATGGCAGCAGAAAATGCATGGCGTGAGAAGCTTTCCGTGGTCTCCATCGACGCCACAGGAGTGGATGACTCTCTACAGAAGGTTTTCTGGAGTGGTATCTATAGATCGATGATCTCGCCTCAGGATTATACAGGGGAGAATCCCTTGTGGGAGAGTAGTGAACCCTATTACGACTCATTTTACTGGCAAGTTGGGCAGCTCATAACGACCTCATCCGCTAATCTCTCAGCAGTATATGGGACTCCTTTCGTAGCATCCACTCCCTCATCACAATCCTCGACCCTGTTTCCCAGACTCGAATGATTCGCAGCCTGATCGACATCTACCGCTTCGAAGGCAAACTTCCAGACTGCCGCATGTCTCTGTGTAAAGGGAATACCCAAGGCGGTTCGAACGCCGATATTCTCCTTACTGACGCCTATCTCAAAAACATTACCGACGGCATCGACTGGACCACCGCATATGAAGCAGTTGTCTCAGACGCCGAAGATGAACCTCTTAACTGGCAGGTCGAAGGCCGCGGTGGCCTCACTTCTTGGAAAACGCTTCACTATATCCCCACCGATGATTTCGATCCGTTAGGCTCCGGGCTATTCACCCGCAGCATATCCCGGACCGTCGAGTACGCCTACAACGACTACTGTATCTCGGAGCTCGCCTCCGCCCTGGGCCACCCCACCGACGCCGCCAAATACCTCACCCGCTCCTTCAACTGGATCAACATGTTCAACCCGAACCAAACCTCCCTCCTCCCCTCGGGCGAAGACACCGGCTTCACCGGCTTCCTCCAACCCCGCTACCTCAACCGCACCTTCGGCTTCCAAGACCCCCTCATCTGCTCCCCAGTCCTGAACTTCACTTCCTGCTACCTCAACCCCTCCGGCCTCGAAACCTACGAAGGCTCCCCCTGGCTCTACACCTTCTTCGCCCCGCACGACCAAGCCTCCCTCATCACCCTCCTCGGCGGCCCTACCGCCTTCACCGCTCGCCTCGCCTACCTCCACGCCCCAGACCCAGGCATCCTCTACGTCGGCGACGAACAATCCTTCCTCCTCACCTACCAATTCCACTACGCCGGCCGGCCCGCCCTCTCCGCCAAACAGGCCCACGCCTACATCCCCGCCCTGTTCAACGACACCACCGCCGGCATCCCGGGCAACGACGACTCCGGCGCCATGGGCTCCTTCGCCGCGCTCAGCATGATGGGCCTCTTCCCCAACCCGGGCCAGAACGTGTATTTCATCACCCCGCCCTTTTTCCCCGCCGTGCGCATCACCTCAGGTGTGACCGGGAAAACGGCAACGATCCGCAACGTCAATTTCGACCCCAGCTACCAAAATATATACATCCAGAACGCGACGCTGGACGGGCAGCCGTATACGAGGAATTGGGTCGATCATAGTTTCTTTCTCGAGGGGAGGGAGTTGGTGCTGACGCTGGGGCCGGCGGAGGGGGCGTGGGGGACGGGGGAGGCGGATGTGCCGCCGAGCGTGGCGAGGAATGGGACGGTGGGGGTGGAGAGGAGGGGGGTGGGAGCCGGGGGGTGGGATGGGGAGGGGGATGGGAAGCGGTGGATGCTGGAGGGGAGGTGGGCGCAGGGGGGTAGTCGGGTTGGGGTTTGAGGTGTGCCCGGTTTGGGTGGAGCGTTGAAGGTTTTGACGGTTGACGGTTTATACGCAGCAAAAGGGGTGGGCAAGGGATGAGTAATATATAGCTAGATATGTTAAAAAGTCTTTGATGTGGTAAACGACTTGCACTCAGTGCTTCCGTTTAGACCCCTAGGTATCTTAATACATGCAAATAACAAAACAGCTCCTGCTGCTCCTTCGACATGAACTCACCCCAAAGCCCTTTGCAACCATTTACTTCAAGGATGCGAGCGGTGCAGATTACATATATCATTAGCCCAGTCATCGTCTGCCCTTATTCCTCCACCCTACAGCCCACCGACCGCTCTTGCCACCTCCCCACCTCCACTCTCCATCATCTCTCCCACCGACTTCTCTGCTTTCATCTTCCCCTTCCCAACACCCCCCTCACCCACGCCCATCCTCCTCGCCACATATCTCTGTGCCACAACGCCAACGCCCAGTGTAATCGCCTCCTCAACCCATTCCGCCACCCACTCCCTCGGATCCACCCCTCCAGACTCGATGATCTCCGATATCGACTCCGGTAGCGCGTTTGTTTCCGATGAGGCATCGAGCCAGTCGATCCACTTGGCCGGTACAGACTGTGTGAGTGTCGCGAAGGCAATGCCATGGATCGGGTCATGCAGGTATATCGCAAAGCGGTTCTCGTCTTCTAATTTGTCCCTGGGATCTTGAACAGTGCTAGCTTCCTTGTCTGCTGTTGGGCCGGGCTTGAAGAGGGAGGGATTCGAAGGTTGCACAATGGCTTGGAGCGCAAGGAAGATGTTCGAATTGCGAACAGGGTTACTCTCGCTGAGGGTCTCTGCGGCTTGTTTGGTTGCACCCTCCACGCCGCCTCTCGAGGCAAAGTACTCCGCTGCGTAGGATTCTGCGCCGGCACGAGCGAGCTTACTGCCTTCGACTTCACCACGAATGGCGTTGAGGCTCCGCTGGGCGGATTGATCTCGCCACCAGGGCCCATCATTCCAGCCGCCGGTATTCCGGGGGGCATGAGTGCCTTCTGCAGAGGCTCGACGAGGTGAGCTTTCATGACCACGCTGAACAACCATGAGGTCGCCTCCTTCGACTTGGGACATGACGCGGGAGAAGACAGTGTAGATGATGGGGTCGAGGGTCGGGTAATTGGTTAGGTCGTGGGTGATATGAATTTGGAGGCGTTCGTGAGATGAGATAGGCGGGGCAATGGTGTGCATCAGGTTTTGGAGGGCGGGGAGGGCGAGCGCGGAGAGGTCGCCTCCTAAGCCAAAATGTCAGGCACATGTTCGAGAAGTGGAAAGGACGAGCTTACCGAATCCACGGAGTGCGCCAACGTTTCCTCGTACTTGCGATGCCCACTTTTGTGCTTCCTCATTCTTCTGGATCTCTTTCACAGCTGCTTGAGCTTGGCTCACTGCTGCGGTAGCTGTCGAAAGTAGGCCGCCCCACCACCCGCCGCTACTACTCGCAGCAGGTTTAGGCTCTGGCTCAGGGCTGTCATCTGTGGTGGCTGGTGTGAGAGCTTGATGGAAGGACCGTGTGCTGTCACCAGACTTCCTCACTCCAGTAGCAGCAGTAGCAGACTTTTCTTCACTCGAACGGCCACCTGGTGGAGGTGTTGCGGTAGATCGCTTTGGTGTTCCGCTTGCACGTGCCGATGGAGTACTCGGGCGGCTTGGTCTCTGGTTTTGAACCTTGTAGATATCAGCAAAGAGGTCGGAATCGGTTTCTGCTGTTGTCGGTTGTTTTGGCGGTGCTCTGGGTGTAGACGACTTGAATGATTTGGAGGGAGGGGCAGAGGCGGTGCCAGAGCCGAGGTCTTCAAATTGGGCAATAATCTCATCGTCGGTGGGAGCTGATTTTTTGGTCGTCATTGTTACTTCGCTGGATGCGCAGGTGAGTTGCAAGAATCAGGTTGAGCATGTAGTGCGATCGTTGGCAGGGGAGGTCGTACGAATGCTGGGGTATAGTATGCATGTCAACAGTGGTCCGTGCTCTAGAGACAGCTGGGCAACGAAAGTTACCGAGGACCAGTCCCTTGAATCAGTCCTTTACATTGCGGACTAGTTCCCCTATCCCTGGACCAGTCCTTCACTGTGGACTGGTCTCATCTTATCAGTAATTGCGAAGCAGGCGAGTTCTAATTCTTCTAGACCTCTTCCTTACAAAAAAGTCACCCATGGATCAAAAGGCAATATGGATCAAATAGCCTGGCAAATTTGATTGGACCGTTTCACGCTTGAGTAGAGTAAGCGCAGTCCTCTAGAAACTGGATTCTAGCTACCTAGCCCAGATGCTATCTACAATCAAGACGAAGAAAGAAAGGAGAAGGAAACCTTGAAGCACTTCGATTTCTTGATTCTGCTGCTGCCTCATATTACGAACCGTGATCTCTACCTCATGGAATTGACGATCTTTATCTTACAAAGTACTAAATTCTCTTTGGACTACTTATTTTTAATCTGAATTTGTTAAAGCATCTTGAGATGGCTGTAAAAGAGTCCTGCAAATGGGCTGACTGATCGGTATGAGGCTGAGGTTGGTCAGGCAAACCTTGACGACAAGTAGTGGCTAAGTAAGGACCGATTGTCCATCAAATATTGTGAAACAGAATCCTAGCGACACTTTCGCCAGAGGCAACCCAACATCAAGAGACTATCTCGACTCATAGTCATAAAGAACCGTATCCTCACGCTTCGCACTTTTTTTGCCAAAGTCCTGAGCGACCCACAGAAACTTGGCGATCAAATCAACACTATATCCTCCATTGAAAATTTGGTCAATTGCGTTGGGACTGATTCGATCGGTCGCGTGAGACGTGCTGTCCTTTGGCAATCTATACCTACCTCCGATTGGCAGGCCAAACCCATATGACAGCAGCAGAAATGGCAAAACCGTGAACACGTTGCAGCGTCCGTTGCCGTTTTTAAAGCAGTGCAGAACATGCAGCATACGCACTGTACGCGCGATGGCTTCCAATCGCGCGAATGGAGTGGTAGCGTTTCCAATATTTGCCCTAAATTGTTTGAACACCTCGTCTATGATCGTCGACCAGTTGTCATGAGGATCAGAAAAGATCACTTTTGTATTGGGCTGAGGACCCCCCATCTGGATCGCCAATGGTTTACCTTGGGGTGCGTTGTGTAATTCGTCAACCGGCCTCACTAATGGTTGACCATTGATGCTTTCTGCGCGAATATCGTTTGCGAGCGTATTCGCTGTCGGAAATGATACTGAAGTCCTCCCGGTCCGAGGCAAGAAACCACTTGGATCCATTTCCAAGGTCACTGCCTTGGAAATGCTTTCGTAGGTTGACCACCCAAGAGCCTTTGCTGCATCTGCTGATGGATGTTCAAGATAAGTGGTGTATGCATGTTCCATAGCCTTTCGAAAACCGGGTGAGCCGCCAGTGTTCTTATCCTGTTTGTAATAGTTGCCTGGATCCCGGGGGTTGTCTTTAAAAGCTTTGGCATGATCTTTGGGATTAAGGTAGAGGAGCCACCAACGCCCTTCTTCACAAGTGTCCAGAATTTCGTGAAGAGGGAGAGCTGCAGCTGCTGGTGCCGCTTTTAGAGACTCTGCCTTTTCCGCGGCATAACATTTCTCAATCTGAGCAGCTATCTCTTCAAAGCTTGCATCCTGATCGATTGAAGACACGGTAGGTTGAGAAATGGGGCCACTGGTTTGGGGACGACCTGGTCCTGGGGCTAGGGCATGGCCGAGCACCTGTGTACCGATCTGTTTGACGGTGTCTCCTACTATTTGTGAAGCGGGCTTTGGATTGCTCATTGTTGGCTAGGTAAGCCGTAGCGGTTTAAGAGACTTTGAACAATAATTAATGGTCTTAATGCCCTTCTGGCACAGATTGTGCAAACAATGGTTTACACGCAGAAAAAAGCTCATGGAAAGCCAAGTAAAGTAAAGGCGGGTATTTATATCTTTTGCTCCTGGGAACCCGGCTCCTCAGCTTATAAGAGTACTCATCTTAAGGGAAAGAGCATCCTGCGAGCCGATTTGAATATTGAATTTAATTACATTGTGGCCTAAAAATAGATACGAGAAATGCGGGTACAAAACCTTTCCCCTAAAAGAGTCAGTAGCGACCACACGGAGCCATACATATACTCGGGTGAGGTTTAATCAGACACTACTGAAACAACCATAGCTAACACTGGGCTGAAACGCCATGGCAAACGGCATCATCAGCCGCTTATTGGTGGCCCAATTATCGTACATTCCTTGAGTAAGAGACCGCTCTGGCTGACCGGCCAATGTTTGATGCTCAATATATTGTTTCTGGTAATGTAGAACTCATTTGATGAGAACGGAAAAGGGATAACAAGTCACACAGGACTCACACAACGCCGTTGGGTAGGACAGAGTTTCTAATTATACAGAGTAAGACCATGGCGTAGCTGAGCACTCTTCTTAATTTGGTAGATGCTGGCATAAAAACCCAAAGTTTCGAAAGGTTTGAATGAGATGGCTTGCAGTAAGACGGTATAAGGTGGAGAGTACGGGAAGTCAGAAGTTTTGCTAGGATCTAGAACAGGCTAAACCATTCTCGGCAGGGCTCTTTGGCCGACTAACTAGCCTTCCCTCGCCATCACTTAAGCATGCTACAGACAATAGAGTTGACGGCGGGATAATGTAAGTTTCGGTATTGACAGTCTACCTTCAACTAAATGCAATCCGTTCACTATTAGGCTGCTTCCGGCAACTCAAGTCAAATGCAAAGCGACAAGCACTTTGCGCTAAGCTTTGTCTCTTTCGAACGACGCAATTTAAAATCACCAGCCCAAAACCTTCATATTTCCGTCAACGATGGCTACCGTAGCCGCTCGCATTCATAGGCATCAAGAGTCATCCTCGAGTTTTTGGACGACACCATGAGGCTGGTCTGTGGTGGCGGCAAAGATCTTGTCGTGGAAGTAACGCTTATTGGGCTTCTCTTGCTTGTACCGGCTTAGTTCGTGGACCAGCGGCCCATTTTCTTCGATATCAGCTCCACGGAAGGTTCGGGAATATTGTTCTTTGTGCTCAAAGAATTGATTTTCTTCAAGAAATTTCAATCTTCTCGCTTGCTGGATTTCTTGAGAGCTCGATCCCTCCTTCTGCGGCGTCAGCGGTCTTGTAGGTCCCGGTGCTATTTTAATTTCTCGATCGAGCACATGCCTGTCGTCGTGTCTAGTATTTGCCCGATTTTGTTCCTGGCATATGAAGCACCTGCTTGTGATATTCCAAACGAACTTATCCTCCGCTGACCCATAGCCGACAGGGTCATCGCCTGATAGCATATCCGGGACTTTGCCTGTGTAACAGCCACAAGCTAGAGTGCGAATGCCAAGATGTCTGTTGTCATCACCCTGACCAGGATACTGTAAAGGGAGAGGCCACTGGTCGAATTTAGGCCTCCCAGTAAAGGTCGGTTTGGGCATTGTCATTTGGCCGAGGTGCCCGCATTGAAAGCTGAGATATCCCATCTCATATTGTTGACCCGGTGGACGGATTTCCTCCGCGTAGGCAGAGGCAATGGGAATCTTCATATTCTCATCTGCTGATTCAGGGGGGCAAGAGTTTTCGTCACTCTGAATTCCATCATCGACGACAAGATTTTGCTCTTGCTTGATCCTGGATGCCAGTTCAGGCTTTACGGTCGGAGCGCTGAGCCGGTCAATTTTGTCATCTCTTTTTGAGGCTCCTCCTCGATGATACCACCAGTAAACGTCCCCTATGGAGTCCCTCTCACATGATTTGAAGGTTGTTTCCTTGCCTTGACTAGGTTGGCAACGATCCGAGGGGAGATTTTTGTAACTGTAGATATCTTGACATGGTTGCCTCTTGTGGAGTTTCCACCCACGGCATGATGGGCAGCAGAGGAAGAAGCTGTGAGCTATCGGGAGCTCCTGATGCGTGCACATTGGTGGAATTCTCGACTCAGGGTCGTCCAGTCTTGAGGCTTGGGCAACTACATCTTCGCAGACCTTCAGGATCATGGTGCAGTGAAAGCAATGAAGGAAAATGTCGAAAATGAAGAAGCACATGACTGTATGTTAACACTAACAGTAGGATGTAAAAGTTTAAGAAGGAAGGGTCTTGTACGAAGAGATTTTATTGTCAAGGAAGGAAACAGCAAAGAACGATAATCGTTACAGCGGCAGAATGCTATGACAATCAAGTTGAAACTTGTCAGAGTGTAATGCTTGGGCTCTGATTGAAACACCTGGCTGGGGGCAAAAGGCATCTTATGACTTTATCTATTCACAGGCGTCACTAGTGACGTGAAGTCGTTCATTTGAAGATTTGTTGGTTGCTAGGGCAGGTTCAGCAGGTGACCACGGATGGGTGAAGGCCGGGGCTTTCCGTTCACTGATCATATGCCATCAGAAATTGAATAAATAGCAGTAAATGTAAGAGAATCATTCAACTGACTAAAACGTTCTACCCTTCTCCTAGAACACTATGGGGAGCCGAGGAAAGGCCTACGACGGTTTCATCCATCGTAGAGTCCATCTCCCCTAGCGAAGTGCATGGTATCATCGAAAGTTGATCGCTCATAGAAGTGCTAAGTTTCTAGTATGCGCTCACGGCATCGCTTGAAATGACGGAAGAGTCAAAGACCATAACAGTCTGAGCGTAAGAGCTCGTAAAGCACCTTCTTTCGAAAGTCTGCTCATACCCATGTGTAATGGGTAATTTGCAGCAGAGCTGCAGTGAATTTGCAGGTCAACATGCTGTTCCTCCCACTCGAAGGTGTGGCTATAAATACACCTTATTTCTTCCGAAAACTGGCACTGGAACCCAATATTCGATATGAAGGATATCTTTTTTTGGTAGGTCTCTATGCGGTGATTTGCCTTAAGCCATGAGCCGGGGGGAATGTGTATCGCAAACGGAGTGCGTCCAAGACCGGGAGCTGAAACTGAGAATCCAGGAACAACAAGCTGATGGTACTCTGTAATAATGAGACGATTTCAGTTTCATGAAGAGTTGCCGTAGAGTGTGGCTGAAGATTCCCAGGACGAGTATAATTGCTATTCCACAGTCTTACCGCTCTTCAGCCTTTCCTGTTCTTCCCAAGTATTCCCTTCTTTTCCACGTGGGTCTTTTGTTTCTGTTTTTTGCCACCTTTGAGAATCTCGAGATGTCCGGCCTTCTCCGCCAGACTCGACTCCATTTTCTCAGCCAGTCCTGACGAGATCTTCTTGTTCATCTTTTGCTGCTTAAGCAACGAGGCTTTCTTTGGAGCGATGGAGCGAGCGCCTTTTTTGGTGACTCTGCTACCTTTGGTGGTGCCTTTATGAGAGATCTTAGCCGGCTTTGACTTGGTTAGACCCTGTGCCATATCAGCAGTATATGAAAAAGGTTAGGACTGCGTTTGTAAGGTCAGAGCTTAGGAGGTGACACGCGAATAATTATTAGATCTTAGAGTAGTGGCGTGCAAGCATTCGGGAGCCCAGAGCCAAGCCTTTTCCGGATTAGCCTGCATTTGCCTCGTCGTCCCTGGAACAGCCTTGCGGTTAAGTTTTAAATTCCTCGCGACGTGGTGCCTTCGACTGAAGTCCACGCACGAGATTTATTTTTGATCTCGTCGCGGTCTTCAAGCATCTCTGTCCCGGGGATTGCTCGGTTCGAAAGTGGTGAAGTCACCAGACAAATCCTTCTCCTTGCGACACTGGTCACATTTGCTCATCTCTTCTCAAGCCAAATGCCATTTCGTTGACGCTTCTTGCCACCGCTCAATCTCCCTTCACGACCATCATGGCAGGCTATGACCCAGAGCAGTATGCCGCCAATGGCTATTACGGCGATGGAATAGATGGCGATGAAGAGGAGGATAACAAAATCGTTCCCGAAGATTTATGGCAAGTGATCGGATCCTTCTTCGACTCGAAAGGACTCTGCTCGCAGCAGATCGAATCATTCAATACATTTATGAGGAGTACAATGCAAGATCTGGTAGCTGAACACGGTCAGGTATCTTTAGACCAGCAAGTCCCTCCTGCCGAAGGCGACCCAAACCCTATCGTCATCAAAAGGCATGGCGTCAAGTTTGGCAAGATTTCTTTGTCGGCTCCGACCATGACAGAGGGCGATGGGATTACGACTGCTCTATTCCCCCACGAAGCTCGACTACGAAGTCTCACCTATGCCAGTGCGGTCTATCTCCAAATGACAAAAACACTTTGGGTAGCGCGGGAGCGGCCACTAATTGAAAATGGTGAAGAAGCTCTTGGTCATGTTGACGAGCAAGGAAACGAACTTTACTGGAGTCAAGAAGATCTCGCAGAGGAAGGGGCGCAGCAAGATATCTTCATTGGCCGAATACCAATTATGTTGAAGTCTTCAACATGCCACCTGAATGATAAGGAACTCTTCGCTACTGAGAAAGACATGTTCGCTTGGGGTGAATGCCCGTTCGATCAGGGAGGGTATTTCATCATTAATGGCAGCGAAAAGGTGCTCATTGCTCAAGAGCGAAGCGCGGGGAATATTGTACAAGTCTTCAAGAAAGCTGCACCCAGCCCAATCCGATACATGGCCGAGATTCGGAGCTCTATTGATACGGGTGCCCGGATTCTATCAACGTGCACTGTGAAGCTGATGGGTCAGGCTGAAGGTGCCCAACATAGAATTGCGAACCCTATTAAGGTGGCCCTTCCTTACATTCGGCAAGACATCCCACTTGTGATTGTATTTCGAGCTCTTGGAATCGTTCCAGACAGCGAGATTTTAGAAAAAATTTGCTTCGACCAGAGCGACAAGGAAATGATGGAAATGCTAATGGGCTCGCTTCAAGAAGGCAGTGTCATCCAAAATACAGAGGTTGCTCTAGATTTTATCGGCCGCCGGGGTCCTAATGCGGCTTTAAGAAGCTCTGAGCGACGTGCCTACGCTGAAAGTATCTTGACCAAGGAATTTCTTCCGCATATTGGTCAGGATGCTGCGTCTCGGAGCGAAGGTCGTAAGGCGTATTTCCTTGGCTATATGGTCAATCGAATGCTGAGATGTGCCTTGGGACGTACGGAGCCAGATGACCGCGATCATCTGGGTAAGAAACGGCTCGATCTTGCTGGACCCCTGATGGCCAAATTGTTCCGAACACAATTCCAGAAGGTTGTAAAAGACTTTCAACGATACATGCAAAAACAGGTTGAGAATGGTCAGGAGATAAATCTCCGAGTCGGGTTCAAGCCAAACATCATTACGAACGGGCTAAAATATTCCCTAGCTACCGGCAACTGGGGTGAGCAAAAGAAGTCCAACAAGAACACTGCAGGGGTTTCTCAAGTATTAAGTCGGTACACTTTTGCTTCAACGCTGTCTCATCTTCGTCGAACCAATGCACCGATTGGGCGCGATGGCAAGATTGCCAAGCCACGTCAGCTCCATAACACGCACTGGGGGTTTATCTGCCCTGCGGAAACACCCGAAGGTCAAGCATGCGGTTTGGTCAAGAATCTTGCGCTGATGAGCGCTGTGACTACTGGTGGACCATCTCAACCGATCATGAAGTATCTTTTAGACAAGCGACATGTGGAGCCTCTCGAAGATTGGGAACCACAGTTGACACCACATGCTACCAAGATTTTCATCAACGGAGTCTGGTTTGCAGTCATCAAAGAAGAGCCACGTTTCTTGGTTGAACATTTCCGAGAACTTAGAAGGAAGAGTCACTTGCCCGATATGACTGCCTTGGTGTGGGATATACGGGATCGAGAATTCCGAATCAATACCGATGCTGGACGAATCGTTCGCCCATTGTTTGTCGTGGAAAGCAATCCAGCCCATCCTAACAAAGGCTACCTCGTCCTAAACAAGAGCCATGTCGCCCGTCTCTCGGCCACTCGAGAAGCCAGAATGGCTGGGCGACCGATTGAAGAGTATGAGCAAGAGCCCTTTGAATGGCCGGATCTTGTGCGAGAGGGTATCATCGACTGGGTGGATGCAGAAGAGGAAGAGACGCTCATGATTGTCATGAGCCCCGATGAGCTCGAGAACTCGAGAATACATCATTCAGGTTACTCACTTCCACCAGCAGAAGACCCTTTAGAGCGAGTCGCCCCCCTTCTCAATCCCTATGCCCACACCTTTACTCACTGCGAAATCCACCCAAGTATGATATTGGGAGTATGTGCGAGCATCATTCCTTTCCCTGACCATAACCAGTCCCCACGTAACACCTACCAATCTGCTATGGGTAAACAGGCCATGGGCGTCTTCCTCACCAACTTTGATCAAAGGATGGAAACGATGGCAAACATCCTATACTATCCTCAGAAACCTCTTGCGATCACAAGCTCCATGGAGTACTTGAGGTTCCGTGACCTTCCCGCCGGCCAAAACGCCATTGTGGCTATTGCGTGCTATTCTGGCTACAATCAGGAAGACTCGGTCATCATGAATCAAAGTAGTATTGATCGAGGGTTGTTCCGAAGTCTCTTCTACCGGACGTACCAGGATCAAGAAAAGCAGGTTGGACACAGTGTGCTCGAAAAGTTTGAGAAGCCTACCCGAGCGGATACGCTTCGCCTTAAACGAGGCACATACGACAAAATTGATGAGGACGGAATAGTAGCGCCTGGGGTGAGAGTCTCTGGCGAGGACATCATCATGGGTAAGACAGCGCCTATGGCTCCTGATGCAGAGGAGCTGGGACAAAGGACCAAGCAGCATGTTAAGCGAGACGTTTCCACGCCTCTCCGGAGTACCGAGAATGGCATCGTGGACCAGGTTCTTGTGACATCGACTCAAGACGCAACGAAGTTTGTCAAAGTGCGCGTCCGCACAACTAAGGTGCCTCAAATTGGCGACAAATTCGCGTCGCGGCACGGACAGAAAGGCACAATTGGCATCACGTACCGCCAAGAAGACATGCCGTTCACGCGAGAAGGGGTAGTACCCGACCTCATCATCAACCCGCATGCCATCCCCTCGCGCATGACCATCGCTCACTTGATCGAGTGCCAGCTGAGCAAGCTCGCCTCGTTGACAGGACAGGAAGGAGATGCCACGCCGTTTACGGCAGTCACTGTAACGGCAGTATCGCAGCGGCTACGGGAGTACGGCTTCCAGTCCCGCGGCTTTGAGGTGATGTACAATGGACACACCGGTCGTAAGCTCGTGGCGCAGGTATTCTTTGGACCGACGTACTATCAGCGCCTAAGGCACATGGTGGACGATAAGATCCATTCTCGAGCGCGGGGACCTACACAGATTCTCACGCGTCAGCCGGTGGAAGGTCGTGCGAGAGACGGTGGACTACGATTTGGAGAAATGGAACGCGACTGCATGATTGCCCACGGGGCGAGTTCGTTCCTGAAAGAGCGCTTAATGGATGTGTCTGATCCGTTCCGGGTGCATGTGTGTGACCGGTGCGGGTTGATGACCCCGATTGCGTAAGTAGCCTGTGCCTTATCTCTGAGGCGTGCTAACGGGATGACAGAAAACTCAAGAAGGGGACTTTTGAATGCCGGGCGTGCCAGAACAAGAACGAAATCTCGCAGGTCCACATCCCCTACGCGGCCAAGCTTCTCTTCCAGGAGCTGGCCTCGATGAACATTGCGGCTCGTCTGTACACGGAGAACACCGAAAAGTCTCGGCGCTGGGACTACGCTCGGAGCTGAACAGAATGGAAGGAATGGAGGACGGAGTGATGGCTGCCTGCGTGAGGCTCTTTCCCTCCCTCTCTCTCTCCCCGTAAGCGGCATCTCTGTGGGTCTCCGCCGCACCTTCCCTGGTATGCGCTTTCCTGTGATGATCTGATAAGAGGCGTTGTGGACGGTGGGCTGTATTCTATTGGGTGGAAGCATCTAGCGTCGGAGATTGGGGTTCTATATTACTGCATAGTTTGTTGCCAGCATGATTTGTGTTTCAGCTCAGCAGCTGTGATATTGGTTCACAGCATGGCGGCAGTGGAGCAAGCAAAGGGTCTTGCGGGATATAGTTGCATCGAGACATGCGGTGTCTCCTCGGTCATCCTCATAGCGCTGCTTACAGAGTGAATGGCGTTGATGATCCAAAGATCGTGATGTTCACAAGGCTTCATTCCTGCGAAGGCTGCCTCGAAAGCTTTCGTACCTGCAACCTTCCACCAGTCAGAGGGCGAGCGATGGTTCGGCCCGGCAGCCTGCACGCCATTGGGGAAAGCGTTGGTGTTTTTGCACTTTCCGTATTGGCGGTGGTCCAGGTGACCATGAGATACGATAAATATAGGCGCCCAGAAGGCAGGTGCGATGATTGGCGTTGTCTGGGAGGCCGCCGTGATGCTGGCCGGGTGGCATGCAGTTGGCCAGCCAGTCACCGTCCGTGTTTTAGCCGCCGACCAATGTTTCTCCCGCCTTGACCACCCCCCGTCCGGCTCGTCCAGTGGCTTCCCCGGTCCCCTCTCCCCACCAATGCATGCCCTCGCCGTCCCCCCAATTCCGCATCTCTTCCCCTCCTCTCCGCCGTCTCCCTCGACGCCTGTTCGTCTACCACTGTTGACCTACCATACGCGCCCAGCCTAGGGATCGTTGCATGCAGCTTATGCTCCACCGCCCACCAATGTCTGTCGACACTAATCAAAGGGAGCAAAGAGTCTAGAGACGCACCGGTGGCCAATGTGCAAGTCTGCCTTTCCGACTGTGGTGATAGCACCGTCATGCCTGCATCGTGATTCCACCACATCCACTTCCGGCCAAACTCGGCCAATTCCCATCACCTTCCCAAGCCTGCCCACTTTGCGTCCTGGCCGGCCAACATAAGACCCGCCTTCGCGCTTCGCTGATTGCTATCTTTTCCCTTCTCTCCTCCAAGCCCACGTTTCTAGAGCTATTCTTTCCATCTTCCTGTTTGGTCTGCGAAGTGCCTGCGGCACCGCTCAACCGCCCATTGCTAATTATTCCTCCCTCTGCATATCCGCGCTTCTACTCTCTGTACTTGCGAGATTGCTTTGTGAGAGCTGTGCTCGACATTGCAAGCAAATTGTCTTTTTTAGCTTATTGCTCGCTTCGCAGACCAACCTAATAGTACAACTTCGGCGTGTCGCTGGTCGACGACCTCAGAATAATCTCTAGATACTTGCTCGCTGTTTTCCCCTGGGATTGTCATCTGTATACGGCACCCAGGTTTTTTTTATATTCTTTCTAGTCCACACTTAGCTTTGAAGCTCTGCCACATACTTTTTTTGTTGTTCAGCGGCCCCCTTGCGCTGTGCCGCAACTCTGCATAGCGCTTATCGCCTAGTCAAACGCTCCTGCCGTGGAGATTCGTCGTGGACGGCATCGGGTATATTGGAATCATCTCTCCAACATCAACAAGCGCATCTTTTTCGTTGTATCAACGACCATATACCTTTGAACACGTCACAAGCCGGCTGCGCCGCTCTTCTACGCCCATATCGTCTACCACGGTTAACGAACCTGAACAACTTTCATTTACGCATCGTCACTTAATTAATAGCAACTTTCTCAATCTTCCTGGGTCCAAGGCATACAAGCTTTGTGCCGCAAGCTTTTCCCTGCTCCCGTCGAGGAAGCTCTGTCCACTTCAAAATTCGTAAATCCAGGCACCTTCGCATTTTTGGACATCATTTCATTTCTCACACGCCTCACCGCCCGATACCCGTTACTACGACATCCGAGGACTTTCAAATACGCTAATTTATTTCATATTCATCAAACATCCGTAATCATTCTTATATCTAATAACATCAATGGCCCCTGCCGTCCAACTCGCCTTCACCCTCCGCACCTCCTCCAACGTCCAGACCGTCCACCTTCTCGGCTCCTGGGACAATTATTCCAGCCAGCTCCCCCTTTCAGCTGACCGCTCTTCCTCCAAGCCTGGAGCCTGGAAAGGTACTTTCCGATTTAGCAGTTCTACTCTCGAGTTTGGTCAGCGATATTGGTACTACTACATCGTTGACGGCTACCACGTCTCTCACGACCCTGCCAAGGAATACACCACTGAGCCTACCACCGGCCGCAAGCTCAACGTGCTCGACATGCCAAATGGTAAAGGAGGCTCCAAGACCAGCTCAAGCTATCACAAGCGGGACTCAAGCTACGACATTCCCAAGGGTCGCGCACTATCTCCTGGGAAGATTCAGCATCCTCGACCTAGCAAACCATACGCGAGCCGAGGGCTCCGCGAGGCAGACTATTCGGTCTCCCCAACCGATGAGCTAAGCGAACGATTTGCCGGCACCCGCATCAGTGACTACCGCTACAGTCCGCCTTCTTCAATTGGGTCCGATACTTCGTTTAGCGACTCATCTGATGGCCATTCTTCTCCATCTAGCTTGTCAAGCTTGAGTGACGGCTGTCGCTGCGAAAGATATGGTATCACTCGAAGCGGAAACCGAGTCAAGCTGGACTGTGGAGGAGCCCGATGTGGTTACGCTGATTCTAGCTCAAACTGCTCCAGCAGCCAAGGTGACGAGAGCAGTGAGAGTGAAAGTGAGAAAAGGAGACGAGAGAAGAGGTACCGAGAGGTGTCATACAAGGAGGTTTCCTACAGCAAAGCAGGAAGGAGGAGGTGAAGGATGGATGGTGGGGCCAACCCACGGTGAAGAATGTTTTGCGGATGTGTTTTCACACACTCATTCATGAACGAGGAACATTCGCTTATTATTTTAATTTTGATGCATTATTTTTGATGCACCTTCAACACCGCCAGCCTCACCGTTTTTTGCTATTGACAACGACCAGAGGAGCGGACAAGTACCACGCGGAGCACTTCGAGCTGGTCTCGATGGACTGCGCGCAGAGCTTCTCGACAGGTAGCAGAGGCGGTTTTGAGATGGCATCAGTAGCCAGACCTTTGGCACTCAACACCACAGTTCGGCTGAAACCGGCGCCGCATACTGCGTGGAACACAGAAATTGTAAGGAGATGGCCGACGGGAGGATGAAGGCAAATTGCTACATCGAGACACGACGGGGACGAATGAGAAGCGTGGATAGAGAGGTTTGCGTTATTCAGGATGGGCGAGCAGAGAACAATTGATCCATTGAAGCATGGTGAATGATTGATTTCATCTGGTCTCTGTCAGATAGCTAGCCAAGATGAATATGATAATGAAATCATCTTAAATGCCAACGCGCCTCAGATCTCCCATCCCGGCTTCACTTTAATTTGCAAGCCTAGACCATGCTTTCATGATCTCCTCTCACGTCCACCCAAGCTATGATAGGCTCGTTCATGACCAAAGGGCGGCCAATGACAGCGGAAATCTTTTTGGTCTTCCGCTTCTTCTCTCCTTTTGGCACCAACGGAGCATCAACGAAGATGATCAATGGTACCATGACGTGGTATCAAGCTTCTGCTGATCATACTTCTTTCGTGAAATGCTCGTACAGGATTTCCCTTTCTGCATAGCTTGGTGCATAGTCCTCTCGCGGCGGACGCTCGACCGAAAGCATCCGAGCAGAGGCTTCATTTCAAAGCTAGTTAGAAGGATTCGGGTCAACAGCTTACAAAATATGAAGCTATTTATAAAGCTTGAACACAATTACTTTCTTCTATTACGTCTGTAAGTAACATCTACGACGTTGTTTTCCCTCCGCACTGTTCAGATCATTCATCTATGCTCTACACTGCACAATTGTCTTCTCTCTAGAAGACAGCACCCAAACACCTTTTTCTATTCAACTTTATCGCCCAGCTCTCTTTATTCTATACCAGCTGCTGCTTTTATTAATCCCCATCCCCAACCCAAAATGTCCTCTCCTCTCCCCCTTCCCCCAACCCTTTCCTTCCAAGGCAAATCCGCCATCGTTACCGGAGCCTCTCGGGGCATCGGCCGTGTCATAGCCCTCACACTGGCCTCCCGCGGCGCCAACGTCTGCCTCACCTACACCTCCCCCTCCTCCACCTCGCTCGCGTCCGCCGTCGCCTCCGAGATCACCAGCACCACCAACAACGCCGTCAAAGTCTGCACCGTGCAAGCCGACCTCGCCTCCCCGGACTGCGGCACCACCATCGTGAACGCCGCCCTGGCTGGCCTCGGCGTCTCCAAGCTCGACATCCTCATCAACAACGCCGCCGTCGGCCAACCCACGGGCGACGGCAGCACGACCGACGCCGCCGAACTGCAGAAGTGGATCGACGACTTTTCGCAGACCATGAACGTGAATGTGCGCGGGACGCTGCTGGTTACGAACGCGTTCTTGCCGCATGTTGTGGAGAGTGGGGGGAGGATCGTGAATATCTCGAGTCAGGTGACGGGGGTCAAGGGGGGGAGCACGGGGTTTATGCTCAACTATGCGAGCAGCAAGGCTGCGTTGGAGATGGCGACGAGGGTGCAGGCGGGGGTTTTGGCGAGGAAGTGAGTTCAATTCTTTTCTTTTTTCAAGCTTCCTAGATGTCTGCATACCTCCAAGACATCGAATGGCAACACATCCCCTTCCCACTTACATCCCAACTCCCCCTCAGAACCAAACCCCCCACCCCCCAATCACCCTCTCCTCTCCCCTAACATCCAACCCCCTAATATCTATGCAGGTACAATCTAACCCTAAACTCCATCTCCGTGGGCAGCACCATGACGGAATCCGCCCGCCAGCGCGCCGCCGCGGCCGAGGCAGACCCCCACAATCCCGCCATGCAGCAGATCAAACAGGCCCGGGCCAAGATTCTCGACCAGTAAGTTTTCCCTCCCCCCTTTTTTCCCTCCCCCTTTCTCCTCCCCCTTCACCCCCGCCTCCCCCACCCCAAATTCCCCCTCTCTTTTTTTTTTCAGCGGCATTCGCCTTCGCTGACGCTCGCTCGCACGTAGAACGACAGCCGCAGCACGCATGGGCGAGTGCGAGGACGTGGCGGAGATCGTGGCGTTTGTGTGCAGTGAGGGGGCGCGGTGGATGAATGGGCAGGTTGTGGGGGCGGATGGGGGGACCACTTTCCGGTGTTAGGTTGGACTGCGATTTTGAGTGGGTTGTCTGGGGAGGTGGTGGGATGATGGGGATGATGGGGATGGGGGGGAAGGGGGGAGGGGAGTGTGGGGAGCTGCGGTTAATGGGGTTTTTGATGGATATACGGAAGGGGAGGGAAAAGAGAAAGCTAAAGCTATAGGCTGGCTGGCTGTGACTGAACGGATATGGAACGGGTTGCAGGGGTGTCGGATCCAGCAAAGCAAAGCTGTCAACTTAGCCCTTTCACTTTGTATCCCTGCCCTAAACAAGCTTTCGTGACACCGGCTATCTACCTAATCTCGGTGACGGGTCGTAGAGATACTCTAGCCGTAGCTCATGATGAGGAAACAATTCGGTACCTCTCCTAAATCTGGTTTGACGTACTTTCCCATGAGAGAGAGTACACAAGGGTCTGTACGTCTTTTCTTTATCAAATCAGAGATCAAAGCAGAGTAGGATGTCCAAAATTCAGCACTTGACGATCATGACACTATTTAGAGGAGAATATTGGACATTGTATCATCGTCGTCTTCGTTCAGCCATCCCCGGACAACATTCATCAGTCGCTATGGTATATCATGTCATGCTGTGCTATGTATAGCCGCCTCAACCGTACATCAAGGCCCAATCCCATCCCAAACGCCGCAGCATATCTCTCTATAGTCATTCATGATTCACCATCTCGTCTCAACCCCACGCCTTCTAAAACGCCCAGGCAAAAACAACGAGCCTGCTCGTGCTCACCTGACCCTCCCAGATGGCCGCCTTTTCAAGCAACTTTATGCACAGGACATTCCCGCTTCCTCTCAAACCAACTCCGAATACACCCCTCATGAAAGCAGCACAAACACTCCAGCCTCGCCAACGAATCCCCCACGTCATACTCCACCATACAGATACTGCACTCCTTTGCCGCGCCGTCCTGACCCACGCAATCCTTCTCCGTCGCTTTGAAGGGCAGCATCTGCGGCGCCGGTGTCGGGGGCGGAGAGGAGATCGACTGTCTATGGTGTGGCGTGCGATGGGTTGCGCCGGAGGGGATGTGGTTACGGGGGATGGGTGACGAGGAGGAAGCCTCACGCGAGGTGATGCAGTCGATTATGTGGCGTTCGCGGTCGGCTTCGGAGTTGTTGGAGCCGAGGGGTGGGAGGATTCGTTGGCAGATGGGGCAGATGTCTCGTTCCGTGAGGCGCGGCCGGGGGGCTGAGGAGCTAGAGGAGGAAGACGTTGTGGAGGGATCGAGCATAGAGCGGACTCTTGGCCGGTTTGAGGGAGGCGGGGGAGGAGGACGAGGGATTAGATCGGAGGGCGCACGACCACGGTATAGAGAGATAGCAGGGGGGTTGGGCGGTTGACGCAAGGAAGGTAGTGCATTTGATAAAAGCCTTGGATCGGGCAAGCTGTTACGCCAAGTGCCAGACTGCACCGGGGCGGAGCCTGATGGAGATGTGTAGTCTGGAGGTGCATTTGTGGAGCCTCGAGGCGTGTATCCTGGAGGAAAACCTCGCCTGCCATAACTGGGAACGACGGTGTAGTCAAAGGTGCCATACTGCGGAAGGTCTTCTTCAGGAATTTCTTCTGCGCCCGTGCGGACAGCGTTAAGATTACTGCTTTCTGGCTGAAACTTTGGAGAAATATTAGCACATGAGTGATTCTTTGGGAGGTTCGAGCTCACAATCATCCCACGACCCCTCTGCCGTCTGAAGTCCCGGGCCTGTTCTGAAGCCCAACCGGGAGTGGGAATGCCAGAACCAGCGATAGATGTACGTGTGTCAGAAAGTGAGGAGAGATTTGGTCTTGAGGAATTGCTATTCCGCCAATCATTTCCCCAACGACGGCCGTCGAAGAATTCACTTGCAGCAGGATCGCGCGAATTGGATATAGGATTGAAGTTCTCGTCGAGGGCGACTCCATTAGTCCAGTGAACGACTGATCTCCGCGGCGAAGTGGAAGGGGCGGAGGGCGGAGGCTGTGGATCTGGGACGCATGGTTTGCAGAGCCTAACAGCCTCGCCCCCTCCCAAAGCCGGGTTCGATTGTCTGCTTGACGGCATGTTGATCTCTCGCGGGCCGTCAAGTGTATCGTCTTCGGTCAGGTCTATTGTAGTGGTGTTTACTTGTTGCGATGTCCTTCTGTGCTCGGGTGGATGGACTATAAACTGCCGGGGTATGGTGATCCGATGTGGTGAACACGTTGCACAGACAACTCGCCCACACTTTCTGCAGTGATGTTTTCGATACCAAAAAGTGAACAGGTTCTTACAGATTGGGCAATGTGTCACCTCCGCATCCGGCTGCCACTTTGGGACAACATATTCCCCGGGCGTAGCGTGAGAACTGCTTTGCTGCCCGCCTTCCATGCCTGCATTCGATCGAGGCGGAGGCGGAGGAGGCGGAGGGGAGTGAGGTGAAGAGCTTTGGGTCAAGTCGTAGAAAATAGGTTGCGGTATCACTGAACCTGCGTGGGAAGCAATGGTAGGAGGTCGAGGTGGGGTTGGAGGGAGACGGGCTGTGCTCTGGTTTGCGCTTGAATTTCCAGAGCTACGGAACACACCACTGCCTGTTCTTCTGAAGTCCGATCGTTCTGGTGAGCCTGGCAGCCTCCTCTTCCTGTCACTCGAGCTAGAATGTGCAGTTCTTCTCGATTCGTACTCATCCGCCTGGCGCAGAAATTCAGACCATGTATCTGCATCTATTTGATCATCGAGGACTTGGGAGGCTCGGCGGAAGCCTTCATGAAGGGTTGGTCTGGACCTGCGTCGAGGCAAATCGTCTAAGGACTCGACACTGCTACTCCCGGAGCTGGAGGAAAGTTCCTCTGCGGACATCGTAGACTTACTCCCACTGCGCAGAGATAGATCGTTAGCCTGCCATCGAAGGGGGCAAAATAGATGCCATCAAGAGATCTGAGCAAGAGACAGGTCTCATCAAGTTCTCTCTCATTCGTCTCCAGCTGTTTCTAGCAACAAGCCGGGTGTAGACGCGGAGAAGTGGCGGTCGTGTGCCACAGGGGCAAGTGCTCACCTGCCTCCGCTTCTCAAGAGCTATCAATACTCAAATCCGCCTGATACTGCTTGGCCAAGCCATGCCGATTGCCAGTGCATATCAAAGAGGAATTGTTAACGACTTGAAAGGGTATGACAAAAGATGAGAGGTACAGTGATCTGCTAGATATGGGTTGGATTAGGAGCATCCCGGAACGTCCCCCTCGCCTCGCCTCGTTGGCGTTAGGCTTGCAGAGGGGTCAATGTACTGGCACAGGTCTCCTGTCTCGGGTTGGAAAACATCTGTGTCGATCGTCCCGGCCACGACGAATTACATTCACGTTCCGCCGGCTGCAAGGAGCACATGCTTCATGAGGTAATTTGCATCCTGAGGTTTCTTTGTTCTTCCTACGATGGGTATTTGATCTTTGCACAGCAGTGTTGACGGTAACGGCGGCCCGTACGGGAAAGCTACTGGCCCCAACTTCTCCTGAGACCCCTAGTTTTACCTATCTTAAGGGGCTCCAGGCGTTGCTCACCAAACCCTCCTTTCATCCCACCTCGAGCATTTCATAAGCATGTCCGCCTTTCTCCAAAGTCTCCTGCAACACGGCCATATACTTCAGCACTCGTTCTTCCTCCAATCTCCTCCCCACAATCTGCACGGCGCAGGGTAGTCCAGCCATCTTCTGCGAGTCGTAGTGCTTGTAGGCCCCTTTGGCCACACCATTTGGCGCCTTCCACCCGTCATTTAGCCGATCCGTCATAGCATCAACCTTTGTCACTGGCATCACTCCTGCCGTGTAGTCTAGTAGATTCCACAGAAAAGTATATCCGCAGCTCGACACGGCATCTTTCATCGCACCATGTGGAAGCGCTGGGGTTGCATTAACGGGACAAAGGATGAAATCATAAGATTGATTGGGATGAGACCACCAGTCAAACCATGCTGCCCGGAAGGCTTCTCGCTTTGCCACCCATTTCCATTGCTCAAAAGAGGAGAGGGGGCGTAAGTAACGCAGGAGAGATGCCCAAAGGCTATCACGCCGGACATACCGAACATAGAGATAGTAAAGGTATCTGACCGGGCTCGGAAGGGACATGTAAAATTCTAGTTCTCGTGCACCAGGATCGCAAAATTCAAAAGACCGGAAGACTGAACGCCAGGTTTTACCACCGTCCGCGTTTAAGAGGACAGACGCAACTTGCAGACCGTAGGCTGGAGTAGCAGTCTCAGGAAATGAGATCTCTTGAACACTATGTCCAGCTTGTTCCAAAGCTTTCGCTGCCATCTTTAGTCCGCGGGCTATCGCTGGACTTGGGGGAACCACTCCATCGGAACTCATGAGGCCTACCTTGAGCTTATCCGGAATCTCGGCTTCCCGCCATGGAATAGGATGGACCGTATAATCACGTTTCCATGGTTGCATGCCAATAAAGGACTTCGCGAAATATGACAAGTCGTCAAGCGTCCTTGCCATAGGACTGAAGACACTGGGGACACCCTCCTGTCCAGGCATTGAGGTGTTCATACCCATTTTCGGCCACCGGCCTGTACTGCATCTGAGTGAGTAGATTCCGCTCCAAGCTGCCGGGACTCGCACAGAGCCTGCAACATCGGTCCCGATGCCAATCCGGCCTCCAAGGGCTAGCAGAGCAGCCTCGCCACCTGTAGAGCCACCTGGAGAGTATCTCGGATTATGAGGATTTTTGGCTACTCCCCATAAGCTGTTGGTCGATTCGAAAGAGAGCAAGGTGATAGGTACAGCGGTCTTAACATAGGGTATCGCCCCTTTGGCTTGCGCGTAAGCTCACAGTTTCTAGGGCAGCATTTCAAGGCTCACCGGCTTCTTTTAAAAGCTTTACGTGTGTACCATCATCTGCGTATGGCTTTCCAGTATGCCTCGAATAACCTACACTCACATCAAAGCCCTTTACGGCCACAGTATCTTTCAGACTGATGGGTATTCCAGCAAGAGGCCCCTTCAAATCAACCTCGTTTGTGGCCCATCCTTCCGCCTCCGGTATCATCAGCTCGGTTACGCAATTGGTTTTCTCATGTGCTTTAACCGCAACTTTGCCATATGCGAGGAGAATACTAAGCGGTGACAGCTGATGTTTTTGGACTCCACGGACTAGTTCGGCAATGGGACTTGATAATATAGAGCGATCGTGCTCGTCAACTGGTTCCTTGTAGGCTTTGTTGAGGTTGGCGAGGCGCTCCGCGCGCTGGCGCTGCTTGAAGCGGCTGTGCTTTCTGTTAGCATCCCCGATAAGATGCTCTTGAGTAATGGTAGCTACTCACCATGCCTGGAGATGCTCAAAATAGTCAAAGGGAGGGAGCATCTCGGCTGATTGCTAGCGTTGACCTCCAGCACCACGATGGTGGTGACAAGAGTCTTTGTGGCGGGCCCGGACAACCCGTAGATGCGGCCTCGCCGTCTTATCGTGATAAAGCCGGTCTAATCTTGAGGCCCGCACGTGCGTTCCCGATTGGGAGCCTCCCACGAACTCCTTTCCCAGGGGCAGGTACGGAGAACGCGGCCGGCATTGATCCTGAGAAAGGCCAATAATTTCGAGCGAGACAATTAACCGGTGGTTTGCTATATACTAGTAGCTCTATCTATCATAGCTACTCCCATAGACTTATTGAGTTCATGGTGAGAATCCAAATCAGCTTTGAGCCTAGCAGTCTTCCCTAGTCAAATAGACAAAAGCATTTCTCAACAGAGAGACCACCGAAATGATTACTATAATGAAACTTTGAGGTCGTTCCAGTTGGATGGCAATCTCTTGCAGCCATCCCATGGTAATGTATTAATATTGCACTCCCGGCCAAGGAAAGCCATTTGATAAACTCACACCTGGATTTTGGCTGACCCTAAATCCTAATTCCAGGCCATCTGCAGACTGAGCTAAATGTTCCATGGGCCGGTCAGAGGGTCGTAGATTACGATCTGGAGTAGAGACTTGCGAGGAAAGATTTGTGGTCAGGCGGGCTGTAATCGCAGAGTGTTGGTCATGAAGAGGATTCGTGCCGTGGATAGGCTTGGTATTGAAAGGATTCTTTCCATGAGTGCGGTAGGTTGGACCGGGAAGGTTCTTGAGGTTCTGTGGATTAGATATCTCGTGAAACGCCATCGTCGGATCCGGGAAGACAGGAGGAGGATGTACATGAGACGGATATTGAGCGGTCCAGAGCTGTTCGGGACTCTTCTCAACCGAGGTAGCATTCGTGCTGGTGGACAACGAAGTAAGAGATTGGTGGTCGCTCGAGCTTGACCTATATGTAGAAGGGCGGGAAACGGGGATCTGTGATAGAAAAGCGTCAATCTCATCTGTGTACTGTGTAGCCGAAATTGGAACCTCTCGTGTCTCAATGGAAGACGGTATATTCGCAACATTATCATGACCGGTCACGACGGCGTTAGATGTGTGTAAAGACGTCCTCAAATCTGAATGACTCGAAGGTGGACATAGGGCAATATCGGCGTCAAGCATTACATGATCTCTGCACTGTCTCTCACCGCAATGCCAAATTTCTTGATCCAATGTTGCGTTTGCCGAACACCGCAGGCCACCGGGCACAGCGGCTAAATTCCAATTGATGGGCTGATGAAAGGATACATCCTGACCTGCGCTGATCAAGCCGGGATCTTCTAGCAATACCATGCCGTCTTTACTCATAACTTTTTCTAAATCTTGACCGGCTATTTTTCCGGACCCAATAGTCCCGAAGTGACCTTTGAGGAGCGACGCGAGCCTCTCGCAAGCCATGCACAACAGGCCAGTTCGACCAGCTTTACGCTCATCTTGAGGTTCAAAGTGTCGGCTTGATAGATCTGCAAAGATCTTGTAAGACGTGAGGACGAGATCCACCATCGAGTAATCTTGACTTTCATGCATGTGTATGCCCAGCACATAAGCTGCGTTAAAGCCTGATTGACACAGTGTCCAGTCTACTAGACTGGATTTGTTTCGATTGAAGAGAAATCGAAACGCAAGGCTCACTGCTATGCACGACTCTATTATCACCCTGTATCCCCGTGACTGGTGATCGTGCAAGCCAGGAAGTTCACCTTCTACAGCCGACCGGTAGCCTGGATTGGATCTTGGCTTGGTCTCGTAGGCGTCTTCATGGCAACCTTCAGTATTTCTTTCAGGCTGCCGGGCCGTGTCATTGTTAGCGCGCTCCTGCCATTGTCGATTCAGCAGGATCAGATATGTATGTGTTTTGATGTAGAAGTCGGCCGCTTGGACATCCAAAGGCCACGGTGGTATTTCGGCAATGGGATGCAGCCAGCTCTCGTTGAAGTGCATATTTGGTGGCAAGGTCTCAAGGTGACGTAGTAGCTTGTCTGAGTAATCTTCTATTTTGGTGATGATAAGATCGTCGGATTTTAGGATCTCAGTTGTAAGAACGGTAAAACCGCATACGAACTCTAACAGGCAATGCTCAAGACGATGGCTTGTAAGAGGTTCCGGCAGAGAGCAGTCGCCAAAACCAGAGACACTTAGTGGACAGCCTAGCGTACTACTGTAATACTGATCAAGGTACAAGATATACCACCAGATGTTCCGCCTTATGAAGCACTCTTGGGTCAATGCCAGGGATTTAATCTTTGTAGGATCGCGATGTACTGCATCATACGAGTAAGGACAGTTGAATTTGCAAGATGATGGAGATTCACTTACGGCCAATGCTCTGCGCAAGGCGGACGGTCAGCCCAAACAAATTTGATGCATCTAAGAACCTTCCGGTATTCACAAGGTACGGGCCAAGCATGAGCAGTACTTGGACGCTGAGAATATTTGGTCGGTTTGTGAAACTACTAAGCCGCAATGCTTGCATTGAGGCCGCTACTTCTTGGGTTTAGCAAGGTCCACGAATTGGACGGGAATCTTACTAAAGATATCTCCTGTTTGATGCTGTTCCTTTGATGAGCAGTTGAAGCGGGGCTCATAACCTGTCGAACAGCCGAATTGGTCAATCAGGCTACCATGAGCCAAGATTACGAATAACAAGCCCAGCATTGAGGGATTTCGTTCCGCATTAGGGGCTAATGACGATAAGAATCGTAGTATTTCCTCTTGACTGGCTTCATCCGGGCGATGGGGAAAGAAGTATGCTTGACTTTGAGTCTCAAATAATTCAAATAGTCGCAGAATCTCGTTTTGGTCTGGTAAAATCCTAAGAAGAGGCGCTGTATTGTCGGTAAGCGACCAAAGACAAGGGAAGGGATCTTGGTCCGCATTTTGATAGGCGTATACGTCAACGGTCCGGGGAGTAGTGTAAGTCAAAGATGAACGTGAAGGACCTCTTTTTAGGTCAGCATACTAAAGCTGTCAGCATGATTTTACGTTTGGGAGAAAGATAGTCAAACCTCTTCGATAAGCGTGGCCATAGATAGTCTGCCAAAGAAAACACTACTATTGATAGCATCAAATGTGTCGCTAGCCGTCTCCTTGGCTGAGTCTGATAGCATCCTCAGAGACATGGACTTGGCTTGAGGACTTTTATCGCGTAAACGCTTCTCTAGCTCATTAATTCTTTGCAGAAGACCTTCTTCCTGTCGTTTTAAATTCTTGATCGCCTGAGCTTGCTCCACTGCCGTTCCAGAATTCTCGAAGAGACAATCTGAGGACCTTCCGCGAAAAACGCAGGCACTGCACGGATAGATCCTGTTGCACTTCACCAGATTAACAGAGTAGACAGACGCATGGAATCCTCGTGTACCTTCACTTTACGCTCGCGGCACTGTTTACAAGACATCTGTAGAAGGATTAGACGGTCGGCAAAGCTAATACATTCGAGATCGGATTGTTCACTGACCTTCGAGCGTGAGCTTTTCTTCTTGCTCTGTGCTTCAACTTGGGCATCGCCGGGCCCAGGATCTGTGTGCGGCTGACGATACTCATGCTTCTGTTGCATATTATTTGATACCATGACATTGGTCTGAAGGTTTCAGGGAAACAAGGTATTAATTCAAACAATAAGGAGCATTGACAGCTTGAATACTGTCGTACAAGATCTTGTAAAACACCAGCCTATGATGACCCAACCTTAGATGTCAATTGGTCTTTTTAGGTGTGCTGCTGGCAATGTAGGGGATATCATGCATGCAGAAGCTAAATAGAGTACAAAAGAAAGAGTTAACGTGAATGGCGCTTTAGACACCAAACCCTTGGCGATGATGGCATCCGAGAGCACGCCGTAAGGAGCCAGGGGAAAGGGTCAGCCCCGGCCCATGGTGTCATGCATTCAAGTGGCGTGGTCTTCGAGAATACATTGAAAAGTTTGCTGCGGAATCGAGGGATCAATTTTGATTGGCCATCCGATCCACGTTCGATCTTGAAAGCGTTGAGAACAGTGCTAAAGGCGCCGATAGATGCGGTGAACAATGTGGGATGCCCTAATAGGGTCTATGTTTTGGGGATCGGTCAACCTCCCACAGGATTCGAGGTCGCAGGTGGCTTGACAGCCGTGGGACAAGCAGGCTCATCGGCGTGAGTTGGTCGTGTAAAGCATCACTCGTGCGCAGAAGCTAGATGCAGCACGGCAGGCGAAAGACCCGGCAGTTTGGTACAAGATCCAGGCCATGATCATCGAGTGAAAACAATCTTGCAGCCATCTTCAATCGAGCGAGGCTTGCGGTCATATGCGCCTCACGGTCTCGACCAGTCCAGCAAGGGCCTTTGTTTCACCCGGGTTCCTGGGAACAAAGGTGTCGAGGCTTGTGTGACCCAACTGGGAGATGTGAGGGTCAGCAAAACTGGCCGTGAAGGAGTCAGCGTGCTGTGGCTGCATGAGGATCTGGCCAAACTATTAGGAGGGGAGGGTTTTGGCGCAGGGGATTTGGGAGATAGAGGTATCCGCGGAATACGGAAGGCCGCCCATCTCGTGCGGATCGGCCCTGTGCGATTTGGAGGGAGTGGAGAAGTTCTCACCTTCATCACGACGAGCTGCATATAATGGTACGGGTCACACATACCCGTTATGCAAGCGAGCAGATCTACGACCGTCCTTTGCAGGAGAGATTGCGTTTGCGGTAACCCGTGTGGGGTGCACGGCTACTGTGCACAAGATATCATCTGTCTGTTGTGCAAAGCGAGGTACCTTAGCGAAGCGAAAAGTCCTGACAATCCGTGGAGTGTCTTTGAGCGCCGACAAATGATTCACGCAGCGCTGCTCGCTCATGGCTACCCCGGATACTACGATTTCAGAGCGTGTTATCACCAGATCGAGCGTTGGTTCTCGGTCAATTTATCTGCATACTTCAAGGTCGAACCACTTCACAAATTCTGACCGTCTTGGGATCCAGAGCCAACGAGTTGGAACATCAATCCCCAAGACTTATCGACAATTCTTCTGATGTGCGATTGATTGCGAGCATCTCTGAGATATAAAGCGCATGGCAAATTTGTCATTCGGTGCTGCCGAGAGGTGGCAAGACATACCGCAGCATCGGCGCGTTCTATGTATGGGTTTCGCTGCCATCCGAATTATGCAAGCCGAGTCACTCATCGAGATGGCACCACGTATCTGGAACAATACCTAGATGATTTCAAATCCAGGTCACCGGGTCAACCCAGAAGGTGGGTCGATCACGATGACATGTTGTCACTGGCCGTTCGAGATTGGGTGCTGGCACAGACGATTGCTGGCAACATGGATCCCAAGCCTTAGTCGAGAATGAAATCTCGGAAAATGATATGTCGAACGGCGAATATGCCATACTCTAGGACACGTTTAGGCGCTGATCTATTCCAGTGGCAACAGCAATCTCTTACCGAGGTGAAGTAGAATTAGCCGGTGATCGAAGCTTGTATCTGTTGAAAACCCTTCAAGTGGCTCAGTAACAGCAATGCAAGGTTGCAATGTGCGTCTCAGCGTTTATCCTTCTCGTACCCATGACGTAGCTTTTCATACTCAGCCGCTGTAAAGTCTAGACAACTATTAAGAGATGTATTATGAGTGAAAAATTCATCGCTAAGGGGGAGTCCTATTGGAACTAGGAGGCACGTAGAGCGATCCACATGGATCTTCGAGAGCCTACAGGGCATAATGTCGCCTATATCAGCTCCATGTTCATAGTTCTCTTCTGAGCTTAGAAGCATCCCAGGCATGCCAAATGGGAGCGTACGTCCTCGAAAGACAAATTTGCGACCGTCAAAAGCCATCCCGGTTTCTGGTAGCGAGAGTGATAGATAAACTACTTCAGGCAATGGACCTTCCTGAAAGTGCAGAGCACGGAATAATGCTTGCAATGTCCAGAATTTAATATCGCTGCCATTAAGACGTCTTTGTTGTAGCTCAGTGTGCTCATTCTCACGGATCATCTCTCTGATAGTGTTGCTGTTAAATGGGAGGTTGGGCGAGACCGGTCTCTCGGTCAAGGCTGAGGTTCCTTTCTCGGCTTCGAATCGCAGATATGCATGAATCTGCCAGTGCACAACTAGATCCCAATACCGCCGGAGAGGACTCGTCACCCTCGTATATTGGTCCACCCCGATATTCTCGTAGGGTCTTGGTTCGACTGTTAATAGTGTTGATGGCAAGCACTGAACTTCAGACACGGGAACTCCCACCAACTTGTCAAGTGGATAGTCCGGATGAAAGATACAAGATACATATGGAATGGGAATCCCCCTGGCTCGGCACCATCCAGCTGCAGCTTGATTTGCATGCATCATAACCAGGCCGACCATGTCGTCGGAACTCAAAGCACTCCCCACCATGGGTCGAGAAGAGACGCGGATATGAGGGTCGCCGATGTAGACTTTGCTGTGAGTCATAGATCCTTCAAGCTTGGGTGTTGGTACGGCAGAGACCGAAACTTCCGAGTCATAGCGTACAGCATTGTTTTCGTACAAACGTGCAATTTTGCTCTCTCTCCGCTGATCGACCGCTTTAATGAGCTCCAAAAGTTTCTCAAGTGTCTGCACATAAGGCCGAAGCCGAGTCACGAATTCCTCATCTGCGTATTTCTGGTGAGGAACCCCCCTGATATTGAGCTCGAACGTGGAAGGTACTTGAATGCCCAATATTTTCTTAAGTGCAGACGGTGTCGCGAAAATGACATTATGAATCCTTCCAGGCTTAATGTCTGTTTCCAAAATCCCGTCATTCTTGCCTACCAGCATGCTGATCGTGAGCACGGGGCGATCGCACCGAATGCTGAATTTTCCCGTAGTGATTTCAGGAGGAAGCATACCAATACTATGCTCAGCAAGATATGTCGATTGACGAGATTTTGCCGCATACTTGGCGAAAGAATGTTTAGGAGGAATAAAAGCTCCTGGGTCAGCGATATGGACGCGTATCCACCACCGGTCATCGCAACCAGCGACTTGGTCAAGAGAAAAAGCGTCATCGTGATCACTTGTTGATGCTGAATCGATACAGAAGGCGGGTAAGTCGCCCCAGTCTGTCCGAATGTTACAGCTTACATCTTTACTGCATTGGTTTGGGTCAAATTTCGCTAGTTTCGCGGTTACACTGAGCATCTCGTCGAGTTTGGAAACACTGCCAATCCCTGCAACATTGAAATCCGGGTCAAATATTCTGTGAAAATGCCACGGGGGAACAACCCCTAACTCCTGTAGAAAAAGCCTGGCTGTAGAAGTGTCGAGCGCCATCCCTGGATAGGCGCCGACAGCTCGAAGAATCATGGATCTCACAGCGCAGACAGATACAGCCTTAATGGAGCGCGATCCGACCGCGAAAACAAGAAATTGTAGAATCTGTCTGTCGTGGTCCGAGAAATTCACCCTATTTTCCATCCTGATATTTCCGTTGTCGGAACGAGTAGCACTGGGACCCAGTGTTCCCATTACTGTAGGTGACCGATGTGCTCGACTCTGAAGGATTGCACGGCGTGCCTTTTGAATGAATTCTCCAAGCGGGTTTTGCTGCATTTCTGTTTCAATAGCCTTCCCTCGTGTAGCTTCTGAAGCAGACTTTTGGTAATGGCGTGCCCATGAGACGACCTCTTGCATGGCAAGCATTTTGTCTTTAGGTTCAACAACAAACATCTGGCCTTTGTAACTGCCGCCAAAGGAAGCTCGAAGTTTGAGCGAATCACGAAACAGGGAATTCATAAGCGTAAGTTGGGCGGGCAGTGATAGCTCGTGTAGCGGCACATCAAAGAGTCTCCTTGAGATCTCATCCATAGACATCGTACGGGTTTCGACTTCATCAGCTAACATTTCCCATGCAGTGTCCAGCTTCGTTGCATGGTCGCGGATGAAAGACAAGGCCTCTTGCTCGTATGCTTTGATCTTTTTGAGAACAGGGTTTGCAACGCCTCTTGGAATATGATCGCCTTCTTCTTCTCTGATATCTGAAATGTGTGATTTCTCATTTGTGGTGGTGGGAGTGGGAATGTGGGCAAGCATCCGTTCAATATGCGATTGATCGAAAAGGCTCGGAACGCGGTGATGTACGACACCTCCTACGGGGCCAATTTGACGTCGCCACCGTCCAGAAGTATCGTATGTGACAAGGATGTTACCCTCAGCATAGAGGGTAACTACGAACTTGATTTCATGAAGGGCCATTCGACTGCGGAATGTCCTTAGCGTATAGAAACACATGGAAGAGAGACATACTTATTAAACAGGAGCAGGTCTCCCTGTCGTGGTATAACACGCTCCTTCCAGGTATACTGATTTTCAAGGTCTAATCCTTGGCCTTGCGTGAACTCTAATTCTGTACCTTCATCCATATCCTCTTCGTTCTCAGTAGAAGAGCTTGTGGATTCATTTGCAGTGATTCCATCCCCTTGCCCGATGCGGAACGTAGGATCTGGTAGATGCCAGGATTTCAGCAACTCTGCATTGGAATGATGTTCGTTTTGGATACGCGAATTGTCCTCGGTGAATTTTTCATGCCATTGTCTTAGCTGTTCGCGAGCTGCAGGAGCGGCTGTGTATTCTAAGGGTTCCTTCGTCCTTGTTTCGGCCTTGAATGGGCTAGAACCCCTGGTGGTCTTTTCTTTTTTGTAGCTCGCGATTTGGAACGGAAAGTCTGATGACGGAGAGATGATATCTGCTCGGGTAGCATATCTGCGGAAATTTTTTACTGTTCTGCGAGGAGAAAACTCTCCTCCTATGTGAGACTTTCCGGGCCGCTGGCTGCATCTAGGGTATGGTGGCCGACGCAGTACCGCTATTGAGCTTCGACTAGTAGGCGGATGAACGATAACGGGAAGAGCCAGAACCCTTGTGGTTGAAGATTGACCAATTGGTGCTCGAGATACTTTCTGTAGCATTCCTGCTGAAGATCCACGTCTCTCCGGGAGAAAGTTGCCACCTCCAAAGTCCTAGATAAGTGACTGGATGTTTGATTTCCGAAGATTTTGTCACCCGGGTAAACCTTCCCACCAGCTGAGCAAGCTCGCCTCGTCTTGCCCTCCGATGCCCGTGTCACCTGGGTAGAAACTTGCCCTCGACGTTGGTCATAATCATTTAGAACATGCTATCTCACAATCACCTTGACAAAGTCCTCGGGATATGCCCACCTCTCTTCTATTAAGATGAGTCATACTGAGATTTTCAGAGCGCCTCCGTCACGTTTTTGACCACTCGCACACAAGTAAAAACCGGATCCAGCATGTCTCCTAAAGACCCCTCTCAATTCACGATTCTCTACTTCGCCTCCGCTTCTAGTTTTACAGGCCGATCCTCCGAGCTCATATCTGCCCCGCTGTCATTGGATGAGCTTTTCCCCACCTTGGAGAGTCGCTACCCCGGTATGAGCGAAAAGGTCCTCCAAAGCTGTGCGGTCACGATCAATCTTGAGTATGTGGATGTTGCGAAGAATGAACCAGGCTCCACGTCAAACGAGGGAGTTTCAAACCCAAGAGATACGCTTATGATCCAACCTGGCGACGAGGTTGCATTGATACCGCCTGTAAGTAGTGGATGAAGAAATTTCGCCCTCCGTCTAGATACGATTTCTTAGAACAGTCACAATGTGCGGAAGCGCGAAGCTGAATGGCGACGGCTGTGGTTGATGACAGCAATGACGCGTTTCATGAACATCAAGTCTACTCCACAGATATATGAACGCTGATGCTAAATTACTCACGGCTTCCGCCCGTACACAACAACGCTTGGGAGGAGGATTAGCAACCAAGTACTCATAAGGGGAGCTGAAGACTTACGCTTCATAATAGACTTGTTGGGATGTCTCGTCATCGAGAACGTTCTTCGTATCAGCAACAAATTTCTTAATCTCCTCTACCGACCACTGAAATTGGCACCGTGTTAGCGGAAATGCAACACAGTGTGGCTTTGACGCCTACCCCCATGTGTCTGGTTCCTATTGCGAGAGTCCAATTTTCATTCCCTGAGAGCCACCATTCCTTGTTAAATCGTCCAATCTCGCGTTCATGCGGATTGGCACCCCAAGGCCCAAGAGGCCACCTGAATTTTTTCTCCACCACATCGACAAAACCAGCTGCTGCAATCGCGTCTTTCATAAAGTTGGATACAAATAGCGGTTTTCCAAATGCTTGTTCTGACTGTCGACCGAATTGTTGCCATCGCCAAAAGATGCTGTCTGGCGAGAGCTCTCCGTCTCTGGCGTGAGGATCAATCCCTGCTTCCAATTGTTCGATATATCCTCCAGACTCTAGGTTACTGCTCATGGTCAGATAATAAGCCACTACCTAGAAGGTCTGAAAGTACTCAAAACATTGTTTGTAAAGCGCCGGCCAATCGGCAATACTCCCGTACAACGCCCGAATGTGGATAAAATCAAATCGGACAGGGTACGCCCATTCGGATGTGACGTCGTCGACTTCGAAACGGACATTCTGAAAGGGCGGGTTTGGTTGAGTGCGAGAAAGATCGATGCCAGTAACTTCCGCCTCGTCATATTTATCGGCAAAATCGCTACGTCTGTCAATGGCTGTACATCTGATGGGATAGCTACATACATTGCCCAGAGCCCAACGCCTGTTCCGACATCCAGGACATTTGTTGGGTTCGCTATAGGCGCCAGGTAAAGCTCAGAAGAGTGAGTGCTGACCGTGCATATAGGGTCTATAGGTGCTTTTACCTGATCATCCAGCGTGAGGAGACAAAGGTGATGGCTACGGAATTCATGTCAGAGAAGCTTAAGGTAAAGCATGAGGTCCTGACTCACAAGACATATTGTGATTGAGAATCTAGAGTGTCGTTTGCACCCCAGTATTCTCCTTCACCTGCAAATCTTGTCAACGCTCTCCTCAAGGTGCTCATGGATATAAAAAAACTCATACGAAAAGCATGATAGCGTCTCCCATTCTCATACCTATATTGCCCTATCACGGATGCAAGGGCTCGGAGCCTGTTTCATTCAGTCTGTTGACTAAGTTGGGGAAGAAAATCTTTACGATGAAGCACCATCGTCCAGGCCATTGTCTTCATGATAGTATTCATACTATGGCCATCGTCAGTCCTCGATAGGAAAAGAGCATATAGCGTTAGAAAGTATCACCGTATATTCGTCCTCCATTCTTTCTCCCAAAGAACGTATCAGCGGTAGAATAAGTAAGCCCTGTAGTCTCCTGACTGAAACAACAACCACCCCTTACAGAAGATGTTCAAAGAAATGAAGGATGATTTAGATAGAGGTGTCGTCTGTCCGTGTAGGCTATATGTCTTCAAAGCCAAAAGGAAAAGTTACTATTGATAAGCAGCGGTGTAGCGCGCCTCAAACGCTCGAGCCCATGAGATCTTTAGAGGACACGGAAGAAACAGACAGAAAAGTCAAGGAAAGGCTAAAGTCGGTGCTGTCCAAAGGTGAAGGGGAGGATATCAAGATAGGAAGGGAGAGGACTCAAATGCATAGTGAGAGAGCACTCAGTCCCCACATGTGCATTCCCAGCGGATGAAGCCGGCGGGATGATGGCCGTTGAGATCAAGTTCGGTGATGTAGCACTGGGAGACAAGCTGTCGGTCAGGCAGAGCTTGCCTGCGGTCATCCTGAGGCCAAGACCGCTGGTGCCAGTCTCTCTAGCTTCTTCCCGGGGACGAGAAATCAGTCTTTCGGCGGATGCCACCGCACTGCGACTCGAAACAGGCGGCCGGTGGAAGGCTTGCAGTAGAGTATGGCGACCAAACTACTTAAGCTTCGCTGGGGCACAACGCTCAAGTCCTGTACCCGGGCGGTCATGGAGGAATGGGCCAGTCAGAGGTCTGGAGAAGCTTTTCGAGCGATCCCCGCTCCCCACGTAGTGCTGCTGGATCGACAGGCAGCCAGACTCACCGCAAGAGCCGGGAGCCGGGGGGGACTGACAACGCTTCGCTAGGCCATGCCGTTGCCACTCACGATTGTGAGATAGAGGACGGAGGTGGTGAAGGGCAGCGTCCGTCTGCATCAAGTGTCAGAGAGGTCAGAGAGACTGGTGACACGCCAATGGGGCACGGGGGATCCGGCCACACGGGACGCCTGCAGTGCCAGCTGGCAAGTGGACCTTGCAGTTACTTAAACCATCGTGCCGGAAATCCCAAGCACCCAGACTAGAATTGAACGAATGACTTGCATTTACGCTGATCGATTACCACACCCTCGGAATCCCAATTCTCCGGCTCAGGATGCCTCTTTCTAGCCATTACCGACACGCTGGAACTGGCAGCCAGCCATCATCCCGCCTAGATACGCCATCAAAGAGACTCTCTATCTGGTCGGCCACCCACTATATTACGTGTCTATGCCCTCGAAAACGCCCTTTCTCAACCCGATGACCCGCCATGCGCCCGTGTGGCCCTCAGACGGCTCATGCTGACATCCAAAATCCTGTGACGCCATTTATCCCTCCACATCCTTTGGTGCTCTCGCTTTGCTTTGGCGCCAGAGGAACGTGCTAGCAATCGCTGAGAAGAGGAACAAGATGCTATCGGCCATTAGCAGACTTTTCAGGTATGGAAACGGTGAACGCACCATAGGGCAATGCACAGACCCCAGATGGACTTCATCTCGTAGCATGTACTCTTTGTTGTGCCGATCCATGAATTGAAATCAATCTTGCCGCCATTTTTATCCAAGTTGCTGACTAGGGCCGCGGTGAAAGCGTACGCCGACGAAGTCTGACCAAGGACACCGCTTATATCCTTGCAGTCTAGATAGGCTAGCGGTTTGCCAACAACGACAGAAACAACGACGAGAGCGATAAGAAGCGCCATGTCCGAGCCGATGCTCATCAGGAAAGGAAGCCGATCATCCAGGAAGAGAATGAATGTGATGGCACAGTACAGAACCGCGATGCAGACCTGAGAGGCGTAAGCGATCAACTCTTCGGCTAGAAACAAATTACCATACAATGCTTAGGACGCCAACCAGCACGCTTGGAGGATCAGCTTTTGCGTTCACCATTTCGGAAATGAAATTGGCAGTCATGCCAATGATGGCGATTAGAGACATTGCCTGCAAGACGCGGCAAATCTTGAAAGTGGCTCCAAGAGCTCCGTAGTGTGACGATTTGCCCATGGTGTAAAGACAAGGAGAGGATTGGTGGAAAATGAGTGATGAGATAGCTCCTCAGATGGATGTAAAATGAATGATGGCGCTTTTACACGTTAATGAGAGAATAGCGAAAGAATGGCTGCCAAATGAGAAACTGTGCAGTGGTGAGATCAGTTTCAGTAAATGTAAAGGGAATGTGCTCCACGAAAGTCTAACACTGGCAACGAGACTGGAAGGAAGCTCTGATGAGAGAGTTGGAATTCATAAACGGAGCAGCTGACAGAAACGCTGCACTACTCTTATATTTCTTCGACGACAGGCCATCATAGAAGCTCAAGCAATGAACATC
The DNA here is from genome assembly GCA_021030905.1 of Pyrenula massariospora. Classification (NCBI taxonomy): domain Eukaryota; kingdom Fungi; phylum Ascomycota; class Eurotiomycetes; order Pyrenulales; family Pyrenulaceae; genus Pyrenula; species Pyrenula massariospora. The sequence goes on from JAGFMI010000006.1 coordinate 1,019,219, forward strand.
CTTTGTTGGGTAAGACAGAGCCGGGTCCGCCCACTCAGTGTCTAAATCAAGAGCCTCAACTCCACCGCGGGAAAGGGTGAAACGACCCGCTAGCTTTCACATCAAGCTGGAACCAGGAATTCGATCAAAGAAAGTATCAGACTGTACTCGTGTACCATGTGTAGAAAGCTGGCTGGGCTTCTTTGGCCTGGATTTGTTGAGACACGGTTGTGGAAGCGCCGGCCAGAGTGGAGAATGCCTCAGCTATTTCTATCCATAAGCGCCGACCAATCCCAGACCACAGAGAGGCATGAGAACGACGTTAACCGAATTAGCGAGGTAGCTTCTTGGTGCATGGCAACTAGCTCTGTGCTGTGGTAAAAGATGCGAAGTGGCTACTTGCGCTCCTTTCCGCGACTTGGAAGTCGATCGTGCAAGCTATCGTGGATAGCTAATTCGAGGCTACTTCGCTTGGTGTGGCCTCTCTGTGAAGACGCTCTCGCCAAAGAAAATGGTGCAAGTCCTGGGATCGTGACCTTGAAGATTATGGATAGCTCAATCACAGGAAGTCTGGCCATCACACGAAACCGTGTCTGGTCAATGATTCGAGGATGGGAAGAAGGGGTGTGGGGGAAGTTCTCGGACAGGCACCGAGTCTGCGGGCCGGTCCAATTGACCAACCACGCGAGGGACGTCCCGGTCACGACGGAAGCTCGCTCGTTCCTGGCAAGAATATCAACTCCAACCGGTTGATAGCCATGGGAAGGCTTTGATGGCCCAATTTGCCCATGATCTGACATCACCTCTGACTCTGACGTCTCCGGTATGCTCGTGAGGAACGAGGATAGCGGGAATGGTCGGTCGCAGGGACCCTGGCTTTTGCAGTTCCTTATCGTGCTTTATCTCTCGCAAGCTCAACCCAACCTCTCCTCCTCACCAGAACGGCCGTCTAAAGGGTTTTAGCGTTGTTGCTTTCGCATGATTTAGCTATGGGCTCCGGACGTCTTCAGTCTTTTCTTCAAGTTCCTTCATCCTGCGACATATCGCGAAATTATCACGCCTTCCGATCTGCCCGCCCCCAGGTCTGCTAACAGCTCGTGGTGAGGAGTCGACGCAGCTGGCCCCCTCCTTTGCGCACTCCGCCCCGCATTTTTTTTCTCGAGTCCCAGCACCAGAATTTCCCCGCCGCATGATCACAAAGCGATTGACCATTCGCAGCCTCTTGTTCCTGCAACGCCCACTGGCTCCTCAGAAGAGCTTGTCGCTGTCAGTGAGGAGAATGCCAACACCATTACGTTAAATATACTGCTCCCCTCGCCGCAATGTCTCTTAGCAGAGTGCAATCGATGGAGTCCTGGGAGCGCGGGAGAGATCAGAGCCCAGCCAGGTCTCTGAGGAGACCGTCTTTCAATCCCGTTTCCGAATGGGTCCCGCCTGCCAAAGTCGACGCGAAAACTAGTGTCAGTCAAGTAGCCGGAAGGAATTTGGAAGAGTCAAAGACCAGAAAGCTAGGTAGGAAGACTATCTACCATGCAACGCTGATGAACGCTTTACTCAATCAAGGGCTAACTCTCCGAAAGTCCAGGTCTGTATCGCTGTTCTATATTGCTTACTCTCCGCTGGGGTTGTTTTTGGATACGCTGCAATTAAACCAGTCTTTATACAAGAGGGCGTTTACAAGGATCAGTGCAGCCAAAGAGAGATTGACAATGGGGAGCAACCTTGTTATGGTCAGGAACTGAGGCTCAACTTTATGTTTGCAACAGCCGCCGTTGCGACGAACGTATGTGCCCTTCCAGTGGGAACCATCCTCGACCGCTATGGCCCACGTGTAAGCGGTGTCATTGGAAGCTTTTGGATTGCAGCTGGGGCAGCTCTCCTTGCCTTTGCAAAGTCGTTGCCGTTCGATGCTTTCATTCCGGGATACCTTTTTCTCGCCCTCGGAGGACCGTTTGTATTTATCTCATCCTTTCAGCTGTCTAACACTTTTCCCGCCCATTCTGGCCTTATACTTGCCTTGTTGACAGGAGCGTTTGACGCGTCCTCTGCACTATTCTTGCTATTTCGTATTGCATATCAGTCCACGGATGGCGAACTCAATACTCAGCGGCTATTCCTTCTCTACCTCATTGTCCCTGTATTCGTACTCATAGTCCAGTTGACCGTTATGCCTGCAAAATCGTACAAGACAGTAGGCGAGATCATCAATCAAGCAGAAGAAGAAGTTGACATTCCTTCGCCTGAAGAAGACTCAATGACTGATGACCGGGAACGGCAACGCATCCGGGAAGAAAGGAGAGTTCGCCAAGAGTCTGTAGTCAGCGAAATCACCTCGCTGCTCGGGACATCTACCAATGACAAGCAAGCAGAGGACGAGGAAAGGAAAAATCAGAGGTCTGGCGTTTGGGGCGTGCTCCATGGCTACTCCGCTCTGGAGCAAATTAAGACTCCCTGGTGGTGGCTCATCACACTGTTCACCATAGTCCAGATGACTCGCATCAACTATTTCGTGGCAACTATTAGACCGCAGTACGAATATCTGCTGAATTCATATTCTGGAGCGCAAAAAGTTAATGAGATCTTCGATATCGCTCTCCCTCTCGGAGGGGTGCTAAGTGTTCCTTTCATTGGGACTATACTCGATCATACCAGCACACCATTCACGCTTGCTTTGCTGGTCAGTTCTGCAACGGTGATTGGCATCCTTGGCTGTCTTCCACACTTTTCTACAGCAATCGCAAATGTCGTTCTTTTCGTTTTATATCGACCGTTTTACTATACGGCAGTGTCCGATTACGCGGCGAAAGTCTTTGGGTTTCAGACATTTGGAAAAGTTTATGGCCTGATAATTTGCTTTGCTGGTCTTTTCAACTTTGTCCAGTCGCCTCTCGATGCCGTGACGCACGCGGTCTTCCACAAAAATCCAGTCCCTGTCAACATCGTCCTCCTCTGCGTTGCTCTGGTTGTGGGCGGTGCTTTAGTGGCATTTGTCACGGCAAAGAGCAGGACCATAAAAAGAGAAATGCTTGAAGATGAGGCAGAGGAAGCAAGAGAGAGCTTAATGCCTACCGCAAACGGAATCGGTAGTTACGGGACGTGAAAATGTTTCTGGATAGTGAGGAGGCACTGATAAAAATCGATCGCTTGAATCTGTCTTTAATCATGAATTGAGACTGAATTGTATAATAGAATCTGTTTTTCTGAAAAATACCCATTATCTCTTGGAGTCTGGATCGAGATTATGGTACGCAAGGAAGCCAGCAGCATTTTTACTCTATTAGTAGCTGGTCGCCGGACGCTGACCCCGTTGAATTTTGGATTGAGTAAACATCCATGTGTAGGGTCCAAAACTTCCCGCCAAAAAGTAGCTCTAAAATCTCGTTAAGCGGCGTGGTATTGCAAATGAGATCGGAAATGGCACGACCATCCGTATTAATCCCGACCGTTATCCCGTCAAAGCATCTTTTCCCACCAGAGCTTGTAGCCCACCCTCGTTCCTCATCTAGAATACAACCAACGAAATCACCCTTCACTCTGGCAAATCATATAGGAGGGAGAAGATAATCGGCCCAGCTACTCGAAAGAAACAGTACAGCGCCCTGTCGCATTATATGACATTAGTATACGCATGACATGAAGCCGCATAAAGCTTGTACAAAGCAAGCAAGGAAATGTCGGACTTACGCCAAATAATGCAACACTCCTTACCACACTCGCATTCTCGGGGGCTGTGAGCTCTCTGTAGGCTGCCGTGAAGTAATTCGATGCGGGAGGTTTAATTTGCTGGCGCTGGACGGGGACTACGCGCTTGGGAGGCATGTTCGAGATTTTGTCGGGTCGGTTGAAGGACTTTAAAAAGTGCAAGGCTGTGTCGTACTCTGGGGGATTTTGGTTATGCGCCTGTAGTTTTGAGATAACTGAATGGCGGCTTGAGTTTGAATCTGCTGCGTAGAAAAGAATTTTGGAGGTAGATATGGAGATTCTTGGCGCGGCTCCTCTGCGGAGAGAGCTCTGTCTAGCACTCGGGGTCGAGGTTTGGTGGCACTGATGATTGACTTCATCCAGCGGAGCATACCTGGCTTCATGTTCACCCCCAAGATTGACCATTGACACTGGTCAGCTTGGATTATTTCCACCATGACAAGCATTGACGAGCTATTCAAGGTCAGCTTCTATTTTTTTACCCTACGTCTTACTACTACACTCTACTCCAATTAGGTCACAAGAGCAGAGTGTTTTGCGCAAGATGGGAGCTCACGCTTAATAGAAACCTACTGTACCTTCGAAACGCAAATTCGACGCACCGCTACACGATCCATCCGCATTCTACAAAACTTCCAAGAAAGATGTGAACGGCACGGCCTCCAGAGGCAACGACCTTTCTACCACAGTCGAGGATGAAGCGCCAGAGGCAGATGATGGAGGAGTAGCAGGCCCTTCGCTACCGCCGAAAGGACAAGATGAAGGAGACGTCGCGGACGAAGAGGGAGGGAGATTCTTCGGCGGTGGCATTGGAGAGGACACAAAGGAGGTTCTTGATTTTGTGGACCAGCAGGATGGGGACCCTGATGCAGTGGTGAGTTAAGCTATACGCCTCTAGTAAGGCATGTACTGACTTTGGATAGCCAGAGGCTATCGATTCGGCGTGGTTGAAGAAAATGGCTCTGAACTTCGAGAGACGGATATCGAAAAACGCGGAGCTGCGCGGAAAGTTCGAAGATCAGCCCGAGAAGTATGTGCGTCTCCCCGTTTCTATTCTGTGACCAACGTTTCCCTCACCGTCTTGAGGACGGAATAGGCCTGACGATTTCTAGGTTTATGACATCTGAAGCCGACCTAGACGCAGATATCAAAGCCATCTCTATAATTTCCGAACATCCCGAACTGTACGAAGAATTTGCCAAACTTGGTTGCATAGCCAGTTTAGTTTCACTACTAGCGCATGAAAATACGGATATAGCTATTGATGCTATTGAGATCATAGAGGAACTCACGGATCAGGATGTTGAGGCTGAAGAAGGCCAGTGGTCCAGCATAGTTGACGCTATGGTAAGTCAGTCTGGCGTATGCGTGGGACTTGTTCATACTAATGAGAAGTAGATAGAAGCCGACCTTCTATCACTCCTAGCGTCAAACCTCTCGCGCTTCGACGAGAGCATAGAATCCGACAGAAATGGCGTCTATCACTCTCTTGCCATTCTGGAAAACCTATCCTCTAACCCACCAATAGCGGCCAAAATTGGCACCATCACTCCGCTACTGATCTATCTCTCCTCCCGAATCCAGACTCCTGAAAGCAATCCCTCTGTATCTCAAAACAAACAATATGCCACCGAAATCCTCGCCATACTTCTACAATCGTCACCTCAGACCGCCACAAATTTTCTTAACCTCCCGACAGACTCGAGAGATCCCGATGCTAAGCCCATCGACTCCATCCTCCAAATTCTCTCGCACTACCGTCGCCGTGACCCCTCCCCCTCATCTGACGAGGAGGAATACGTCGAGAATCTCTTCGATGCGCTCACCTGCCTCGTAGACACCCCTCTAGGCAAACGACACTTCCTCTCCGCCGAAGGCATCGAGCTCTGCGTCATCCTGCTCAAAGAGTCCAAATTCGCACGCAGCCGTGCAGTCAGGGTACTCGACCACGCTCTCAGCGCCAGCAATGCCCCTTCCGACGATGCACCATCCCCCACAGACCCTTCGCTCGACCCCGCGGAACTAGCAACCCAGTCCTCAACCCGCCTCGTGCTCGAAGCCCAGGGCCTCGGCGTGGTATTCAAAGCCTTCATGAGCGCCACGTCGCCCAAGAGAGCAGAGAAAGAGAGCCGCGCCTTCCTCGAGCACCTGCTCGGCATCTTTTCGTCGCTGCTGCGCTGGCTGCCGTCTGGCTCTCCGGAGCGGATACGCGCGCTGGCGAAGTTTGTGGAGAGGGAGTACGAGAAGATTGGGCGGCTGGTGGGGGTCAGGGGGGAGGTGGCGAGGAGGGTGGGGAAGGTGGAGGGGGAGATCGAGGGTGAGAGGACGGAGATGGAGAAGGAGGGGCTGAGTGAGGAAGAGAGGGCGCTGAGGGAGAGCGAGTGGTTCGGCCGGAGGCTGGATGCGGGCTTGTTTAGTCTGCAGACGGTGGATCTGGTGCTCGCGTGGTGTGTGGCGGAGGATGAGGGGTGTAGGGGGAGGGTGCGGGAGTTGCTGGGAGGGGAGTTTGAGGTTTTGAGGAAGACGTTGAGGGAGCAGGTGGAGGAGATGGAGGGGGATGGTGGTGGGGCGAGGGAGATGATTGAGGCGCTTTTGGGGTGCTTGTGAGGTGGAAGACAGGTTGTTTTATTCTTATTCATAATTATCCATCATCTACAGCAGTGGCGGCTGCGTCGATGTAAAATTGAAAAAAAGAGCTTTCACGAGGTTTGGTGGCCCTGTCATTGATTTCATCGCTTGATCCGCTCTCTAATATACGCTCCTAAGTATCGCATGTCAAGAAGTCCGATGCAATGTAAGATAAAGAAGTAGAGTGCCCATCCTCCTTCCTTCTTACTCGCTTTCCAACCTTCTGACAATTCTATTGCCATCAAAAAATGCCCGACTTCCGTAACTACCTTGAGTTTCCGTAAACCTCAATCCTGCGCATCGAAAAACTGGTCAACCTCATTCTCATTCGTATCTAACCTTTTAATCGGCTCGCTCCCACCCTGGTTCGGCGTTAAAGGCTCCATTAGATTCAGACTTCCCATTTTGTCATTGAGCGGGGCCGTCATATCCGCCGGCTCGTCCATCAATCCTGCTCCCATCCCGCTCCCATTCGACTTTGCCGCCGCTGCTGGAGCGGCGTTCTGTGTTGGTGTCGATGTTGAAGTCGGCTCGTCAAAGTCGATTAAACTGCCTGTTGCGGTAGGTGCTGGTGCAGCGGAGGAAGGCGTGTTGACCATGGAATTCTGGCGCGAAGCCCCATGTGGTGGAATTTCGAATTTGGAGTCTCCCTTTTGGCCCTTTAAGATTGGAGCGATGGCGAGGATCTGTTTAACCTGGTCGGATGGAGATTTGGCGTCTCTATACGTAGCTTCTCATTAGATACTGTCAATTTCACACTTAGATAATTGTCAGCTCACATTGGCGTATTCAATATCCAATCTAGATCCTCCTCGCCTTCTTCTGAACCACCCGGTCCGCCCCTAATTCGTCGGAAGAGCCGTGGTCTCCACTCAACACCATCGTCAGCCCGTTTAGCAGCTTCGGCTCGTTGCCGGTCCTCGATCTTGCTCTTTTCTTCGGTGGCTTTATCGTGGTCGCGGGCATTAAGTGCGAGCACAGTGGAGTGCCATAGACGCTCGGATTCTCGCTCCCCCTGCTCATCTAAGGGTCGGGTTAAAGGTGGTGTATGTTTTGCGTTTGTGGCGTTGAAAAGAAGTTCTTTGTGACCAGTCTAGAAGATACGTATCAGCGCCGATCCCAAGGATGTACAATTAACTTCTCACCATTACATCCTTGATGTACATTTCACCATTCCACAATCCAGAGAGCTCATAGAGTGCTTGCCCGGTCTTTTCGTTCTTGATAACGCCACCGATTGCATTATACGTGCCGCTGAAATAGCCTTTCGTTTTAAATTCAATGTCGGCCATCAGGCCATTTTCTGGACATCGCACGTACGAATGGTCACCAAGCTCGTACTTCATTTTGCCGAAAAGAATTCCGCGCGCATACATGTTGGGTTGCGTAACGATGCTGAACAGGTTTTAGCAGAGTTCACACTTAGTTGTGTACATTGAACACACTACTTCTCTCCGCCTTTCGACACGCCCCTTCTTGTAAATCTGAGGAACGATATGCCCTCCATCAAACTTGCGGCGGAATTTCCAAGGAACTTACTCCTAGGCTTCAGTGTCCCGTCCACACGAATACCATGCTCCGGGGCCATGAAAAAGTAAGAAGATTTAGGTGGGTGGTGCGACGTCTGTTCTGCGATGTAGTAGCCCTTTGTGTTATCTGGATATTCCCAGAAACAGGTATAAACTTCGCCGAGAATCGGATTCAGAGGCTTCTTGACACCACTATCATGTTATGAGATATTGGATTTCAGCAGCGCCGAAGTACTCACGGAGGCTTGATGTGCCATCCACTGAGATAGAATTTAACAACCGAGACGAATCTCTGCACAGGGTCGTCGATCTCCGGCATTGGCAGGAGAGTTTCTGGGTGAGCCATGAAGCTGTAGACATTGTCAGTGCTTGTATGTCTATCTGAAGAGTTCGGCGCACTTCGTTATCCTTTCGAGCATCGACCGAGGTTCGAGAATGAAGGTTGGAAGTGTGACACGGCTGAGATCTGCTCCAGGCCGGAGCTGAGATATGATGTGTGAAAGGACTGCCAGGACTGTTAGCGACCAAATCTCCCCATTGCAGACCCGTTGTTGAGCTTCTTTCCAACAGTAGCGTACCATTCCCTTGGTCGGGCTCGACGATTGTCTCGTCATCTTGTGCACCGGCAGAATCCGGCGTTTTTGGATCACCTGTGGAGGAACGGTTGCCTGTTAGAGACCGTATGTAGAAATCAGCCTCTGTAGGCATAGAAAGCTGTTCAGGTAAAGCCTGCGGACTTACTCGTCAATGACGACCGTCGGCGGGAGTGGCCGTGTAACGGCATTATGCTCTCGTATCTTGTCAACTTCAAGGCCCACAAGCTCTCGAGTACAAAGGCATCAGCGCGGGCAAAGCGTGGATGCTTTGTCGGTGATTCGAGCTTTAGGACGGGCCGACGAGGGAGCCCTGGGCAGGCATCTGTGATTCAGGCCGGAAGGTACCGTGAAGTCAGGTGTGGAGACGTGAGGGAATATGTCGCTGCCGGGGAATAGGTACAAAAGTAGACGTCAGATGAGTTCACAGCCTGATGTGTCCATGGGCGGAACCAGCGGTAGAGAAGCCGGGTCCAACTACTGGTCATACGAGGGATAGCCTGCTGTCAGCACTCTGAAAAGAACCGGTCAGGCACACGGTCAAGGCGCCCCACCGTACGCATGCCTTGGCGCGGGGGAATGTGATGTCAAATAATAATGACCGAACTCGAATTTTCTGTCTAGATCTTGGGGATTTTGCTTCCTCTGACTATATTCTATCGCTTAATAAATCAATCCATCAAGTCTATCTCAATCCAGTCTATGCGGGCTGACGTGGGCGTCAATGTGCCGCTGTCTATGCACAAGAAACGCCAAAATACTTGCTCCGCCGCAACGCCTTCAAAACCACACGGATCGCCGATATCTATTCCCTAGTGAAGCTGATCCTTTGGGCACCAGAAAATGCCTCTCTGTACCTAAATTCGTCGTCCGAAACACCCGCGCCGATTCAATGCGCCACCATTTTGCCTTGATGCTTTAGCCGCTTCGACATAGGTACATCTCCATTAGTAATCTCAACCAAGAACCGTGGCTCGGGCCGGTAGAGCATGATGTGAAAATGTTCCACAGCGTGGACACTCTTCAGACTGCGCCAGTTCTTGAACCATGCCACTTGCTCTCGGGGTAGCTTCCCTTGATCACAAAACACCATATAAATAAAGGAATCGATGACAGCTCGAGCTTCACATGTCAAATCCCCTGTCCGTGGGTCTTCCTCGAGCTCGAATTTTGTCCAGACGACGAGATGGACAACATCCTGATCGATCCCATATGGCCAGTCATTGTAGAGGATCTTGTAATCTGTCGGCTCTGTGAACCTCGCTCTGTCGGATGGAGCTTGGGATGTCCATTTCAGTCTGTACTGGACAATGAAGTTGAGAATCGAGCCGAACTCTTCTTTGAGATGCGCAGTGAATTCCAAATATTTCCGTAAATCGCTCGGAACGCGCTGGAAGAGATGGATGCTATTTGAACCTTGTATGGACAACTAATTAGTCTTTGCAGATATGATATGCACGACGTCGACTCAACTGATTATGCTTTGAACATCAGCCCAGCTAAGCCGCCGAAATGAAGAATCTAGAGTTGAGAGACCCCGTATGTGCTTCTCACTCTGGTTTTCCAGAAACTTTGGACATATCCAGGGGTCTGCCGGCCATTCCTCCTCGGGTAGATTGACTAGCCAGTAGGGAAGAGGTTTGGGGGACGTAGGTGCAGAATGTGGCATAGCTGCGGCAGCGCAACCTCGCAAAGCGAAGAGCGAGCCACAAGCTTTATTCGCCGATGATTTTCGATCTGGGGAAAGGTTGGGAGTAGGTAGAGAATATCAAACAAAGCGGCGGCTTTGTGAGAATACCGTCCCTTTTGTCTACGCAGAGAGAGCAACCACGTCCATAAAGCCACAGGGTTTGCTCTCCATGTTGCTCGGGCATGGCATATAAGATAGCTATGAACAAACCGTGGCTGACAACAGTCGAGGCTGGGTGAGTCAGCTTGGTACTACTAACCTACAATCATCAGATAAGGTATCTAACTGTGGTGACATTGAAGCGTTTCACGCCCAATTGCATTGACTCACTTCTACTGCTGCCTTCAAGCGACCACCAGAAGCAACTCAAGAAAAACTAATAATAGCTTATCTGCATGTGACGATGATGTCATTGCCGATAAGCCGGTCGTCGTTCCCCAGGAAGCTCGTGATGCTGTCCAACACGGATGGGCCTATCGATTAGCAGAAAATACTAGGTAGCCTTTCGGTGTGCGACATGGCTGATGCAGCTTCCAAAAGCGCTCTCATCCTCGTGGACCTGCAGAATGACTTCTGCCCTCCAGACGGCTCTTTAGCAGTCGAGGGGGCCCGGTCCATTAGCTCGCTCGCCAATGAGCTTCTTTCTTACTCAGGATGGACCCTTCGCATAGCAACACAGGATTGGCACCCTGCTGATCACATCTCCTTTGCTTCAAACCACCCAGCTCCCAACAACCAACCGTTTACTTCCTACGTTGATGTGAGGAATCCGCATGATGAAAGCCAGACAAAGCAGATAAGATTGTGGCCTGATCATTGCTTACAGAGTTCTCGTGGTGCAGAGATTATCGAAGAGATCGATCAGAGCACTATTGATCTGTACGTGAAGAAGGGCATGGACTCTCGAATTGAGATGTACAGTGCGTTTGAAGACGCATTCAGGAACCTAGATTGTGTGAAGAATGGGGCTGTTGATGTTGACTTGGCAGATTACCTTCGTCAGCGTGGAGTCACAGACGTCTGGTCGCTTGGGGTAGCGGGAGATTATTGTGTAAAAGACACTGCACTAGGAGCTGCACATGCGGGATTTCGATCGTTTGTTGTTGAAGAGGGTGTGAGGTGCGTTGATCCGGGGGAAGGCTGGAAGGGGGCCAAGGGTGAGTTTGCAAGAGCAGGTGTGAAGGTGGTTACGATTGCTGGGGAGGAGATTAATGGGATCAGAGAGCTTGTTGCAACGTGAGTGCTGGTACAAGCCTTTCATGAAGTAGGTCTATATGAAGGAAATCCCATCTCGGTGCCTCTCGAAGGTAGCCTCTACTTACGCTAACCCCTTGTGGTATCACACTGCTCTCCTCTATTGTACTTCCCTTCTTGCAATCGAGTATGCCCCTCTGCGCCTAGCCAACTGCCATCTTCGCCTTCTTCCTCGACGTTTCATTAACCTCCTCCAGATCCTTCAATTGTGACCTTCCTTGGTCTTATCCTTCCAACTCGTCTTTTCAATTTCCGCCGCCGCCTTGGCTGGATCGTTGAGGGTTGTGTCAACGTTGTCCACGACGTTGTCATTCTGTGAGAGAGGATTGAGAAGTGCTTGTTTGCGACGATAATGATGGTTGCCATTCAAGAAGGCTACTGCCCACCTGATAGAAGCTGATCACCGCTTACATAGGGTTTGATTGGAAATGACGTTAGGGACTTTGTAAATAACAGCCATGTACGACGCACGTAAGAGATATCTCATAGTGGAACGGCAGCTATACAGGCAGGCATATTGGCGTGCTCCAAGACGAACATGAACAGTCCAGGAGTCAGATTTTGAAGTTAAAGGCGAAGGCTATGGGGACCCACTTAAACAATATGGAGGATTCGCATGCTTGATATTTGAACCTTGCCGCTTCGTAACGAGCCGCCATCGAGAATTTCCGCCGGTGGCATAGCAGAGACGGTCTTGGCGTTGTAGTTGAGCATCATCGAATCTTAGGAGGGATGGAGTCGTCACAAAAGTCAGTGCAGAGGCGCCTTTGCTGTGGACGAAGCTTCAGAGACATCCTATCGCAACCATTTGATCCTATGTTGAAAGGTTCCCATTGTTGTTGTTTTTGGTAAGCACCTGTTCAGGCCCCCCAGCCTTTGTGACTCTCGACATCAAAAGGTTCTCAGTAAGCAAAAATGCCTGGCCATCTTGGAGATTTCCTCTAATTGATAACGGTTGGCCCAAGCCTTCCTCCTACCCCAAAAGGCAAAGACCTGCAGCAGTAGTGTGCTGGTGCAGGGTTATCCCGAGACGTCCGCCCACTTACGCCACCAAGGTTGACGCCAAGCCCAGCGTCAGTATGGAGAAGTGCCTCCAAAAGGGTGGAGCGCGAACTTTCCATCCCTGTCCATGCAAAAATTCCCCTGGCAGGGTGCAAATTTCTTCTTCCCGTCCCGGCGAATTTCCCACCCCCGCAATGATGTCTTCCTACATGCAATCACAGAATGCTAGACATCACGCTATACGCGAAAATCGTGGCACACGTTGAAAGCAGTCTGCCCGGAAAGGTAGGTCGTTATGATAGCAAGTTTTTTGTCATGGCACTGCCGGCTTCATATAATGGACATCTTCGCATATTGCTCGTCTACACACCTAGCGGTCTTTCTTTACTGGCATGTTTATCAATCTCGCCATGCGTCTCTCCTTTGTTCTCGTAGCTAGCATATCACTGGCAGCTGCAACGCCGTTCCAAAACCAGCAGCTAAGACAGCGTGCCCCTTCACGGCCGAGAGACGTTTCTAATGGCACCGCCTGCGCAGCAGTGAGCTCGACAGTATCAGCTTTACGAGCCGCCACTCCATCAGCTACTCCAACTATCCCAGCCCAGCTCGCGTACGACTGCATCACCAGCGTCCCTTTGAATGCCAGTGCGGCCACAGATCTAATCGATTCTCTGGTCCCCTATCTGCAATGGCAAAGCACAACAAGTTATCTCAAGGCGCCACCCGCAGAGTATGTGGAGAAAATCCAACCACCGGTGGACGTCTTTGGCACCCTATCAGAAATCAGAAGCAATGTGACTACTGAAGCATATGAAAATGGCAAGTGGAATAATCTCAGCCATTTCATTAGAGAAAGCCGCGATGTCAAAATCCGGTCAAAGTTCTGCAAACATGGGGCTGGTCACTAACACTCATATCATAGAATATCAATTCGGGTTTGCTTTATACCGACTGTTCCAAAGTACCCACGATGGCCACCTCGTTTATGTCCCTGACGTTGTGAGCTCGATCTTTACATTTGGTCGTCCAGTTGCTCTGGTCTCCGTTTCACCTGATGGCCAAGCAATTCCGGAAATTTACGTGTACGCCGACGTCTTGGCCGCATCGTTTGGCAACACCTCCTTCACGCCTTCGGTCGTTACCACCATCAATGGCCGAGACGCTGTGGATTATCTTCTAGATTGGAGTGAAAATGGATCTCTACAAGACCGAGATGCTTTGTGGAACAACGTGTTCTATGAGCTAGCACAGGTTTCATTGGGATCTAGTGGATCCGGTACAGGAACCTTCTCTGGCAACGGAAGAGGGAGATTTATCTATGATGGCCCAACCACCACACTTGAATTCGCCAACGGAAGCTCCACGACCTATCACAACTTCGCTCGAGTGTTTGTTGATTTTGCAGGCGTTCAATCAGGATCTGATCTCTACCAAAAATACTTTACCGTCGACCCGGAGGCGCTAAGAACAGACAGTGACCCGACACAACTCGCTAATGTCACCGCAACTGTTACTGCTACATCCACCGACACATCTGCCCCAACGCCAACCACAGCATCCGTGACGGCAACTTCTGCTGCAAGTACACCATCTCCAGGTTATCCTCCTCCGGTGGTACGCCAGCCAAACAATTTGAACGGAGGCTATTACCTCGATGGTGACGACTACGCCGATGTCGCAGTGCTGAGCGTAGCATCATTCGTAGGTTTGGACACTGCCGAGCAATCGTTCCAAGACACAAACGCGCAATTCATCAAGCAGGCGAAGGCAGATGGGAAGACGAAGTTATTGATCGATGTGTCTGCTAATGGAGGTGGGACAATTCTCCAAGGTTACGACTTGTTCAAGATACTATTTCCTACTATCCTGCCCTATGGAGGAAATCGATGGCGGGATTTTCAATCAATTGATCTCATTGGTCAACAATTTTCTCTCACTTCAGGCCAATATCCTCGAGTATACAATAGCGGCAACGACACTCTTGACGAAATTAATTATGACATTGAAAGCAGCAATTTTAATTATCGCACAGATGACGACGTAAACTACCAGCCATTCCCTTCGTGGCCGGCGAAGTACGGTCCAACTACTTTCAATGGCGACGAGTTTTCGGAAATTGTTCGGTGGAACCTAAGCGATAATCTGACTCCGTACAATTCTGGAGGGATTTTCATCCATGGATACGGCATACCCAATCTATTCGACACCCCACCATTTGCACCTGAAGACATTATCATTTTGTATGATGGCTATTGCGCCTCGACGTGTACGATATTCTCAGAGCTAATGCGCCAGCAAGGTGGTGCCAAGACGATTTTTGTTGGTGGGAGACCTAACACCGACATCACTCAGGCTGTGGGCGGTGTAAAAGGTGATACATATTCTGCTCATCTCAAAGTTGTAGCTGACTCCAATTAGGTGTCAACGACTATCCGATCACTTACATCAAACAACTTGTAGACCTTACTTACGCATACGCAGATCCTGAAACCAGAGCTTCTTATGTAAATACTGATCTAAATACCTACAATAATCTTCCAATCGAAAGGGGGGCGACAGGCGTCAGTAACAATGTCAACTTTCGCGATGGCTTAAGACAAGGAGATTCATCAGGTGTGCCGCTGCAATTCCGGTATGAGACAGCTGATTGTCGAATCTTCTACACCGCGCCAATGACGGTCGACGTCACGGTGTTGTGGAAGACTACCGCCGATACTGCTTTCAACGGGAAGAGTGCGTGCGTTGCGGGCAATCTCTCCACCACAGCATCCAAGAGAAGGATAAAGCAGAGAGACGGGAAATTTGCGACCTTGCCCATAATCGGGAAGCGGGACTCTGCAGCAGATATGGAAGCGCTGATGAAGAGCCTTGACGTACAGACTGACCTGACCAAGGCCAGGCTTGTCGGCGATGGACTCATGATGCCTTGAAAACAGGCTCACTTTAAAGTCATGCACAATCTAGATAGCCAAGAAACGCCTCGGATAGCCGAATATCTTTGCTTTTCGATAGACAAACAATTAAGATAGCATATCTTGACCGTTGGAATGTTCCCTAATAAGAATAATACTTCTATGAATTTGTTGTCCAGGGCAAACTCTTCGAGTCGCCCTACTCTGGACCCTTTGAAGCACGCCTCGATATTACTCCCCAGAGCTGTCCACCTCCAATACCGCCAGGGCCATGACAATAAGAAAAAGGGTCGCCTCTTAGCCGAATTTTAGCCGCGACGGCCGCCTCAAGGTATGCCGAGGTGCTGTGCCCCGACCTTGAATTTTCTTGGGTTCACAAGCTAGACCGCAATGTCCCGAAAATGAACTGGTCAGACTCCGACACGATGGCATTCAGCCTTCTCATGGGTCCGGCCCCAGCTACACCGCTGGCTATTTTGCGTCTTTCAATTCGCCATGAACATTACTCCCTCTGGCTTGAGGCGCCTTGCTCGTCTTCGGAGCTTGCACTATTCTATCCCTTGAGATGTGACCATCATCCGGTCTGATGAAATTGAGCAGAATTTCCTGATGGGTGGCATGTTATCCACGGTTCCTCTTGAACATTGCTAATGCTAGGCCACAGTCGCTCGAAGAGTTCAAGCATGGGTCACCGACCCGCTCGTCCGCCTATACAATGCTGTATATTCACAGCTACCGGACTGGTCGTTCATTACTCTACACTACATGTATGCCGCACGCTCTCGATCGAAGTAGACGCTCACAAGTGGTAGATATTTTATTGGAACAACGTTCATCGCATCTTTAATATTCTGGGGCTCTTCTACTCCCGCCAAAAGCATATCATATACCGATAGTCTTTTTCTCTGCATGAGCGCCATCACCGAAGCAGGGCTGAATACTGTCAATCTTAGCGAGCTCAATACCTTCCAACAGTTTATTCTGTTCTTCCTGATAATGATCGGCTCGGCAATTCTCGTCTCTATTGTTGTTCTCCACGTCCGGCAAAGGTAAAACCTGTGCTGAAACATTCAGGATCAGAAGCAGGCTCTGATTTCCTCACAGGGCTTTTGAGCACAAGCTTTCGGATCTCATAGAACAGCGCGCGCGTAAGCGAGCCGCATCACCGCGTCTTGGTCGGACAAGGTCGTTTCTATCTCTGTCGTCAAGGCGCAAGACACTTTCAAAGGCGACTTCGGTGGAAAACAATGGCGCTGTGAGGGGAAGAAAGATATCAGTCCCTGATGATGCGTCACAGACGATCGAAGCGACGGAGAAGGGTGACCCTACATTTTCTGCTAAGGCTCAACTCCCTCCGATCGACACGAGTGCTCATAATCATAATCGAAGCCCCCTCGAAGAAGAAGTTCAAAATGCAAAGGTTGGAGACAGCGAGGCAGTGACAAGCCCAAGGGACCGAATTCGATTCGATGACCCACCGATGCCGACTCGCAGTCCCGAGGCTAGATCTCCCGAGACCAGATCTCCCGCTAGGTCGGCAGGACCGTCGCGTAGCCAAACGCGTTTGTTTGCTGGTGCCGGAGTTGGCGTTCGCCCTTCATCCCACCATCCTCGCCAAGCAAACCCTTTCGCTCATCTGGATGAAATCGCGGAAGAGAGGAAGCGGGAAGGCACCATTAAGGGCGTTGATAGGTATATCGAGTCGATTAATGGCTTTATCGGCAGAAACAGCCAATTCCACAACCTGACTGACCAGGAAAGGGAGGTGCTAGGGGGTTTAGAATATAAGGCTGTGAGACTTCTATCTACCATCGTTCCTATTTACTACCTCTTGTGGCAGTTGCTTGGCGCTGTCGGCATAGGGGCCTGGATGCACAACAACAGACCGTACCTTGCAGCGGAAAATGGCCTCAACTCCTACTGGACCGGTGCGTTCTTCGCAATCAGCGCTTTTAACAATTCTGGCATGGCTCTTCTGGATGCAAATGCAACGGCTTTGCAGACTGCAGCTTATCCTCTACTCACAATGAGCCTCCTAATTCTTGCCGGAAATACGTGCTTCCCGCCATTTCTACGGCTGATACTATGGACCATGGAGAAAGCACTTCCAGATAATGAAAAATGGCAGGCGAAAAAGGATGTCATTCGATTTGTTCTCAACCATCCTCGACGCGTCTTTACCAATTTATTCCCTTCCCGCCAAACGTGGTGGCTAGTTTTTTCTTTGGTCTTTCTTAATGGATGCGACTGGGTCATGTTTGAAGTCCTCAGCATCGGAAACGCTACGGTCGAGACCATTCCAGGAAATTGGCGTGTTCTCGATGGTCTATTCCAAGCGTTTGCCGTACGTTCAGGTGGCTTCTATGTCGTCGCCATTTCCGGATTACGTCAAGGTCTCCTTGTGCTTTACATTCTTATGATGTATATCTCGGCTTATCCCGTCACCATGACGATTCGTACCACAAACGTCTACGAGGAGCGGTCCTTAAACATCTACGCCAGTGATGCACCTCCTAAATCGCCAACCCAGGGTGGTGGCTTCTTTGGTGCTCTTAAGCGTAGCATGCCCAATTCGGGGCCAAGCGAAAGCAGATCAGAGTTTATCCGGCAACAGCTACGCGGACAGCTCGCCCATGATTTGTGGTGGCTTGCGATTGCTGTTTGGTTGATCTCCATCATCGAGTCCAGTCAGTACGACCGAGATCCTGTAGTGTTTTCGACACTCAATATCATTTTTGAGACCGTCTCCGGTTACGGCACCGTCGGAATCAGCACCGGCGTGCCCTGGAACGCATACAGCTTCTGCGGCGCGTGGCACAAATTAAGCAAGCTCATTCTTATCGCTGTAATGCTTCGCGGAAGACATCGAGGTTTGCCCGTGGCGATTGACAAAGCAGTCCTTTTACCCGACCAGACTTTAGCCTGGGCTGAGGAGGAGGACGCGCTCATGAGGCATGAGAAGAGCCTGACTCGAGCGAACCCAGGCATGGAGGCTGTTTGAGTGTGACCTTTGGGAGGCAAAATATCTTTCTTGTATTTAGCGACCATATCTTGGAGTCATAGACCCGCCATCCCTTTTTTTGATGTTTTCTTTATCCTCATAATTTTGTTTCGCATCGATATTTGACAGGATCCGCGCTCTCCCACCGATACCCGTTTGTAGGTGCAGATACCCGTTCCTATTCCTTTTGCTAATTTTGCCTCTATTCTTCTTACTTGGCACAAATGTTGAATGTCTTTCGATTATCATAACTTACTTCTAAGAGAACGAATCGACGACAGAACAGCATGATTCTACAGAAATTGCTCTATCTTGGATATATATTCCTTACATGAGCTTGGAAATCTTAAGAAGCAAGACTTTCAAGGAGCTTTGCCACCTCATTCTATTTTATCTTAGTAAGTTTCGCTCGGGTCAGCTCTGAAAGTTGACTGAAGAAACTTTCAGGGATTTCGTTGTTAATTTTTCGATGAGTTACGTCCAAGATCTCAAAGCCCACTTTCAAAGGGCGATGAAGTGCCGCGGAATTATCTTTCTATCCTATGGGGCTTGTCATGCCCGTGTAGGGCCAAGAACCTTCCTCTAGTTGCTTTTCACGTACTCGGTCCCTATTACACCGAGCTCTACCGACGACCGATCGCTGACGCGACGGTTCCCCTGGACAGCCTTACCGAACAACACTGCCAGAATCTTCAGGGACATCAATCATTACAGCCTTAAAGCGAGCAGCTTGCTCCTTTCAAAACATCACTTAGCCAAAAATGAGTTCTCAGTTTAAAAGCTCAGGACTTAAAAATTAACCTTAGCCACCTATCAGTGACCTTGTTCTGAGATGGGGTTTCACACTGGATCCTCGAAACTGTCCAGGAGATGGCTGGCATAGGCCATTACAGCTGCCAGCTGTCAGGGCTTTCTGCTGCTAGGCTACGACCAGGGCGTTATGAGTGGGATAATTGGCGCTAATAATCAATTTGGGAATGATTTCAACAGCCCAGATACAAAGTTGCAAGGAACCATTGTCTCAATATATGATGTATGTTAATCACCAATCCTTGGCTCCTTTAACAAATTGACGGCGACAGATTGGTTGTGCCTTTGGGTCCTTGACCTCGTTCATCATCGGCGAGAGAATGGGACGCAAAGCTATGATACTCGCTGGCGGTTCTACCATGATAGTCGGCACTACGATTCTTGCATCAGCAACTACACTGGGCCAGCTCCTCGTCGGTCGAATCGTGACTGGCATTGGCAACGGATTCAACTCATCCAATATTCCAGCCTATCAAGCTGAACTCTGTCCGCCGAACAAACGTGGACTGTTGCTGAGCCTCCAAGGCACGGTTACCATCGTAGGGCTATGTATAGCATATTGGATGGGTTTTGGTTTGAGCTATGTCGACGGACCAGTCCAGTGGCGCTTTCCAATTGCTTTTCAGGCTTTCTTCGCTGTTTGCCTGGTACTCCAAATGTGGTCCTTGCCAGAAACGCCACGGTACCTGGTGTTGAAGAACAAGCAGACGGCTGCCAATGAGGTCTTAGCTCGTCTTCACGGAGAGGGCACACCTCTCGACCACCCCGACGTACAGATCATCAAGGCACAAATCGAGACCGGGATAGAGATCGAATCTGCCGGCGGGCCATTCAGATACCGCGAGTTGCTGCAGGGTGGCAGATTGCAAAATTTCAGGCGACTGTGTCTGGCTTTGGGAATTAACGTAATGCAGCAATTCACCGGGAGCAATATGATAAAGTATGCACTTGCCATAACCTACTAGCCTGCGGCTTGCTGACTAACAGTCCACAGCTATTACGCTCCGGTCGTTTATCAAAATGCCATGCACCTCAGTCGTACCATGAGCCTCATCCTGGGTGGCTGTACTAGTTTAACCTACCTTGTCGGCAGCTGCATTCCCCTCTGGGTACTTGCTCCATTTTCGTCATCTTCTCTTCCTCGGGTCCATGAAACTAACTCATTCAGGCCATGGATCGCTTTGGCCGCCGCTCCATGCTCATAACCAGCGCCTCCGGCCTCTGTCTCTGCTTTTCTCTCGCCGCTATTCTCCTCAGCACCGGCTCTACCTCCGCCGCGTATGGCGCAACTACCATGGTCTTCCTCTTCCAGGTCTTTCTCGGTATTAGCTACCTCCCCATCCCCTGGTTTTACCCCTCTAAAGTCTCCACCACTCGAATTCGCTCGAAATTACAGGCCGCGAGCAGTTTCTTGAACTGGATGTGTGTTTTCACAGTCGTGCAGATCACACCCATTGCGATTGGGAATATTGGATGGAGAACCTTTATTATTTTTGCAGTCTTCAATGCATTGTGGGTGTCGCTAGTGTATACTTTCTTCCCGGAGACGAATGGGTTGGAATTGGAAGATGTAGATCATTTGTTTGATAAAGGAGGCATTACAGGGGGCGTGTGGACGAGCAAGGGGGGAAGGACGGTGGAGCATGGAGAGCATGATCGCATGCTAGGATTAGATGCTGATGGAAAGGGGAAGCGGGAGCAGAGCGGAGCAGGGGACGACGAGGAGAGGGTGGAGTATGCAATGGAGAAGGAGACGTGATACTCCATTTCATATACGAAGGTAGGTAAAAAAAGAAGTGTATATACTAATCTAGCTTTTCTTGGCATGCAGGGATCTCCTCTTCCCCATCAAAATTTGGTAGAGTCAATAAGTAAATAATATATCTTCAAAATCCTTTATAGAAATTAATTCCTTGACGAAGATTGACTAAATTAAGTATTTTTAAGGTTTCTGTATAAACTGTTTTATATAATTCGAGATGTAGCAAAATCTGCAGCTATAGAAATATCTCAAATTAGCATAGCTAGCGCGAATAAATGTTATGTAGGTACTTCTAGGTTACCGAAAGATATTTGCGTGGATTAGTTTTTAAAAAATAATTTAAAATTAAGTCAAAAAAAAAATACTTGTAAAAAAATTACAAAAATAGTTTAATATTTTTATAACTAACTAGATATTTAGTTATTTAAGTTAAATATATTTTTATCTTAGAAAGAAAGGCGAAGTTAATTTATATATATTTTAAATTAATCAATAATAATTAATATAAATTATGAGGGTTTTTTTTAATTATTTCAAATTTTATTCAGAGATAATTAGTTGTGCTTTCAAAAGCGCTTTTAATTATTATAAATTAAATTATATAATCATCTTTAAATATTTTTCTTTATAAATAATAATTAATATGCTTTGCTTGGTGACTATAATATTATTTTTTCCTTTTACAAAAATATTTTTATTTATAACTATATTTAAATTAATTTTGTGCTCTGTTCAGTTCTAATTTTTATAAATATATATTATATCTCCATATATTGTAAAATTAATTAATTGTTATAGGAAATTTATAGTCTGTTTTTTCTTTATTTCTTTTTTTATCATAATTTTTTGTAAACGGTGTATAGTGAATAGTATTTTTTATATTATTACAGAAGATTTTTTTAAATATTTAAATTATATTAAAAAAAATGTTGTTGTAATAATAATGTTTTTATAAATATTTTTAACAGTATAACTTAATAGCAATAATAATTTTAATATTTTATTTTTAAAGGCCGTTGTTAAATTATATAATTAATTTAAAAATTAATATTTATATAGATTGAGCAAGCAAATATAAAAAAAAAATTAAAAAATTTAAATTGTCAACAAAATAAAACGATAATTTGAAAGATGAACACTGTTATTATTCTAAATAATTTAATTGATGTGCCTATGTCAATTTAATAAAATAATTTTTTTTTTCTTATTGATAATACTGTAAAATTATTTTTTTATAATTGATTAAATTTCTTTATAGTTTTTAAATATTTTTAAAAATGGAATATCTTTTCCATTATACCAAATATTTCTGATTTTATTTCCCTAAAATTTTTTTAACCTTATATATATCTTCTTCCTGTGTTTTATAATAAAAAGTTTTTTATATTAAAATTTTAGGATGTACCGATTTTAAAAATTTAATATTAAATACAAAGTGTATTTTCACATTGTTAAATAACTTTAGTTTATAATTTATTGATTTTTTTATTTGTTTAATTTTAAATAATTTAATTTAACAATAATTCATTTTTTTGTTTGGTTGTAAAATTTTTAAATTTTTTGTAAAAAGATAAACCTTATCTCTCTTTTTTAACTGAAAATTTTTTTCTTTATTAAATATTTTTTGTCGCATTAATTCTTTTTAAATTTTATATATATATTGTAAAGCTGAGTTTACTGTTTCTTTATTTAAAAAATTTTTTGAAAAGTTTAAATATCTTTTAAAGTTAATTTTATATAAAGAATACAATGTTGTGTTATTCTTTTTATTATTATAATATAATTACGTTATTGGTAACTGCTTTATTTAATTATTTATATTTATAAAAAAGTAATATTGTAACCAATTTTTCAATATTTGGTTTGTCTTTTTTGTTTATCCATTTATCTATAGGTAAAACACTGTTAATATTTTCAATTTAATCTTTAATTTTGATGTTATTGTTTTTCAGTATTGAGATATAAACAATTTATTTCTATTTAATATAATTTATTTTAAGAATTCAAAATATTATATTATTAAATTTATAATAAATTTTACCATCTGTAGTACTGTGTAGATTTTTTTAAATAATTTAAAAATTGTATACTTAGTGTACCTATTAATTATTATTATGATTAAATTGTATCTTTATAATAATAGTAACTTAATAATGAAGTTCATTTTAATACTTTTCTATAATTAAATAGATTTTTTCCATATTATAATAAATATATAAAGAAATTTGCTGATTTTGTTCTTTTAATAAAATGTACATTTTTTTATATATTGTTTAATTTATTGTTTTAATCTTAATATTTAATAAATTCACTGTATTAATTTAATGGTGTTATTAATTTTTAAATATTTATATAATAATAAATTGTGGTGATTTTGTATGATTATTTTCATTAATTTTTTTAAAACTATAAATTTTGCTCCCTTTTCTTTATTATATTTTTTAAATTTTTATTTTTTATTATTTTTTTTTATAATGACGCTGGCAACTTAGTTTAGATTAAAATTTTTATTTAAATTTTTTCTCAATATAGGTTATTTAATGATTTTTTTTATTATATAATTCTTTTTTCAACTAAGCGCATTTATTTAACTATTTTTTTTTTTAATTAATAATATATTTTGAATTTGTATTGCTTTAAAAATTTTAATTATTAAATTTACCTTTTGTTTAACTGCTTTATTGTTATAAATATAATTAAATTTTTATAATTTATAAATACATCAAGTTGTGAAATGTTTTTTATATATATTTATTAATATTTAAATGCTGTTATTATTATTAATAACTTTTTATTATAAATATTATAATTTTGTTTTGCTGAAATTAATTTTTTTAAATAGTATATTACTAAATATTGTTTTCTATTTTATAATTATATTAAATAAATACTTATAGTTAAATTTAATATATTTATTTCAATTTGGTTTAATTGATTTATTTTAAATATAATTAGTACTAAGGTCTCTATATAAAATTGTATTAATTAATTAAACACTTTTTACTGTTTTAAATTTTATTTATATTTATAGTTCTTTTTAATTAATTTAATTAATAATTCTATTTTATAAAAATATCTTTTAATAAATTGTCGATTGAAATTATAAAATTTAAAAAAAATTTATATTTTTATAACTGTAATTAATTTCAACCATTTTTTAATAACTTTATTTTTTTTAAAATTAATTTATATACTGTTTTGTTTAACAATATGTTTTAAAAATTTAATTTCTTTTTTATAAAATTTACACTTCTCAAATTTCAGTTGTAACTGTATACTTATTAACTTTTATAAAATTTATTTAACTTATTTTTTATGTGTCGCGAAATCTTTAAAATAAATAAAAATATTATTTAAATAAGTAATAATAAAATTATCCAAAAAGAATTTTAATAAATTATTTATTAATATTTAACAAGTAGTAAGTATATTAATAAGTTTAAATAATATTATTTAATATTTGTAATATTTATATTTTGTTTTAAAGATTGTTTTTCATTTTTCGCCTTTTTTTATTTATATAAAGTTGTAAACTTCACATTAATTTAATTTTATAAAGTATTTCGCTTTTTATAATCTGTTCTTTATTTTTGCAATATTAAATAATAAATATTTATTTTTAATAATGATTTTATTAAATTTTTAATAATTTATACATAATTGTAATTCTTTATTTTGTTTTTTCAGTATAAATAAAATAAATAAGCCTATAGGTGATTTAAATTTTTTAATAAATTTTTTTTTCAGATGGTCTTAAATGTAGTTTTTTAAAATATTAAATTTTTTTTTAAATAGTTTATAAATCGGTCCAAATATAAATTTTTTTTTTAATTGTAATTTAATTTTATAATTTTATAATTAATATTTTAGTAGTGTATTTGTATCTACTTTTTTTTTAAATAATTTACTTTACACAGTATATTTTTAAAGTATTATTAAAATTATATATTTTTTTAATATTTTGTTTTCATCACAACTTTTTTTTTTTAAATTGTTAAAAAAAGTTAACCTTTGTTTCGCAAAGTTGTTTAGTTTTAAAAGAAAAACCTTTTTAAGTATCTTTTGATCATCTTTTTTATTTATCAATGTATTACAGCACTGCATAAATTTTTGTATAGTTATATAATTATATCTATTAAATTTAAACTTTTTTATTTATTAATTTATGTTCAAATTCTATTTTTGTAATTATAATATACCGAGAATTATTTAGTTAATTATTATTATCATAATATCTAAATATATTATTTTTATATAGTTGTTTATTTTATATTATAAAAATTTTATTTTAATTAATACTTTTTGCACTTTTAATTTATCTTCTTTAAAAATTAATATGTTGTATATTGTTGTTTTTTTTTTGTTGAAATTTTTATTTTATTTATATATTTTTAAAATATAATATTTTTAGTAGCTTTAAAGTTAATTAAAATTTTTATTCTTTGTTTATAAAGAGTAATCTTTTTTTTGATAATATATATATTTTCAGTGTTTATTAATTGTTTTGGGGTCATAATATAAATTTTTTCTTTTTAATTTGTAAATTAAAAAATTCTTTTTTTGTTGACTCGATATCTTTTTTTTTAGATTTTTTAAATTTTTTTTACAATCTGTATTTTTAAAAATATTATTATATTTCCACACTATATTTTTGATATAAAGATTTATTTATATAAATATATTATATAAACTGAATATATTTATTATCGGCTTAATTTTTTTATTTTTTTTTGTGTTAGCTCTTTAAATTATTAAAAAATAAATTTTATATTTTTTTATTTTTTAGATGTTTTTTATATAAATTTAAAAAATAATAAATTTAAGGCATTTTTATATGTTTGGTTTTTAAATAAGCCTTTTAATATAGAAAATATTTTAAATAAATTTTTACAATTCAATAATACTACATATTAAATTTAAATATTAATTTTAACATTAACTGTTATAACATAATTTTTTAAATTTATAATATTAATTGTTATATTATTTTTTTTTTATTAATTTAAGGTAACAAAAAAATATTATTATTATAAATAAACCATATTATTTTATTGTTCAACTGTTAAATATTTATTTTTAATTTTTTTAATTCTATATATAATTTTTTAAAATTAATAAACTTTATATTTATTTGATAAATATAATTTTTAATTTTTCAATAAATATTTTTAAAGTTATTTTTATTTAATAATTTGTATCTTTTGGTTTAACGCCTTTATTTTTTTTAAAAAATAAATATTAATCTTTTTATCGCGTAAATAATATAAACATTTTTTATTTTTATATTTTTTTTATATTTTTGTACACACTTTCTTATAATAAAATTTTTTAAATTTTTTTTACGTAGTTTAATAAAATGTATATTTTTTATACATATATTTATTTTAATAAGTTTTTTTATGAAAAAGGTTTCATTTATTAAAATATAAATTTTTTTATAATATTTTGAAATAATTAAATAATAATTATTTTCAATATATATTTTTTATTTTTTATTATATTTTTTAAATAAATTAGTTTTTTTTTTTACCTTTTTTAACTGTATAATTTTATTATTTTTTAATACTATATAGTTATACAACAGTGATTTTTTTTAAGTTTAAATTTTTTTATTTATAAATTGACTCGGCGTACTTTAATCTCTTTTTTTAAAATCTATTTCATTTTTTGTCTTTATTAATTCTTTAAATGTTTATACAATTTTCAAAATATTTGTTTAATAAATTATATTAAATTTATATATTGGTTTATTTTTATAGTTTTAAATTATATAGTTTTTTTTTTTATATAAATAGTAGCTTTTAACTATATCTTTATTTATATTTTTTTTTAAATGGTTTTTTTTTCACATTATTAACTTATATTATATTTAAATTAAAAATTTTTACTTTTTACACATAAAAATATTTAAGTTTTTAAAAGGTTTTTTTTAACATTTATTAACATTTTATATTGTGTTAATTATAAATTTATTTTAATTTATAATTTTTTAACTAATTATTTAAATGTATTGCTTCTTTAATTAAATTTTTTAATAAAATAATTATTATTTTTATTTTTATAAATTTATTTTTAACACTATCCTTCAGCTTTATTTTAAATATTATTATAAAAATTTCATCTTTTTATTTTAATTTTATAAAAATTTCTTTAAAATGTTAAACATATTTTATTGTAAAATATATTTATTATATTTATTGTATAACTTTATCAATGTTTTTTTTAATATTTATTATTTTAAATATTTTTTCCATTTTGTTTTAAAAGATATTAAAATTTTTAAAGATTTTAACAACAATAGTCTTAAAGTTGTTTAAATTTTTTTTTTTTTAACTTTAATTAATAAATAACTTTGTATTTATAGCTTTAATTATTTATAAACTTTTTTTTAAAATAAATTTACCGTAAATATAATATATTTGTTATTAGTAATTTTATTTTTTTAAAATTTAAAATAAATTTAGCACTAAATAAATTAGTTGTTAAATTTTTAATGATTTTTATTATATTTATTAAATAAAAATTTTTTCACTTCTTTAGTACCTGCAAGGTTAATTAAAAATTTTTTTTATTTTAAATAAATCATCTTTAAAATATTCAAAATATTATATAGATATTTTTAAATTACTAAAAGGTATTTACGTAGGTTAATTTTTAAAAAATAATTTAAAATTAAATTAAAAAAAAAATATTTGTAAAAAAATTACAAAAATAATTTAATATTTTTATAACTAACTAAATATTTAACTATTTGAATTAAATACATTTTTATTTTAAAAAGGGGGATAAAATTAGTTTATATATACTTTAAGTTGATCAATAATGATCAATATAAATTATAGAGATTTTTTCTGATCGCCCCAAATTCTATTTAAAAGTAATTAATTATATTTTCAAAAGTGTTTTTAATCACTACAGGTTAAATTATGTGATCATTCTCAAATATCTTTTCTTATAAATAACAATTGGTGTGCCTCGCTTGGTGGCCGCAACAATAAAGCAGTTTTTATTAACTATTTGGCTGATAATATAGAACCTGCAGAGAAATTTTCTAATAAAGTTTATAAATTTAATTCTTTATTTTTTTGATGCCTATCTTGCAAGCTAATACTATTTTTATATATAAATATAAAGTAAATCTACTCTATATATTTTATAAATTATTTATTTTTTATCTTTTTTCAACAGGCGTCGTTAATAATGACTATTAATATACTATTACCCAGAAAATTTAAGCTTTAACTCTCATCGTAGAGGGATTTTTTTATTAATATATTGAGTAAAAAATCGGCTTAACCTAATTTTTACAGTCCTATTTAAAAAAGAAGGCTAAAGAGCGAGATTTTGAGCCAGAGAAGGATTCCCGGATCCTCGATTTTTATATTATTGATAGTACTTGTTCAGGACGGCCTCGCGAGATATCTGAAGCCACTAAATAATAGGCTATTATTCATAATCTCTCTGTGGATCGTAATGGTCGAGAGAAACCGACAGAGGTATTGGCTTATTATTACAGATTGGCCCTCCGCTATTATGACAGTTAATGTTACAATAGCTCTTACATTTTATATTGCTTGTTCTGCGACATTGAAGCTTCAGAAATTATTTGGGTGATGACATTTTCAAGAAGAAATCTACCTGAGTTACTGGCTCCTCGATTCCACCAAGGTGCTAATTTAGCGTATGCACTTCTTTTCTTACACACCTTCGGACGTCACGCGTTGTGCCGGCTACAGTGGATGCCATTAGCTCCAATTTGATTGGGTGTGTGTAGCAGCGTAGGCGCACGTCTCATGAAACTCTTGCTACGCCTTCAAGATCATCAGATTGCTGTCCTACGCGGATATCGAGCCTCAACGGGAGACGCAACAGAGATTCTAGGCATTACACAACCAGCAGCATGACAGACATCGTGACATATTCGAAGAGAGTTAGGTGGATGATCTCAAGCCTTTTTCCAAGATCGCAATTCAGAAATCGAAGATCTATGCCGTCCAAGCCGTGAACAAAAGCTCTTTTTTAGGATTGAGGCAAACGCCAAGCCGTCTAATTTTGCCACTTTCAGCTAGCTCTGGAATCGGGGAACCTCACCGCTGCCCGCGAGCGTGGCACATCTGCCGTTTTAACACCCTTTTGGATTGCGGCTCGTGTTCCCTCTGCGCCACTCCAATGGTCTGATCAGCCATTTTAGTAAACTACAATACTGACGCACTGACTGCATCAAGTCGTGCAGACCAGATAGCGCTACTGGCGACCCAGTGACCTTATCCAACCCTGTGGACGACCTACAACCACATGGTCAGATCGAAAGTCTTCCGCTCGACTTCAAAACGGCCCAGCAGCTTTAGGCTCATGGAAACTCCAAAATGGAACCCGGCTCTTGCCTGTTCAGTGCTTTCAACCCTGCATTAGCGCCGAGACTCTATTGGTGATGGCTTCATTGGGAAGAAGTTCTCGAGATTATCGACGCCTAATTATCAGATAACTTCTCCTTTCAGGTGAGATGGCTTTATAACTTCCACAGAGAGATGCCATTCACCAGATCTCGCTAATGGATTTATCCGAATGATCTGCGGTACGACAAGGATGGCAATGGCAATGGCCAGGCCGTTCTAACTCGATATTTTTGATGGAGAATCACCAGCCTGCATCGATGTGTTATGTGAAAAATATAAACATTTCGTTTGCCGCCTTTTTACGAACCATGTTTAGTTCGTTAGGTCTGACGCGGTCGATATCCCGTTCACGTCTCTGTTGCCGCTCAAATGCCATTGACCATGGCGCTGACCATTCGAACCCTCATTGCCCTGCTTGCCCTTAGAAGCACTACACTTGCCACCTCAATCTACTCCGAGGAGCTCTGTCTTACCAAGCTTGGCAAAACATCGATTCAGAATGTTCCGTCATCAACGAAAACAATAAGCATACCCCTTACTGCGTATAGCAAAACCACGTCAACGCCCGTTAAAACTGTTACACCCCCGCCAGTGACTACTACTATTAAGAGTACAACTACATTTACAAGTACCACCACAGCTTCTCCCAAAACTCAGACAGTGACTTCAACGTCAACTAGTAAGAAATTGTCCCTTTTCCCAGAACTAATCGTCTGATTCAAATAGGTACAACATTCGTCACTTCGACCTCAACATCCCTCGTGACTAGTACGGTGGCAACAACTACACAGGTCACCTCTACGTCGACGAGCACTGTTCCAACACCTGCCGGCTTTACTCCTATCTCGCAAGAGATCGGCTACGTTCCGAAGATCAAGGGTCGAACTGCTCACGAGCTTGCAGCAAGAGCAAGCCAGCCGCAGTTTGTTGCCAAGATTTCAAAGGACAATCCCACACCTGTCTTCTCTCCCGCGTTGTATCCGACGGCTATCGACTGTATTGAATTCATCGAAAGCGTAACAACCAAAACCTCTACATACACAGCTTCAACAACGAGTACAACAACCATCACTCCCAAAACTAGTACGGAAACGTCTATCGTAAGCACTACAAGCACAACCACAAAGTATCCCCCCGACGTAACTTCGACTGTGATCACCACGACAACAGTTACATCACAGACCGGAACAACTACAACTATTACAACCACTACGTCAACTACTGGTCAGTCTTCTCCCCTTCCAGCACTTTCCCATGTCTTTGCGGCTAATAAAAAATTTTGCATAGCCACCGAGACCGTGAATGTTCCTGGCCCTACCGTCTATGCCGCCTGCGCCGCTAACAATATCGTCACCACCGCCAATGGAGGGGAACCAATCGCCGCTCTCGAGGGCACCTACAACGTCCCTGGTATGACCAATGTCACCACCGCCGCCGACTGTTGCGCCGCATGCTTCCGGCGAGGTAACGGCTGTAAAGGCTCCGCCTTTCTCAACAATGGTGTTGGGGACAATGACTTTGGATGCGTCCTCTTCGTCTTCAACGGGTGCACTCCAGGCCAGTACCAGGGAGATTATTTTGAGACGTACAATAACGGCGGGTTCGATGGGTTTGCTGTAAGTAATGGACCGTGTGGAGCAATTGCGGATGCAGGTAGTCGTGATCAATAGGGCTATGGCATAGGATGCTGTCGGGGGAGATTGGGCAATATATGAGGTAAAGGCATTTGTAGAATCTCCGTAGTCAGCGTCATCGATACGAGGATAGATACACATCTAGGCTAGGACATCTCTTCCGAGATGTTTGCTCTGCATTGGCTGTCTCGATCTGGAAGGCGCATACTGTGCAACGTCTGCTTGCTATGGGTGCCTGAGACGAAAATCGTGTACACCCAGGCTCGCCTCCACCGGAGGGGGCCCGTAACAGCTAATCGGGGACGCGTCGCGACGGACTTGGCGCCAAGACTCTGGAACTTTCACGACGAATCTCGGTCTTTGCTCTTTTACGCCCGTGGCTAACCTCTCTAGGAAACGGAGTCTCTGCTCCTAATCCAACTTCGCTGCGACGTCATTGGTTGCACTGCGTTCAATGAAAATAGTTCTCTTTTATCTACGTTTCTTGCGCTTCAATACAAAAGGCGCCCTGTACTTTTATCTCTCCCCAAGCTGTCACATCTTAATCTAGCCTTTTGGAATCTGCTCGAGCAACTTCCTCCCACTTATTAATCTCCCATTACAGTCAATAGTCCCTGCCTGAGCAGAGGAATCTACCCATAATCAACCACTCTCCCAGAGATCCACTATCACAATCACCATGCGACTAATCAAGCGCGCCATAGAGCGCGACGACTCAGGCTCCGTCACCCTCCAACCCGAAGAACCAGAAGACATGGTATGCATTTGCCCTTCCTCCCGCCCTTCTCCACACCCATCCTCACTCCTTTCCCAGTGGCACGCTTACAATCTGATCCGCCCCCGCGACACCCTCCGCGCCAGCGCCGTCCGCCGCGTCACCACAACCTCCTCCTCCACCGGCGCCACCAGCTCGACGCGCGTGCACACCAACCTGACCATCACCGTCGGCACCCTGACCTTCGACTCGGCGGCCGGCCAACTCCACGTCAGCGGCCGGGTTAGTGTCGAGAACCCGCACGTCAAGATGGGCCAGTACCACACCCTCGACCTGGAGCTCCACCGCAACTTCACGTTGGAGAAGGATCCCGAACGCAGCGGGGGTGAGGGGTGGGATTCCGTGGCGCGCGCCCAGCTCGACGAGGCGGCCGATCCGCGCCGCGGCGCCGAGGCGGTGGCTGTGGTCATGCAGGAGGGCGTCGCGAATGTGTGTCTGCTGACGCAGACGCAGACGCTGGTGCGGCAGCGGATCGAGGTGGCGATCCCGGGGAAGCGGAGCGGGGCGACCAATGTGCCGAAGCTGGCCAAGACGGTGCACGACCGGGCGCTGGGCAAGTTTTTCAAGCAGCTGATGGAGTCGCTGTTGCGGCTGCTGGAGGGGTTTGACGAGCAGAAGGATCGGGGGGGTGGGTTGCCGGTGCTGCTTGCGAGTCCGGGGTGGGTGG
Source organism: Pyrenula massariospora (assembly GCA_021030905.1). NCBI lineage: Eukaryota > Fungi > Ascomycota > Eurotiomycetes > Pyrenulales > Pyrenulaceae > Pyrenula > Pyrenula massariospora. The sequence continues at coordinate 1,051,553 of JAGFMI010000006.1, forward strand.
CGGCGAGGTTTAAGAAGTTTGTTGAGGAGGAGGCGGTGAGGGTGGGGGATAAGGCGTTGATGAGGAGGGTAAGGGATGATTTTGTGGTTGTGCATTGCAGTTCCGGGCAGGTGGGGAGTTTGAACGAGGTCCTCAAGAGTCCTGAGGTGATGGCGAGGTTAAAGGATACCAAATATGCGCGGGAGACTCAGCTTATGGATCAGCTGTACGACTTGTTGAGGAAAGACAACGGGAGGGCGTGGTATGGGCCAAAGGAGTGTGAAGTTGCGGTGGCAAATGGAGCTGTAGGGAGGGGCGGAGGGGTGCTGTTGATTTCCAACGCGCTGTTTAGGTCACATGACGTGGCGGAGAGGAGGAGATGGGTGAGGTTGGTGGATGAGGTGAGAGAGACATACGGTGGGGAGGTGAGGGTGTTGAGCGGGGACCATGAGAGTGGGAAGCGCTTGGGTGGGCTAGGGGGTGTGGCGACGATTTTAACGTTTCCAATGGAGGATATAGAGAGCGAGGGTGAAGAGGATGGGGATGGTGTCGAGGCAAATGGTAGTTTAAATGATCGAGATGCAGCGACCGGAAATGATATGGAAAAGACGTGATCAACGTGAAGGGTTCAAAGCCAAATTGTTTAAAATACGTGTCTCGTGTAGAACTGAGGCTTCGACAAGATTTGCCGTTCCCCAGGTATATCCAATCTTTCCCCTTAAGTCGCTCGGTAGTCGCTCCGGAAATGTCCAAGTTGCTAGTGTTTGTAACTGATCTAATGTATATACTTTACATAGGGCTCGGAGGAAAGACATGCAGGAGTCTGCCGCAAAGCTACCAACCAGCGCTGATTAACGTTAATCTCCAATCATTCAACTTCCTCCAAAATATCTTTTCCAAGGTTCTTGGTCAACAATGTCCTCACGGACAACATGGTCCCAAGGGATCCGGAAAAGTCTTGATCGGCTCCTTAGTGCATGTACATATGCCACAGATATCTGTCGCTCTTTACGCTAGCGCAGTTCCTTGACTTACCTAATAGCGACTGAAACATGGTCGAGCTGAGAGGGGTCCTAGAGCCAGCTAGCGAGGGCGGCCATGGCAAAGTAGGCTACACTCTTCAAGATCGCCAGTCAAGAGATTCACGTTGTGATCAATATTTATCAAGCGTTTACGAATCCTGCCCATCGAAATCATCGCAAGGTCAGTGTCATCTTGAGACTTACCCAGCCAGGCTGATCGTTGTTGTGTTCTCTATAGACTAGAATCACTCTGATAACTTGGACAGAATTTTCTTCGTCATTCTTTTGATTATTGTCTGCAGTGTGCACGTTGGCTAGTAAGACGACTTGCTGATAAATGCCATTTATGTGTAGGTTGATTCTTGAGCTACCCTAGGCGGTTGGTTTCGACATAACTCACTTCTTCAAATTTTGATCTTTATACTTTTACCTCTATTTCGTACATATTTTGAAAAATAATAGACACAGGTACCCGACAGCGTCGTTAAATCCTACAGTGCAGGCATCCATCGGTTTGAGACTCTCGCTGTTTACAGCTTACTCTTCATTGCCAGCTCCCCTTTGACTGACTTACGGTCTTTTCGGACGTAAATCTGCTGTGGTCTCCAAAGCTTGATCGGTTGCGCTGTGCGATAGTATCAGTATTACCATGCGGCACTGGATTGGGTTGAGAATGAACTCACTCATCGATTCACGCCAATGAGCTAGAAGCCCGACAACTCGGCCTGCTAGGAAAATTGGAAGTATTGACTCGAGCGGAACTCCACTGCATCTCAGGGTTAGTATCGGATTTCGCAAGCCTCCGGGGAGTATCCTTACATAGCAGTATAAAGAAATATCCAGAACAGATCGATGTTCACTCGCAGCCTCCGAGACAAGAAGAACTCATCGTGCTCAACAAGCCGCTCTATTTCAAACGCAACCGCTACCAAGGGATCCTCAAACCCTTTCTCCTTCAACTTCTTTAGGTCTCTCTTTGCTGGCTCAACGCGAGGGTCCGTGGTCTTGTATACTCGGTGACCGATTCCCATTAGCCTCAATTTTCCTGCTTTAACTTTTGCAAGAGCTAATGGTACGTTGTCCGGAGTAGCAATATTTTGCATCAGCTTATAGGCGCTCTGCGCTGCACCAAAGTGGAGCACGCCAAATCCCGAGTTGATTGCGTTGATCAAGCACGAAATTGGGTCTGCCATCGCGGATGCTGCATGAAGAAGCGCAGCTGCAGAGTTGGCCAATTCATGATCTACGCCCCGGATGAAGGCTTTCTCAATGAGGTTGACAACATCAGGGTCAGGCAGTCCAGTGTTAAAATCGCAGAAGTCCATCATCCGCAACATATTTGTGACGAAGGAACAGTCAGGAAGTGCGGCGCGAGGAGTTTTTCCCACGCGGTGACAATGAACCATGCTCATGACCGAGACGTATGCTCCCAGTACTCGAGTCAATGCACGATCTATCTGCTGCTCATTCTTATGGTAAATAGTGTCCCCTAAGACCGAGGGCACTGTTGACGGATTGCTACCTACGTGTGCCGCAAGACCTGCTACGAGCATAAACACGAAGGGTGCCGACGGTCTAATTACTGTCAGCTTCGAATATGACTTATCTCTCTTAAGCATTCCTGATCTTACGGGAAACTCTTGATAACATCAGACACAGCCTCAGGAGTCTTTCGGCACTCCCATGCGAAGGCTTTGCGGAAGTCTTGCTTCTCCGAATCACTGGGGAAGCGGTCCCAAAGCATCAAGAATATGACCTCGTCGAAGTCATGCCTTGTCGCCAGCTCCTCAACGTCGAACCCCTTGAACTCTAAGGTGCCTGCCTCGCCATTTCTGAGAGCCCCTTAGCATTGATGGAGAGTTTTGAGAGAAAGCTGCGCACTTACGCGAGAGTTACACTCGACTGCATGGCTGCAGTATGTTGGAAGCCTGGGTCGAACACGCGAAGTTTCTCCCCCTCATATAATGGATGTCTCCCAGTGCGATTAATGGGAGTGGAAGTCATTTGAGCTAAATCAGAAGCCTTCACGGCATTGTTTTCGATGGGAATCCTATATTGTCGCCATGTTCGATTATCATGAATTTGAAGGAAATGCTTCTTGTTTTGATATGAGTTATCACTCATCTTGTGGGAATATCGTCAATGCACTTTACTGACAGCTTCACAACGATATTCAAAGCTTCTCTTTGTCTATGTACAGGTTGGAAAGACACTACTCTGCAACTTTGAGTCTCCGTGTCCCAGTGCTATTCCGCGCATGTACTTGCCACTGAGCCTCGCAGCCCCTCTAGGTATCCAATTCGCCTCCCAATCTTTGCCTAGGACTCATTTTCTTGGACTAGACTGGAAGCGTCAAAACAAACGTGGCAGAGGATCCAATTCCTGGCAAATGGCCAGTTCAGCGCCTCTAAAGATCAGCGATCTCAGTAAGGTAGGCAAGGCAGGTGGAGGCAGTATACCTGCCCTGCCTGCCTATATTTTACTGCCACACCTTACCTGCCTTGCCTACCTTAGGTATTATAGTAGTATATATTACTAATATTTGATTAAATTATACGCCAAGATACGTCAAAACATACCATCACAACACGCTAAGCTCAAGATATCACTCTGAAGGTATACCTACTTACAGACTTGCAGGCAGATGTGTGCAGGCATGTGGAGACTGCTTACCTTGACTATACAGGTGTAGATATTACCTTACCTTGCCGGCCTGCAGATGCGCCTGGCTTACTGAGCCCGCTGACTAAAGATGATGCGCCGCACAATCCAACCCCTGGATCCCATTGTGAATGGTCTACCTATCGAAGAGTCATGGAATGTAACTGCCGATTGTTGGTGCCTCATGCATGTCATCCTGATTCTTATATTGCAGGCGATCCTAGGTGTTTTGCAGCGAAGGCAACGCCGGGATCTTATCCCGTCTTTCATGTCTCTGACCGAGCCTCATAGTGGTTGCGTGATTCGTCTGTGCCTACGCAAACGACCGAAAATTTCCAATACAAGGCCCTCATTGCCTAGTGATCGTCCAGCGCAATACTACGACCCCCGGGCGTGCCCATGGCTGGCCCTTGATCCGCTCAGGAGCATCTTCCTGCTGAATCTGGACTCCCCACTCTTGTCCAGTTTCCGCAATGCACTCGTTGAGAAACAGCTCCCAGCTCTCGCGGCTGTGGGAAAAAATGGTCTGCGGAAAAGTCTTCTCCCCATTCCGCAACCCCTTCACATCGCCCGGTCTCTCATTGCCAATCTGACGCCCGATAATCAAATTGCCTGTCTCCGGTCTGGCCAGCTTGAACAGGTTCCCCATCAGCCGCCGCTGCATATCCAGCGGGAAAATATGGAACAGGCTCTGCGCGCTGATCACGTCGATACTTGCCCTCAACCCCTCAGCCTGAGCTGGCAAAACCTCCCGCGTGAGATCCGCCGCGATGAACGTCGCCCGCAGCCGATCCCGATCCCGGAAGAGATCGTAGCCGATGTCGAAGAAGGCCGGCTCGACATCGACGCCGTAGAAGGCGGCGCCCGACGACGGCGCCCCGTCCAGCAACAGCTGGCGCAGGTCCTGCCCCAGGCAGCAACCCGCGTCGAGGAAGGTGGCCCCGTCCTTGACGCGTGCGAGCGCGGCTGCGTAGGACGGGTGCGTGCTGGTGCCGAGCTCGAGGAAGCGCAGATTTCCCAGACAGGGGTAGGGATGGGTTGCGAAGGCACGGCTCCGCTATACAGATTTTTTGCGCATGTAAGTTGACGCCTTTTTGGCTGGGCGGCGCGTGTGTGAGGTGAAGGGGGTTGTGTGAGAGGGGGGCACATACCAGACCGGCTATGTGGGGTTTTACTTCCTCGGGGCCGATGCCACTGTATGTCTCAAAGAGCTTCTGCGCTTGATCCGGGACCGTGAAGTCCTTGGAGTACCATCTCTCCGGCTCGAATTTGGCTTCTTCAGGTTTCGAATGATTCTCAGAGTCGGACATGATGGGACGACCGGAGCGAACGGGATATGGACAAAGGGCAACTAAGAAAATTTTGCATTTAAGTTTATAATCATTTTCAGATTTGAGTTTTATAAAAATTATTCAAAAGTCTATGTTTAAATTACTTGTTATATACACAGCACTAAAACGGTTAGATAGCTATATTAAGCTTGCAAGGTAGGTAACCTAACCTAGATTTTATTATAGAAACATGAGCTGCCGTGTTTGGAGAAGCCGCCGAGACGGTTTAGATGCATTGGGAGCCCTCTCGGCGGCTTTTATGCAGATCACATATCCCAGCCTTAGAGGCTTCCCAAGGTCAAGCTTCCTTGGTAAGTCTTATTAATGTGTGGGCCATTCCGTCGGACCGCCCGGCAACGCCGCTTATGTACATCAACCTTCATGCACTTGGATCACAACCACGCTGCCCCAGCTGCACAGGCATCACCTCACTGACTCGATTCAAGCTTTTGGCCCCCATCTCCGGAAAGAGCTTAGGGTATGTTACAGACCGATTGTACCAATTGAAATGTTGCGGCGGAGCTGTCTCCGTGGTGCATGCTTGCAGAGCGTTTGGGCGGCGGATCTATCACGGTGGACGTTTCTTGCACGATCGGAAGAGCAATGGTGTGGTTCTCGTGCGTGTCATTGAAGCCTCGTGCTAGCGTGATTTCTACCCTGGGGGGAATAAATCTGTGTTGGGTGATTATGCAACCATGAAAGATTTATGCGCTTCTGATATGTCTGAAGAAATAGTGTTGGTTGAATTGTAGCATTATGCCTTGCTTTTACCCTATAGTACACGGTGATGAATACGGTATGAGCGACATTATTAAATCGGTGACCTCCAATACCCGTCGTTGTAGTCTGAACAGTGCCTCCATCGCCCCTAAAAGTGGACGTGAGGGGGTGTTGTTCAGGAGACGTTACGCTATTCGCGCGTGACAGAGACGCCCTTCTCGACATGGATATTTTGGCCAAAAGTAGGGTCCATGGCTTCATCCGCGTCAGAACTGCCATGCTTGGCCGTCACTTCATACCCTGAGTCTTCCATCCAGCGGGTGGCGTGGTATGCGTGCGAATCGATTAAATCATTCTTAAGACCCCTCGTACTCGCGTCGTCGCCACTCTGTGATCGGGAGACGTCAAGGGGTTGGAGCTTGAACTTGGAGGGTTTTGCGTTGCGTAAAGAACTGGATTTGTTCGAATCATAAGTCTTGTATTGGCTAGATTTTTTTCTTCTGTTCTCGCGAAAGCGTTTCAACAAGGGAGCGGTGGTTGGGATACAAGCGCAGACCGTAGCCACGGTGTCCAGTACTCCGGTCCAGACAAAGACTCCCGCATTCTCCCACGTCGGATCACCGGCGTTGTCGATGCGGAAGCAATAATATATCCGGATGGCATCGATCCCAACCGCAAACACACCGAGCGTGAGCGTGATCAGGATTGCGATTTTCTTGACTCTGTTCATCTGTAGGCCCCAGAGGCCGATTGGTGGCAGGCAAAGGATTCCGATATCTCCCATGGCTCCCGCTATGGTGATCGTGCCCGTTCGGAGCTGCGGCGGGGTACAGTGGCCGTGTAACGGAAAAGGGGCGGGCATATGGGCAACTTTGTAACCTACATTCCAAAAATACGAGATTGGAGTGCACTGGAAGATATAGGCAAATGTTGCGCCTATTCCCCGTAGAGTTACCCAAATGCCCAGGAAAATGATGGCGTATCTGAATAATCTCTTTTGAGCGGTGAAGACTCTGTAATAGAAGAAGATGATAGAGAGTCTGGTGAACATCATCGATGGAGAAGTTACAATGGAGAAGGCGTAGCCCGCCTGAGCAGTCAATTCTTAGCTCACGGTACGAACTGTGATGGTTCTTCTTTCTCACCTGTTGGAAGTAGATGAGGTGATTTGGAGGATGGGGGTCTTCCGCAAGCACGCGGACCTGTTGCCATAAGTAGTGTTCTTTAATGGATGGAATTCACATACGACATGTTTCCCGACGCCGAAATGTATGGCTACGATCGAGCTGATGACCGTCGCAGACGAAAATATCTGAGCCTGTCAAAATCACATGCCAAAAAAAGGGACGTGTGCAGCAGCCATACCAGAGAAACGAGGATCAACCAATTGTCCGGCTGGTTCAATTGATTAATGGTCGACTGGGCATATAATCGTAAAGAAATGACAGTAGGTAGGATGATAAGACAGATAATGAGGCCAGCGAGGTACTGAGGCTGCCTGTTCTCCCACGGATCTGCTACCTGGGTAGACATTTTTGGATCATAAGTGAGAGAGGATGGCGTAGCATCCGATCTATGCTTGATTCATGCAAGAGAAATAGACGGATGAAAATTTAATGAACCATTGAATCCTTTCGATCCTCATCGCTTGACTTACGGAGAAAGAAATAGTCTAAGCTTCATCTCAAGGTACGTACTGGTGTAGTTGGTAGCTTTACGGACCATGATCCCAAGTCATCAATGAACCAATAGCATGACGAGCCTGTGCTTCATCTGAAACCCGATAAAGCCGTCAAAAGACCAAGGGTTCATAGGAGTATGCCTGGCATCTACTGTGTGTGGAGCGGCCAGGATCCCACCCCCTGTTTCTGCAGTATTAAATTCAAATCGGTGCTGTGCGCTTTGACAGTTACAGGAAAATACGAATCAGACGGCGCAATGGCAAGGGAGCAGAAGTCAATCCCGAGTAATAGGATGACTGCCTATTTTGCGGCACAGGGTCTGAAGCGCAGAGCCCGCACCGTATCAGGCTAGCGACTGCCCTGTTCAGTGGCTACCCCTTGTGATCGTCACTGCCGCCTCGTGCCGCAACTAGGATGACAGGCTCAGCCGCTACGGGGTTGGAGCTCAAAAGTGGACGCCGTTTAATGCAAATACGTAGCGTGAAATGGAGTATGTTCACTGATTGGCGTAGAGTGGTGTGCTGTTCATTGCTCCTTGTCGACTGCGGACAAGGCAAGTGTTGGTGTGCCTTCATCTGCTGATAAGCCAACCAGTAGCCGCTCTCGAAATCGTATGTCAAATGGAGATATGCGTGACTTCGGTTCGAATCAACAGCCCTGGGCAAGGTGAATTGATGCAAGTCGCCAAGGTGGGTCATTTAGACAAGCTTCTGAGCATGGGACGCTAGCGTAGTTCCCGTTGTAGCCAACAACCTGTATGAAGCCAAAAGACGTGTGCGTGTGCATTAAGGATCTAAGGCTGCCGCATTGCGTGCTAGAAACCTGACCTTTCGGCCCCCAAAAAGCGCTAACCCGGTTGGGCCTAAACCCATTTTGGGGTGTCCCTCCCTCTAAGGCTGCTCTCTGCTCTTCTTCGGGTATACTCCTCGGCGAACAGACGACCTAGGTACCTTGTCATCTCCCTGACTTGCCCGCATTCAATGCCGATACCATTCTGTCTCGCTGTCTTTGCCGTGGTTCTTGGATTTCTGGGGCCTGGCTTCGTCCAATCGGCACGTCTTCTTGATCGGCAACGCTCAGTCTACTCCAATCGGCAGGGCGTTGGGCAACCTCGGCCCCCTGTGTGGAGCGCAAGAGTACCCTACATACCTGCCGGGAGAACCAACAATTCAAATTACAGCGATGATACTAGATCTGCATCTGCTGACAGATAACGTGTCCGTTTTTAAAGAAAGCGTAGAGACACAGTGTCTCTATTGTGCCATTACTGTAGAGATTTAATGGAGCCTTGAAGGCAGGAACGACTTTGAATGCGCGCTCTGTGTTGAAGAGGATCCAAAATCACGTGCGTAATTTCATTCGCTGTTTCTTCCGTAAGGTAGTGCTCGCAGGCTCTTCACACCGCGGCCCGAGCCTTGTCGGTCCACTTGCTTATTTGAGGCAGCTAGTCACAAACGCTAAGCCGATGAACCTACGGTCTTGAGATAGAACTCTACATATATCCCGACAAATATCTCTCCGACCCTGTATAACGCTTACGGGATCCTCATTAGAGCGAAACTCTCTCATAGCTAAAAGACTGCGGTATTGAATGTCCTCATTTCTATTCTTAGCTACAGCTTCGATGATGGCCTTGTCCAGAGATCGACGAAGTCCGTTACCTTCATCTGATCATTCTCCAGTGCATCCTTGATTCTCTCGACTTCCTGGTCCGAGAACATATCCCTTACGTTCTCTCTGAACTTTGTCTGGGCCGCACCAGGTGTTTCTGGGTTTGCAGGGTGTCCTACCGATTGATGCACTGTGACTTCATTCAATGACCTTCCATCCTTTAGCAGGATCCGAATTCCAGTAGGTGCTGTCCTTCTCTCCAGGTCATAGTAATCCCTCGAGAAGTCTTCATCCTCCTTTAGCTCTATTTTCTTCCGTAAACTGTCCACTCTAGTATCTGAAGCCCAAGGACTATCATCCTTGTAATCCTTAGTGTCGATCTGTTTCCCCTTTAGCAGCACCACCGCGATGATGTATTGCATGCAGTGATCTCTCTCAGCCGCGGTTCTCAATTCACCTTGCTTGTCAATAATCACCATTGCGGGCCGATGAGTTCTGACCTTTATCCCTGCAATATCGTTTCCAGGATCCAATCCTTCGTTCTTCATCTGCCTACTCAGCCGTAGGGCACTCACTGCAGCTGTCAGTGCATGTCCCTCACACGGAATTACCTTCACCACTGCCTGGTGGATGATCGCTTCTCCGAACGGCTGTGGAAGCTCTAATTCCTTCCCGCCAAATAGCCGATCGTAGAAACCCCATTTTGGGGCCGTTAGCGGATGAGGCGCACCTTCCTGCCCTCCACGTACAAGCAACACAAGGTGCACCGCGCGCATACTTGCGTCACCTGCGGCCCAGCCCTTGCGGGAAATTGTGTTAGGCGCTGCGCGAAAGGTGCGCAGAGGCTGCCCATCCATGAAGGCGTGGGACACCGATGCTTGAGCTTGGTCTTTGGTGAGGCCGAGGAGCCATGGCACTACAGCGGCAGACGCGATCTTGACGAGGATGGTATGATCCAGTCCATGAGCATTGAAGGAATTGCGTCGTTGGAGAAGGCCCTGGATTTCGTATGCTTTGATCATGGCCCTGAGAAGGGTTAAAATGGTCGGAGGTGGAGCCAAGGGTGAAGAGGCAGAATCTCGTGTGGACCAATCCATGACAGAGATTATTGCAGCGAGGCTATCGGATGGGTGACTCCATTCCACGCCGCCAAGGGCGTCATTGTGATCGAGATATCGTATGAGCGTACCAAAATCGAAGGCGCCCTTGACTGGATCGTCAATGATCGAGGTACCTGGGAGATGAAAGCCATTCGCAATGTTGGTGCCCGGAACGTATGGACCAAGAATGGATCGAGTCGCACTGTCTCGTAAAGTTTCCATGGCACAGCCAAATGCATCTAGCAGAAGCAGGCGAGCTCGAGCGTAGGAGAGAGGACTGAAAATACGATCCTCATATACATAGTCAACGATGTCAACAATCACCTTATCATAAGAGCCCATGGCTGGAGGCTAGGTCTATTGAAATAGATGATAGGCTTAGAGAAAGGTTTGTTGGAAGATTTGATTTTCAAATGGAACCATTGCCTTATTATTCGAAAACGGGGGTTGTTAGCCGAAGCTGCTATATCTAGTACGCCCATGCTTGGCTTTCCGTCCTAATATACTGAGTAAATATTCGAGGGTTTTTTGGTGTGTCGAACGCGAATGGCCTATGAGCATGATCTTTTCTTTGAATGGTCTTTGAATGGTCTTTGCCTTAGCTCCTTTTGCCATGACAATGTAATCTTTAGTACGAAAACGGAATTTCAATGTGCTCATAAGTATAAGTGGCAGCATGTAATGCAGTTGATTCAACATTCATTTGATCCTGGCTCCAGCTTCTGAAGAAGGTAGACCTGATACCAACGAGATGCGCCTGATCACATCCCCCTTCCAAATGAGCAACGCCGGAAAGGTTGCCATGAAAATTGTAACAAAAGCTGTTGTCCCAAAGAGCCAACCAATGCCAACTTTGTCCTGCCATTGATCAATGAAGAATGGTATAGACACTCCAAAAGCAAGCCGGAAGAGCGTGATGATTATTGTCACCTCTGACGCCATATGCGTAAAACACTCGACAGCATAATTCAACGTTATGGACTGCGCTAGAAGCCCACCGAAAGACTGCAAGAACACTCCTACCGCGAGTACCATGTAGTGCAATTGATATTGTAAGGATGCACCAACTAGACCTAGGCCAATAGGCATGATAAGTATAGGCATCCAGAGAGCGTACAATCGCAGCTCAGGCGACCAAACGTCATGTTTGAAGCGTCCGCAAATCCAAAGAGGCAGCCGATCATTGAAGGCGTAGCCAAATAGCTCTGCTGCCACCCAGCTTAGCCATAACGAGAATGAGACTACGAATGGCGTCAGCATAATTCATCGAGTTTCGCTCAGTCCGGCTTCGTACAGTATCCATTCTGCGTAGTCGTAAAACCATAGCCACCTTCTGCAACGGGTGTTTGAAGGAACTTTGCTTGAAGGATATCGATCGCCAGAACCCAACCGAACAGTATCAAAATGAAGAACGCAATGATTGTCACTGCCGGAGAGAGGCCGATCAATACAGGTGCCAAAGCGTGTTTAAACTGCTCATTGTCAGCATGAGAGGATGGAAGAATGGGTGACCAGCGCGGGCGCACTATCTTAGATGCTGAAGATCTTGGCACAACTTGAGTTCCGGGCAAAAAGGTGGCGATCCTATTGGCTACATAGCCTCTTGACAGAGAATTCTGCTTTTGTGGTTCCTCGCGATTGCGACTTGTTTCCTCTAGAGTAAGAAAAATGATGATAGCTGCTACACCAAGCAGCGGCGTCGTCCACCAGAAGCTGACAACCCATCTCTGCCGGCCTGCAATGAAGCCTCCGAAGGTCGATCCCATGAGGTTGCCCATTGCGGGAATAATTCCGTAGATTGAGAAGGCGCGCCCCCTTTGGTGAAGGAAGAACATGTCCATGATGAAACTAGAACCTAAAATTCCAGACAAAGATGCAAAGGCACCCGCCATAACACGAGAAGCTAGGAAAGACTGGAAATCGTCTTCATGCGTACGAGTGGCACCCCATATCGAGCAACCCAAAGCTCCGAGGACTGTCCAAAAGAGCATTGAACTCTTGCCGAAAATATACACGAGCGGTGCTAGAATTAACGGAGCAAGCGCCAAGCCCCCATCTTGCGCAGATGCCTATATTCCTAGTCAGCAGAGCTGATGCGGTGTTTAGCTTGTCGGGTATGATCTTGGTACCGTGTACGAGAGTACCGTTCTAGACTTGTGGTAAACCTTCGCTTGAACCGGATACACAGTCTGTCCGGATGCCGCTGCTGCAGTACAGCTATATGCAGCGAAGATGATGACCGCAAACGTCCGAATTTTTCTACTCAATTTCCAATTCTGCTATATTGTCAGTCCCATGGAATGCTTTTGGAGGATAGGCTTGGATTGATTACCAATGGATCATTAGGATCATCGCTAGGCTGTGGGATCAGCACAATTCCATCACGAGCAGTCAATTTCTCGGTGGTGTGCCATCCATTTGAATGGATCTCCGAAGAGATCGCCTCATCCGTAATGTTGCTTGACTGCATACTGGGCGAAAGGGGAAAGGGGAAAACGGACACTGCCTTCGGTGAAGAGTTGAGTGAGGGGAACGGCCGCTCATGGAGTAGGTACTGAGATGGATGGTTGCTATCCAGCCACTCGGATCAATTCTGAAGACGTGCATGGCTGAACCCTTGGCGATAACAGGGCCGCTCATGGTTCAAACGCGAAGACGGTTGTTATAAAATTATCTCGACTGTCAAAATCTTCGAGCGGAGCTCCGGACTCACGTCTACCAAGCCAATAGTCGATTTGTAAGTATACCACTTAAGCTTTTCATCTCGCGTGTTGTGAGCACGTGGGCTTGAGGGTTAAGCCACGTGTCGTACAGCATAATTTGTGAAAGCTGAAGGGACGCCCCCACCTCAAGCGATGGATAGCAAGATAGAAGACCCATCTAGGATGCAGATCAAGGGGCACTGGCGGGTTCGGCCTGGGCAGCTGTACTACGTCCCAGGCCTATGAAATTTTAGCGGGTTTTCTGTAATGTTGGTAATTTAGTGCGTGTATCTCAAATTTAGTCGGCCAAACCCGTTACAAGAGCTGTACGTGTATGTAAAACACGACGGGGCAGTGGAGGCCGCTAAAATTTAATAGGCCTGTAACGAAGTACCCTACCCAACTCGCCTCAGCCGAGTCAGCTCTGAGCTTCCCAAAATCTCGGTGCCTTCCAGGCGCATGCGGTTGCATTGGCATTCTGCAAAGAGTCAATGCTCCGCGTTTCTATGGCACAGCTCCCTTGTCTGGTCAATGAAGATGATACATCCCACGCCAATGATCCAGAAATCGACAACCCAGGGCAGTACGACGGTCACCACTAACACGATTACCTCGAAGCGACTGCATTTATAACCTTGCACACATGTTCTTGTCATCCAGTATACCTAGGCATAGAAAGTGGGACCTTGTGGGTCTATCCATGTTGTAGGCGCTCAAGGCGTTCGGCTTACTACCTTCCTCCTCAACCTGGGAAGTGCAGCTCCCGACGGCGGGTCGTACAATCATGCTTGTTTCTCTGATCCCATGCTACTCACCCCATCACTATGGAGAAATGCTCATCGTCATCATCGCCTCATTTCATCCACCCATTGACTCGAGCGTTGACGTTCGAAATTACTAGAGACACATTAACTTCTATGTGGTCCTCTTCCCCTCAGCTTTCTCTCCGAGATGATCACCTGAGAGTCAAGTGACGCAAACTCTCGCTTCAATCTATTCTTCATACTCGTCGGGCTCTGGGCGAGGTGGTGATCATGTCCACGCCAACTCAGTCAGACGACAGTCGCCAAAATGACGAGGAGAATATCATTTCTAGCAATGCAATCAGCAAGGAGGACGAGAAACAAACTTCCGAGCCTTCAGATGGACATTTTGGTCCAAGCAAAACACAAGCAAATCTTGAAAAGGAAGCTCTGGTTGATTGGGATGGACCTCACGACCCAGAAAATCCAAGAAATTGGCCACGACGACGCAAGTTACTCGCGGCAACCGTAGTAGTCCCTAAGCTTCAGCATTTACCCGGAAACTGATCTTGTTGGCTTAGGCAGTGGCATTCTTCAACTACATCTCCCCATTCTCATCCACCATTTTGGCTCCGGCAGTGAATAATATCGGACGCGATCTCGCAATTGTTAGCGTTGGGGTGAGACAAATGACATTCAGCGGGTTTGTGCTCGCCTATGCCTTTGGACCACTTTTCCTTGGGCCTATGTCCGAGATATATGGACGGCCTATTGTCTTACAGATGTCAAACCTCTTTTATCTTGTCTTCAATACCGCTGCTGGCTTTAGTCATTCGGCCGCAGAGTTGATCGCGTTTCGATTTCTGTCTGGACTAGGCGCGAGTGCGCCACTTTCTGTAAGGTTGTTCAACTTCAGAAATCAACGAAACCCGCTTAACGCATGTAGTTGGGCGGAGGAGTAATAGCGGACCTGTTTAGCAAAGAGAACCGCGGTCAGCTTTGCATCTCAAGGGCTTTGAAGGATGTGCTGAGAACAAATAGGTGCGGCGATCTCTATGTATACCCTCGGACCGCTGCTTGGTCCAGGTACGTCGCGACTGCAAATATAACTTCACATTTGCGGCAGGCACCACTAATACTGGAAAGCGTCTGGTGCAATTGTCGGCAGCTTCATCGCACAGTACAGTACGTGGAGGTGGGGTCTCTGGGCGCTCTCAATCGCCGACGTTTTCGTGCAGCTATTCGGGGTAGTGTTCCTGCAAGAAACATATGCACCTCGAATTTTGCATAAGAAGACTCGCAGATTACAGAGATCAACCGGGAACTATCACCTCACGAACAAATATGAGAATAGCAAGATAAACCTCTGGAGCAAGTTGAAAACCTCTATCCCCCGGCCCTTCCGGCTGCTCGTCACGCAGCCTATTGTTCAGTGCCTCGGCCTCTACATGGCTTACCTCTATGGCCTTACCTGTACGTTATCTTGCTTCGCATTCGAGATTCCCACTAACACAGCCTTGACCTAATGATCGGCTCCATCTCCAGCACCTTCCAGATGCAATACAGCCAGTCCCTGGGCATCTCCGGTCTACACTACATCCCACAAGCGATCGGTCTCATGATTGGTTCCCAACTACCCGCCTTTCTTAACGACCGTATCTACCGCGCTCTCAGCACCCGCTACGCCTCTCCCGGCCGTCCTGAGTTCCGGCTCCCGCTCATGATGCTCGGCTCCCTATTCACCCCCATCGGTCTCCTCTGGTACGGCTGGTCCGCAGAATCCCACGCTCCCTGGATTGTGCCTGATCTGGGCTTGGTACTGCAGAGTACGGCGGGTATGCTGGCTTTCAACAGCATACAATTGTACATCGTCGACACTTACACGCTGTACGCTGCGTCGGCGATTGCGGCAGCTTCGTTTCTCCGGAGTCTTTGCGGCTTCGCGTTTCCGCTGTTTGAAGGCTATCTATACGAGACACTGGGAGTGGGCTGGGCCAACAGTGCGCTGGCGTTGTGTGCGCTGATCATCGGGGTGCCAAGTCCATGGCTGTTTTGGGTGTTTGGGGAGAAGTTGAGGCGGAGAAGTGTGTATGCGGCCGGTGGAGATTTTTAGAGGCGTTAGCCCGTAGCTTAGTGAAAGTCTTGATTAGAGGCGCTTCTCACCTCAATGTCTCCATCCGCGACCGCAGCATTGGTTTTGATAAAGCCCAGAAAATGCAACTTGAGACGACCAGCGTATTCCGATAATGTCCTTTGACATTTTGTCTTTGCCTCTTTCTTTCAGATGTGAGTTTGCTTGTCACAGCGTCGTCAGGTACGTCATTCTAGCCTGCGATAAAGCCTTAACTTAGGCATGGCCTGGGAAGATAGCGTGCGCCTGACTGTTCTACAACAAACCCCAAGACACCGTTTCTTCGTGCTTCCTGGCCGTTGGTACCGCACCCTTTATCGGTTCCTTTATTGCTTTCGTGCGTCCATTCCCTCTCTCTGTGTCCTCGCGCTCATAAGAAGTATAGGGTGTGATAGCCATCGTCGCTCGCACTCATGTGAATATTCTCCCGATCCGCGCACTTCCTTTTGCAGCCTACTCTGATTTCGGCAAAGGGTACCAGAGGACCATCACTGTTGGACTCCAGTGTGCTCGGTCATGGCCCGAATATGATAGCAATCCTCAATTTACTCCGAAGACCGACCGCATAGTGGGATCCTTGAAGGGATTTGGCTGAAGCAGAGGTTGAAAGGCAAAGTTTCGAAAACCGCATTGGTTTCAAGCAGTATCGAGGATATGGAGCGCATTGCAGCAATTGAACGGAGGCAAAACGCGGAGGCTAGTGAGGCAAAAGCTCGAGGTCGAGATCGAGATTAATTATCTGTACAAACGAAGAGTTGCTCATCAAGAAGATGCGGCGTTTGAGGGTTTCTGTAGTGCTGACCTTGACAGTGCCACTCAGGCAATTCCAATTCTACGGAGAGGAAACCCGAGGAATTGCATATGAAGTCTTTCTTTCTACGATAAAAATTATACTTGCTACGTCTAGGCTCAAAAGTTGAGGATATCATAGAAAACAGGATAAAGGTAATTCTTAGCAAAACAATTAGCTTAAATTAATAAATAAATTGTTAATATAAATTTAATTTTTGAAAGAGGTGTAGGCCGCGGCTAATAATTGGTTGTCCCCCAGCCTCAATTTGTATCGCCTTTGACCGCCAAGAGTCAGCCTAGCCTGGGCAACCGCAAACATGATGATTGCTTGCTTCCCAAGTGATAAAATGCTTGTCTACTCTCCTTTGTGCCTGAAGCTCCCGATTGAACCCTCGGACTCCTGCTTGAAGAGTAGGATACGTCTGTCTTATTGTTTATGGCTCGCGCGCCTGCTTGTCCACATCCATTCTGGACGGAATGTAACCCCTCTCACTGTAGGGTTTGCTGGAACTTTGATCCCCGGTGCTCTAATTGTCACGAAGAGGAGTTTGATGCAGGTTACATGCTTCAGAGAAGCCCCGGTAGAACAGTTATGCGGATTACTTGCCGGCTTGAATTGTTCGAAGAGAATAGAGACCGTGGGTGCCGCTGGTGCAAGGCTGTTTGCGATTCTATTATGCACTTTGGTAGGGAATACGAATACCATAAAAATGTTAGCGAAGAAAAGACTCGCGACTGTCCCGCGATTTTGGACTTGACCTATGGTGACGTTGCGCGCGTGGAACACCCTCTCAGCGGAAGGGTTGATATATACCGATCTGGGCCAAGAACACGCGCTTTTCAGGCACTAGGGACGCTGTCAACAATTCCTGACGCAGCAGGGTCTCATCAGAGCCTCGAATTCATCAAAGCGCAGTTTGAATATTGTTGTCGCGAACATCTCGAATGCCTGCCGAATAGTGACGTTATGCCCGAAAGACTACTTCGAATCGGATTTGGCGAGAATGATTCACGACTTGTCAAACCCTCGGGAATAATTCCTCCCCAGTATGCGGCGCTGAGCTACTGCTGGGGTGGAGAACAATCTTTCAAACTCACTACGACATGTCTTGTGGAAATGGAGGAGTCTATCTGTTTAGACGCTCTTCCACTAACACACCGAGACGCTATCACTGTTTGTTGCTTCCTTGGACTTGAATATATCTGGATTGATTCACTTTGTATCATCCAGGACGATGAACATGACTGGAAGATGGAGGCTTCAAAGATGGCCGACATCTACGAAAACGCAACTCTTGTCATCTCTGCGTCCTCAGCTTCCGCTAGCTACGACTCATTTCTAGCTCCTAGGCTTACACCAATCGCTAACCAGCCAGTCGCCCTTTGGAGCGACAGCGAAGTTCCGCAGTCTTCAATCAACGCTCTACGGAGATTTAATCATGGCTGGACCTCCGTGCGAGCTCTACAGAACCAACTAGATCCCATTGAAAAGCGAGGCTGGACCCTTCAGGAGTTTCAGCTTGCCAAACGTTGCGCAGTGTTTGGCACGGAGGAAGTACAATGGCACTGTAGAAATTCCCAGATTTGTGAATGTGGAGATCGTGGCGGATCCATCAAGCACTCCGTACATGCATCATATAAATTATTTCTCTCCGGAAACATAGACGTTGCAAGATTTTGGCAGGAAACTGTAGAGGAATATCGCCGGCGATTTCTGACTTTCGGGAGTGATAGTCTCCCTGCCCTGGCCGGCTTGGCAAGACGGGTACATGAGAGAACTGGAATGTCCTATGTCGCTGGCTTATGGAGAGAAATCATCGTTCCGGGTCTCCTTTGGGAAAACATCAACCCACACATCGATTCAACCCTTCTAGGGTATTACGCCCCATCCTTTACCTGGGCGTCTACAGGAGGAGAAGTAACTTTGAACAACACTCGGGAAGACGTTATCTCTGACCTCGATATTTTGGATGTAAAAATTACACTCGAAGATGAAATGAATGTTTTCGGGAGGGTAGATATGTGTGTTCTTCATTTGTCGGGTCCAACGTTCACAGGCCTGTTGAATCGCAGCGATGTCGAGAATGGCCATTTTATCACGGTTCCTGGCACTGACTTTGGGCTGACGTCCCCTAATTCTATAGAACGATTCTTGCGTTTAGACACGGTTTTGGCTACTGATGGTGTTTTTAACGACAATGGACAGGTAGTAAACCGGGTTGCCCGACGAGCTAGATCGGGAGATGATGATTTTACCCTACCTGCCCACGTGAAATGTCTGAGCGTCGCGCACTCCAATAAAGACCAGCCTACAATAATAACGCACTATGTCCTACTCCTTGGAGTATCACGCTTAAGTGGAGCGTGGGAGAGACTTGGTCTGGCTTCGATCGACAGAGAAGTCGTTGAGAATTTCGATGGCTTTAAGGTCTGGATGAGAAAACTCCCAAAAGAAGATCTTTTCATTATGTGAGGAAGCCGAGAGACGCAAGGTGCGTGTAATGACCCCGCAATCTAAATGCATAAAATGAACGACCCCAGAAAGTTCAGGTGCAAATTTCAGACGTTTTGAGGCGGTTCGTTCGGGTTTATCCAGTGTACATGCAGACTGTATCCACTGAGAGATTAAAGAAGAGCCATAAAACTCACGAAGATAACCGAGACACTCGTAAAAAGTCGATGAAATGGTCAAATGGTGCTCGTTCCCAATGCAAGCCGTAGTTCTAAACTCGTTCCCCTAGCAGTACGATACAGCTTCATAATTTCGTGCATCGTCGACATGAAACACTTTCGGATCGAGCGTCAATATTGTCTCGTCCACAATTCTCACCGTGAAGAGGCTAATGGAGCCATGGCCAGTCAACCGGTACTCGTAGAGGCGTTGCCTTGCCGTATTTGGTGTCAATGCTGATCACATAGTATCTTACCTCGGTCATGCTTGAGGAATACCAGAAGCCGATACACTTCTACCAGCCACATAGCGATGAGCTCCGGAGTTCTGATGTTGTCGCTTCCGCTAAGGAAGAAAGCTGAAACATCTCAAGCTGAGACTGAGTATCACAAGTCGTAAGACATCCAATTATTAGCTTACCGGCCCAGCCTCGAGTGCTTTTGAGATTTGATACTGACAAGTCTGAGCCTCCGCCACGGTGGGGGCCAAGCATGTCCGCTGAGCACAGACCACTATCAATTTGTGCGAAGCTGGCTAGATTGAGCCTTTGCTCAGCGACTTTACATGTATGTATGGTCTTTTTGCCATTTGTTCGCCCGAGGATGCTACCATTACGTATTATCTTCATATTTACTAATGGAAAAGACTAAAGACTAGCCCCCAACGCTCCGCTAACATCACGGAGATACTTGCAGCACGCTTTCCCGGAATCTGGCATCGATAGCCACACCCATCAAGTCATTTTGTCGTAGCACCCAAGAAAGGCACAAGAGCTGAGATGAAGCTGCAGAAGAGCATGAAGGTGAGCCGAAACCTGCTGGCGTGCACTGCCTCGACTTGTGAAATATGAATGGCAGAGGTTTCCGGTAATCGTCAATTTTCCTTCGTCTTCAAATTCAACGGGACAAGACTGTTTCAAAACCTTCTTTCATTGCTCCATTCTTAGCAGAAAGCTTTCGTACGAAAAGCATAAAATGTATCTTCGTTGTCCATTCTCCCACATACCCCTCCTTCTCCTTTTCCTCTTACCCACGGCCATGGCCGATTTCCACCTCATGTCCGCAGACATCAACCTCCGCGACAAGGGCAGCAACACTCAGTATCGCGCCGGAATCCTAGTACCCTCTAATTCCTACAACTGTGACACCATGGGAAACTCCCACACCTACCCTGAACATCTTTGTGACGCCGACGAGCCCGAAGGATTCATGCACTTCGATGAAGGCATCTGTGGAATGAAACCGCTCAATTTCTACTACGACGAGACGGAGAAGGTGTACAACTTTTATCAGGCAGATGGTGACGGGCAAGTCAAGGGGAGGTGCTACTATAATAAGTTTTACGAGGATGAGCCCAAGTTTTGCTGGGCTTGGTGGCCGCTGGGCTCTAGTTATTAGTAAGTGTGCCTACTGTCGTTGTCGTTTGGACGAAATGGGCTTCTGGCGCATTGGCCTGAGACTAAGAAGCTGACTTATTTTTAACGTAGTCATGAAGAATGGGTATGCTACAGCGATCTTTGCGGACCGGCTTAGGTCCTTGAGTTCTCCACACGGACGACCACGGTATTCCACTTTGGTGTTGACAATAGCTCTGCTTAACGAATATTCGCATGATTCCCTTTCAAAAAAGCGCATGTCCTACAAAGATCTAGACTGTCTAGAGTCACAGCTCATATCGGCAAGTCTGCTCAAGAGACCAATGACCTTCTCAGAACATCATCTCCCAACCCTTCAACCCTTGGCTTAGAGCAACGACTAGCTTCAAGACAACAGATACTACTTAACATAATTTTATTGAATACCAAATCTGTCCAATCCTTTCCCAATCCCCCAAGTATCCAAACATAATCTCTACCCCGGTTCTCTCTTCCCTGCACCACCCAAAACCCCATCAAGCATCGCCTACTTCCAACCCTCCTCCCACCCCTCAAGCCCCATGGGCATCCCATAACTTTCATCCGCCCACACCCTCCACAAAATTATCACACACTGACCT
Organism: Pyrenula massariospora; assembly: GCA_021030905.1. Classification (NCBI taxonomy): domain Eukaryota; kingdom Fungi; phylum Ascomycota; class Eurotiomycetes; order Pyrenulales; family Pyrenulaceae; genus Pyrenula; species Pyrenula massariospora. The sequence continues at coordinate 1,072,693 of JAGFMI010000006.1, forward strand.
CAAAACACCCCTACGCCCCCTCCCTCCCCCATTTCCCTCAAAAACGCACACTCAACCGAATACACCCTCCTCCCACTTCGAACTCTGCCCTCAGGAGAAAACCCAAACCCCCCTTTACCCCACCGCTGCTTAGCAAGAAACAATAAAAAGACCCCGTATCTGCATACAAAGCCACCATTCGACGGTCATCGGTGAAACTAACAGTCCATGCACCGCCCAAACTTGTGTGTCACCGATTCAGCATTCGCGGTGCTTACGAATTGGCTCTTACTGAGGTTAGAGTTCGGACGACTATTCCCTGATATGGGAAATCACAGTACTTCGTAGGTAGGCTATCAGTTCCCGATACAGACTTGCTATTATGCTGAAATCAGTATTGAAAACTAAGATAGAACACTAGACAGACACCATAGCTTAGCACTACAACCAAATGACTGCCATGGAGTACAGGCCAGTATTTCCAGTCCCATCGCGCACATCCATCTCTCTTCGTTTCCGCCGCCGTCCCTTCCCATCCCTTTCCCCTGTTCTACTCTCTCGCTCACTTCCCATGATAAATTACGATCGGAGCTCACTTTCCATGATAAATCACGATCGGCGCCACCAAGCCCGTCACCAGAAGCGGCACAATGACTGCAACGAGCCTCCTCAGATGCTTCCTAGCGTACGCACGCTCCTCAGGAAGTATACAAGAGTACTTCCCCTTCGTAGCCCACTCGAGGAACGCGTCCGTCCCCTCATGGTTCCACCCAATCATCCCCACGATCAGCCAGCCGACAAGCGGCACAGCGAGCCAAACGCGAACGACGTGCTTCCCATACTCGTGGTTGCGATGTGCTACGACGTGGCTGTACACGGGCCGTGGCTGGAGGGTCGGGATGGTGGGAAACTCGCGGCGGGAGTGGACGCGGCAGTGCTTGGATGGCTGGCGGGCGATGATTCTGTAGCCCGCCGGCACGGTGTCGGCGGTGGCCTGGACCTTGTCGTCGTGCGGGCCGACGGCGTCAAAGGTGGGACAACAGACGACGGGACCATCTTCTTCGTCTTTTTCGTAGCGGCGCAGGCCAAAGACTGTGTGCTTGTACCTTGCGCGCGTTGATGCTTCGGAGTTGGATTTTTGGGCCGGCGTTGAGGCGTGGGGTAGTAGAGACAGTCGCCGTCGAGGTAGACGAGCAAAAGGGCCTTGAATCATCACCGGCTCTGGCTCAATTATGTCGGAGGAGGAAGAAATGGTAGCAAGAGATGCTTGAGAGGTTGTGGAATTTAGAAGCCTAAGCTCGTCATTTTGGCTCGCCTCAGTGCCTTTCTTCAAGTGATTGTCACGCTTTGATCGACGGTCCATGTTGGCTGATGACCGGGAGTCTGCACTTGGTATTGTGGACAGGGTCGGTTGGTGGATTGGTGGTGGAAGAGAGGGCTCGGATAATGCTCTAGAAGAAAAGCTTGTGGGATCCGATAGTCTTTTTGTCGGGGATAGTTTGACAGTGCCGTGCAGCGAGTCGAGGGGATGAACGTGAGACGAGGGAAGAGTATTAGGGTGCTGGTAGTATTGGTAGCTAGGTGAAGGAGGAATTGAATGCGCCGAGGATTGGGTGAAGAAGCTGAGAGAAGATAATTGTTGTAGGCTCGGGGTAGTCTTAAATCGCCAATTGTTGTTGCTTTTGCTTATAGGTTCACCCTCTCTGGACATACTCATGTGATTGACATTTTCTGAGACTGCGGACACACCTCTTGCTCTGTGAGATGGAGTTTGATTTGCTCCGATGGGGTCCCAAGGTACAGCAGGGCAACCATCTTCTGCTGATAGAATGGTCTTACGTTTGTTGTCGACATAGCTAGACGAATCGAAAGCATCGCTATCTCTGTTAATCCTCCTAGACTTTGGGGTCGATGTCACGCTCGGTGTCCCACAAGTACCTACTGTCTCCCATTGGCTATCTCTTGCTGACGAGAATTCTCTATTTGACAGTAGACTTGCAAAAAGCTCGACTTGCCTGTCTGCTATCTGAAGTGAAAGTGGACGGATACTGTTGCTATCTCCAGTAGAGCCGTCTACGTCCACCCATGGATGGGAATTTGTAAAATTCAAATCTTCGCCAGCGTTAGTGATGCACTCATGATGATCGATGATCTCGGCGTCGATGTGTCCTGGCTGAGCCAGTGAAGGGCTCTTTCTTTTGGAATGTTTTTCCTCACAGAAGATGCCCAGTTCGGCGTGAGATAGGTCGCTAAAGAAGCCAGTATGGGCTTCGCTACTAGGATATCTGTTGCCATCGTGTCCCCGAATGTGCTGGCTCGAGTTGTCTTCGCACCTGAGAAGATTCTCCGTAGCCTCATACTGCATTGAAGAGGATGTGTCTGTTATTTCAGCGGTACCAGATGCAATACTCTTCTTCGCGGGGAAGGTGGGAAGCTTAGGAAGTGTCTCAGTTGGTGGAAGGCTAGGGACATTGTGTATAAGCGCATGAGCATCCTTCATTTGCCCGATGTGTTTGATAGAGAGGCAATCAGGATTTTCTGAGACAGATTTCCGGCACTCGACCCCAAAATGACCCAAGCCAGACGCTTCATCATCTGCTTCTTCGACTTGCGAAGGTGACGATGTGTTATAATTGTCGACTATACTATCGAGCGTGCTGGATTCTTTTGAAAAGGGGGAACCAGTGTTCGCAGTGAATACTCCAGAGTCAGACCGCGGGATGCCTCCTTCATACGGTTGCTTGACCTCCTCACGTTCCAAAATCTCCATTGCGTCTTCTGTCCATGTTCGAGGGATTCCTGGGCATTTGGCGGCGGCGGCAGAGGTGATGCTACAATGAGCCAGAGGATAATCAGAGTACAAGATACGACATGGCATGATAGGTCGCTTGTAGGCTCCCAAAACTTGTTCAGAGAAGTCAGAATCATATGCCATTGCCGATAGTGTACCTTCAGGTCGATCTGGAAGCTGATCCAGGTTAGAATAGTCGTGATTCGAGAGCAATGATGCGGTGTCTTCGGAGGACTCTATCCTCAGGAGCGACAGTGAATCGTGAGGGTTTAGGATCTCGAATAGGGCTCCGTAGCACCGGAAGTAAACCGGGCGGCTGATATTTGTAAGACCTAGCTTTGGTGTGAAAGGTCTTGAAAGACGGCCACTCAAAACCTGAAAATTTTCAATAGATCAACACATTGCCGAAAGCATGCATTAGAGGAGGCAATGATCTTACAAAGCTTTGGTGAGATGTGGTACGGTTCGAGAAAGACTGTAGAGACTCTGTAGGCTGGCTCGCAGCTTGATTTCTAGGAGCGTGACGGGAGGTATGTCGCGCAGTCTCTGGACGCGTTAGACTACGTTGTTGATTTTTGAGCAAGATTGAATGTGACGACGATCCAGCATATTCAAGAGGGTTCTGCTGTGGTTTAGGAATGTTGAGGTTTGCATCTTGATCACCATAGGTGGAAGTTTGCTTGAGGTCGTGTTTTTGGCGGCGACGCTCTGAGGAAAATCGGTGGTCGTGAAGCTCTTGCAGGAGCTTTTCCCAAATCGCCTTATCCGGGTGTTTACCAACATTGACCGACTTCCCCTTATCGCCAGTGTTGGTCTTCGCGGTATGCATTTCTGTATTGCTCTTGCTCATCACCTCTGCCCTCAGCACCATCTCCAAGAGTCCTTAGGTTAAGGACGGACTTCATAGCAGCCAGATCGATACCTTCCACTGCATGATTTGCAGCTCCAACCGCTTTTCGCAGTTTGATTATGCTGCGAATCCAAAAATGTGAGTTATCTCAGAAGGAGGTCAATGCTTCTCCGAGACATGGAGACTGTAGAAGTTGAGCTGTGGTCTCTCGAAAGGTCATTCCTTCCGCTGCGCAGAAAATTCGATTACGACGCCCCGGAGATCGCTAGGCAGGGCTTTGAAGGAAGGAAAGAAACAAAGGCCAATTCTGATCCTAAGGAAGGAATGATAGGCTGGGCAGCACTTACTTTGTTCAAATCTAGTCATTTCTTATAGCAGCTGTAAACTTTTTAAGTAGTTGCCTGAGCCCCTTCTCTCCCCTGGCCGCGGGTAAGGAGGCCAAGAGCGAGACATACAGTCAAGTCTCAATACAAGCAATCAAAATTCATCCCATTGCAATCATCTCACGGCAATCCGGTTTCCCCCTCCTGAAAGTAGTGGCCTTCACCATCACAGCTACAGTGGACCGAGGTCGATGAGACACTATCAAATGCGTACGGGAGGGTAGAAATGAAGCGTTAGACTTGATACGAAGAGGAGCTTTTAGGTCTATCGAGGCTGAACGGCACAAGTCGTGGTGCATCCAAAGTACGCTGGGCGGGCGCTAATGCTAATAATCAAGTGTGCCACGACTTCTGATGCGAACAAATTGCAACTTAAAAGACAGATCACATAAAACAGCGACTTGAACCTCCGTTGCAAGTCAGCGAATAAATGGTCAACATTGGAAGTTCCGAGTGCGTGCCGGTTCAAAAAATAGAATGATTGAACAGGACGAGTGGAAGTGAAGGGGGGAAACCCAGACTCGCTAGGGCCAAAGGGCTTAGCAGGAGGCGTTCGTACGTGCTATCTAGCGTCTTCACTTCCCAGGGGTTGCAGCTCCAGGAAGAACTAACTTAAAGGATCAACAAGGAATAGAATTACTCAGCAACATCATCAAGCATTGAATGTCTAGGATGAGTTGAATAAAGACATAACATGGATGGATCACTGTCGGAGGATTGTGCATTCCACAGGCAATACTGATCGTGAAACGTCCCTAAAAGCTACTGCATAGTACAACACTCGAAAGAATTCTGCTTTAATTTTACTCCCGAAAGCTGGCAAGGTAAAGTCTAATCGATGCAATAATACAGGTACGCACGGCTTGGTCTTGAAATTCATACACGAGAGTCTGCTGGTGTCACAAGAATACATCAGGCCGCCCAATCAACGTGCCTGCTCATCAACTCCATCCAATGCTTTCGTCTCTCATCACATGCTATGCGAAATCCCAGAGCTTGAGAATCATCAAATTTGCCTCACCACATCTCACCATGTAAATGCTACCAGGATTCAGCAGACGCCAGTACCATGTTAGACCGTCAAAAACCATCGGAAGAGAGCCACGCAATGCAAGTAGAAATGAGCATTTTCCGGAAAATCAAGTAGAATTCAGTGACGTTTGTATTTCTGTACGACTGTTAATAGACGGACTCATCCAGCAAAATATGACATACCTCTTCAGCACGTCTCAAGTTCGCCCTGTCAAGCGTGTTTCCGGCTCCAAGTAATGTCTGGCTGACAGCTTTACTGACGCCAATAGTCGGTCGAAGGATAACTGTCGGTGCTCGTTTGAGGACTGCTCTAGCGGCGCCGCTAGCCGAGCCACTCTCCATTACTTCACCTGGAACAGCGACAATTGCGTCCTTGGCAAGAAGAAGATCCCGCTCGAGGCTTGCATATGCTCCGCGAATACCTTGGGCGATCCCAACTGGTTGATCAGCATAGAGTGAGAGCTTCTTCGTCGGCTCTGCGTCGTCCTCCTCTTCGTCTAAGAAGTCGACAGCGCTAGTGCTACTTGACTGACCAAGAAGTGTCTCCGTGTTCTGTAGCACAGTCTGAGTTCCAATGGCGAGTTTCGCACCAAGCCTTATAAGCTCTTTGGTCGTCGTCTTCGCAAAACTGAGAGCGCCTTTCTGGACGCTGCGCACTACCCGCCCGTCCTTCCGGTACTCTCGTAACGGAATAACGATCAAGTCCCTAACACCGCTTCCAACATTGACAAGCGGTCGCACACCACCTAATCCAGCAAGGATTCCTGGAAGCTGATTATTTCTGATATCTGGCATCCAGATGTTGTTGAGCATAATGCCGAGTCGATCAAATCCCGAGACGCCATACAAGATTACTCGGCGAAGAACCATATTTGCTTGTTCCAGGACAAAGAAGTTCATAAACTCTGTAGTCCGACCAGAGCGAAGTCCTCCGTAATCCACGCGCTTCGGTTTGAAGTCCAGCTTGACCTTCACAGGGTTGACCTCAACCCTTTGCAGAAATGGGGGGCTGCTTTGTGTAGGATTCTGGGGAGCTTGATCATCTTTGAACTCGAAGAATCGGCTCATGAAGTCGAGCGCATCTTGATCTACGTGCAACCTAAGAGGCAGAACGTTGATCTTAAGTACCATTTCTGTGGCTGCGAGGTCGGGCACGGGCTTGACGTTGAGAATCTCAATATGTATCATATTCGTATTCGTCTCGCGTTCGCCTGCGTCTAGCATGTATGTGGCGAACTTTTTCCATGTCGACGTAGGAACATGATCAAAGATGTCCAAGTCGCGTACACGAATATCGACAGAACTTTGTATCTCGCTCGATCGGTCTTCAAATAGCACAAAGTCAGCATTGACACCTGTGAGCTCGAAAGTTATCTTGTGATGTCGACTCCTATTCAGCTTCAACTTTTTCGGTTTCAATCCACTCCTTGAATGCGGTCGAGACGTTGCCTGGGTTATCGTCGTGCTGGTGGCGTAGCTCCCCGTCTCACTAGCCAGATCATCTATGTTCTTATTGATGTCGCTCGCAAGCTGGCGAGGGTCACGATTGGGAGGAATTTCTATGTAAATGCTATTAAAGAGACAGTCACCAATGACGGCGTCTTCCTCGAAATCTCTCGTCGGCGACGATTTGCCGGTGTGATGTGTTTGCTTTGCTTGAGCTTGACGCTCAACGTCATGAACTGCCTTAGTGATTTGATCGCGGGTATTCTGCCAGTCATATCCATCAAATAGGTTCCAGATGACATGGACATCTCGAATGCGAACTTTCAATGGATAGTTGCGATTCCCACTCCTACCACCAATGCCATATGTATTGGCCTGAGAGTCCCAACGATGAGCTGTGCCACCTACGGCAGCGTCTTGGGTGAAATGATCGTCATGAAATTCCAAGGAGCTGTTGGCTATGTCTTGCGACGAGTCAACGCTGGAGCTCGGCCTCAAAGTAGAACGGCCTTCGTTTCTCACTGAGTCCTGTGGGCTCAACATTCCATGTGCTGAGAAGCCTAGCATATCTTCTTGTTCCTCGTCATCTTCAAAAAATTCACTAACATATTCTAGTTCCTCCGCCTCAAGCTTATCACTATCAGACTCAGCTTCTGATAATGTAGTGGTCGAAGCACGGAGCCCTTGCTCTGGACCAGGTTGAGAAACGAACGCAGCTCCCGACAGCGACTCTAACATGTTTTTAATCGGCATGACCTCTGTCCGGTATTCTGCTACCTGGCTTACTGGCATAGGTGGACGTAAGCCATTGAAAATGCTTAGCAGAGACTGAGTCGAATCAGCTGTTGACTCAAGAACTAAAAGGTCGTCTTTGACGTCAACATCGACAAAGCGTTCCGTATCCTTGGAGTTTGATATCCTCACTGAGATAGATGCTGAAGATATTGTACCAACGGATACAAAACCGACATTGTTCAGGCGCATTGACGTAGATTGTTGACCCGTAATGGACTGACTTTCTTCCCCTGGGACCCGGCTCAGATTCTCAACATTGTCGATAACAAGAATAGATGCGCGACCAATATCTAGCGAGAACTTAATGGCTTCTTCATTACCGACTGACCCAGCTGCTTCTGCTTCAGTAAGTAAGAGCGCCCCCTTAGCTGGGATTCCTCTCGGATTGAGGCCGATGGCACAATCTCTAAGGGAAACTAGTAGTTTCAGCTTCTGTGTCGAAAAATCTACATGGCTGCTTGAAGACATGGATGTTAGAGGGCTTCCATGACCTCTTTGGACGGCATGTCCTTCGCTAAGACCGATCAAGGATTGAGTAAGATTCGCTGCCATGTCCTCGTCAGTCATGGGACCTTCTATCCCTATCAGGTCCATTAGAGTCAAGGGACTATATTCTAGACGGAGGTTCTGAAGCTTGACTTTCACTGCAGGATCCATCTCGTCGCTGACAAAACGGCACATAAGCATGGGAGTTTTGGAATCCCCTCTCTGGACAACTTCGCCAAGTAGATCGTCGCCTGAGTTGCGATGTAAATCAAGACGCGCAAGTGTTAAAGCGATAAGTGCTGGTAGTGAAACGTGAGCTAAATCAAGATTTTGAAGTCCCATTGTGAGAGTTCCGATCTTTCCTTGGCAATCGCAGCTCAACGCGGCCTGTTTTACTTGGGCCAATGTCAGTATCCCTGGTCGGTCGTCATCAGGAAAGTATTTGGCGACAGTCGTTAATCCACTCATCTCAGACACTAGTAAAGAGAGGTACTTGATTTCGTTCAAATTATGTATTGCTCCATTCACTCGACCGATCGTTGCACGAAGGACCGGGCCCTTTCTTCGCTGCCGTAAGAGCGTATCGATCATAATATCGTCGTCTTCTTCGTATCTATTTTGTGATGGGGTTAGAATTGATAGCAGCCAAGTAAGATCGCTCTCTCGAGGTGTTTGGAGGTATTCAATTCTAGAATTGTCCACATCAACCTTTACAGCCGGTTCCGAATCATGACTACTCAGATATGGGCCAGTCAGACTAATCTTGTCAACTTGAAGACCTGAGCCTTCGCTTCGGTGGACCATCTTGATTGCAGAAGTCTGAGTTTTAAATGTTGCTTCGGTCCCTGACAGTATGACAGTCAAACCTTGCACACGCAAATTAACTTTCCCGGTTGACGGTCCAGAGAGGATTGAGGAATCGACGATTGTTATAGGCTCGAAATGTACTCCTTTTGTACTTCGATCACGGTATTTAGGGGCCTTCTCAGTACCTATAGATGAGAAACTTGATCCAAGATCCAGCAGTGTGCTCAGGCCACCACTTCGACTTAGAAAATCGTCGACCTTCGGAAGATCTACCATCAAGCGTGCCGGTAAGGTGCTAATCTCCACCGTCTTCTGCCCTCTCAAAACAGTCGAAACAACACGGATGTCGTTTTTTAGGCCAAAACGAATATCCCTTGTCGACTCACGCAGACGCTCTGAATCGTCAAACAAAAGGAGTTCCTTCGACCCGTAGAGGATGCTGAACTTCGAGATTAGCAATTCTTCCTTCTTCATCTCAGGCTGCACGGAAGAGGAGCCTTTTAGACTAATCATTCGGATTGCACATAGGGCGTCAAGGTATTGGCTCTTAGCGATTGTGGAGCTTCCGTCAGATGACAGCGAGGGAAGATTTTCATAGTATCCAAAGTTAACAGTGCTCACAGAAAAAGCGAAGGACGAAAGGAGAGATGGAGAATCTGTAACCACGTTCGATGATGGAGAGCTGCTCGATTGAAGAGCTGGTAGGAATTTCTTTACTAGTATGGCAAGAGATCGGCCACAGGTAAGATCTAAGAAGAATGACGTATTCAAGACTTGTAGTCGAACGGCCGGATGTGTTAGGGACCCTGACTGGTGTTCCGTTTCGATTTCTTCTTTCGTTCTTTGAGCCGATAATATTGTCGTATCAGAAAGCTTTGTATCTGCATTACTCGCTTCTTGAGGTATGGAAAGTGGTACATATAGCCAGACTTCGTCAACAGTAATTAACTCCTTGGCTACTGAAGACGCTGATGATACGTTTGATCTAGATGCCTTACTAGCTTTCGTAGTGTCTTCTTGCGATGGAGATTGACTGACTGTCTCTCGTCGGAGAAAATTGTCCATCGATTGCACGCGTTGTGGCACTTGTTTGTGCCTGGCTTCCGAGGTCGATGCTAAGGGTACTGTACTAGAGCTCAGAGATTCTGACGGCGCTAGTGGAGAGGATGAGTTCCAAGCGCCAGGCATACGTGGCGATCTTGGCCCGCTAGATTCGGCTGTGCTCATGGCAGACATGTACATCGACTCCGCCTCTTCGTGAGTAAAAATTCTAGATGCCGTAAGGTCCTCCAACCCAGGTGAAGATCTCTCCGCAAAAGACTGTTCTAGATCTGCTGAGATTTCCGAACTAGACGCACTCGGTGATGATCGTGAGGAATTCCAAGATCGGTCGCCGTCTCTGTCCTCAGGATGAAGCTCTCTTGAATATCTCGCAGACGCATGCAGTGACATGTTCGAAGCTACGTTGGTAGGAGTAACATTGCCGGAATCTTCAACATTATGGAGTGACAGTCTCTGTGGAGGTGTTCTTCGCTCTTCGTACTGTGGGAGATCTTGTGCATCCTGCGAAGGCTCCAGCGAGTCTTCAGGATCCGAGAGCAGCGCAACAGAAAGGCCCTTGAGAGATATTGATGTCTCTTCGCTTCTGGGAAGTAGAGTATCTGCATTTATACCCTCTTTCATAATTTCATTGATTCTGAGAACGATTTCTCCCATTACATCAGTGGTCTTCGTTAGCTTGCGGGGTGAATCTGCAGAACCGCAAAATTCAAAGTTCAGGCACACGTCTTTAATTACAACCTTTGCACGCTCGCCGAGCCCTTGAAGATATGCAGCAAGAAAGGTTGGGAGAGATGTACCATGTTCTAAGCCGATTCCAAGCTCTTCCTCTCCATAATGGCTGGCCCCGTCAGATTGGTCGAGCGACTGAGATAGTGCTGCTTGAAGCTCGTTCCGTTCCTCAGTCGGTTCTGATCGTACAAAGGATTCCGCAAGATCTTTTGTTGATGGTATTGGCTTTGATTTTCCCGCAATATGTCCGCTTCGCTTGGATCCATCGAGCTTGACGGCCGTCTCTAAACGTCGTCCCAGGCGCTCTGAAAGTTGTTGCCCTCCATCTTTGTCTTCTAGGGGCTTTCCCCCCACGGGTGCCACATTCCAGATCCTTATACGGAGCTGAATTCCCGTTGCTTCAACAGATGCAACCGCGTCGATGCCTTTATTTATATCGAAACCTAAGCGAAGTGATCGGATGCTCGTATGAACGATTTCGATGGAGGTAGGTAGCGACAATAGCTTTGCCAGCCTCTGAGTGTCCATTATCAGTCAGCAAGGCGATCCGGGAAATACGCTACCCATTAGGAGAGGTTTGATATGGCTCACCTCTGGCTTCAGATTCAGGTCCTTCAGTTCGAAAGTACTATTCCGGCCGAAGCTGTAGTCTAGAGCGGCGAGGTCAAGGTGCTCATCGTCGACCAGATCATAACGAGACAAAGCGTGTTTCACTATCCTTTGCAGGATATTTGAAGGTAAGAAAAACATTCTGGATAGGATCGGGAGGCAAGTCTCATTTCGTCAAAGTGTGAGGCCGCTGAGCCAGAATATTTTCTCGCTGGGCTAACCTGTATTCTTTGGCAAATTCAGAGCAAGGTCACGATCACTTATTCACCATCGCCATGAGTTGCGCTCGGCATTCCACTCATAGCGGGCGAGTTGCCGCCTGTATATTGGTGGCTTTGACCAGCACAAGAGCACAACTACCCGGAAAGCGTGATGCAAAGTAAAGCGGAGCAGGTTGACCGGATTCCTGGCTCGCACGGTCTCAAATATTTGTTTGCTGGGGACTGCTGCACCAGGGACACGTTCGAGTCTATTAGACAGCACCTACAGGACAATAAACGAGAGTTTTGGAGGTCAGCAATGGTCTTCGATGATGGCGAGGGAGTGTGCAGTGGGGCAGCGCGGATGGTCACACAGCAACATTTGGCTCATGCGGCCATGCGGGGTGGGGGTGCCGGTCATTACAACTTTATGTACGTCTTTTTGAAGCTCTTCGTATCAACACCCATCGCAGTCTTCCTCGGCGCCTTGATGGCAGTTGTATTTTCAAGAGGAAAGCATTAAGCCTCAGCAGACATTTTACCACAAAGAAAAGAAACTGGCTCGCGTTTCCTACCCGGCTTAGACATTTACTCTCTTCAAATAGTTTTCCCTTGAAGTACTTGGAAATAACGGTGCAGGCCAACTTAACAAGTTCACGCGTCCCTTTACCGCCGGTCATATCTCCGAGTCATACTGCAGCAGTTTCCTCGATATTTTCATTCCTCTCAAATCCTTCTAATTCAGCTCTCGAAATCTTGTTTCACTCTCCATTGCTGTCATTCTAAGTACCACGCAATAACGGTGACTGCGTAATGAGGGTGGTGTAAGTACGCTTCCTAAGACCACGTCTGTAGAAGCCATGGAGACAGAAAACATCGCCGGACGAGGAGATTCGGCCCTTGCTGAGTTGCCTCGGATTGAGGATGATTTCATCCAGCGTTTTCTGCAGGGAAGGAAGAACCTTATAGCGGAGGAGAAAAAGCAACGGCATGGTTAGTTCTGTACTCCCGACAACTGCTTTCATAAAAAAGTTGACGTGCTCCGTAGATTACGTGTTCAAGTCAAAGATGTCACCAATTGTTGCCGAAGCTAGTCGTGTTATGTCGCTGATACGCCGCAAGGAGCTAAGAGAGGTTTGGACCAAGGACTTCGAGGAGGAGCTTGCGGAAAAGAACGGCGGCAATCTCTACCCAGGCATGATGTTCACGCTTGCTCGAGAGCGCATGGAAAAGACCATGCTTTGGAGAGTCATAGAAAAAATGCCTAAAGGGGCTTTGCTTCACGCTCATTTAGATGCTATGATGGACACCGACTTTCTCATAGACCAACTGTTCGTTCACCCGGGGTTACACTTGATAGCGTCGGAGCCCTTAACCTCCAAGAAAGCGCTTAAGAGTGCCTCAGTCCAGTTTCGTTTTGTCTCTTCTTCATCATCAGAGAACAGTGTGTGGGATGCATCCTACACGCCAAATGCTCCAGTCCCTGTTCGCTCAATTGCAAAAGCTTTTCCAAACGGAGGTGAGACAGGATTCCGGTCATGGCTGACGGAAAGGTGCACCATCACAGCTGAAGAGTCACTGTGCCATCATCATGGAGGTGACGCCATATGGAGAAAATTTACTAGCTGTTTTGGCATTGTTGATTCTATTGTTCTCTACGATCCAATTTTCAGGGCTTGCTTTCAACGACTACTGAGACAACTTGCCGAAGATGGTATTAGATACGTCGACTTCCGACACGGCTTTAAATACCCGTATCTTCTTGAAGGTCACGAGATTGGAGAGGAAGGATTTTCTGCATTTTTCCAAGCCTTTGGGGAGGAAATTGAGCGGTTCAAGTCCACCGAGGCAGGGAAACATTTCTATGGTGCCCGCATGATCTACACAGTTCTCAGATTCCTTCCCGACAGCGACCTTCTGGAAGGATTGGAGGAGCTGATCCGCTTGAAGAAAAAGTTTCCCCATTTAATTGCAGGCATGGACTTTGTCGGTCAAGAAGACGGAGGGAGACCGCTAACCGATCTTACGCCTCTCATCTTCTGGTTTCGTAAGCGTTGCGTGGAGGAGGGTATCGAAGTGCCATTCTTTTTCCATGCCGGAGAGACACTAGGAGATGGTGACGAGGTTGATAACAATCTCTTCACTGCTATACTACTTGGAACACGCAGGATTGGGCATGGTTACTCTCTTTACAAGCATCCATTGCTTGTGGAAATGGTGAAGGACAAAAAGATCCTCCTCGAAAGCTGCCCAATTTCTAATGAGATATTGCGGTTGACCAGCTCGATTCTTTCTCATCCGCTCCCGGCGTTATTGGCTCGTGGGGTAGCTGTCTCCCTTAACAATGACGATCCAGCAATGCTCGGCCATGGCAGGAATGGTCTAAGTCACGACTTTTGGCAGACATACGTAGCCTTCCAGAATCTGGGACTAGAGGGCTTGGCGACCATGGCAGAGAATTCTGTGAAATGGTCCTGTTTCGAAGACCAGAAATCCTCTCAATGGCTACAAGACATAACGCTCGCCGAAGATGGGACTGGTATCAAGGCGCAGCGCTTAAAAGAGTGGCGGGCGGATTTCGAAGAGTTCTGTGCTTGGGTGATCAAGGAATATGCCCTGACAGTGGATGATGAGGATGACGATTACGCAGAAGATGACGCTTTATGAGACTTGAACGTTTAAGGACCCCTGCTTTTTCAACAAATAGCCGATGGGTTCAATATTTGGCATTTTAAGAAGGCGTTGACGAGATTGGATTTGGATTCCTCGCGGATGCGATCTCAACTTGTCGATGAGACACTTGAGTGCATGTTGGAGTCATTCAACACTAGAGCCGAGATTCTTGGAGTATGGAATGAAACCGTGTTATCCATGAAATTATAGATCAAAGTCCATTCGCCTGCAATGCAATCTATGTCGTTGCGTTCAGTACAGCGCCTCGCAGGGCGTGGTAGATCACATGAAAATTGTCCTTATCTTCTGAGTAATAGCTGCAAGGACTCCATGACCATCCAATTCCCAGCAGAGATTCAAAGTAGGTTTGATTGATTTACATATCCAGGTCGACATACTAAAGTTAGAGCTTAGCCTGACTTTGGGCCTTCTTCAACACGGGTTCCAACTTCGTCGCCATCATCATGTTGCCTTTGATTTTGAGCTTGCCCGCCATGAAAAGATTCTGTGCGTTGGCGCGGCCCGTCACTAACTTGCCGAAATCTTCGTCTGAGAGCACAAGAGTCGCTGTAACGCTCATCAGCTACGGTCCCTGACAACTTCGTGGTCCAGTAGTACTCACCGTCAGCCTTTCTTCCAGGGCCCAGATCGGATCCCTTCCCGACTTCCCCTTTGTCCTTGAGATCGACGAACCAGCCCTCGGTATCGCCAGCGCTGTTCTTTAGCTGAAAGCCAAAAATGGCCTTTGTCTTTTTAACAGCATCGTCTCGGCTTGCTGGATCCGCTTTCAGGGCCTCGTTGATGACCTCAAAGGCGGCTGAGGAAGGAAACGCATCTATGAAGTATGGACTGTTAGCTAGCTTTCACTAATTTCATGTCAAGGCCGGTACCGCTTCTCAAAGACATCTTGGTAGTGCGAATTTTAGTGAGGATTTGGATCGATGTTAGCTACTAGAAAGATGTACGGTGGCGTGACGAAGACGTAGGCGCTCTCGGTGTTTTATAGGTATACCAATGGTAGAGGAGATGTCGGCACCTCAGGCTTGAAGATACCTTCAATGAGCGTGAGCGTGCAGCGCCAAAGCACATGTGAAGTCCGAAATCTCCAGGCCGTAGGCTTATGGATGCCGAGGCATTGCCCGTTTAGTCCGAGTGTATGCTAACCCCAGTATTTGGGTCAACATGCACCATGCGAACGATGATGAATCCCTAACGCTATGCAAGCTAGAGGGAGCATATTGTCCTTGAGCTCCTCAGATGCTGGCACTGAGGCCGCGGCTCATCTTGTACAGTGACGCGGCGGCCTTCGTAGGATCGATACTCGTGGAGCCTGCCCGCCAGCCTTATCATCCAAGCCTTACAGGGATGCGGCTAGCGACGTCGCGTTGCCTTTGCCGTAGCTACACTCACCAAGTCACGCTTTCGTTGCAGGCGTAGCCCTCATTGCAGGGCTTCTAACAGCCCTCAAACCACCATCATGAATGCGAAGCCTTCACAGATCGGACACGTTAATCGTCTACTTACTTTGGGTTTGTTTCAAGCCCCATTCCGAGGGATCAGGGCTGCCGAGATAGGCTAGCCGCCCCCATCCCATGATCTCACAAAGAAGATGAGGCCACTTCACCGCAGCACCTTTGTGCTGCACCTGAAGTCAGCTGTCTACGCTTCTTGAGCTTCCAGGTGAGCCTTTTACATGAGCTAGGTATTTAATTTTCCATGCATTACGAGTAGTGTGTACATTTACCATGGCATCCGCAATTAAAGACACTGTGACCAATATCCTCGACAAACTGCACATATCCTCTGGGGACCAGGGTCCTGCGCCTGTCGAACCTTCTGCGGAAGAGGTTAAAGAGCTTAGGGAGAAATATGAGAAGGCCCAGCAAGGCCACGTATTTACCTTCTACGATGAGCTTTCTGTTCCAGAGAAGGCCTCTCTTTTCCAACGTCTACAGTCGTTCAATGTCGAGCGAGTCAATGAGATAGCAGACAAAGTCCTCCACCCCAAGAAGTCTGCCGAAGATGAAAAACCTCCTGAGATCGAACCCCTACCGGATGCCTCGACGGCGTCAATCCTTGACGCGGAGTCGGAGGAGATTGACAAATGGCACAACGATGGTCTCGAGGAGATCGCTAATAACAAAGTGGCCGTCGTGCTCATGGCTGGCGGGCAGGGCACCCGACTTGGAAGCTCAGATCCAAAGGGATGCTTCGATATCGGTCTACCGAGTCATAAGTCCCTCTTTCAAGTCCAAGCAGAAAGGATATGGAAGCTGCAACAATTGGCTGAGAAGAAGTTCAATAAAGAAAAGGCAGTGATACCTTGGTATGTCATGACCAGCGGCCCGACTAGGTCCCCGACAGAGAAGTTCTTTGAAGACAACAAATACTTCGGCCTCTCGAAAGAGAACGTCATCATCTTCGAGCAGGGCGTGCTCCCGTGCCTATCTAATGAAGGCAAGATCCTCATGGAGTCCAAGTCAAAGGTAGCCGTCGCTCCTAACGGCAACGGCGGCATCTACGAAGCCCTTCTCACTTCTCAAGTCCGCACCGACATGCGCGCCCGCTCCATCCAGCATATCCACGCCTACTGCGTCGACAACTGCCTCGTCAAAGTCGCCGACCCAGCCTTCATCGGCTTCGCGTCCTCCAAATCCGTCGACATCGCCACCAAAGTCGTCCGCAAACGCAACGCCAAAGAGCCCGTCGGCCTCATCCTCCAGAAAAACGGCAAGCCCGACGTGGTCGAGTACTCGGAAATCGACAGCAAGACGGCCGAAGCCCAAGACCCGAAGCACGAAGGCGTGCTCAAATTCCGCGCGGCAAACATCGTGAACCACTACTACTCCATGGCTTTCCTCGAGAGCATCGAGAACTGGGCGCACAATCTCCCGCACCACATTGCGCGAAAGAAGATCCCCTGCATGGACACGGAGAAAGGCACCCTCATCAAACCGGAGAAGCCCAACGGGATCAAACTGGAAATGTTCGTCTTTGACGTCTTCCCTATGCTGCCGCTCGAGAAATTTGCCTGTCTCGAGGTTGATCGGACGGATGAGTTTTCTCCGCTCAAGAATGCCAAGGGGACGGGGGAGGATGATCCGGACACGAGCTGTCGGGACATTATGCAGCAGGGGAAGAAGTGGATTGAGAAGGTTGGGGGGACGGTGGTGAGCGAGGGAGATGGCTCGCCAGGGGTGGAGGTTTCGCCTAAGATCAGCTATGGAGGGGAAGGTCTGGAGTTTCTGAAGGGGAGGCAGATCAAGGCGCCTGCTGTGGTGGAGAAGGATGAAGATGCGTAATGAAAGGAGAGCATTGCTTGTTGCATATTGTTCGACTTTTGGACAAAGTGTATCGGAATCTCGTATTGGCTAAGACAAAATGATAGAATGCAATGACTGTCTCAACGGGCGTTGCGGATGCGTTCCTCTATAGTATAAATGATCGTCGAAAATGCCTCATCATCGTCATCAACGTCAACATCATCATGCATACCTTTCCCTCCCAGAGGCAATTGGCCAAACACGATTGGCCATTGCCATCAGATGCTATATTCCATTCCATGCCACAAAAACTCCTCTCTCACAACGATTCCCCAGAACAGCCCCAACGCAAAAACCGCCTCCCTACCGCCAGCTAAACACCGAATTCTTCCACAACCTCCTCCCATGCTCCGCCCCACAAGCTAGTATCCCCTTCGTCCTCGACCCCGCCTTCCTCAACCCACTACTCAACGCCCTCATCCTCCGCCTCTCCCCCTCCCACTCCTCCTCCTCCTCAACCGGAAAAATCTCCACAATCTCCTCCTCCACACCCCCCTCCGCACCCTTGAGATCCGGCACGCTCAACTGTATCGGGATATCCCCGTACTCGGGCGGCAAGCCCGCGCGCTTCGTCTTCCAGTCCTCGCTGCCGGAGATCTGGGTCAGCGGGGCGAGCGCGGTGTCCCAGGTGCCGGAGCGGAGGGTGATGGCGTCGAAGTTGGCGGCGGCGATGGTGCGGCGGTGGTCGTGAATAAACGTTGAGATCTGGGAGGCGTCGACGGTGGCGTTGGTGAGGGACATGGTGGTGAGTTTGTGGAAGAGGAGGGGGCGGAGGGGGCGGGAACAGGTTTTGGGGTGGGAGCGCGGGATGGCGGTGGGTTGGGTGTAGGGGGTGAGGCAGGGTTCGGTGGCGAGGGAGAGGGGGAAGGGGCCGGGGTGGTTGAGCCAGGTGAAGGTGAAGGTGGTGAGGGAATGGAAGGTTTGGAGGTAAGTGTTTAGGTGTTTGAGGTGGTCAGTTTGGGAGGTAGGGGTTGTAAGAAGGCCAGACATAGTGATGGAAAGGTGAGTGATTTTGCGCCAGCGGCGAGGGGAGGACGGGGTGCTGCCAAATGAGGAGAAGGGGCGCAGGTAGAAGATCGCTGAGGGATGGATCGGGGCGAGGGTGAGGTGAGTAAGGTGGGGGACCAGGGATTGTTCAATGGCAATACGGAGGGAGATTAAGGCGTAGTCGACGGCGCTGCGCCGGTAGATCTGCGTCGGTGGTTGGTCCGGTGTGGAAACGTGGAGATGGCGGAGGTTAGGGAGACAGGATATGGCGTGGATGAAGGAGGGGACATTGGTGGCGGCGTGGAATAGTGGTGGGTATTGTTTGACGATGAGGTCAGTAACGTCCCAGCTACCGTATTGGGAGTCGCTTGACCGAGAAGGAGGGCTTCGCCATTGCGGATGGTAAACGAAGTCTTGTTCTACCCCGGTGAAGGGGTCTAGTATTGGAGGCAAGAATGTGTTAGAGGTGTGCGGCATGGAAAACACTAGGGTCCGGCAATGATGTCCTATCCGTTGTAGAGCGGCTATGCGCGAGGGCCGTGTAAAGGTATTGATGCCGAATGACACATGGATCGATGAGAAGAGAACGGAGGCGACGGTTTCGGCAAAGTCACGACACACCAGGCGAAGCGTCCGGCGCTCCTCTTGGCTCGTGTAAGAGAGGAAGCATTCTCGGGTAAGATCGGTCTGCCAGAATTTGATCAAGGCAGGAGCAGGCGACATTGCCTATCGTCATATCGGGAGTTTCTGCCTGGCGTAATCGAGTTCGATGTTGTTTTTACGTTGCGATCTGTTCAAAATATCCCGTGGAGTCGCAACTTATGATCAATAAATTCGACTTTGCAAGATTAAATATGACGAGGGCACAAAAGGAACATATGAAGTAACGCTCTCAAGATTCAAGTTATACAGTCAATTCCAGGTAGAGTGGAGAGTTTCGTGGAAATAAAAACAGCTCAGAACAGACGAGAAACGTGAAACCTGAGAAAATGAGGCATCGAAGGGAAATCGAGTTGCCGTTGCTTTTGAGGGAAGGGAGGCTATCGCCACCTGCAGCAGTCGAGTGTGAGTCACCATTGTCGATGTGTAGGTCGAGCGAACATGGGAAGCGTTGAAAGAAAGCGTGTTTGTTTCGCGATCTTTTGCAAGATTTAGTCGTGATTCTGGCGGAAGACACGCGACGATTGGGGGGAAAAGCGGTGGGCCAGATGGAGGAAGTAGGCGGAGAGCGAGGCTCCCAGCCACCGCGAAGCCGCTGAAGCGCGCGGGGACGAGGCACGGCGCGGGGTGAGGAGGCGTGGGAGGAAGCAAACAGTCCTGGCAGGGTCCACCGTCTGCCCCGCGCTCGTGTCGACAAGGACCCTCTCACCGCTGGAGCCCTGGCCATATCGAGAATCCCGATCGCTCTCAATTCGCTCGAGGACTGTTTCGATTTGAACACGCGCCGCCCCTGACGCATCATTGGATGTCTGTTTTCCGCACGTCTTTCCTGCGAACTCCATTCCTCAATAGGCGCGTTCCCCAGGCGGATCAGGGTCTGGACAGACGCGACGCAAGACATTCCAGCAGTTGCCGTAAGCAGAAGGTCTAGACAGGGAGATGCGAACAAACGGGTCGGCAGAGAATATTAAATCGTAGGAACCTGTCATCCTTGTTGGATCTAATACATTCAATGAGCACCATGCCAATTTCACTAAACATGATCGAGAAACTTTTTGAGATTTCCGGCTTTTTTCGATATTTTAATAATAGCTATTCGATCTAGCATCACAAATCTCTCGATACCGATGGATGAGACGAGAGTGTTTTAACGAAAAGTCTCGTGATTTTTTCACGCTGCCCTTTTCTGTCGTGGCTGCGGGTTCTCGGTGTCTTGGGCCTAGGCTCAATAGAGGTCGGCAGAGATACGCCGGTACCGAAGAGATTGATTGTTCCTGAGCGCTCATTTTCGCTTACCCCAGGGAGCCATGCCAAGTTCAGATAAGTGTGGCACACCGTGACCTCTCCGAATTGGCCGCAGATATTCATTCTTCCTGCTGTCGTGCAACTTTGACACAGTGGTGAAAGCCTTAGTGGAGGGGTTGACAAATCCTGATGGCCACGTCCGATGGTCCTCGCCTGTGGGCTCTACCTCCAGCCCTGCAGGCCTCCGAAACCCTCACCTCGCTTTGTGCGGGTAGGTGGGGTGCTTCGCCTTCCAGAAAGCGCTTTCCGCATCTTCGCGTAAACCCTACCCGCGCGCCTCTTCCGCCCAACACCTGACTTTTGCCTCACCATCACCATCTTGCCTGGCCTCGTTTATTCTTACCGGCGCAGACTACGGCAATAATGGGGGATATTTTTGAATCACTTGTGATTCAGTCGATTATATTCGCTGTGGGAACGTTGCAGCCTGCGCTGGCCCCTCCCTCATAAAGCCTCACAAATCAGGCTGGCCGATCTAACACTCAGCCTCAAGTCCATCTTCTTTGTTCATCCCATCTCTCGAGCCCGAAAGACCTACAGAGGGCCAGTTGTCACTTTAGACATTAGTGACAGTTGTTTCTGGACACCAGAACCACGGTGAACATCAAGGACTCTGAACTTCAAGCCTTCAACTATCAAGATGGAACATTCTCCTCTCACAAGCAGAAAACGGCCTAGAGATTGGCTGACTACAACAGACTACTACGCAGGCACTCCTGAAACAAAGTCGCGGCGCGCATCACCTAGTCCTGCGATCTCTGCTGCCACAACGCCAACGGCCACCGATTCCAGCGAGAACCTCGAAGAGCTTGAAGATGATCCTATGATTCGTCGCCTTCTTGGCGACGATGTCTTTGGAGATTGGAAAACATACCAGAAAGAGCAGAGGGAAGCAGAGAGGGCGTGTGAGCGTCGGCGAGAGCAGGAGCGTCTGGATGAGGAGTTTGCTAAAATGTTGCAACAAGAGCTTCAGAATGATGGCCCGGTACCCCTCGCTCCTCGACCGTCAGCAACTCATGAGTCCGCTCAACCCTCAAATCAGACGATGATAGGATCGTACAACGGGCGCCTCACCATGCCTCCACCGCCTCCTCCTAATCCTCCTCCACGGCCTGCCCCATCGATGTCCTCCCAACCTCTGATTGACCAACAAGATCAATTCTTTGCGGAAATGATGCCTGGGTCCTTTCCTGTTCCTCACGATCCAACGCAATATTACTCGTCACCGAGCACGGGCGATAGTGATCTAGAAGAGATACCCGCATCCACGTTCCAGCCGAACAATCGTCAACCTGCTCTTTACTCCTCTACAACTCCTTTGGTTAACATGCCGTATGGTACGCTGGGAGGCTACCCAGGTTATCAAGGCTATGGAGGGACAACCGTCTACAATGCACCATCTCGCGCTGATGATTCTAGTTCTTACAATCCTGCATATGAGTATCTCGATGATCAAATCAACTCCTACGGTAACATTCCTTTTGGTTTTGGGACCTCTACCCCTGCGGAATTTCTTCCTTCGGCGCAAGATCTTGACCTGCTCAACGACATACAACGGTCAAGATACGACACCTTATACGGCCGACTACACGATGATGCTCATGATCCTAAACAGACTGCCGAAGAGATCAAGTCTCTGTTTGACAATATTCGACCAGATGAAGAGACCGAGCCGGAAGACCGCGAGCCAACACCGCCAGGAATGAGTGTTCGATTAATGGAGCATCAGAAGCTAGGGCTATCATGGATGAAACAAATTGAGCAGGGCGCCAACCGCGGAGGTGTCCTTGCAGATGATATGGGTCTAGGCAAGACCGTCCAAGCACTCGCTTTGATAGTGTCTCGACCATCTCCTGATCGAACAAGGAAGACTACACTCATCGTTGCACCTGTCGCACTTCTACAGCAGTGGAAGAGAGAGATTCAGAGGTTGATGGATCGAAGAAGCCAACTGCGCGTGTACATTTTACACGCCGAGGCGCGGCATGTACCATGGAAGGTACTCAGAGAGCACGATGTAGTGTTAACGACTTACGGAACCCTTGCTGCTGAAATTAAGCGAAAGGCTGCTTGGGATGCCAAGAAGGAGAAATACCCCAGTATTCAACCTTCAGGCCGAGAAGACTCGTTCCCTGCACTTGGGGACTCATCTCTATGGTATCGCGTCATACTCGATGAAGCACAGATGATCAAGAATAAGAATACGAAAAGTGCTACGGCCGTATCGATGCTGAAGGCTGAGTTTAGATGGTGCCTCACGGGGACGCCAATGCAAAACAACATCGGCGAACTTTATTCCTTGATCAAGTTTCTCGATATCAAGCCATACAACCAAGTGGAGAGGTTCAACCGAGAATTCAACAAGCCTCTGACTACGAGGGGTGAGCGTCAAGGAGACAAAGACAAGGCGATGCGCCAGCTTCAGGTCCTGCTAAAAGCCATCCTGCTTCGAAGAACTAAGAAGTCGAAGATTGATGGTAGACCGCTTCTGCAGCTTCCAGAGCGGACGACCGAGCAAGTTCATGCTCTCTTTGATGAAGATCAAATGAATTTCTATAAGGCCATAGAGGATCAGGCACAGCTGACCTTCAACCGCTACCTCAGATCCGGAACCGTGGGCAGAAATTATTCAAATGTGCTTGTCCAATTACTACGGCTCCGGCAAGCCTGCTGTCATCCCCACTTGATCAAAGATCACGGTATCGAAGGTGGTGCTGATATGGGGGATATTGACCTTGCGGCTAATGCCAAAGGACTCTCCTCCGAGGTAACATCAAGGCTGCTTGAAATGGACGCCTTTGACTGCCCAATTTGCATGGACGTATCTGAGGACCCTGTTATTTTCTATCCGTGTGGACACTGGTCCTGTGGCGAATGTTTCTCAAGAATCTCGGACCCGGCATCTCTTGCATTGAACGCTGTCGACGATGGCCGGATAGACGTCAAATGCCCCAACTGCCGCTCGAAAGTTGACGTAAGAAAGAACACTACCTTACAGGTCTTTCGAAGTGTTCATGGTCCTGGAGCAGAAAGTGGATTACCAACGGCTGATGCAGACGATGGATCCGAAACGGAGAGTGTATCTGACAGTGACAGTTCGACTGAGACAGAAAGTGAAGAGGAGGACGATCTCAAAGATTTTGTTGTTCCTGATGATTATCCACTGAAGTTTGTCAATGATAGTAGTGATGGAGACGCATACCGCAAGGGAAATACACCATTCGAGAAGTCCGACCGCAGCAAATCTGGGGAGGGAAAGAAACCCGGAAAGAGCGGGCATCACAAGAACCGAAGCAAGGGAAAAGGGAAGGAGAAAGAAAAGATCCCGAAGCGCCTGACTCTTGCTGAATTGAAAAAGCAATCCTTGCGTTCGAAAAAGATGAAAGAAAAGTATCTCCGCAAACTGGAAAAGGATTGGGTGACGTCTGCTAAAATCGAGAAAACCATGGAGATTCTGGAAAAGATCGAGACTGCTGGCAAAAATGAGAAGACGATCATCTTTTGCAGCTTCACCTCAATGCTCGATCTTTTGGAAGTTCCCATTTCAAGAACCGGGTTGGGATATCGCCGTTATGATGGAAGCATGGCCCCCAAGCAGAGGAATGAAGCTGTCTTAGAATTCACGGATAAGTCAGAGTGCAAGGTGATGCTTGTATCTTTGAAAGCTGGCAATGCCGGGCTAAACTTGACGCGGGCGAGTCAAGGTAGGCTTCATGCTCAAGTTCTCTGTGTGCACACGCTAACTAGTTGCCCCAGTTATCATACTCGATCCATTCTGGAATCCTTACGTTGAGGAGCAAGCTATCGATCGTGCCCACCGTATCGGACAGACAAGACCAGTCATGGTCCATCGTATTCTTGTCCAAAACACTGTAGAAGATCGCATCGTGGCAATGCAAGAGAAGAAGCGGGAGCTCATTGAGTCTGCTCTGGACGAGTCTGCTGGGCGTAGCGTAGCGAGGCTGAGCACGAGGGAGCTTGCTTATCTTTTCGTAAGTCTCTCACCTGGAAAGTCTCTGGACATGTTCGCTAACTAATCGCGCAGGGCGTGTCTACTGATGGACACTAAGATGGTTGGCAATGAGCCGTGTCTTTGGAGTATGTACTTTGTAGCATTTCTGAAGGCAACATGGGGCATACAGGGGCGTTAGTAGACGGAGGATCAAAAGCTGTTGCGAACCCCAATCAGCTCCACACAGGGCCTGGATACGGAGTTTGATATGCACAGTACGGTACAAAAGTGGCTAAAAGCTCCTTCTCGGTTTGTTTTCTTCTTCTTCTTGGAATGACTTGGCAGAGCCTTAGTACAGTTTATGGACAGAAATATTCGGAAGATTAGCAATGACATTGACTCCGTTTACGACGATCTGTCTTCAATTCCTCTTCCCCTTTCTACATCATAGCCGACAAACGTTTCCTCGAAGAGAAGTTCGTAGCACATCTAATATACCCCGGAGGCGCGGGCGTCATTGCTAGCAATCAATCAGATGCACCCATGAACTTCTGATATCCAGCCTCAGGGCGTGGGCGTGCCGGTCATCTCGGCTATGCATGCTGATCTCTAAGGTGGTCTTTCCGATGAGCCCTTAAGTTAGGTCTTTCTTCGAATCGCGCAGTGGGCTTGATATCTTTCTATCTGCAGGTCTTTGGTGTTGGAAATTCTATATCATTTTACATTTAAATCGGTTTTGCGCTGGTCTATCTGGAATTCCGGTATCGATGTGATCTCTATCCCGTACGGTGACGGAATCGTAGACGGATATTTTCGCTGTGCAACACACAGTGGAAGGCTTTCAGGCGCGTACAGAACAGAGATTTGCTCTGGTTTGGATTCTCTGCCGTTGAGCTCTTTGTTGGTTGGGTTTATTGGGAACAGTATGGGAGTAGAGATCTGTGGTCGTAGCAGCAACGAGTGTCTCCGCTGATTGAGATATCTGATGAGGCTTGCGGTTAAGCTCTCGATTTTGAAAGTAGATCCTGTTCGTCTCAAGTAGAGGTCTGAAGGTACCGGCTCTCGGGATATATGTTGATGTGCCGCTGTAGCTTTTTTCAGTCTGCTGATTTCTTTTAAACAGTGAGACGTGTATTTCCTACCGTAATCACAAATAGGAACCATACTAACTTTCGAGTTATAGCAGCCGGGATATGTCGTTGAAGGGGGCCAAAGATGTCTCTAGACGCCTGAGTTTTCCTTTTTCTACATCGGAGTCAGGGGTTGGATAAAGGTTGACGAATATCCTCATTAACTGCAAGCATAAGCATCCTCTACAGATATAGCAATAAGGTGTGCTTCAATCTTCTCATTTGGCTTCCCGATAAGCTTGTGAAGATATTAGGTCTTCTTGGGAATATTTCTGCCCTTCAAGGACTCGATGATAGCGATATGGTGGGACGAACGATCATAAATGGTGACCATTAAGTTGAGACGGTTTGTCTATGGTCGCCTTGAAGATGCTCAGAGTGTAATGAATGAGATACCTCATCTTTTATTAAGGGGCCACAGAGCTCAGAACCCGATTTGAGAAAAGGTTCCAAATTGTGATGCAGCTAGATTTGAGGGGTTCCCCCATCCGTGACTGGGCGTCTCGCTTTGAATCGGCAAAGTCTAGGGCTTTCGGGGTAGTCGTGAAGACTTGCAAGGAACTTGGCATGGCATATTATGACTCTCATACTCTTCAATTTGCGTTGCATGGTAGACTTTCTTGCGCTCAAACGACTGTACCAGCGAGATTGAAGACATTCAGGACGGTCGGTATTGTTGTGTATGCTTGCTAGTATAAGCACATTCACTCCGTTGCCGACTTTCTGCAGCTCTGTCCAGGTGAATTGGATCCTGAGTCAACGTAGAGCCCTGTTGTAGGCCATAACCACCTCCAGCACCTTTGATCTTCAATGCTAGGCAATCTGAGTTCCACTTCCATGATAAGATTACGACGAATGATAGGAGATAGTTGGAATTCATGGATAGCATGCGGAATCTTGAGCCTCACCATTCTCATCATTGTAAAAATTTTTAGTCTCTGGTTTATTGGTACCACCGATGCTCTTGTCTTAGAACAATGGCGTTTTCAATACTGTCGCTGGTGCTCTTCCACCGTCACAGATACTCAGATTCAAGCAACCATCTTCTCATCAATGTCTTCTGTGGCGCTTGTTACGAGGCTGCACAGCGTTGCTTCAACATCGCTTTTCATAGCGCCTTGCTTCACCAAAATGCTTTGATGGCTATCGCCAGCAGCCCAAGATGCTGCACGACATCGCTTCAACAGCGATCTCAGTCATCCCATTCTTCACGACAAGCACCTCGATGACTCCGTTGCAAGAATCATCGTAGACCCAGGCAAGGATATAAAATGCTCGAGAGCTTTGCAAAGCGAAGAATTTCTTCTGTAAGATTCTTCAAACGTTGATTAATGTTCTAAACAACTTACCAGACTACCTGTAACTTATCTTCAACTAAGATCCAATCGCGTTGCTGTGCGGCCGCCCTGATCTTTGAGGGAAAGCACCATGGAGACGCCAGGAGGTGAACGACGGCGAAAGTCACTCGAACAGCCCGACCCGCGGAAAACGATGAGTGGCGGTTTGAGCGTATCTGAACCTCCATCCGAGACAGGCTACCGGTCGTCGACTACCGAGGTCAGCTGCAATCTGCCACTCACACACAGAGGCCGAGATCCAGTTCGGACTCAGCTTATGGACCTCGGTGTGGGCTTAGAATCTTGGAGAAACAAGTACAAAAATCAGGGGGGGTTCTACTTTAAGACCTCTTTCCTAGATAGCATGGAAAGAGTGGCTGAAGCTGTCAAGGAATGTGCAGAACAATGGGGACGAGTATCCAGAGCGCAGGATATTCAACTTCACATAAATCATGGAGAGGGGCTAAGAGACGATTACTGGAATCCATATCCAGTAGAAAACCCCTCTAAGAAGATGGAAAGGGAGATCAGAGCCATGATCAATGAATTCAATGTCTACTTGACCAACATATACGTCGCCATTGAGGAAATGCTCATCGAAGGTCCAACCCCAGGATTTGCTGGATATTCTGACGCCAACACACTGAGAGAGAGGCTGAAAGACGCGACAGACTGCGACATGTGGAAGGTAGAGATCGATGTTGTTGCTGGTGGAGATCATGATCGAAGAATTGCGGAGATAAAGGAGGCCCTGGAATCGGAGATTGGCGAAGATGAAACTCTTGCTGGAGAGACCACAGATACTGGAGGACAAGCAACAGACAAGGGGAAGGCAAGGGCTTAGGAGACAACGGATAGGTCTGGCTAGGAAGGGTTATGTATGAATCTGGTGTTTGGGGATTGGCATTCTTGGGCGATTGTGGGTGGCCTGTTCCGGACAATCTGTTTGATTCTTTACATGGGCTGCGATTCTGATGGGCACCTCTGTCTGACACCGGTAATGTTAATTTCTATTCATTGACTTTGGCTTATGCGCCTAATGTCATGGTAATGCCTGGGGATTCAAATATCAACGGACACTCTTTTGCAGCTTGGGCTATGGCTGTTAGTTACCAGAATTGAGGCTTGGGTTTTTTCCTCTTTTTGATCGATTAACTTGTCAGTGTCGTGATTAATATCCTCGCTATCCATATCAAATGCATCACTGTAGCGCTCTTCGCCGTAATGATCTGTGACGTAGCTCAAGAGTTTCAATGAAGAGGGAACGCAACATTAGGAGTAAGTTGACTTCGTGGGGCTTTCAACGCCATCAGCGTAAACGGCGAGGTTAGGCAAGGACTTATTAAAGCCTAGCCGCCCCGGTAAATCTAACGGCAAACCCCCAAAGGCTGAGCCTAAGTTAATTGTTAACCGACAGGTAATGCTCGACTTTACATTTGCTTCATATTTCTAACCGCATCACATCGCCTGCGGTGTTTCAAATCGCGCATTACTTTGAAGGCTGTTTGCCCGCAAATGTAATTTCATACTCGCGGCTAGTTCTCCTATCGAGCAGCTCGTTAGTTATGCGCCCTTAGTGGAAGCTATCGCTTCCAAAGCACTCTTAAAATCGTTGTTGTCAGAGAGGAAATGGCAACTGTCATGAATATATATGAAAGCTGACGAAATCAACGTACCTATCGGCCTACATACTTTTCTTCTCTCGTATCTATTGTCTTAAAAAATATCCAAATTGCTCTTAGAAACATAGGCTTGCGATTGTACACCGGTAAGACCCCATACAATTTTTCGTCCATTGCTATCATAGATCCTTTCCAATGAATACTTTCGTCAACTCCAGATCCGCATAATCTTGAAGCCAGAGCACTGTCATTTACATAGCACTCATGCATCAAACATTGGCATCCTTTCGATCCTGATCGATGCAATGGCGATGTCTAGATGAAGCTACTGTGTCTTGACAGTTCGTTTCTAAGCTGCCACCGCGCTCAAATGACTCTTTCAGCTGCAAAGGTAGAGCTTTACAAAGTCTCCTTGATCAACAAATACATCGTCTTCATCTACTGAAACCGAGGATCCCACGTACCGGCTCGACCAGCCTTCTCACCGAGCTACCCAAGCTCATCTACAAGTAAGCGATCATCTGGGTTTTTTCTTCTCAATGACAAGACTTGCGTAAAGGGATGTTCAGTCCTTGGCAGCGATGTGAGAACCTGCGGGACTTCCTGGTCAATGCAGGCCTGGGTCACGAGGCACATGCATCGAGATCTACCCCTATGGCCCTGCTCACCAAGTTGACAGGAAAGATGCTCTGCTTCTTGAAGAAGGCTGCAACAAGTGCATCCTCTCCTATGAGGAAGCTTATTACCTTAAAGAAGCAGCTCGGTTGCAAAGTGGACTGTACGCCGTCAGGAATAGACAGGAGAGCTTGCCCATCTAAACTTTAAAGATAGTCATCTTGCGGCGCATCCCTGCCTGGCATTTTGTCGCGACAAGAATGGTACACTTTCGCGACACGTTCTGACTTTCGTGAAACTTGCGCCAGCATCGTACTGGTCTATAACGAGCTAAACACTGAAGCGTAAGAGTCAGAATGCGGATCAAACGTCGATAGATCCTTAAATAAAAGGACGAATGGAAAAAGGAACCTAGCCCGGAGAGCAATAGTAACGAGGACACTGCTGGAGAAGAACTAGCCGGACACTTTGAGCCGGAAGACTTATTTTTCCTTCATATAGAGGCTAACTAGCGTTGGAAATGCGGTGAACGAATCTCGCCCAATCGTGTGGATAGTTGCTGTCTTGCTGAATTCATGGCCACTTTCTTAGTGATACTGTTGCCCGGGTAAGCATTAGATTGCCATGAACTTGATGAATGGCGCACCTGTCAATTTTTACTTCATCTTACGAACTCCTGGTTCAGTTAATAGTACCCCTAGCGCGGCAATTGAGAAGGTTTTATTTCATTTTCTGCGCCATATGTCACCCCCCTACCGACATTGTTTGAATGCTTCTCTAGTGTTCAATATTCTGCCTCTCAAACTCAGCCCATCAGCGGCCACCGACAGGACTCCTCAGTCCGCCACTCATCTGCCTCTTTGCATTAATACACCGTCACACACATCCGCACCCAGTGCTCTCTTGACACCTCTGCGCTTTCTGCTGCGCTAGTCGAACATGGCGTCGTTTTTTTTTTTTTGAAGGAGCCGTAGCGGCCGCGGTGGCCTCTGCACAGGATGGGGCGGACGCGGACCAAGCACACAGCTTCCGGGTTGTTGGGAGTGATGGTGAGTAGCCCTTGGAGACCTTGTGCTCTGAAAGTTGTGGCGTTGCGAGAATGGAAGGTAGAAAGACTATAAGGAGACTTTTCCAAGAAAATCTAGCGGACGGCAGAGGATAATGAAACTCCCGATGTAAATAGCTCAAGCCAATGGGGACTGCAGGTGGTGGAAAAACATTCATAGATAGGAAAAACCTAGCTTGATGGGTCTTCTGGGCTCAGGTTACAAGGAGGATAGGCATATAGATAAGCAAAATCCTAGACACGACGTATAGAGGAACCGACTGTTCTTCAAGCAATGAATGAACTCATTGGCGTACCTACAAACGTGACTTTCCGGCCGTGTCCTCTACTGATCCATCGTAAGAGCGCCTTTTGGGTTTCCGATCATCCTATAACCCGTCAGGCCAACGCTCATTTAAGGACCTTGAGCTGTGGGCTCTGCCTTTACAGTCTTATACGTATGCATCACGTGAGGATTGCAATACGCCAGAAACCCTCTCGTTCCCCATTCACCGCCAATGCCACTCTCCTTCATGCCTCCGAATATTGCCTGAGGGGAAGGCTTCTCGGATGAGTTGACAAACACGCTGCCGGCCTCAAGCTGGAGAGCGACTTCCTCGGCTTTGGCAACATCGGTGCCCCAAACACACGCTCCAAGGCCGGTGAGTGTGTCGTTTGCTCGGGCAATGGCATCGTCGATGTCGGAATAAGGTTGGCATGGAACGATCGGGCCTGCATTATATACTCGATTAGGAAATGCCGGAAATGACGGCTAGGACTAGTTCATCCTCGAGACTGAGGGGAAGTCTTGTGGGTCTGCGAACTTACCAAATGGTTCCTCCTGAATGATGCGTGAATCATTTGGGGGGTTGTCAATTATGGTTGGCTGAACAAAGTAGCCCTTTGAAGCCTGCACTTCTGTCGGGCCAGTGGCAAATTTGTAGCCATTCTTCTTACTATCTTCGAAGAATCCCTTTACACGGTCATACTGCATTTTATTCTGGATCGGGCCCAGCATAACCCCATCTTCATGATTCGGATCGCCAACTTTCAGGGTTTTGGTGAAATCTGCCATTCCCTTAACGAATGGTTCGTATATCGACTCATGCACATAGATGCGTTTCGTGGCCACGCAGATCTGGCCAGAGTTTCCAAATGAGCCCAGGACTACTTGAGGGGCCACAGTAGCGATATCCACGTCCGGGAGAATGATAGAAGCATCATTACCACCTCTATGGAGATGTCAGCACTATCGTATACTCAAACATAGCCGTCAGACGAAAGTCACTCACAATTCCAAGGTGACCCGCTTGAGGGTTGGAGCAGCTGCCTGCATGACCTTCTTCCCGGTGGCAACAGATCCTGTGAAGGAAACCTTGTGAATACGTGGGTGCGTGACAAGCGCCGGACCAAGTTGGTCATCTCCACCCAGAACCTGAACAACTCCGGCAGGGAAAATTTGTTGCGCAATCTCAACAACTTTAAGGGACGTATATGGCGTGAACGGAGACGGCTTCACGATGATGCAGTTTCCTGTTAGCAAAGCAGGTACGATCTTGCCAAGGCTCAGGGTGATGGGGAAGTTCCATGGACATATGGCTGCAACAACTCCAAGTGGCACGTAGCGAGTTGTAATAACCTTAGTGTCGTCCTCGATCACCTCCACAAGAGGTTTTAGATTCATATGCCAGTCAAAAAGTTTATTCAGTCCAGAAACCTCCAAAGAAGTCATAAATACTGGTTTCCCGGTCTCTTTCATTAGAAGTTTTTGGAATTCCTGGTCGTAGCTACCGAGTAGATCTCTGTATTTGCCTAGCATGTTGACTCTTTCTTCCCAAGAAGTCTTCGACCAGGAAGGGAATGCCTTGTTTGCTGCAGCGACAGCGTCTTCAATGTCATCTTTGGATGCCACTGGCACATCCCAAAGATTCTCCATCGTGGTTGGGTCAACGCCATTGTACTTCGACTTGGAGCTGCGAGGCTGCCCAGCCACAATGTTATTGAACTCCTCGAAGGAGACATGCGTAAACTTCGAGGGTGACATGATTGATATTTCAAACCGAAAAGTCTGCCTCGGGTGAAATTCAGAAGTCGAATGCTTTTCAAAAGATGCAAGGGAAAGGCTGTCTCTTAATAAGCAAAAGAGATCAGAGGATCCACACCATACTTCATGCTTGATTGAAGGAGTAGGAATGTTTCCCCTGTAAAGTAATTGACGGCGGGGTCGGCGCCATCAATGAACCCGGGCGTCGTTTTCCCTAAGTTTCACAAGAACCGGCACTCCAGGGTGGCATGACTCGATGACAGGCTCGAGGTCGGCTGGGCCGGTGGTGGGCCACTAAAGTCTTCCATTGATCGAAAAGCCGGGGCGAATGTTGTCCGGAGCCTGGGTAGAACCTAAACTCAAGATCGGTGGGTCTGTGTGGTTATCTATCCATCATAGTATTACCCGGCTCCGCCCAGTCGAGCCAGTCAAATCCCTGTAATTTTGCAAAGAAGACACAGCTACCTGCCGAGCCGTTTTCCAAAAAGAGGGTGGCCATTCCTACAGCATAGCAGTGACAGCATTGTCGTTGGTTGAAATTTCGATGTGTCGTGAAGTGGCTTCGCGGGCTGAACGCCTTACCTACCACACAGGTCGAGAACCGGATGAATGCGATGGGAACATGTAAGAGCACCGTCCACTGAGCTTAAAGCTTACCATAATCCTACTCTGCGGTCTGCGTCGGTGATAGCCCACCAGTATCCTGTAGCTCAAAATTGTGCCCTACACGCGGCGGCAAATCCATAGAACGATCTTGGGCCCGTCAAGTTCATTAATTCTGGGCTGCGCGGAGAGATCCTCCTTGTTTTGCGCATATGCTATGATCTATCTAAGTCGCCACCAATGTCTGAAACAAAGCATGTCAATCGCCATTCGGCAGCGTCTTCGATGTTGCCGATCCGTCGAATACGTTCAAAACTTCTGGCATTCCAATTCCTAGCACTATAACTTCGTCATTCGCTTGTTCCCTTCAGCTCTACAAGTCTGGGTCTTCCTCGTCTGGAAGGGGCATTTGTGCAGCGTCCGCCATTTCTTTCTGATACTGCTGGAGCAGTTGTTCGTTAACCTGGACTTCAGGGGGGGCAAGCGCTGGAGCTGCGACGAATTCCTGAGGAGAAACACAATTAGTTGATGGCATCAACGGCAAAGATTGGACGACATACCAAAGTCTGATTCCCCACTAGCTTCCTTGCTAGCCAAAGGAACGGTTTTTCGAAGTTATAATTAGACTTTGCGGAAATATCGTAATATTGAAGATTCTTTTTGCGGTGAAACGTGATCGTCTTAGCTTTGACCTTCCTTTCCTTTACGTCGACTTTATTGCCGCAGAGAACAATCGGAATGTTTTCGCAGACGCGGACAAGATCTCCTGCACGACGTTGATCAGAGATCATGATAGGGCAGGAGAAAAATGAAGCGCATACTATGCCAGTTGGGAACGTTCTTGTACGTAATTCGGGACGTCACATCAAACATAATGATGCCACATTGGCCATTGATGTAGTACCCGTCTCTCAAACCACCAAACTTCTCTTGGCCAGCAGTATCCCAGACGTCGAATTGGATTTGTCCCAGGTTCTGCGCTGTAATTAGCCATTTGCTGTACTTGCAGAAACGTAGGGAAGAGCGAACCGTGGTGAAACCCAACGGGTGAACTTCCACACCTAGAGTTGCAATGTACTTCTTTTCAAATTCGCCAGTCAAGTGTCGCTTCACGAAAGTCGTCTATAGTCATAGAGTTAGCCACGGTCACTATGTTTTTAAAATATGTGTTCGATGTGCGTTAGCACATTACAACGATTTGTAATAGCTAGATAACGAGCGTGCGGTGTGGAACGCTAGCTAAAAAGAAGCAGCCGAAGACACATTGCTAACCTTGCCAGTACCGCCGTCACCAACAAGCACGAGCTTGAAAGTCGGCGGTCCGTTTTCGGCCTGAGCCATGGTTGTCGCTTGAGAGTTGCTGTTG
This sequence comes from Pyrenula massariospora, assembly GCA_021030905.1. Classification (NCBI taxonomy): domain Eukaryota; kingdom Fungi; phylum Ascomycota; class Eurotiomycetes; order Pyrenulales; family Pyrenulaceae; genus Pyrenula; species Pyrenula massariospora. Next base: position 1,106,524 of record JAGFMI010000006.1, read on the forward strand.
TTCATTAGAGGCGGTGCAGGAGGGCATTTCGATGGTGGAGGCGGACCTTTCGTGTTGGGTACTGGAGCTCACGTCGATAGTTCAAGAGCTTGAACAAGAGGGAGGAGGCTCTTGTGGTACGAGGGTGCAGGGACGTTGAGTGCGATGAAGTTTTTAGGTTGGGCGCAAGGCGGTAAGCTATCACCCCACGCAACCGGAAAGCTTAGAAAAATATCGCCAAGCTTTGTCACGTGCCACCAGGCAATAAAGGTGACAGTGATAATGGTAGCCTTCCTGACCATCTTACTTATTGGCTAAAAGGAACGAAACCTCCATCTCTTCGCAGCGTTCACTAGAGGTTTCACCTGTTGCAAGAGAATAGTGACCTCTCTTCGCCTCTGTGACAATTTGGCTGCTTCCGAGAGACGCCGAATTAACTGACACGCTTATGCGTAGTCTCACACGAAGGCAATGGTCACTACACAGTTTATTTCCAGCTGTCACCGCCATCATCTCTTCTACATAAGCTTTCTACCTGCTTCACATGGTCAAGCTCTTTGAATGGACCTGTTTTGCTCCATTTCCGGGACGCCTTACTTATGCCGCCTTACCAAATTAAAGACATCAAGGCCGAAGCCACCACTGACCTTGATCGCGTGACCTGTGCTCTATACTGGGTTGTTCTATAATCCAAAATTCACCTCAGACGGGAAGAAGATGGCAGCCCAACAAACCGCGGCCGCCCCAGCCGCGTCGTGGCGTGAGTTGTAGCCGTAAATCTCTCGAAGTGCGATCTCGTTCGTTTACACGCAATACCTTCACCGGGATAGGATTCTGCGCGCGTCAGCATTTTTGGGTATGGAATGAAGCCAAGTACGGACGCCCTCGTTGTGCTGGACGATCTGAGCGATCTTGCTAAGATTCTCATGATTTGTCCAGTCAAGATCACCGAAGCCTTGAATTTGGTCACCAAGTCGGAGACCAGATGCAGCTGCCGGGCTTCCGTCCGCAATGCTGTTTACCTTCGCGAAGGATCTTGGTGCTCCCGACCTCTCTGCATGCTCTTGTCCAATATTGTTTGCCTGTCTAGAGCTAGACAACTCGGGGGGATTCTGAAGCCGAAGCGTGGCATGATGTTCATGTAGACCAAGCTCGATCCGTTTCATAACTTCTTTGTAGTCATTCTTGAGGCGAATTATGCGGATCCGTGTCGTTCTGACTGTCTTGAGTCAGATAACTCGTTGAAGCTTGATTCCAGGGACGACTCACTTTGAGCAACATCAATGTCGTCACGCGGATAACCGTCGAACGTCGTAAGACTCGTATTCATATCAACATGGTGGGAGTCTAGAACGCCGCTGAGGGCTTTTAATTCGGCTTCCATGTCATCTTTGAGAGAAATCAAGTCAGTGAGAGACCTCCTGGCAAGTCCAGCATTCTGAGCCTGAGCGCCAGACGTAGGCCCTGATGGAACAGTGGGCGCGTGAATGTTGTCCATGGGTAGTCCCATTCTGAAAGCCGACAAGCAATGGCTGGAAGCATTCACGACATTGCTGCCTCGACCACGATCAGCAAATCTGGTTGCAGGTGAGCAAGCAGCTTGACATCAGGGTGCGGAACCGTTTCCGTCCTCGCAGATTTTGCATGGCTCTGCACCACACTAGGACTCTTTCTTTAACGCTCTTCCAGTCCATACTCACGTTCCCCATTCCATCGAGTAATAGCCAATCCACCACCCCAAAATATGCTTCCATGCTTCGGATTGTCCTTCACCATGATACATTTGTAGTGAGCATTTAAATCTGTGCCGATAGTGCCTTCATAGTACCTGCCGTAATGAGTTCTCCTTCGCTGTTGCTCCAAGCAGAGTTCAAGCTTCTCGAAAAACCATGATACGCCTTGGAAAGGCGCTATCCCAATGATCCTTCTCTTTCTCACATCGCCACCCCAGAATTTACCAGACCTTCCTGCCGGGACTGGGGTTATTTGATCAGAGGGCTCGTTGCAGGCAAGCCCGTATTGTTTTTTCCTTGCACCGGGCAATTTGTCATCTTTCACTTCATCTCGTTAGCATTATTGGCTGCTTTGAGCCTTGGTCATCATGGCAGCATATCTGTCTTCTATTGTTCCAGGACGATTAGACGGTCACTTCGACCGGAATGCTGGTACGGCGAAAACCCAGCGTTGTAGAGTTGCGGCTTTGAGCAGTCCCTTGAATTTTCAAACTCCTCGAATCAACATGCAAGATCGTGTGCCCTCAATAGTCTCTCTTTCTTCTCACAGCAGTTCTAAAATGGAGTTCTTAGCTCTCAACGATGAGAACAGGAACCCATCTCTACCGATCTCCACAAGAACAATACAATCCGGTCTCAAGTCCGATCAAAATTCCGAGGTTTCTGACACTCCAGAAATACACACACGATCATCTTCAGATACTTCGTCCATAGAGCTAGACTCTTCGAAGCTGCTCTTACAAAGAAAAAATATCGAAACCCATCCTGAGGTTGTCAAATCAATAGAGTCAAAAGCTCCGCCCCATCGTACCACCACGAAAAATAATGGCTGTTCCAACGTTAAACCAATCGATACTGAGCATCCCGCTGACACGAGCAACCATGCTGAAGTCATTTTGTTTAGCAACTCAAAAGATGACGGGTCCAAAGTCTCGGCGCAATTTGGAAAATGGGCTGATAGTTTTCGCAAGCGGAAATGCGGAATTGCGCTTACAGGTTTACGACCTTCGAAGGAGCTTTTAGGAGGTCAGAACCATATCGGCTCTGCTCGAAATGCTTGTACATTTCCCCTGCGCCGAGTTCGTTTGCGGAAAAGCACATCTCGCTCTTCGTCAGGCTTCGTAGCAACAGTGAAGACTGCGAGCTTAAGTGCCGGTAGTTCGAGCCTAATACCTAGGTCAAACAGGAACAGCTGTTTCAGCGACCGCAAAGGAAATCGCGGTAGCCGCCTTTCCACGTCCAACTTGCGATTTTCCACAGACAGTGACCGGCCCCAAACATCCGCGCTAGATGAAGCTGCTAGACATCGTGGGTTCAGACGTCGCCAAATCATTGACGAGCTGCTATCTTCTGAAGAAGGGTATGTCGCGGACTTGAAAGTCTTGACCAATGTGAGATTGAATATTCCCCCGCCCACGCGACCTTGACTGAGAAGTATCCCACAGCTCTTCTCCACGGTACTAGCATCCAGACCGTCAATAATAGGCTCGTTACGCTCGTCAATCCAACACAATATCATGGCCATCCTTCATATTCATGAAGCGCTTTTGAGAGATCTTCAATGTGTGGTCGAAAGCTACTCGCCTAGAAGCTGTTATCCACACAAGAAACGCAGATGTGAAGTCCGCCGTCACACGAGGTGGCACAGCCTAGGATCTGAGCTGGTATTTGCGGAGAAACCTCCCTCAATTCCTGGCAGGAAATCATTTGAGCATCGTCCCTGGACATCGCCTCCAGCAGTGCCTACAAAGGGCGGGACAGCTGAATGCTCTGAAGCTGCCGAAATTGCTCGCCTACTGGGACAATTCGTAGGGTTTTCCTTGTTTATTGCTCTTCTCACTGCTGATGGAATGTACTAAAGGCTACACGTTTCTTTGCGTATGAGGAGTACTGCTCCAAATACGAGCTGATGGTGAGTGAGATCAGCCACACCCAAAAGTCGTTCGCAGCTTGGGCGACCTTTGAGTCGGGCATCGAAGCACTAGCAAAATCAGTCATCGCTCTTGACTCGAGGACTGGCGAGGAGCGTAAAGGTCTTACGGTTGGTGATCTCCTGATCAAGGTATGTTGAAACAACCCGAAAAAAGATCTTGGGCTGACCTAGTATTATTCTGAAGCCAGTTCAGCGCATCTGCAGATATCCCCTTCTGTTTGCCGACTTGCACAAACATACTCCAGTGATTGACTGTCCGATAGCACATACAGAGGTAGATGCAACACTCTGCTGTCTTCGTGACCACGTGAGACTCTCAAATAAAGCCACTGATGATCTCTCGGCCCGAGAGATTGTCCAACGGACATGGCTTTTGCGCGAACGACTGAGATTTGCGCATAAGGTAGGAAATCACTCTAATGAATCGAGGCTCTTACTTATACATTCGCTAGCAAGCTTCGTGGCAAGAACACTTCAACGATCTCGGGCATGTCAAGCTATGTGGTGTGTTACATGTGGCCTATCTGACAAGATCTCGTGTCAAAGGAGAATACATGGTCTGTGTGCTCTTCACCGCTCACCTACTTGTGGCTGTACCTTCCATCATGCAAGGAAAATACGATGTTCTTGGCGTTATTCCGTTGGTAGACTCCAGAGTTGAGTCCACCGGGGACGGCCGAGGTGATTTCCATTAGATTGTGGGCTACTCTCATTCAACTGACTGTGGTATAGGGCTCCAGTGTCATACGGCACTTTTCTCATGGAAACTCATGTTCGAATCGGATGGCAACATTTGCGAGCTAATACTTAGCGCTTGTTCACAGACAGAGGAAGACACTTGGCGGCAACACATGCAAGAGCTGTCATCGCAGGCGTCGACTGTCTTTTCAGATCATTACAAACAGCCGAGGGAGGATCTGGCAATGCTCCGGTTGGAGTTGAAATCTCTAGGCCCCGTTTTCGGACATCCTGGGTCCCTGGCTCGCCGCCTCTCAATTCAACGAGCAGCAACCGTAGGTACAAGATCAAATATGTGCCAAGTGATCATCCGAAATACCCACAATCCTCAAGGCGATACTGATCACCGTACGCTGGACATCAATAGATCCTATTCACTGCTCACTTCCCACAGAGTCGCCGTACTTGCACCTAAGAGAGCTGAGCGGGTACGCTTAGAACAGGGTATGTCCGATATCTGGACCCGTGATGTTCTGCAATTCCCCGGCATGACGATTGTTCGTGGCGGTCCCCTCATTCGTGCCTCTGCTGGATCACTGGTACGCAAATTAAGCAGAGCAAGCATGCATGGGCCATTTTCAAGGAGGTCGGCAAGCATCACTATAATACCACCAAGAGATTCAACTGAAGAACGGACCGAGCTTGCAGATAAAGAATCAAATCACTCGAACCAGGGCCAGCCTCGACAACAGTCGCTTAAGAAGCGGCCAGAACCAGTGTTAGAAGCGGGGAGTCGGTGTTCCATGCGAAAAGAGACCTCACCAAGCAGAAGAAGGTCGATGAGTGGGATGAAGATGCTAATATCACATGGCTCCATCAAGAAGACGCATGTCAAGAAGGTCACGTGTGAAGCAAAAGAGGAATTGGAGATCGTGGAAGAGAAACTGCAGGGAAGGAAGCGATGGAGTAATCCGCTTGGGATGCTGAAGAATATTTCGACGGAGAGTGTGCGCCACCTTCTTTATTCATCGAAGACCACCTGAATGTTGTTCTTGAAGGGTAAACCATAAGGTCGTATGTTCTGCTGGATATGGGTTGAGGTTTATTCAATCGTTGGGATCAGAGGGTAGATTATGAGTCGTGCACGGCTATTCAGAGACAGTCGCTATTTCTATCAGTGTATATAATGAGGATAGGACTTGAAAGTATGATCACTGTCCATTACCTCCTATGACTATTGGTGGGAGAAAGCTACGTACCATTCTGCAGGACTTTCGTTGCTGAGTCAATTTACAATTTGGTCAACTTGATAATCTATAAAAGATTGCTTCCGCCCAAGATGCGACATGCACGCCGGCAAATCCGTAGCTCGAAAAGACCGCCTGCTTCCGAGATTGTGATAGCCTACGACGCATAATGGCGGTGTACCTTGATCACGCCCTTTGCACAGCAGCCTGTCTCAACTCCCTCAGCTCCAAGCCTTGAGTGCCACTCGCCTCGGCTCTACTCCCACCCTCGCCAGCGTCGTCATCATGCTCCCATCCTTCCCTCTCGTCCTTGACTAGTCTCACAAAACCCAGGTCAAGCAGTAGGGCTATCGCCGCGATCCCGACACCAAAAAATAAGGCTGACCTGTATCCTAGAACCGTGTCGCCGCTGCGGTCTTTGAAGACCTGATTTTCCACCGTCGCCGCAAACCCCAGGCCCAGCGATACGCCGTACAGATTCAGCGTCCCGATGAGCGAACCCGCGACACCTTGCTGGCTCCTCCTCACCGAGTTACTCGCAATGATCTGCGCAGCCGTGTACGTCAAGTCGGGGCACAGCGCCATAAAGATCGTCGCAGGGAAGACTTGGGCCCAGTAGCTCTGTTCCCCCGGCATGGTGGCGAGGAGCAAGCTGCTCGCGCCGGCGGTGACGGTGCCGATGGCGACGATCCACTGCGCGGCCAGGCGCGGGATCAGCCACGCGGCGACGACGGAGCCCAGGGTGGCGAAGATGAGGAAGGGCGTCCAGCCGATGGCGGTGTCGAGGACGGTCCAGTGGCGCAGGTTTTGCTGCCAGAGGACCATGTACCAGAGCACGGTGCCGAGGGTCATGTAGTTGAGGATGACGACGATGAGGAGCGGGGCAAAGGATGGTGCTTTGAAGATGGATAAGGGCATGATGGGGTGTGGGGTCTTTGATTCCCAGAAGAGGAAGAGGGCAAAGAGGGCGCAAGAGGTGAGGAATAAGCTGTACTCGAGTGGCGAGGACCATCCAACGGCTGGGGCTTGGTTCCAGACGAAATTGAAGAGGATGAGGGCGCTTGTGCCGAGTGTCGCGCCAGCGTAGTCGATCTTGCCGTGGCGGTCCACTGGCACTTCCTTTGGAATGAGTCCATAAAGAGGAAGAAAGACGGGTAAGCTGACCAGGGCATTAAAGACAAAACACCATTTGACGTGGGAGTACTCGATAAAGAGGCCGACAAGGATCCCGCCTAGATATCCGCCAATCGGTGCAGATGCTCCAAAGAATCCCATCGACAGGTTTCTGACCCGGCCGGGTGGATTCGTGATATTGATCATGGCGACTGCGTTTGGTAGAATAAGGGCTCCGCCAATTCCTGAGAGCGCACGGATAGCGTTGAAGGCAATGTAATTATAGAAGAATCCATTTATGAGCGTGAACAGGGCGAACCAAGCACCGCCAAGGAGAAGCATGTTCTTATGTCCAAAGACAGCACCGAGGCGGCCGCTCATGAGGACGAAGGTTCCTTGTGTAAGACTGGGACAAGGTGAGAGAGATTTTCAAGAAGTTGAAATTAGAACAGGGTCGTACGGATATGAAGCAGCCACCCATGTCGCATGCACACCTGTGACGCCCCATATTTCACTGATTTTAAGTCCTCCTAATACGCCGACGGCGTTTGAAATCATCTGGTGATACTTATTGGCTTTCTCATTCTCGATACACCGGGTTCTTTATCTCGACTTTTTGAGACGATCCAAATGTGTGTCAAATGAAACAGGTATAAGCATACCTGCGTAAAGTTGGCTAAAACTATCAAAACGGTGACTGCGATCCTTCTACGCTTATTTAGTATGTTGGAGGGAGCGACATCAAACACTCGCTGGCCCGCCTCTGGTAGCGCCTCGTCTGATGAAGATGCAACACCAGGAGGGGCCGTGGGACTCTCTGACTCTCTTCTGATCGAAGAAGGCTGGATTAAAAAAGACTGAACTGCAGGCTCAGGAGCAGCGCGCACTTGCTCTAGGCAAGTAAACGTCGACATTTTGACAGAAATATTTAGCGGATGCCAACAGGAACAATGGTGAAGAACGTCGTGGACCCAAGAAAGAACTTGATTGAGTACAACTCTCCTACCTGATATTGTTCACTTTTCCATGGTCAGAGATTCAAGGTATTTCACCGCTTTCCACGTCGATCGCCGCAGTGAATCCTACTCTGCACTTACTGCAGCTAGATGCCCATCGAGGCAAGGGGACAGAAATCGTGGCCAACTCTGTCGGCTAATAATCGGCCTTAAGGGGTGGCTACGACTTCTGTCCCCCAGCATCGTCTGTTCTTCGACACATTATCGTCTCTAGCTACGCTAAAATTGCTGTGCATGGCTTGGTCGGGGGGCCAGAAATCGTAGGGGGCGACGACTTCTGTTCCCCAGCTTTGCGTTTCGTGATTCCGCGCTTGGACCAGTTAGGCGTGCCAAGAATGACGGGGAGAATGACGTAGGTATTTCTCGGCTTCAGGCACGAGCTTAGTAGCTTGAAACAGTCGACCGGAACACGGTTAAAGACCTCACACGACTCACCCATCCAAGCTTTCGAACATCCTACAATCCACGTGCTTCAAACCCATCCCCGGAATCCTTCGCTGCGCATCCCGTAAGCTTCACCATTAGGATATCCATCTTCAGGGCGTTAATCTTGCTAACAGAGCTTCTGCCCCACCATCCTGCAACTAACAATCACACGAACAACCTATAATTAACACTCCTCGAAGTACTCTGTCATCATGCCTCGCGGAAATGCTGCTCAAACCAAGGTCTTTTACAAGGGAAAGGAAGAAGACTTCGTCATCCTCGTTGACAGTGCGAAACAAGTCCAAGCTTGGAAATCAGACAAATCAATCCCCATGACAGATGTCGTGTCTGGGTGGAAGATCTTCGTGACTCACAAGTACGTGCTTGATAATGTGAAAGTTTGATGATCTTAATCTGATCAAGTTTACAACTAGGCACGGTGCTCAAGGAGTGCTGGATGGAGCCTCACACAGTACACTAGACAATGAATTTGGGACGCATAAAGATGAAGACGTCGTAAAACAGATTCTGGAGAAGGGCGAAGTGCAGGAGAGCGAGGTAAACATTTCCGATCCCTGCTCCCCTTCAAATGAAACACGATACTGATCTCCTTTTCTTACAGGCTTCTGAACGTCAAGGACCGAAGAACGATTCCAAAGGCCCGCTGGTGGCTCATTAAGGGATTAGATCTATGCCAAATCTATCAGATCTATCATCCCTGTCAGGAGCAAAGAGAGATGGTACTACTTCCTGCAAGATCACGTTAATTGTTGCTTGCACATCGGCTTGGGGTACAAGCATGGCCGAGTGCCAAGATTGACTTGGGGAACCCTGTCGGAAAGCATAGCGAGCTAGGACTGCAAGAGTCTAAGTAGCTTGGTAGCAACAAATAGTGCCATCTGTATGATCCCGTGTCCCTCCACAAATACTCACCGAGGCTTATCCTGAGTTTGAATCGTGCTAATCATTCTCCCCTCGCTTATTGTGCGCTTGGATACTATGACCGATGATGGTAACCGTTCTACAAGCATCAGAAACCAGCAGGAGTCTCTTGTGGTGAGTGTTGACATACAATAACAGGCTGTCTAGTGGATTATAACGCTGTTTGGTGGGGCGGCCTTTCAACAATTGGTAAACGCAGACGCTTCTCATAGGACGATATGATCATTTGGAAGGCGTTTTTAGACCGCTCCTTCGTCACAGCAATCCAATGTTACCGGCGAAACCGGCGAAACTTCGGCTGAAGATCCCTGGAGCGGAATCAAAAATTTTGCAATTGAGGCGGATTACATGTTAATTCTTTTCCTTTAATGAAAAATCCATTTAGCTGGCTTCAATGTTGATATGGGCATCGATATTACAGTTGGTCGCCGGAGAAAAGTCAAATTTGACATACTCTAAAGTGCAGACTGATTAACAGAATATTTAGAAGATAAGCTCGTTGGATCTCTTAAGAAGCTATCAATCCTTTGCGGCTCTTTCTACGCTCTGTTTTTGATGCTCAATGCTTCCGCCCACGCAATTTTAATTTTGGTTTCCTAACTGAGGTTCGCTTGAAGTTTTACATCGCCCCATCACTGTTCCCCCTCTCTAGGGTAAATATCTGATATTTGGCAAAAGACTGTGCCAGAACTTCGTGATGGAAGACGTTGGTGTTGATAATGACACCCCTGACGAACAAGCCCCGTCCAATTTTCCTACCCAGGAATCGATGCACAAGTTTCTCTACGTCCCTCCTAAGACAAGCAGCAAGATTGAACCGTCCACGACCGAGAGCAAAGCTCACACTTCCACGCCGAGAAAAACACGATCGACATCGCGCTCAGCCGAGCGCACCAAAAGCCCCTCTAGTCTCTCACCGCCTCCCGATCTCCCTCGAAAACGTCAAGCCATCGATCAACCTCCCTCCACCCCACCCCCTCCCTCAAAAGCAGCGAAACTCAAAACCCGCCCCCCTACCACATCAACCCCCTCCATCCCCAACAACCTCGTCGACAGCATAACCCCCAACCTCATCCTCCTCTTCATCGGCCTCAACCCCGGCCTCACCACCGCCCAAACCGGCCACGCCTACGCCCACCGCACCAACCTCTTCTGGCGCCTCCTGCACTCCAGCGGCATCACCCCCACCCTCCTCCCCCCCTCCAAGACCCAGGAGCTCCCCCACCTCTACGCGCTCGGCAACACCAACATCGTCGAGCGGCCCTCGCGCGACGGCTCGAGCCTGAGCAAGGCCGAGCTCGACGCGGGGGTGCCCGTGCTCGAGGCCAAGATCCGCCGGTTCCGGCCTGAGGCGGTGTGTATCGTGGGGAAGAGCATCTGGGAGGCGATCTTTCGGGTGAAGCGGGGGAGGGCGCTGGGGAAGGGCGACTTGTTCAGGTATGGGTGGCAGAGGGAGGGGGAGAGGTGGTTGGGGGCGAAGGTGTTTGCCGCGACGACGACGAGCGCGTTGGCGGCGGGGATGAGTTTGGGGGAGAAGGAGGAGATTTGGCGGGAGTTGGGGGAGTGGGTGGAGAGGAGGAGGAGGGAAAGAGAGGAGGGGGTTGAGGGGGCTGGGATGGAGGTGGGAGGAGAGAAAAGCGTGGACAGGAATGGGGATGAGGCAGAGAAGCAAGAACGCACCAAAGTTAGTAGAGACGTGAGGAGTGGTCAACAAAAGATAACAGGAATGTTCGCAAGTAGTAATAAATGAGTTTCTTATTGTTGGATCTAGATGGTGACGAGCGGTGTTGGCTATTTCAACACACGACAGTGTTCAAGGCTTGATAGCCAGGAAAGATCTCCGCAACAGGCGTGAGGTAACGGGCCTGGTTCCCACGTACGCATCACTCCAAACCCGATATCTCCTCCACAAGCTCACTCCTTCACACTTTCCCCAACGCCGCACTAGGCAACCTCCTCGGTAATGTCCATGGTTCTGCGCAAACAATCTCTCCCTCACTGTACGCCCAAAAATATGCAATCATTCCAACTGTATAATATATCGCAGGGTTCGTGCTCTGATACATCAATGCTGCTGCCAGCGCGGCCAACGGATACAATGCAAGACGGGCCTCGATGCTGCGGTGCACCATGGAGCCAGCGAGCGGCTTGATCGGGTATTCGAGCGCGAGGAAGAAGATTCCGAAGACGAGGTTGATGATTTGAAGAATGGGAAACGGTTTGACAGCCCCGTCGAGATTCTTTGTTAAAAAGTCCCAGAAGATTTTAGGCCAGAAGAAGCCTTCTAACGCAGCGCCGACTTGGTCTGAGAGCGAGACAGTTAGTAGAGTAGTTTGTGATGGTAGGGGAGTGTTCGTACAAGTTGCTGCGGTCATCATGATGAGCCGTGCCCAGTGGTTCTTGATGAGTTTGCCCATCCTGATCAACCCTTGCTTGATGAAGGTTCGGCTCGATCGTCAGTCTGAGAAGGAGGGACTGAGAAACTCGTGGCGGCGTCGAAATTGCAGAGTCGATTAACAATAAAGAACGTATCTTCCGGCCGGCGGGATGAAAGGAAGGGACGACCGTTGGAAGGTGAAAGAAAACGAAGGCGAGCGACGAGAGTGTCTGGTGACGAGGAAGCGGTCGCTCGGCGATGCTTGGCCTCGAGATGTTACCGTGGGAGCATGGGGAGGGTATATGTGAGTGCGAGCCGGACAGTGCGCTTCGAAGCGAACTGGGCTGGCCCTGGAGGAATTTGAGCTTTACAGATCGACGACCGCTGCGACGCAGAACGTCATCTGGCGTGTGTCAGGGATGGAAATGGCGATGTCACAGGCACGAGGATTTTGCCGTGGAGTTTCGACGTCTGATGAAGGGGCGAGGGAGGTGTTTGCATGAAAAGGTGACCCGCAAATTTGGTGGAGATGCGATGATATATGAGGAGGGAGGAGTTACAGAATGCAGGACCGGTGAAGGGTAAGGCAGAGCCGGTAGGGAAGATGGCAACGGTCTCGGCCAGAGTCATGGCCAGCGGGAGCTCCATGCCCAGTGTGCGGATCGGGAATATGCCAGGACATGGGGAGGGGAGACGAGGGGGTGATTGGAGGGGAGGAGGGGGAGGATGTGAGTGATTGCGGTGGGTGTGGGGAAGCTGCGGCAAGTAGGCGCCGCACGGTGCGACGAATTGTGAGGCAGATCAGCCGTTAGTCGGGAGCTCCCCCTGCTCGCGGAACGGCTGACGGTATTTTACCAGCGGTTAAGCTCCCCTTGCCACTGGTTGCCGGTACCTGCTGCTGTCGTGGCTGGAGGGGTGCCGGGAAACTGACACTGATAGGCGGGTATGACGGGCGCCAGCCCTCCACTGACTTCCGAAATTTCCGTCTGTGGTTTAGGCTCTACCTTATGCCCAGACATGCAGAAATGCGCTTCGTCTCTGTCACACCCTAATGCACCCTCGTCTACCACATCTTCAGCGTGACTATTTCTGGGTATGAATGATCCAATTGACCGCCTGCCGATGTGCTGAGTTGCGCAAAGCTTGATGGATATCACATTCTGCTCATTAGTACTAGTATTCGTGGTATGGCTCGGAAATGGCCGTTGCGATGATGGAAGGCAAATCTCCTTCTCTTTCGCCACTATTCTCATCAATTCCAGTTCCATGGTACTTGGCGCCTGGATGAGACACAGAACGTGAGAGACATTAAGTGGCTGGCTTTGCTGTGTTCCGGGGTTCGGTGAGCGCGTGGGAGATGACGGTGTGCCAGTTCAAGGCCCACCGAACGGCAGCAAGGGTCCAATGAGCGTGGCGATCGCCGAGGGGATCGATACCCGTATGCATATTACGAGCCCCCATGTCTTCCCCAATTCTAGAAGCTCCAGCCTGCCAATGCGCAGCACACGGTCCATGCTGGCATTCGAACATCAGTCGTCGACTTCTCTTCGCTCCTCCCACTCCTCTGATCATTTAGACCACAACATCTTGATAATCGCACCAAGGTTCTGTCAATTTTGACATTTTATAAGAGCCTCAGACAATTAACGGCGATCTGGAAGCAAATTTCCTCCTTCATCTAGATCACTTTCCCGATCGAGCTAGTCCTACGGCCCCTGCTTCATCGACGTCGCAGCTTGGTCCCCTTCAGACACCACCTGTCCGAAGTTATTTCCACTGTCTGGCACCCTCCGAACTTCTGTTACAGCTCGTCGCCTGGTAGATTGCCTCGAACTTGGATTGTCAGGGCCATTCCGCCGCCAGACACCCGTTTCTCAACGGCTGCAAATACATCATAATCCTCCTGAACAATGCAAAACCGCACGATCGCAGCCACTCTCTCGTGACGTCCGATGATCTGGACATGCCGAACGTTGCAAACTTGTTCCGGGCGCTTTTAGCCAGAGATCTGTTCTTCACCGTATTCTCCGAAGGGGAAGAGGCGTCAAAGATCGACGCTCAAAAGCCTCCGGGGAAGCATTGAGGTCTAGACGGAAGCAGGTACCACCCGAGCTGTTGGTTTCATCGAACTTTATCGAACAGGACCTGGATCAGGGCATCTGCCGGAGCCGTTGCTGCCAAAGCTTTCTGCTGCACCGTTGGAAACTCAACTCTTTCTAATATAGATCGTTCTGGCCAGACCGCTCTGAAAGTTACTTGGCCTTTCCTTGGTTCGCAGGCCGGCTCCTCCTTGACTTGTCTCTCTCGCCGTCCTTTGGACGTTTGCCTGTTGGATTCACTGCAGTCGTTCTCTTCATTCACTTGGTTCTCACCAATATACTTTGCCCATCGAGGGCCTAATCACTATTATTCATCGCTGGTCGACGATCCATTCGATCTTGTCTTGGTATACTTCATCTGGGAAGAAATAGGCAAACCTTCATCATGGCGGCGCTCAAATCCCATTTCAACTTCTCAAAGATTGTCTTTTACATATTGTTCTGGGGCTTACAATGGGGATCATTTGCGTATGGATGGATTAAGCAGGCTGACGACATTCGACTCGCTGGACTCAACACTCTCAAATTTTCCGTCTGGCTGTCAAGAGGTGCTGGGTTGACGTTGTCCATAAATGGGCTCTTGATTGTATTGCCCATGTGCAGGAACATCATGAGATGGATCCGACCAAAGTTCAAGTTCCTGCCTCTTGACGAATCCCAATGGTTCCACCGACAGGTTGCCTATGCCTTGCTTCTTTTCACCATCATCCATGTCAGCGCTCACTACGTCAACTTCTTCAATGTCGAGAAGACTCAGATCCGGCCCGTGACTGCTATCCAAATCCATTACACCCAAGCGGGTGGTATCACAGGCCACATCATGCTGCTATGCATGCTCATGATGTATACCACCGCACATCATCGCATCCGTCAGCAGTCTTACGAGACTTTCTGGTACACACATCACCTTTTCATTCCATTCCTCCTCGGCCTTTACACTCACGCTACCGGCTGCTTTGTCCGCGACACCGCCCAACCCTTCTCTCCCCTAGGCGACAAGCTCTTCTGGACCCACTGCATCGGATACGAAGGTTGGCGGTGGGAACTCTGGGGCGGCGGCTTATATCTCCTTGAGCGTCTCTATCGTGAAATCCGTTCCCGCCGAGAAACGGAAATCACCAAAGTCATCCGACATCCCTATGGTAAGTCTAGCCTTCATCCCTCTTCCCCTTGTCTACAGCTAAGAATTCCACAGACGCAGTTGAGATTCAATTCCGCAAGCCCAGCATGAAGTACAAGGCTGGCCAATGGCTCTTCCTCCAAGTCCCATCCGTCAGCAGCCACCAATGGCACCCCTTCACCATCACCTCCTGCCCCTTCGACCCCTACGTCTCCGTGCACGTCCGCCAAGTCGGCGACTTCACCCGCGCCCTCGGCGACGCCCTCGGCTGCGGCCCCAGCCAATCCAAAGAATACGAAGGCCTCGACCCGAACGGCATGTACGAGATCGCGCTCAGCAACGGGCAGAAAATGCCCAAACTCAAAATCGACGGACCCTACGGCGCCCCCGCCGAGGACGTCTTCGACAACGAGATTGCCGTCCTGATCGGCACCGGCATCGGCGTCACCCCCTGGGCCTCCATCCTCAAGAACATCTGGCACCTGCGCGGCGGGCCCAACCCGCCCACGCGCCTGCGCCGCGTGGAATTCATCTGGGTCTGCAAAGACACATCATCCTTCGAGTGGTTCCAGACCCTCCTCTCCTCCCTCGAGGCCCAGTCCGCCTCCGCCGCCTCCTCCGCCGGCGGCCCCGAGTTCCTCCGCATCCACACCTACCTCACCCAGCGCCTCGACTCGGACACCGCGGCCAACATCTACCTGAACAGCGTCGGCACCGACGTCGACCCCCTGACCGAGCTCAAGACGCGCACCAACTTCGGCCGGCCCGACTTCAAGAGATTGTTCGGCGCCATGCGCGACGGCCTCCAGGACCAGACCTACATGAGCGGCCTGGAGGGCGCGCTGAGGACGGATGTCGGTGTGTACATGTGCGGGCCGAGTGCGGCGGCGAGGGATATTAAGAGGGCGGCCAAGGGGTGCAGTACGAGGGATGTGAGGTTTAGGTTTTGGAAGGAGCATTTTTAGATGCGAACCCCACATGCGCGCGCATGTTTGCGCGTTTTATATACCTGTGATTTTTTGTACAGCGTGATGTTTTTCGTGTAGGGCTGTGGTGGGTGAGGGTGTAGCGGAGCGGGAAGACGGGCTTTGGTGGTCGGGAGAGTGGGGGGATTTGATTCACAGCGAAAAAATTATCTAGTCATGCCATACCCCGTATGTAGGATCACAGTACAGTACAGAGCATAACATATTCGATGCCTACCACGTTGTTAATTGTTCATCGATGAATAGGGAAAGGTGCAGAGACAATATTTTGCCAAGACAGCCTCGCAAATTAGTACTGTATCATGGTCCACAGGATGACATATGATCTGCGCAAATTGAGTACCTAGTAAGTTCAGGAGAGATGAGAAAGCTTGGCCTACGCGATGTGTAATTGTAGGAACGGATCCCACGGTATCCGTTCCTCGCAATATGGAGCAATACTTTGTAATATCAGGCTCGTATCGAGTAGACAAACTGTCCAGGAGTGACCACGATGGCTCGCTCAGGATAAACAGCTTGAATTCTAGCAAACACATGCTTCCTTCGGAAGACTTACTAGTTAGTCATGACCCCCCCGAGCAGCCGTCGTTCTGTCACTCGACCTCAACGCCAGCCCAAGTCTCTGCAGCGCCATGACAAATACTCAATACAGCGCAGCAAAGTGGTATCTTGTTGAATCAGATAGAAAAGCAGATGCGCCAAGTAGGTGCGAAACAGTCAAATGAAGCATCCAACGCCAATAGAATAAGGATATTTCAGTGATAACCCCTTCCACGTTTTCGACTATGCGGGTTTTCCATTCGCTCGATAATTCAGCCATACTGTACTCCGTAAGAAGATGTCCTCAACTCATGAATTGCGCACTTGCCTGCAATGACAAGCCTGTTCCTCTCACGCGCGGTGGAGGAGTGCGTATAGTCTCAACTGCCAATGACATTGCGTGGTACTCAGGTGGTGCCTGCTGCTGCGCCTGCAGTACTGTCCCCAGAGAGTCGATGGGTGCTCGCTCACTGTATTCCGGGCTTGGCAGGGATTCTGGTGCGAGGTCGTCTGCTAAGGCTTGTCTCGCAGCGATGGCTGCAGCCTCTTCCTCCGAAATACTCGGTCGCGCGTCCGGGTTTCCCTTTGAAGTGATCTGAATTGGGATCTTTAGAGATATAGACGGAAGAGTAATGTTGGTACTTGGGGTGTGGTATGTGAGGGAGAGCTCCAGGATGTAGGTGCGGGCAATATGGCAGTTGTAGAATGTTGGGACGAAGGATTTGCACGATGGCAAGCTGACGGGGACTATGACCTTGGCAGTGTAAAAAGGGCCACCACCATATATCTCGGACGGTTCAGGAATGCTGTTCTCGGACATGCTAGACCGGGTGGACTGTCGGCGTATCAGCTGATTTCCGGACTCGTGCCGGGTCCATTCAATGGCTGAAATGTTCCGACACGACAGATCAACGGAGTAGGGGTAGAATCTCCGATCTCTGTGCCACATATCGAATCCTTTTCTGCAAGGGAGCTCGTTGAATGCTTCGGCTCCGAAATAGGTGACGACTCTAAGCTTGGTGACACAGTTTTCGAGCGATGGTGGAAGCTGATTTGGACGCTTCGGGTTTGGATCAAAGCGTAGATAAACGGTGGTGCTAGTTGAGATAGGTGATAGATCTGTGGATCGAGGATGCGGTAGCTGTAGACTCTTTGGCTGGGCTACGTCGGTCGTTAACCGGCCGATGGTTCCAAGGCTAAAAGATCCCTTTTTGACCTTTTTCTCGACGCGCATCTCTTGTTCAGACGCGAGCAGAGACGGACTGTGTTCAGTCTTTGCTGGAATAATTCGTAGCCTGACGGCTTTCTCGGCAATCTGGATCGGATTGGATTTTCCTCCTAAAGTTCGGTCTTTCTGAATCTTGACTCGAATCTTGTACAGTACCTTCGCCATTTGAGGACTCATGTCATCACCCAAAGCTCCAGAAGCGTTAGTGGCGACCATCTTGTCGCCTAGACTTGGTGGAACTTCAAGGTGTATCTGTGCGAGGTACTCCTCAGCGCCGTGATTGCAGGCTTGAGACAATAGCTTTTCTGGCACGACAAACACGAATGGGATATCATAAGAGTGATCTGCTCTAAGGATCATGTCCGCCGGGCAGGTAGTTCGGCTAATTGGCATTGGCAACTTCAAAAATGTGTGCCTGAATGCGATCTGACCGGATGCATGAGGAGAAGTTGTTGCCTGTCAGCCAATTAGATGTGAGAAGAGACGGAGCTTGTAGAAGCCTTGCCTTGTCAACATATGTTTCAATCCTTCCTTCGAAAGTTATTGCAATGTCAGTGAACTTTGTATCTTTGTCCAATCTAACTGTGACATGACCAGCTATCCTTTCCAAAGTTGTGTATGAGCGGACGGCCGCATCTTGCTGGTCGTCGAAGACGACGTCAATTGGATCTTTCCTTCTCAGTGCGAACGAATTCAGGCTGTTCAGCGCAGAGGATCTCCTTCGGAAAAGATTGTCATCATTCGGGACTGAGGCCGATCGTCTTGACATAGCCGAAGCCAGTGAAATTGCAAGGCAAAAATATGGTGGAGTGGTGGCGATCGGTCAACTTCAAGAAGTCTGCAGTACCGCAGCGCTTTACTCTTTCAATTTCTTATCACGCAGCGGCCAAGTTCGTGCTGGGCGGCGTCCTGACCTTGAAAGGCAGCGTCCTTGGAAGCCTCCTCCCAAGGCGCTTGACTTTCCACAAGTTTTGAGAAATGTATAGGGTAACGGATGTGCAATGTAAAGACGCTCGTTGTCGTCGACAAACAGATTGTATATCACGGAAGATGAAGATCAGGTGAGCTCTGGCGATGAATAGGACCAGGTTTTCAGAATGATTGACCAAGGACAGGGTAAATGTTTATGAGTAAATTGCTGCCTAGTCTAATGCGCTGTACGGCAAGAACGAGAGACATAGGAAAATGGAATTGTTTCTAGAAGCATGTCAGTGCTTATATAGAATTCTAACGGTGAAGTGATGATGATATGGCGTGCGCGACTCTGTCTGCTAGAGGGTCTTGAGTCATCAGGCGTACGCGGGCTAGGTGCTAGGATTAGAAAGCTCGAAAAAACAAGCTTTCATGTCAACGCCGATTTGGCGCCAGAGGGGGCCCATGGCATGGCTACTCACGCCCCAAGGCCCAAGGATTAAAAGCCAGCAATGTGGCTACACAATGCGATTGCGGAGGGAAGCATGGTGGTGGGCAGGTGGGGAGGAGCGAGCGGGAGCGGGAGCCAGGAGGCACTCTGGGGGAGGGTTTAGGGCCAATTGAAACGTGCGATATCGGCACAAGCAAGCAGATTGGTAACCCGTGCGTGCAGGCTGCAGCTGGATTTCGCTCGCAGGAACAGGAGTGAATGAGGGTTATAGGTTGGCCAGGCCTGGTCGGAGAAGGGCGCTCCTACCAGCCAGGCCACGCCTTGTGACATACCGACCCTCCCAGACGCGCAGCTCGGAGCACGTCTGGGCCAAAGCTTCTGGGGACTCCGCTATCTCTTGTCATCTCGTACGTCGCACCCCGATCTTAGGTGGATCATGTTCTCTCAAGCGCTAGATATTTAGGCAAGAAGCCATCAGAATGCCTTATTTACTCCCTTCCACTCTGGATCCTCCCTCTTGGCCCTGATCAGGTCGCCTGGCCATGAACCACCCGGCGCCTTCTCCGGGTGCTTTTCCGCGTGCTCAACAACAGTATTGCTAAGCACCTTCTCCACGTCCAGCCTTGGAAAACGCTCCTCGATTCTCTCAACCAAACCTTGCACCTGAGTTGAATCCCTCCCTTTGACGCCAAATTCGACTAAAATTGCTTCCCTTACGATCCTTGCCAGCGGCGTGATCCTCTCAGCGATACCTGGAGATGTATGCAATGCAATTGCAACCCAAACGTCATGAATGTCCTCTTGGGTGAAACCAGAAGCACTACTATGCTGCCTGAGAACTGATATCGCACTATCTGCGCCTTCGACCTCAAAGCGTTGAGGCGTGTCTGCGAGATGGCTGGCTGATCCCATGTCATGGAGGATACATGCCACGAAGAGCACGGGAATGCGAGGAGACGACAGCCATGCAGAGAGATTCTCAGGGTCGCGTTCTGCGAGGCCCTTGGCGTGGAGAAACGCCCGGACGCTGTGGTTGTAGATGGCGCGAGGAAGAGAGGTGATTGCTAGTTCGTGAGCTGCTATACAGGCTGGGTTTGGTGGCACAAAGTCAGGAGCTTCGCCGCTATGCGTGGGTTCGGCAGCTTGCTGCTCATCTCGCTGCGTCGAAACTGGAGCACGAGTGGAGCTTAGGGGACACATGGATCGAAGCAGAAGCAAGCGTAGGGTGAACGGCGGCTTTTGTCCTCAAATACTTGCCGGATCACTGGAGGCAATGCTCTGCGATTTGTAGCCTAATTTAGGAGATGAAGGATGATTAATTATCCTTTAAACACCAGACAATTGGCATTTCTCGGCATTCCAAGGGGCAATATAGGGCTTAGAAATACTCGCTAAAGCTGAGTAACAACATATTCCTCATTGATCTGCTAATGCTTAGATCCAAAGCCACTTGACGAATAATTGTCCTTCAAGCATTTTCTTCGCCGAGATCGCCGCCACCAGGAAGAAGTTGAAGGGCTTCCTTCGTTGCGACCTTGTTCCATTGTAAGGAGTTCGGAATAGGGGCTCCACATGGGCAGAGCGCCGATAGGCCACGCCTTTTGACAAGCGTATCGAAGCACAAGTTAAACTTCCCGTCTCATCTGCAAGCCTCAATATGCCACTCAAACAGCCAGCTTTGTGACCGATGAGTCTTTTTTTTTGAAGGATTATTCTTGGTAAAACTGATGCCTTGTTTGCGTCTGTCTTGTGTAATGCGTGCTCAGTACGACGACCAAAATAGCTCTTTCCGACCATATTATTCGGTGATACCGTCCCCACCCTTTTTTACTAAAGTTCGACATCGAGCGATCACGAGCAATTTGTAAATCCTTTTGAGAAAAGAGAGACTATTGTAAGTCTTGAACTCATAAGTCATAATGTCATTAAATTGCATCCACCAGTTCCTCCCATATATGCAATGCTAAAGCAATGTATCAACAAGATACCCGCGGCCACTGCCAGCACAATTCCCCTGCCAAATGACTCATCTATACAATACATTTCGGTAGAAAATACCTTTGCTGCCAGCAAGTTATCACGGACATGCCCACGAGCCTCAGAACCCCCTAAATCAGTCCCTCAAGGATTCTGCCCTTCTCCAGATTCCATTGTCATCTTGGCCACTTCTACCAGGAAACTTGCTCTCTCAGCACCCCGTGTTGGTGATCGCTTTCGCTTGCGAGACTCCTCCGTGCCTGGAGCAGTAACCTGGTTGTTGAAACTGTCATTTCGTTTCTCGACTTTGTTCGTCGTAAGCCGCTTGTGCACCGGCTCTGGAGAGGTAATGTTTTCGTCATACCCGTCCATTTCATCATCTGCATCCATTCCAGCCTCGTCACCCCCGATCTTAGATTCTTCGTCTTCATCTTCGTCTTTGTCATCAGCATTAGCTTCAGCCTCATCAACCTCCTCCAAAACCGTTGATACGCCTGTGTCTTCCACTTCATCAATGGCTTCGGACTCAATCGGATCACTCGTCTCCACATTCCCTACTCTCCTATCTTCTCTCTCCTTCCCAGCTCCCGTTCCATCCCCCCCAACCTCGCTCCATAGATATCTTCCTCTGTCGTTCCTCTCCTCCTCCGGTTCGATCCCGACATCCCTCCCCACAGGAGAATATGTCAAGCCAAAATCTCTTGCAATCTCCCACACTCTCGTCCTCTGCGTGTTCAGTGCCCCTCTTCCCCTGAACGGCCTCGGCTCATTCCCTAGTCTCACTCCATTTACGACAACCCTCCCACTAAACGCTTTGTTAAACTCCGTCGTCAACACCATCTTCTCCTCTTCGGTGACAACGAATCTGGAAAGCTCTTCCTGCCTCACACCTATGGCGGCATTTTCGTCGCAGAATTTCTCATACTTCTCTGCCATCCAGTCCCAAAGCCATCTATTCTCGGACCAGTGGAACGGTACGGATTTCTCCTTTCTCCTCCGCCCCTCGATCGATTTGATCTTCTGGTTGATACATACGTTGAGTGCTGAGATATGCGCTTTGCTGTTCCAGTTGAATTCAGATTCTTCGTTATCCGAGTGCTCATATTCGCCGGGACCAGGAGTATCGACGAATCGCATATGCTCTTCAGCAGACGCTTTCTTTCCTGGCATGTTCCACGAGAAGGAATACTCGCCGTGACGGAAAGCTTCAATCCGCAATTTTGTCGGATCTGGACATGCTGGGCTGGCAATCTCCTTAGGATTTGGGTCGTAGTCGAGGATAAAGCCATCTTGCGTATCCCGTTTACCCTTCTTCTTGTAGTCTGCCTCAACTTCTTTACGAAAGGGTGAAGGGGTGGCCGTTTTCGCAAATCCAGGTACTCCAAAGGGTCGAAGGGGCGTAGCATCGAAGGACCGCTGAATCGATCGTTTCGACTCATGCTTCCTCCTCTTCCTCCGATCCATCCCCACATTATCTGGCATGAACTCGACTGAGACTGTACGGAAGCCATTGTTCTCGCGGTATCGATCAATCACCATCGGCAGGAATCCAAGTTCCACCCAGCCGTCAACTGCGGCAGCAAAGTCCCAAATCCTCGTCTGCAAAAACTGCCTCGCAGCCTCAATCGAGTCTGTAGATGTGATGCTCACAAAATCTCTCAACCTCTCATCCTGCTGGAACTGCGTTGGCGCTCTCGAACGAAGACGCTCGCTCGCTGTGCGAAACTCTAACATATTCCCAGCACGCTCCATCCACTCCCTTTCCGCAGCATCAATATCCCAGCAAGACCGTTGCAGGAATTGGACCATCGTCGCATTTGTCTCCCGCCGTGGCACACCGGGCGCAACGGGGTTCTGATTCAACCGCACCGCAAGTGCAAACAGAGCTGCTATCCGAGATTCACCAACACTGGCACGATATCCACCACGCAGAGGATCGAGACCACGGTACCCGCGTCTCAGATCAAGTTCTTCGAAGATTGGCTTATCAGGCTCACGGCGGCGAAGCCGTTCCTCACGAGCCCTCCATGCTGCAGCTGACTTGTTGACATCCCACTTGAACTCGTTGAGGAGCTTGACAAGGTCGATTTCGATAATGCCATGAGCGACGCGGATTTGATTTCTCAGCGCACGAATACGCAGGTTTAGCTGATACTTGCTTTTAGTCTTTGGAACGGTCATCTCCTTTACCAAAGCTGGCGGGAGTCCCTGACGGCGCCTAACCAGCAGGACAATTTGATGATCTTTGGCGCGGACCTCCTCCTCTGGCGGCTCGGGCGTGCGCTCGCGGGCCTCGTAGCCGATTGGCTCAGCATGGTTGGGGTTCCAGTGTGGAATCTCGAGAAGGCCTTCGCTGTTCTCTCGGTGACCTTGGTTAGGTCTGGCCTGTGACAAGTCCTCTTCGCCAGAATCGTACTCTTCACCGCTGTCTGGAGGAGATGCAGGTGGGGGAGGTCGACCGGCGTCAGTGTAGGCTTTGATAACACCTCCGAGGTAGGGACTTGGCCCGACTACTGGAGGATGATGGGTGATGGGAGGGTAAACCATGGTCTTTATCGGCTTTGGCTAGAGGTGTGGAACGGATATTGTTGGTGAGGTAGATGGGTAGAGGATATCGAGTGGTGATATGCCCGCAAAAAAGCTCGGATCCTGAAGTAGGTATGGAGGAGCTTGAAACAAAGAAATGGAATTGCCTAGACAGAAGATCCAGGATCTCGTGACGCCAGTAGTTGTAATTGGGAAGCTCCGCACCAGAAATTCACGTTTGGATCACCGCTCCTTCACTACCAAACCCCCTCGCCGGAGACCCGGCCGACAATTCTACCTTGACGGGCGGGGCGGAGCGGAGAACCCAATGCTACTAGATCGGGAAACTATCAGCGTCGAAAAGGCTTGGTATGGTGACAAGCATAAGTGTGAGAGGTGGTCAAGAAATTGTGACTATACACAATATGCTGGTTTGCCGATCATGGGATGTCAGGATGACGCGTTCAAAAAGTCGCAAGAGCGACCCAGACGCGATGGTAGATGCTGGAGAAGGAAGGGAGACTTCAGAAGTGATAGGATGGAAGGAACCTACTACAATTTCTTTTCTAGGATATCTGGTCGCAACTCGCAACTTTTTCCAAAATGAATTTAAAATCTTTTGACGTGAACGCGCACAACAAAAACGAACTCCACGCCGATCCGATCATCTACATAGTCTCCCTCGACGCTCGATCTTATTTTCAAACACAGCGCCAGACATGGAAGCTCTTCTCTTCTTTCAGTGAACAATCCTTCTTTAACCCACGATCCTTACAGAAACTTCCCAACAAGCGCCCAACTTTTTGTCCACCCTCTCATCTTTGGGGTTCAATAGGCATTGTCACCATTCAATCCGCTGCCCTTGTGGCCGTGCTACAAGGTAGTGGCGTCCAGATCCTCAATATCGCCGTCGGAAGTGTCGTGACAGAAACCTACTGCATCGGCTGCCTCATCTCCACCAGCGTGAAGCCACGCCACCAGATGCCCACCAGCGGGCTAGAAAACTGTCACAGAAAGTAGCCGTCACTGAAGCAAACAGGCCGGACACGTTCACAGTGACAATGATGAGATAGGTTCAAGAAATCATAATCAGCACGAGACGGATAGTAAGTACGAGAAAGTAAGTCAGTGAGGGGTTAGATGAATGAGAGGGAATTGGAAGTATGCAAAGAGGCTTCTTATATCCAGTCACCGCCTGTAAATTGATATATCACAACACAGTGATCTCCAAATGAAATCATATGCAAATGAAACAAGGAAGCTCCATATCAAAGCATACGCCACTGCAAACAGAGAGGATTCCAAGCTATTGGTGCTCGATCAACTGAGCGCTACATTATAGACCTCGACTCGTTAGTGTCAATCCTCAATAGCGTGGCAAGAATTTCCGCAAACTCACCTAGATACCAATCCCGGAATCCAAATACTGCTCATTTAGACACCCCAATCCTCTCCGAAATACTCCTAATCATCTCCCCCGCAGACTCAAGGCCCTTCCCCATCTCGTCTCCCCCCAACCCTCCCCACCACCCCCCTCACACCCTACGCCTTCTTCCCACCACCTTCCCCCTCCCCCTCCCCCTCCTCCTCCTTCTTCTCCCCTCCCTCCTCTCCCACCTCCTCCCCTCCCTTCCCCTTAACCCACCCCACAGCCTGCCCCCCGGCACTCCCAACAACCCCCCCAACCCCCGCCGCCGCCCCGCCCAACCCATCCCCAACAGCACCCACCGTCCCCGTAACCCCTTCCCCCAGCGCCCCCACCGTATTCCCCAGCGTATCGACTACCCCTTTCACCCCGCCGCCCAGCCCCCCGGCTAACGCTGTTGCCGCGTTTGCTGCGTTGTCTTTTACGCCCGCGGGTGCGGGTTGGGTTGTGCCGGATTGGGTTGCGTTTCTGGATTGTAAAGGTTGGTGATGGTGGTGGGGAAAGAAGTGGGGAAGGGGGAAGGGGGAAGGGGGGAATTACTGGACATTCTCGGCGGCTTTCCTAGCCCGGGGGTCGCCGGGGAAGAGGTCGAGGTCGATGACCTTGTTTTCGGCGACTTTGACCATTTTTATTTAGAGGATAGGGATTGATGGGTTGTTGTGGTAGTGGTAGTAGATTAGGATGGGGGGTTTGATGGATTTTGCGTTTTGTCTTGGCCGGAAATTCTTGCAACGGGGAAGAGATTGTTGATTTAGAGAAGAGGGAGGATATGAACCTTTCAAAGAAACAAAAATACAAAGGTAGATGGTGCGGTGTTAACTGGATCTGTTTTGAGTGCTGTGCTAAAAAAAGCAGGACTACGTGAGAAAAATCTGGGGAGGAAACAGACGTCATGGGGGGCTAAGAGCACGTGGAACCAGGTCTGCGATTCACGTGGCTTGTCATCTTCAATTCCCACTAGGGAATATCATCTTAGACGATATACTGTAAAAGATATGGTATATTGAAAATCTCTTAGAGCTGGCAGTTCCTCTAAAGTAATGGTGGTGAATGACTAAGGGAAGGATCACGTGACTGCTCAGCTACATTGCAAACAGAATCGATCTCATTGTCATTATGGAATACAGTGCTACTTCGAAACTCCATGTGGATCAATCTACGAGCTAAACCACCACCTTGTATACGTGTTCCTAAGGCTCATTGTCTCTTTGCCGCCGCAGATAAAATTCACCGTTTTGCGTACGTATTCTGCCCTTGAAGTGCTCCCGAGCCCAGAGGTTCACCCAGCCCTGAACCATATGCTGGAGGCGCTGCATTCCCGAAACCAACTTGCCCTGTGCCAGGAGCACCAATGCCTACTTGGCCGGTGCCTGGAAGATCCTGATTGCTGACCTGGTTCTGCCGTTGCTCTGGGGGAAGCGCCTCACCTGGAATGACGCCGCCGTCGCCGGCTCCAACCACCAGCTGCTCGCCGTTCGGCATACGTCCGACAACCATACCCTTTGCCACAGACTTGATAATCGCTTTTCTGCTGACGCCAACCGCGTCGATGTACACAAGACCAACATTCCTTGCTCCACCCGCGAGGTTTGAAGTCACAGTTCGGGCCTCGGGGCCATAGCGATGGCCAACAACAGTTGTGGCGGCGGCTGAGCCAGAGGCCAATAGGTTGCGAGCACCTTGATCTACACCGTCTGCGATGGTCGAGAAAGCCATCATCGACTTGTTCAAGATACCAGGTTTGTAATCTGGGACTGGCTTTCCGTCTTTGTCAAAGCCCTTTTTGTTTTTCTCTCCTTTGCGAGCCATCATGGCACCAAAGTTCTGAGCGTACCGCCCTACGGAACCAACCGTTTTTGCTGAGATGCCGGCTGCTCCTTGAGAGAATGTGTTGATCTTCCTGATTCGAGCATGTGCGGCAGGCGAGAATGTCATGGGCTTCGGATTAGA
Organism: Pyrenula massariospora; assembly: GCA_021030905.1. Lineage (NCBI taxonomy): Eukaryota > Fungi > Ascomycota > Eurotiomycetes > Pyrenulales > Pyrenulaceae > Pyrenula > Pyrenula massariospora. The sequence goes on from JAGFMI010000006.1 coordinate 1,133,183, forward strand.
CTGTGTCTTTTTTGTGAAGCTATCAGCCCCTGAGCTCAGGGCCTTTGAGATGTAGCTTGACCCTGTCACGATCAATCTTGACGCTGTCGCCGAGGTCTGAACAATGGTGGACTTCTGATAAGCAGGGTGTTTTGCCATACGTAGATACTCTTCGGAAACGTTGTTGACGCTGATTTGGTTGCCTTGCCCCTCAGCAGGTAGTTGAATTTCAACAGGGTCTATCACTTGGTTAGAGGATTGGCGGATGGGTGCAGGGATCATCGACTAACTTTTATCTCCTGGACGAATATTTGGAGCCTCCACTACATTGAAATTCTCCTGAAGCTCACCGACAACACTCCCGTCGTCTTCGTTAATCAGCACGATCTGGCCTGGCTGATGCGAGGGTTTTCCATCGGCCGGGGAGCTAATGTATCCTTCCCCGGGGGCGTAGTCAGCAGGATTGTAACTAGCATGACCGCCTTTTTCTGGAGCCACCGCGCGTTCTAGGAATGCAGTGCACTGAGCCAGTATTGTCTCGAAGGTATCAACATCTTCTTGGGTGACTTTATCAGGCGTACTACCAATTCCTGGAAATTCTATGCGTGTGAATGCACCAGCGTCAGGACCCAAGTCCCAACGGGGGATGAGGTAGCTCTGAGGTGGTTGATGGTAGATTTGTGTTGTTGCAGGGAGAGGCAAATCTAGTTCCGGGGGAAGATGGAGATGGAGATAGAAGTCTTCTTCAGGAGTGGCGCTTGAAGGTTCCGTGTTGGACAGGTCGGCGAATGGTGAAGACGTTGGGACCATCAACAATGACAGCGTCTGTGGCCCGGATGGTGTGAGAGGGGATTCTTCGCCATGTTGAAGTTGGAAAGCCCGAATATTGTTCACTGAATAACAATAGCGGTTAACAGGAGCTCTGTGGAAAAGACGCCCAAGCTCAAACCACTCACCTGAGTATAGAAGTTTTGGTTCGTTGTGCCCCGCAGACATCGTGGGCGGATTGAATGTTTGTCTAATGAATGCCTGATGCAGTCGAAAGCGAAGATAGACTAGATTTGTTTCCACGTTCAAGCAAGAGTCAATTCTTAACGGGATGAATGTTCATTTTGGACAGTTGTTCTTGTTGCCGCCTGTTACAGCGCAGTGAGTTATATCGGGCAGTATGTAACCGCCGCAGCCCAAAGGCCAAGACGTGTTGCCCCTCGCCATGACGCGCATTCCCATGGTCAGGCAAGCCGCCCTTGCACAGCCACAGCAACTCCGTCACGCCGGTGAATTTGCTGAGGCCTCAAGCTATGGGGAAAAAAGATTCTGTGAGCTGTAAGTTCTCATAAAAGAGGCTTCAATCCCCGTTAATGATGACTAGTACACTGGCAGCATCCGGTTGAGCTATCATTCTCAGCACACCTAAGGTACACATTTGCCAATTGGGGTCTCCGTGAAAGCTAGGACCTCCTCGCGAAGTTGTCCGAAACGCTCGCAGCTCCCAATGCGCTCGCCATGGCCAGAACGACTGGACCCGACATGCATGCCTCGCATTTGCCGAACGTCGTCACACATCGGATTAATGCTTTCGGATGGATGGGTAGCTATGATGAAAAGCTTAAACGGTGAAGCCAGGATCTGCACAATCATGCATGATGCTGTCGGTCGTGAAGAACGCGAAAAGTCGCGTGCTTGCAATATTTCTGTCGAAATCACGTTCATGCAGCTATGTGGATGGAAAGGGTAGAGCGGTCGAAACAAATCTACCCAATGGGTGGATTTCCATAGCAATAGACAAGAGACACTGGTGGTCAAGCTTGCCAACACATCATTTGCGGCACCAACCAAATACTTCTCTTCCACTTCCTTACCTATGGGAAGTTGTTGTGCCCTCACAACACGTGGAAACGGCACTGTTGGACAATCGATACGCGGGCAAAGTAGAATAGTGTAGTCCTCCATTGACGGGCTGCTGGATAAGCAGGGAGCTCGACGTGGATGAATACTGACGACTTCGGAAGCAGACTTGCTCCCAAAGCTCTTCACTGCGGAGAAAAGGGGCGTGAGCTTGAGGCTTCCGGGTTGGCGGACACGTGAAAATTCACGAATGGCCAATGGAGCGCTGATCCTGCTACAGCAATCTTCGGCGACATGCAAGCCAGCCGCACAGCATGGTGGCATGCGTTGAGGGCGTTGAGGCGGGCCGATGCTCCTTCGAGGACTACTGGACCATAGCTCACAGTCGTCGAAGCTGAGCTCGGAGCTCAAGATGATGCTTCTGCATGAGCTTCAACTCTACGAGTCTTGGCGATCCGGTGATCAGATAAACTTTCCACAGTCCATCGGTCCTCCTCCGATTGAATCGTTTGGAGCACTTCCATGCGTGGATCCCACTCCTACGAGATTCAGTGAGGTGGCCTCAAGAACCTTTCTCTTAGACTTTGAGGATGCAGCGTGTAGTTGGGGCAGATGAGGAACCGGGATGAACTATGAACGCGGGTGAAATTCTCATATCGAAGGGATAGAGCACAAAGCGAACACGATGCTTCCCTCGGCCCTCTTCCAACCTTTCTTCTTCCCATGACATAATATTCGGAGACAGAAACCGTGTCTCGGGCGACGTGGAGCAGAGATGGCCTGGACGAGTAGCATTTGCCGCAGGATTCCTCGACGCGACTCGCAAAGTCGTGCATTATCCGGGAGCGAAAGGGAAATTGCACGCTTGAAGTTCGAAGATTAGGCGACGCCCACGAGCCACAAGCGAGCAGGGGGGCCACCAGGATAGCGGGAGACGGAGCCTGAAGCTCGATTCCTCACCGCGACCGCTGCCCGCGCCTAAGGCGAATGGGGGAAGGCACCGCGTCGCTCTCACCTGCAATTCCTCCCTAGAATCTTCCTAGCCTTCTCCCCAGCCCCATCTGATTGTCCACCGCGGATGCCCACCCCCATGGTCGCCTCCTCCGTGACCCCCAGTCAAACAAACACCCGACGCTTACATACACGGCTCCCTAAACACTAAACACACCTTTCCTTAATCTGCCACTCTTTTGGATTGTCCCTATCAAACCTCGCCGTGTCTTCTGGACGCCCTCTCTTTTGTCTCTCAGACTGCCGGGCGGCCGTCGTGGCCATTCATCAGCGGCACTACCATCTACATCTCCTCCCATATCCGACGATGACAACTGTCCCTGCCTCCGACAACATGCCCGTCCTGTGATTCGCCGCGCCCCTTGTTGATGATTGGCTTGTGATAGCAACACCGCAAATTTCAGTGGCTGCCTTCCACTCCAACTATCCGGATCAGAGTTTGCATATTATCGCAATTACTTTTCTACAAAGAATTGTAGTCTAGAGGCAAAGAAGCACATCTTGAACGCTGCGCAGGAGGCTGTTTACCATCACAATATACGCTGCCTCCGAACTATCCTGAGGTCGCAACATGTCTTCGGCGGCCATGCACGCCGCCCCACAGCACTCTCAATCCCAATCTGCAGCCGGATCTTACCCTACAACATCCTCTAATCGACAATACTCTCAACAATCCTCACAAAGTCGAGATCCTTATGCCGTAAACACCAACCCAACCGCAAGGCGACCGGTAAGACAGCAGCTCGGGAATAACGGCAATAGCTCTCCGAATGCACCCCAACATTACAATTCTCCTTCAAGTGCCAATGGCCAGGCACCACATACTCCTCGGTCACACCCAACGCCTTCGACTCAAACCTCTCCCCAAACATCTGCTCCAGCCAATTCGCCGATACCTCTAAGAACACGCGCGGCTCCCAACACAGATCAACAAGAGGGCCCACCTATACCTCCACCTCGAAGCTCTTCTCAGCAGCAAAGCCAAACCGCAACTGCACCTCCGTCGACTGCGCCACTCGAAGATAGGGTAGCTGCGAGCCGTCACGCTAGGCAGCAGGGAGAAGACCAACGAGAGCGGAGAACACAAGAACGGAATCATGTTGGAGACCGTATTGAAAATGTTAGGGATCCGCCGCGAGACGACAATACCGCGTCTGCCACCTCTGCAGCCCGAACCCGTCGCCGTGCTCCCCAGGCCCTTGCGGAAACTCCACAGCGAGCTTCAAGCGCGCGAGAAGGGAGAACGAGAGCGCCTCCCGCTACCAATCAAAAGCGTTCCGATGCTGCCGTCGATCGTTCTGCTGCGGCCCCTCCATTGAGCCGAAATGAGAGTGAAGTTATCAACAGGCTAGTGATAACTGACCCTTCTGTTGATTTGGAACGCGAGCAAGAGCGCATAAAGGAAGCTCAACCGCAGAAGGGAGATTCGGATGTCACTCCTGTAACGGGTTTAGGTGTTGTTGGTAGCGAAGGAGTCAGTGACGCTGCTCGCGGAGCCCGTCGACAGGACTATTCAAACTCATCAAGACGGAAAGACATCAAATTTGGAGAATATGTACTGGGCCAGACCCTTGGGGAAGGCGAGTTCGGCAAAGTCAAGCTTGGTTGGAAGAAGGATGGCAGCGTGCAGGTTGCCATCAAGCTGATCAGACGCGAATCAGTGCAAACAAACCCAAGTCGTCTACCCAAAATCTACCGAGAGATCGCTATATTGCGCGAGCTTTCCCATCCCAATATTGTCCGCTTGCACGAGATGGTTGAGACTGATCGACATATTGGCATTATTCTCGAATACGCCTCAGGTGGAGAATTGTTTGACTACATTTTGAACCACAGGTATCTAAAGGATCCTGCAGCGCGCCGTTTGTTTGCTCAGCTTGTGTCTGGCGTTGGGTACCTGCACAAAAAAGGTATCGTTCATCGAGATTTAAAGCTAGAGAATCTTCTGCTTGACCGAAATCGAAATATCATCATCACCGACTTTGGGTTTGCAAACACGTTTAACCCAGCTGACGAGTTAGGGGAGGACATTGAGTATAGCCTTTCCAACCGTGATCTTGTGCGCAAATTGAGATTGGATCGGGTTGATGAAAAGGGAATGCGACGAGGGGACCTAATGCAGACAAGTTGTGGTAGCCCCTGCTATGCCGCTCCAGAGCTGGTGGTCAGCGATGGGCTTTACACTGGATGCAAAGTTGATGTCTGGAGCTGCGGTGTGATCCTGGTGAGATTTCTTGCTTTCTTTGCTTTAGTAATTGAACGCTAATCTGCCCTAGTATGCCATGCTGGCTGGTTATCTTCCATTCGACGATGATCCAGCAAATCCGGAGGGTGACAATATCAACCTCCTCTACAAGTACATTACTACTACGCCTCTCACGTTTCCGGAATATGTCACACCCCATGCTCGAGACTTATTGCGACGCATTCTTGTACCAGATCCACGTAAAAGGGCTGATTTATTCGAGGTTGCAAGGCACAGTTGGCTTAGTGAATTTCATCACGTTGTTTCTCATATTACGAGCAGTACTACGAACATCGCGGACATCGCCAATAGCACTGTTCCAGCTGGTGAGTTTTTTGTCTCGCATTTGGAAGGCATTCGCTGACGTTTCTTAGAAAATCATCAAGAGACATCTTTGTTAGCACGTAGTGCCTCGGTACGGGAGCCGTCAAAAGCGCAATCAAGTGTCTCGCCTACTGTTGGTGGCCTCAGCCATCATCAAGGAACCATCCGCCAGGACGAGGAAACCGATAAGAGCAAGACGACACGCAGTTCCAATCGCCGCACGGTGCAGATTGAGTACGTTGCACCTCAATCAGAAACGGCCCGAGGTCAAGCTGCTGCATCTTCACAAGCAAATACAGCAGCCAATCGTGTCACATCAGGAAGCAATACTGATAGCCCATCAACCTCTAAGCCTCTTCCTCAATCGCCTCCTCTTGCACAGGATTCCAGAAAGGTTGCCGATTACCCTCTCCAGTCGGGGCAGCAGAGTATGCCTCCTCCATCTTCGAGACCGCAAGGCGTTCCACGCTCGGTCTCGGAATTTTCGCAGCCTGTTGGCTCTCCGCAGGCTCAGAATAATGCGACAAGACCAAGTACTGGGGGATCCATGACATCGGGTAGCGGAGGAATCCGTCTTGGTTCCCGCGGCAACTCTTATAATTATGGGCAGCCAGTGGCACCGACCGTTGCCACGACCAACGCTCAAGCTAGGATGGCACAGCCAAAGGATAGGAAGAACTATGTGATGTCAGGATCCAGACCAAGTCGTCCTCAGCCATCCGATTCTGGAACAGCAGAGACACAGCAATTACCTGCTCAATTCAACCAGACAACACCTGTTCAAGCACCTGTTCCAGTAAAGAGCCACAAGAGATCCAGCACTTTGAGCGGGTTGGGCGAGAGGCTCTTTGGCCGATCAAATTCTGTCAAGCAACAGTCAAATTCACCCAAACCAAAACGGGAAAAGAAATATCCTCCAACAGCAATGAAAGATCCTTTCCCAAGCGACGCGCCACGTCAGTCGTCAGAATCACGACGATCCTCATCTTTCGGATTTGGCCGCAAGAGAAGCGTAGATATTGAATCACAGGAAGAGCGACCCCGAAGGTTTTCATTGCTGCCAGCGTCACTTTCCTTGAAAGGGCTCGGCGGTGGGAACCGCGACTCATATGCAGACTCGGAGTCGCAGACAGCAAACGTGGACGATTTCCCACAACCACCTTCTGGCAGCCGGGGACAGACGAGCGTTGGGAACACTCAATTGAGAGTGACAAATCGAAGCACAGATGAAAGTCTGCCGATGGGACAAGATGGCCAGTATGATAGGCCGCGACCCGGAGGGCGTGTCGCCAGCTCGGGAAATCAATATACCTCTCGATATGCACCTCATCAACCCAATCATTCTACAGCGCCGCCCAATGATGTCTACGGAGGAACAGGAGTTTACAATGATGCCAATGCAAACTATGCAGGCCGGTCATACCTTCAGACAGCGCCAACTCCCCCAAGCGAGGGGTACAACCCGCTAGAGCATCGACCCGTCTATCCAGAGGGGTTCAATAGCTACGACGAGCCTCGCCCGTCAATTCAGCAGGGCCGCCAAGGCAATCGGGTTTTACAGAAGAGCAATCGCAAGTTCGTCGAAGCGTATGATTCCGAGCAGGGACCAGGCCATCATGACGGAAGCTCTGGTGCGGCAAAAAGGGTTATGGACTTTTTCCGACGGAGACGCACGGCCAAGGACGAGCGATGAGACTGAGGCGTGTCTGAAGTCGGGAGCACCTACAATGTTCGTTTTCTAACCAATTTTTTTAATTTTTCTTGTCTACAGGGGTTCAGAAAGAAGACCGAGCAACGGGCGCATTGCAACGGAGTCGGTCTCTACAGCGCAAGCTATACTTGATCATCCTTTTCTGTCAGGCGTATATATTGAAGGTGTTGGTGACGCGGACCTTTGTCGCACCGGGACCGCTGTATCCACCAAGTGGCGAGGGCACCGGCTGCATAGAATGGCCAACGAGGGAAATTTTAATCAGTCTCATTACTTTGTGAGGTGCTCGCATGGGAGGTCAGGATAAGTAGATGCACATACCTTTAAAAAATGTATGTTGTAATAAAATTCTCATTACCGTGTATCATTGCAATATTGCTCATTGACTTCCACTGGAGTCGGCCTGTTGGTGCCTGGCAGTGTGTGTCGGAGCAATTCTCGGAGCAACCATCCTCGGTGGTGGAGATGCGTTAGTGGCGGATGGGAAACAATTTTGGGTTCAGGCCAACCAATGGTACGGTAAAGCAGTTGACTTCAATCCAACGCCCGCCAAAGACAAACACCTGCCCATCCGAACAGTCAATACACTAATTGGCCTGTCCCATGCTCCAGGACGAAAAAGGCGTTGTGAAAGGTTGCCACGAGTAGTCCGTAGAATCCGCGGTCTTCAGTGGAGCTCCCGCGACGTCACTGCGGAGAGCAACGAGTCAGGCACGTCTTGTAGAGTACAATGCTTGGAGGATAGAGCTGCGCTGCATGCTTCCGTGCAACTTTTTTGGCGCCTCTGACACCGACAATCGTTTCAATGGCATCTGTCGTCGCCTGTTTCCCCCCTTTCTAGATGGATGCAATGGCGGAGAGTCAAGATTGTCGTTGTCCATGACGCAACAGCGGGAGCGGCGCCCAGCACCCCGCAAAACGGCCGAGCTTTATTCCCTGTTCCTGACGCCTGGTCGAGCTAAAACTGCCCTCCGGCCCTCTTATATCCATCTCGCCGACCTCACCCACATGCATCCTCCCAGCAAGCTGCCGAATGATCAGCCTCACCCGGCTCGCTCTGCGTACCCACGGCGGGTGCTCGGCCTTATTCTTCACGCCTTTCCCCGGTTCCACGTTCCTCAATCACGCTTACTACTAGCACTACCATCAGATCCGTACATGACTGCATCATCCCGCATACCTGCGGGGATCTGAGGGGTTTAAGGTGTTTTTCTGTTGGGCAATGGAACAGCTCTGGCAGCTGCAAAGCTATGTGGACCTACTTCATGGTACTTGTTCCCCATAATTTTTCTCTTACATCTTCACTGCCAGGAGTCTCTGCTGTCAATTAATATTGGGGAAAGTATAACTGAGGCTATCCCCCTGGACAGAACCCTCGTCTCGTTACACCTTGATTGTTTCTAATCAATTGTTCAGGCATGGTGCGGTCAAGTTCAGTATGGGTCCAAGGCCTCCTCCTTGCCCCTGTGCCACTCGGGAGCATCGCCCAGAGCTCATCCGGGTCAGCCACCGTGACTACATCAGGTTTCGAGGCGCAATTTACAGTCCCGGCGGACGCAGACGTTGGGCAGCCCGTGATACCAAACGTGCTTGACCCAGAAGCCGTGGACGCACAGACCGTTTGTCCAGGGTATACAGCTTCGAATCTCGTCAATAACACCAACGGCTTCACTGCGAGCCTGACCCTGGCTGGCGACGCTTGCAACGTGTACGGCACCGATATTGATGATCTCACCCTCACGGTGGAGTACCAGACCGATCAGAGGCTACACGTGGAAATTGTTCCCACTTACCTCTCGTCTGCGAATACCAGCTATCATATTTTACCATCAAGCTATGTTCCCGCAGGCAATGGATCATCAAGCCCTACGAGCAACGATCTCCAGTTCTCTTGGAGCAACGACCCCTCATTCTCGTTCTCCGTAACTCGAGTATCTACTGGAGACAAGATATTTGATACTACTGGCACCAATCTGGTATTTGAGAATCAATTTATTGAGTTCGTGACTGCAGAGCCTCCAGATTATAACATCTATGGACTTGGCGAAAGTATTCATGGACTGCGCCTGGGAAACAATTTTACAAAAACCATGTGGGCTGCTGACGTAGGTGATCCAATTGACTATAACATTTACGGGTCACACCCCTTCTACCTGGATACTCGGTATACGAACACAAGCAAAGGTAGCACATCTTACTCCCATGGAGTCTTTTTCCGCAATGCTCATGGGCAGGAGATCCTGCTGCGAGCTGACAACGTTACATGGAGAACGATTGGAGGCAGCATCGACCTCTACTTTTTCTCTGGGCCAGATCAACCGTCTGTCACCAAGCAGTACCAAGAAATAATTGGACTTCCAGTCATGCAGCAGTACTTCACTTTCGGTTTCCATCAGTGCAGATGGGGATATCACAATTGGTGGGTAGATAAGTAAAAATCGATTAAGTTATTGTAATCCTGACTGTGATTAGGTCTGACGTTGAGAATGTTGTCAATAACTACGAAGCTTTCGGTATACCGCTAGAGAATATCTGGACGGACATTGATTATATGTTTCAGTACCGCGATTTCGACAACGACCCTGTCAGGTACCCCTACGATGAGGGACAAGCTTTCTTACAGAGGCTGCACGATAGTGGCCGCCACTATGTGCCAATTGTAGACTCGGCTATCTATCATCCAGATCCAAATAACGCTAGCGACGCTTACCCTATCTTCAATGATGGTGACGCCACTGGGAGTTTCATGCTTCAGTACAACTCTACTGATCTTTATATCGGTGACGTCTGGCCAGGATATACAGTCTTCCCTGACTGGCTCACTACTGCAGCCAACGACTGGTGGACAAAGGAGATGGTTGCCTGGCATGACAAGATATACTTTGACGGTGCCTGGATTGACATGTCTGAGGTATCCTCCTTCTGTGTCGGATCCTGTGGATCACAAAACCTGTCCTTGAACCCAGTGCATCCTCCATTTGGCCTTCCAGGCGAGCCCGGATACGTCATCTATGATTACCCAGAAGGGTTCAATATCACTAATGCCACAGAAGCTGCGGCAGCCTCTTCCGCCTCTGCATCCCAAGCGTCAGCCTCACCCACTTCAAGCGGCAGCACCTCCACCTCCTATCTCCGCACCACTCCAACCCCCGGTATTCGCGACATCAACTATCCGCCTTACACAATCAACAATGTTCAGGGTGATCTTGCCGTTCACGGCGTATCACCCAACGCTACCCACCATGATGGCACCGTCGAATATGACGTGCACAACCTTTTCGGCCACCAGATCCTTAAAGCTACCTACAACGCTCTCGCCGCCGTATTCCCTGGGAAACGGCCCTTCATCATCGGCCGCTCCACATTCGCCGGATCTGGTGCCTACGCAGGCCATTGGGGTGGCGATAACGCATCTAAATGGTATTACATGTTCTTCTCGATCCCTCAAGCCCTGTCCTTTTCCCTCTTCGGCATCCCTATGTTTGGAGTCGATACTTGTGGTTTCAATGGGAACACCGACGAAGAGCTCTGCAACCGTTGGATGCAGCTATCTGCCTTTTTCCCCTTCTACCGCAATCACAACACCCTCTCAGCCAATTCCCAAGAAGCGTACATTTGGGCCAGCGTCGCTGAAGCATCAAAAACAGCTATGGCTGCAAGGTTCCAACTGTTACCCTACCTTTACACACTCTTCTACCAGGCCCACACAACCGGCAGCACCGTCATGCGAGCACTGGCCTGGGAATTCCCCAACGACCCCTCCCTCGCCAACGCCGACCGCCAATTCTTCCTCGGCCCCGCCGTCCTCGTCACCCCCGTCCTCGTCCAAGGCGCCACCTCCGTCGACGGCGTCTTCCCCGGCCTCGTCGAGGGCACGGACCAGTACTTTGACTGGTTCACACAGGAACCCGTCCCCGTCCCGGCGACGGCAAATACCACCATCGACGCCCCGCTCGGCCACATCCCCGTGTACCTCCGCGGCGGCAACGTGCTCGCCCTCCAGCAGCCCGCCATGGTGACCCGCGACGCGCGCCAGACGCCGTGGTCGGTGGTGGTCGCGCTCGGCGTCAACGGGTCGGCGACGGGGAGTCTGTACCTCGACGACGGGGAGAGCGTCGCGCCGGATGCGACGACGAACGTGGAGTTTGCGGTGCGGGGGAGCTCGTTGAGCGCGGGCGTGACGGGCGAGTACAAGGATACCAACGCCCTGAGCAACGTCACGGTGCTGGGGGTGAAAAGTGCACCCTCAGCCCAAAGCGGTGTGACGCTGAATGGGGTGAGCGTGGGCGCGGGGACGTATGATGCCGGGAAGCAGACGTTTTTTGTTGGGGGGTTGGATAATGTTACGGCGAGTGGGGCGTGGAGCGCGAATTGGACGTTGACTTGGTAGGATCTATACGTGGGAACCTAGAGGGAATGTTTGTAGTGCGTGGATGGGTATATACTGCGGAGACTACTGGTAGTGTATATAAACCTGGATGGATGGATGGACCACAGAGACCGAGATAGGATAATAATAAAAGTAATCTCGTTGGATTTTAACAGCTATTTCACCCCTCTTCAGTAGCGAGCTAGGTCACATATCTACTATCAACGGTGACAGCCATTTGAAACAATGCTCTCGGGGAGGGGTCAAATGTCACCAAATGCAGGCTAGCACTATAATCTCGTTTCAATAGAAGACAGGCTTTCCAACTTCATCCAGCATCAAAGCGGTATCATTTAACCATCATCCGCAAAATGCAACTCAAAAACGACATCCGCGTATATCCCACCCACAATCCGTCCCGCGAACTCCTCCAGCACCATACTGAAGCACACTCAAGAACTCGCTCAATAACCAAACCCTGCCAGGAAGAGAACAAAAAGTCAAAAACTCCCCTATGCTGTGTTCCCAATTTGAAACCCAAACCCAAACCCAAACCCAAACCCATGATTCCCCCAACGCTCATCCAAGAACCAAAACCATATCCTCCATCCGTCCCAAGCCCATTCCCACCAAGCCCATATCCAGCCATCAAACCCAAAGACTCTCCCCCCACCGCGTAACCCAGAACCGACACCCCAACCCAACCTCCTTCGCCTGCCCCTCCAACTCCCTCTGTATCACAACCTCCGGCGCCACCCCATCCTTCAGCGTATCCTTCACATGAATAATATACACCGTCAGCCCCTCCAACGGCCTGCCATCATCCACCGGCACCAACCTCCCCCCCTCCGCCGCCGCCGCCGCCTCCCCATTCCTCTCATTCGGTAGGCTGAGACTGCTGTCCACGTTCAGCGAGAAGGGTATGTTTTCCGCGTCCGACGGCGGCGTCTGGCTCCGGCCGGGGAGCGCGCGGCGGCCGCGCGACGCGGTGCGGACCGAGTGGCGGAGGCCGTGGCCGTTTTCGTGGTTCGCGTGCGCATGATGCTCGATATTGCCCGCCTTGAGTGGCGGGGTTTCATCGCGCGGGGGGTCGCCGGCCTTCTTCCGCTTCCTCAGCAGTGATGGAGAGGGTGGGCCGCGCATCTCGGCGGTGCGTCTGAGGCTGAGGACTTTTTGGGCGAGGAAGAGTAGTTCTGCGATTAAGTGCCGTGGGCAGAGATGGCCGTAGAGGTCCTCGTCCCTGACGCTATCATCGAACGAGCATTCGATAAAGATGGCGCGGAGTGTTTTGCGGACGATTTTTGCGGCGGCGTCTTCCCAGACGACGTGGGTTCGGGGGAAGATGCTGATAGAGTCAGGCTCGATGTCGCCGAAGACGATAATCTCCGCACCGCGATCTTCGTTGCGGATGAAGAACGCGGAACTATCAACGGGGATTTGTCCATGGTCTTTTTCCCCGACAGGGGGTGCCATTGCCATTGCAGATGCCGGGCGACCGGGGGTCGATGGGTGGTTGAAGCCGCTGGGTGTGCTCGAGAGGTCTTTGTGGTGATGCCCTTGGCTTAGAGCGTTCATGTAGTTGTCATTCTCAGAAACGCGGGATATGCGGCGGGAGGAAAAACCGAACGACTCTCCGTTAAGGCCAGCGTTGGATCCGCGGTGATGAAAGGAATTGCGTTTACATTTCCCGTGACTGACACTCCAGCATTTGGCGATGAGGCCGTCGCTAACATTGACGTAGCCCCTGTTTTCTCCAGTCCCAAGACGCGGGTTGCCTCCCTCGATGAGGCGGCGGTAGGTGACGAAGCCGGCGCCATCTGATTCGTCGGAGAGGTTGGGCCAGATTATATCGTTGTAAATATGATTTTTAATTGCGTCAATTGTTGAGGGAAGGCCGACGATAGGTTTTGCTTCGCGCCCAAATTCGAGGCCTGGGGTGTTGATTGCTAGGCCGGAGAGGTGGTCTAAATGGGGATGTGTTATGAGGAAAGAGTGGACGAATTCTCGGAAAATGTGTGCTCCGTTTGCCTTCGCGGTTATATTAGGGAGGGATAGCCCCGCGAAAGGTCCATCTTGGAGAACTGTTGCGTGCTCTTTATCAGCGATGTCATCGCTCGAAGCTGGCAGTTGTTTTTCCAGTATGCGCACTAGCGACCCAAGGTGTGCACCTGCATCGACAGCTACCATCGAACCTCTTGTCCATTGTTCTGTTGCTGATCTGACGAGGAGGCCAGATACGGTATCTTCTCGAGGTCCGCCGCTTGATCCCTGCAATAAGAGATGTCAGTACCCGAGGTGTAGAGAAGTCTGAGACACACTGAACAAAGAAACTCGGCTTGCCAACACGTCTGAAAGCCATTGTCTGGCCCCACGTGTTCGGCCGCTACCGAGTCCAACAGGCGGAGTAGAGACACGTCGACAAGGAAGTCGGTCTGGTTAGCAACTCACCAAGACAATCACATGGAAAGCCGCATCTCTCGACGACTCATGGTCTGTCGAATTCCCATTCTTGGCCTTAGACATTCTTGGTATGTCCCTTTATTTTTGAAAGCGTATGGCCTGCAGTATACGACAAAATCTTTTTAAATTATAGTCCTGTGAACCGCCCCCAGTGAGTTGGACCTCCTGTATGATGGTTCAACAGGTGGCTTGCAGGAAAGCACTCTACCCTGCTGCAACAACCGGAATCTGTAATATCATTGTCGGAGAGATGGAGGAGGAACGGATCAATGTGTTTGCGGGATCCCGAGCCGGGAAACGTGGCACCTTTCGAGGGAGCGGCGCTCTAATGGTCACAGGTGTGTCTATCTCGAAAGAGCTGGTGCAGCATCGGCGAGCTTCCGCGTGAGCTGAGATGATGAAGGATGTGAACAGAATGGTCTAGGCCAGAGGCGCGGGGGCGCGGAAGGCATTCATAAAGGGAGATTGGAATGCTTGTTTTGGCTGCAGCAGCAGAGGGTCTCCTCGCCCTTGGTTGTACAAAACCCCCAGCAGCAGCTTCTCCACAAAAGCTCTCGACTGGCCACGGTCCCTTGCTGGGTCTAACCTCGACTAGGAAGCCACAGCCGAAGCTTCAGCCTTGCGATCGTCGCCCGAGACAGAAACTGGCAAATGGCCGCACGCCGTCGGCAACAGGTGCAGCGATCTTCGCTCAGCCTCACCCAAGGGCGTGCCGTCGGAAATGATCCCGAGCTCAACGATAGAGCCTGTAGATGCCTGGCATACGCTAAAGGTCGATTTCCACGCCTGTTTCACACATGTGCTGCTGAATGTTGTTGTCAAGCTACCGATGTCGTTGATGTTGTCAGCAGGAAGGACGGTCGGGTAATCAGTCTGGTAACCGCTCTGCCTGGATGTCCAGCATTACCAGCAGGGTGCAAAACGGACCTCCTACGCATATCAATCACAGGCTCAGATGTTCCTCGCCGCCATAGCTTCTTCATCGCCTTCTGGAAGCTGTTGACATATTCAGCATTTAGCATTTTCGAATGCGAGCCCTCGCATTCACGGCATCAAACCCTCTCAGCCATAAACCAAATCATTTTCATCCCTGGATCCACTTTCGCCCAGCTTGCATCTCGATTCTCGCGAATAGCGTCGCTTTCCAACATACCGCTCATGACCTTCCACTCGGTCCCTGTCTCTGTGCCTACCTGCGCCCAAAACCGCTCGAAGCTCTCGACATTGTGCCGGTAGTTGACGCCTTTCCCCGTGGGCATTGGATACTCTCCGGCGTTTAGACTTCCCAGTTGATTCCCCACGATAAGGCTCCCTGCCTGCGAGCGTGTAAGCCTGACCAGTCGCCTTGCCGCCTTGAGCATGTCCCCCCAAGCCCACGAATGCAGCACCGACGCAACATGCACCACATCAATCATACCCTCGAGCGGAGCGAGCTCGTCCGGTGCTTCGTCCTCACCCTTTCCTTGTCTGCCCTCAGCCAGCAGGTTCCCCGACACCATCGTGGCACCGAGCTTGCCGCCCCCGTCGCGAAAAAGCGCATGCCCCATCTCCACAAATGCCGGCTCCAAGTCAAACCCGTACAATTGCCGCGCGTCCACGCCGTCATGGTGGATCAGGAAACGGAGCTCCTGGCCAAACAGCAGCCTGCGTCGAGGAAGGTGGCGCCGGCTCGTAAACGCGCCAGCACGGGTGCGTAGTAGGGGTACCGCGGGAGGCTGTAGTCGAGGAAGCGCACCTGGCCGATGCAGGCGTAGGGCCAGAGTGCGAAGGCGCGGTCTCTGAGGCTTTGGACGTGCGGTACGACTTGGTCCGCGGAGAGCTGGCCGTATTCCTCAAGCAAGGCCCGCCCGGCGATAGGGATCGAGCCGATTTCGGGGATGAACCATGAGGGACGTAGAGTGGGGTTATGTAGCGATTCGCCTGCAAAGGTTTCGGGGCCGTGGTGGCCGGTTCGTTCGGTTGACATAGCGAGACAGGGCTCGGAAAAGGTTAGGGGTTGGAGAGCGAATTGGGAGGGCGATAGACCGCCAAGATGTTAAAAGCAACAGATCTCAAATCGGGACATTGTTCAAATAAAATGGAGCATCCGGAACCGGGGCGGGAAATTTCAGCAATAATCGACGAAGGAGCCTGCCCCTTCTGGTGATTGCTCAACGGCGCAACCTAGGAGGTAGGACAGATCCCAAGGCTATCGAACGGGCCACCAAATCAGCAGAAGAAAATGCTGTGGATTGCTTTTTAAGGATCTCGACTGGCATTGCGTGGATTGTGACGTGCATCAGCTGAACCTTGATATCCAGCAGGATAAGGTTAAGCGTATTACCGTGGCCTCGTTGCGGCGATGACCCAGAAAATCCTACGCGGCGTAGCTTACCAGGTTAGCTCGAAGTGCCCTTGAAACTGTCACCCGCTAACCCGTGCCCGTCTCGCTATGGCGCAGTAAGAATATAAGGTAAACAAACTTACTGCAATTTCCACGACACCAATACACAAATCTAAGATAGTGAAATTAGGATAAGAAGGCCTCGCGCTACTTATGAGAGAGTTTCCTACTCGGTACTGATCACCATTTCAGAACTAGAATGAGTATATAGTCAATCGCTGAAACCAATGCCTAGATAAGGCTATTACTCTGAAGTCTCCGCTGTGATCCACAGATTCAAGCACTGAATCATATCACCTCGGAGCTTGCGTCGTCCATTTGGCATGAAGGACTTGTTGAGCGGCGCATGCTCAGCCGCAGAAACTTGATAGCCGTGAAGTTTTGATGGAGAGGTCAGTAGCGATGACAAAACGAATGACATCGAAATGAGAAGGCAAAAGTGGAGCTGATCAGGATACAGCTGGCGAAACTGCATGTTAGTTTGATTGTTTTGACTTTTCTCCACCAGTGCAGGCTTGATGGATTTCAGGACGGTTTTACCCGGTTTCACATCCATCCATGACTCATGACTTTGCAGGCCAGACTTCTAGAAGCAGTCAAGCTTCTGGATCGGTCATTCAGGCTCCTGGGAGCAGTCCGGGTTCCACCGAACCCTGCTCCAGGCTCTTAGAGCGACCAGGCTCTAAGGCTGTCAAACTCCTAGGACTTGAAATCACAAATCCGAGCTCAGTAACCTTGAAAATCGCGCAGAGCAGAATCCATAATGTCAAGAGACATTTAAATAAGACTAAGTGTACTCCTAATCAAATAGTTCCCACTTTAGCCGTGAAGGAAGGTTCGGTCGGTGCAAGTATCGTTGAAAATGACGCCCCCTGATACTGCACGTCGGTATCCATGCTCTTTTCTTGCGCGATATCAGCAATTTCACTGCACTAGTTTGTAAAGCTCTTTGTTTGCTGCAATGGAGTAGCTGATCACGTAACCAAGGTTGGCTTGCATCTTCGGTAGAGAGACTATTGTCTAGAGCGTAGAAGGAATAACTGTCAGCTTTCTAAGCCTCTGACCTGATGAGAGATTAAGATCGAGGCTGCTCCAGGCACGTGCACAATCTGTGATTTTCTTTGTTCGCACTCATACGACAACAAGGTGGAGAATAGACCACGTTTAATCCCTTGTCTTAGAATTGTATATTGTCCCATCAATGAACTTTCACTTTGCCGGGACAGTATTCGTGTGCCTCAAACAATCAGTGCTTAAGGAAGTTTTAGCCGTGCGGCGATCCTAGACTCCCGTATTCACATGGTGCCCAGCCTTGCAATTTCAACGTATCGGATAGGCTGTCATCAAAAATTCTGTTTTTTGATTGGGTTGGGAGCATCCGTGCCAATCCCGCTTGGACCGTGCCCAGATACAGTGTAATTTGTCCAATGAATAAAAAGATATACTAATGACAGCCTATCCGATACGCAAGTCCTCGAGAGCCTTGATTTAGTTCTGCCAAACATTCCCGCAAATTATCGTCGGACAATCTTGAGCATGATCTTATCTTAGAAGTTCAGTCGATCTGACGTCTCTCCTACCGTGAGTATGTAGTGTTTCGGGGTCTACAATCTATGCTTATGTTGTTTATGTATCACGATTTTCGGTGAGATCTAGGAAGAGATTGGCTTGAGGCTTACGCTACTGCTTTACGTTTCCTGATTCATTCATTCATTCATCTGAACTGCTGCATTTTATGTATGTTGTTGAGAAGTGATAACCTGCTCGCAACCCCTATCCTGCGCCTTGCTCGACCAAATTATTCTCCATAAGCTCCAACGCTCCCAGACCCACCTGCAACGATTCCGCTACCACTACACCAATATAAGCACCACCAACACCTTTGCAATTAGGACCTGTGCCGTTACCGGCACCATTGCTTTGTACCGTTCTTGTTTAGCCAGAGGTCAATTGGAAGCAGCGAAGGCCTCCAGGACATGCGCCATTGACGAATCTTCCTGACTGCCCAGGTCTGAGGGTATCTCCGGCCAGATTAGGCAGCAAGCAAGCGCTGTTACTGTTCGGGCCAGCACAATCAGCCTTGATGCAGCATGCGCCGCTTGGGCAGACACCGGTGAAGGCTCGGCCCCCTGCATTAAAGCACGTGTTTACAGCAATGCAGGTACCTAGGAAAAGAATCAGCTATGTTCTAGTGACGGTAAGATGTTGGTTTACCATCGATATTGGAAGCGCCTGGGGGAGCGCCACTGACAGCAGATGTGGGCAGCCTGCAAAAAAGTTGGGCGTCGGGAGCTGCACTATCTGCTTGGACTTCCTCGGCTTGGATTTCCGCAGCAGCGCGGCCTGCTAGACTCCCGGTATATTGAGTCCCGCGGGCGGCGATCTCTCCAACTTGGGCGAGAGATGGTGTAGCCACCAGCGCAAGGATAGTGATGAATGCGGCCTTCATATTGTCTGAAGATGAAGATGTGAGTGTGTTTAGTGATAAGCTGACTTGAGGTGGATCTGTTTGAGCGATGAACGACTTAGGAGCAGCGATGAATCTTGCTTAACACAGGACTCAAGGCCTCCATTTATACTGAAAGGCGGTGTCTAAGTTGCACAGATATTTCCCGGTTACTATACATTTGATCGCCGATCGTTGTATCTGTAGTGTCCGAATTTTTTCTGTCTCCGACCAATATATGAAAACTCTTATCTTTATCAGCCTAAGATCAGTAATGGCAACCTTTTCATTTAGCTCATGGCCATTCAATACGTTCACTGTATGCCCTGGTCTCAAGGCTGTACGTTGAGTTCAGGCCTAAAGAGGAAAGAGGGCATTCGCATCTTTCAGACCGACCAAGTTCCGTGGTCAATTGACCAGGGCCCTCGCTAAGAACCCCAGGTCAACGCACAACTCATCCAAACTTCCTTTTTGGGCAGTCCAGAACTGAACCATGAGTTTCTTTTGGGGCCCGGGATTGAACCAGTACGTTCCATTCAGACCCCCTGAATTGAACGGAAGCGCAGCTGCCAGCCTGACTTAAACCGTTGCCTCTGAAAGGCTCGACATCGTATGCCGCATGAGAGCGGAGCAGCTTCTAATCTGGTCGCTAGTCTTTAAAATTCGCTGGACATGAGCAATTGTGCGCGCTACCAGTATTACCTATACTCATTCCATCGGATACGATTGAGCTTCCGCCACGATAAAGCTAGCAAGGCAGAGCAACTTCCAATTTGGTCGTTGTCATGGGACTCTCTTTTAGAGCGAAGACACACAATTTTACGTGCTTTGATTTGTACTAGATCTTTAGAAATTGACATCAATACAGTCTCTTTGATTTCTTGAGCCGAAAGTGTATCAAATTGTGAAGGAGGAGTGTCTACTGCAGCGCTGTCAATGCCACTGTTTTGCCCGAGGTGATATTTCCACGCTTACGGACGCCTATAACCGCCTTTAAACCAACCGCGGGCTACACTGATGGTGCGTGGTTTTACCAGCAAAGGTGTGCCTATTAGAAAAGGGACATTAACAAATACAGCTTACGAATCCGCACGATCAGAGAGATCTACCATAGTAAAGTCGCGTACCTGGATTAAAAGTTGAAGGTGGGGAACTTCTTCCAAGTGCCAGGGCGATCCTGCAAGCAATGTGGGTCGAGGTCGCGATGACTTCGCCGAATATAATTCGACTCTTGTCACAGGTCCCTGCCCACCGTTGATGCGGTGCGCCGCGGGTATGCCGCGCGTATCCGCTGCAGGGTATCACATACAGGAAGGGTACCATTAGGGTATAGGACGGAAGGTTTCTCCGATCTTCGAGACGAAGCTTATTGCTTATCGCTTATCGGAAACACCACAGTGAGCCCCACTTATAAGCAAACTTGCTATGAGCATTTTCGTGTTCCGAGCAAGGGACAGCTGAAATGAAGAAAACAAGGCTCCGGGCTAATTGGAAGTAACAAATCCGCTCCCCAGCCTATCGCTAAGACGGAGTGTGTGTGGGTCCTCTATATTGCTTGTAAATAAGAGAATTCTACCTCACACCAAGATTAAGGAAGAGGAGACTGAGAATATTCTGGCCGAAGCTTATACGAGGCTGGGTAAGGGAAGTCGTGGCACGCCTTCAGCCCGATGATTAGCCTCCCATGGGTGCCACGACTTTTGTGACCTAGTCGTGCCAGCCGCGACTGACTTAAAGTCTTGGCGCCACCTCTTACCTACTAAAGTGGGCTTAGCGTCGGTGAACATAGGAAACTCCCTATGGTGAATTCGCTTGATAGGCAATAGAAAACTCCCATGGACCCCTTGCTCACAACGAGGGTTGACTGTGCCCCTTCAAACTTCGAAGTCGAGAATTGTTCTAGCTGAAGCAAGTTAGAATGCAAGTACGGGTGCCATGCATACATCGACGGGCAGATCTTGGCTGTATGATCAGCGAATCGGCCTGATGTTCTCGAAAGAGTAGCTCTCGCCATCAAGCACTCCGAAATTCTCAAACGCCGTACGCCTGATTCCACGGCCGGAAGCGAGTCTCAAGGATATGTCTGGTCTGGATTGGGCCGCTGCGGGCTTCTATTCGCGAATCCACGAGATTTGCTGTCTCCACATACCATGGATTCCGCTACGACGCGGGGAAGAGGGCGGACGACCTCCCAAGAACAAGGGTCATCTAACTAGAAGATTCTGATCGAAGCAAGATTCGAACCAATATCTTCACTTACCAGCAGCCAAGGACAAGGTTTCGCATGCCATCCGAAATTCTGTTCAGCCAATAAGAATAAACCATACGTTCTGTTCAAGCACGAACTGGACGGAGCCACCATCTACCAATACGAGCAAAGATGAGGACTTGCAGGTGTACGCTATGCGATCGCCAATTAGGAGATATCCTAGCCAAAACCACCAGCCAATCAACCCTCTGCTACCGCTTGGTAAGTTTGATAGGGGGAGAAAAGGATCCCGCGCTTCCTGCAAAACCATGGGGAGCTAGAAGGTGGCCACAGCAAGCGACATCGTGAATCTACACAGCATATGGAGACAAAGTCCGATAAGATACTTCCTCGAAACGGGCTGACGGCCAAAAGGTTACACCACTAGCAAGCGAAGTCCTAGCATTCCACATAACATTCATTGCGATTGGGATAGAGACACGATTGTCTACTCAACTAGCTTCAAAGGCGCTTTACGAAGATAATAAAGCGGGAACGAGGCAGGGAATCGTCTGCATCTTTGGTACTAGGATCCCAACAAAATATGCGAGTAACCATAAAAGTCGGGAGTCCACACTACATCATTTAGTAAAAGAATGGCACACTGGCCTATCAGGACATTCACAGGTCTTGTAGCGGTCGTAGGAATGCTTCTACCCCACGGACAAAGGCCGTCACAATTTACCTGATCAACACGGAGAAGTAAAGCGACAACAGCAAAGCAAACGGTAAGTTCAGACCACATAGTCATGGATAGAAGCATTCACAGGGCCTGATGAAGTTTCACATTAACCCTTTGAGCATGGAAGGTGGCCGGATCGCGGAAACGAATCGTCGCTACCTTCGACGTTCTAGCCGGCTGACAAGCGAGACTCACAGGGGAACCTGTACCTCTTAGCTTTGTGCCCGTCTGATTGGAGGAGCCGACGGCCCAGATCGATCTGTGCATGACCCCGTACCATTTCAGGTACTTCTAGGTGAGTTCGAGCGTGGCGGGGCGCTCTCAAGCTTTTCGGGTCTTAGAACACCAGCAGGCAACAACGCCGGCAACGGCTGTGGGTCTGTGCTACGTGTCACGGGAAGGCCAGATGGGATGATTCTTGCCGATAGCCGCATCGAGCCACAAATTGACAAAAGCGCTGAACGCGGGCAAGGGATTGTGAGTGTCCTCTGGTGAATTGGAGGCCAAAAAGCGGCAAGAAAATGCAGAGTCTTGCATACGCACTACGTGCTAGAGATATGAAGCGGTCTTCGTGTTGATGAGGAAGATATGACTTTCTGTATGGGTGTCTACTAAGAGCCGTACCTCTCTTCAGCTTGCTGCAACGCTAAGAGGGAATGCCGTGCTTTTGAGAAGTGTGGACACCGAAGGGTGAAAGTGACGAGCGAAAGCGTAGGTCTACCATCCGTTCTATAGGCGAAGAGATGCCATGCAAAGGCTGGGGTCTTACGCGCTCCGAAACGGCAACTACACGTCTGGTCAGCGACAGCAGACTATCGAATCAATTGTGTTCCTATTGATCCACTGGAGGTTTTGTCCTCCCATGAGCTTTCGGCGACGACCGCCCATGAACCAGCCAAGTCTAATGTTCAAAGGACGCTGGTCTTGTCACCTTTGGGCGCTGACATACAAAGGAAGCGCGCTCTTTTCTTCCTATCTTTTGCTGTCCCAACCAAAGATCTTTTTGAACTCTGGTGGGAAAAATTCGGTCTCATACGGCGTTTTGCCCAGATATCGAGGTATGTCGTGTATGAGAATCTTAAGAACAGTCAAGTCTCAACATAAGCAGTCGATATTCATTCAATTGCAATCTTCTCATAGTAACCCGGCTCCCCCCTTCTTGAAGCAGCAGCCTTCGTCGTTGCAGCTATAGTGGACTGAGGTCGATGAGACACTGTTAAAAATGTACCGAGTTAAATAACTGGTTCTTGCTGTCTTCTAAAGAATTGTTTATATCAAGCCATGACTGGAAGCGTTTTTGTAGAACCATCCTTCGACGCCAATACACTCCAGGCTTAGTCTATCGCCAGTATGCTGGCACTTGGCGCTCCAGAAGCGCCGCACCGTCGTCTGAGACTCACACTGGGTCTTGGCAACGCCACTCACGACTTGCATCAGCATCCATCATGTTGGACTTCAAAGCCATGCTGGCTCATCCCCTAAGAGCATTCACTAGATTCTTCCGCCCCACAACGACAACAACATGATCAAATTGCCTGCTTGCATCGACTTTGTGACTCGATAGCCAGACTCGTTCCGTCGCCAGGCGCAAAGACGGTCCGCATTCCTGGTTCCCATTCCATCCTCTCAGGTTTCAAAGATACCAGCTTCTGAACTGAGTTGAGCTCGTGTTCAAGTTTTCAGATCCTACCAAAGTCATCATCCTTCGAGCGATGCAGAGCGATGAGGAACAAAGATACGTTGCGGTGCCATTTGCGCAATCCACCCTTGCTACCTCGACCGCCCCTTCAAAAACCACGGGTCCCTTGCTAGGCTCTACCGCCTCCCCCCTACCTCTCACCCTTCAAGAACCTCTTACAAACTCTCACCACTCACCTACAAACTCTATCGTCATCAACATCAACAGTAATGCCGGCTCGACAGGGAAAGGGATCCTTATCGGCATCCTGTCCGCGTTCGGATCTGCTGGGGTAGCAGTGCTCATACTTGCAATTTTGTTCTTCTTCAGATATACAAGCCGGGGACGCATCATATTAGATCGGATAGGCAGACCAGGTGAATATGACGATGAACAAGCGTTCGCGAGGGAGGAGGCTGAAGCCTTGGAATTGATGGATGAGTTGCAACGGACGGAATATCTCCGTGCTAAAGGTAAGCCTCTGGCGATCCACTGCCTTTCTAGAGACTGACTTGTCAATTCAGCATTCGTGCAGGCGAATCCTCCAGAGACAGCTCAGACAGATATATCATTATCGCAATTCTTAGCGATACAAGAGAAAGGCGTGTCAGCATGGGAGTTTGAACCGGAGCTCGAAATCGCGAATTGTTTTGTGGAAGCGAGAACAGAAATCGAATTCTTTGATTCTGAATGCACAGTCCAGAGCAATCTGCCAGTGCCTAAGCAGAATGAAGTGTACTATTGGGAAGCAAAAATCTATGACAAACCCGAATCCACATTGATCAGCATTGGAATGTCCACAAAGCCATATCCCCTTTTCCGTCTACCAGGTTAGTATTGCGCACGTGACCCTCCAATATTCTTGCTCACATCCATAGGATTTCACAAATGTTCTGTCGCCTACTTATCAAGTGGGACTCGGCGTTATAACCAACCATTTACTGCCCCGAACTACGGACCGACCTACGTTCAAGGAGATGTTATCGGCGTTGGGTATCGACCAAGAACGGGCACAATATTTTTCACCCGGAATGGAAAGAAGCTGGACGATGTAACACATGGCCTGAAGACCCAGAACTTTTTCCCCAGCGTTGGAAGCAATGGACCTTGTACAGTCCACGTGAACTTTGGGCAGATGGGTTTCGTGTTCATCGAAGCCAACGTCAAGAAATGGGGCCTCGCACCGATGACGGGAAGTCTTGCGCCTCCCCCTCCTTACGGTAGCGAACAGGGAAGCATCCTGCTCGAAGCCGGCCGCGAAGGCGCGCAACAAGCCCACAGAAATTACGACACGGGCCATTCGAGGACCCGGAGCGGCATCGCGCGCATCGGGTTCCCCACCAGCCCCGGTCCTGTCCGCTCAGCGACAGACATCTCGCTCGCGCACCTGACGCACATACCCTCCAATCCAGACCTGGGCGAAGGCATGAGCACCTCGGCCGGCGACGGAGATCATACAGTTGAACCACCGTCGTCTCCTGTCCACGCACATCAGCAACCACCGCAGCCTCCACCCCCGGAATACACGAGTCCGGATGGGAGCCGCAGGAACAGCGACGACGAAGAAAACGATGACGAGGCGGCTCCGCTTGTCAGACGAGGAAGCCCGAGCCCGCCGATACCCAGCTATGACGCTGCAGTTGCTGATGAAGCTCATTCGCGTTCGCGTTCTCGTTCTACTTCAGATACCCATGTCAACAATCGATGATGATTTTGTTTTGTCGTGTGTTATAAAATGGTGCTGATGATGACTCTCTCGCTCTTTTCATGTTGTGTTCTTAGCGCTTCATTGCAATGGCGTTTCTTGATGGGTGGGAGAAACCAGACTCTTTGAGGAGATCCTGGGGTTGCGGGTGGTGTTAGATTTTGGAAATATTACCGCTATTAGCGCAATGAGAAATTATCATTGTTCACTCGGTGTTGTGGCGTTTCTCATTGTAGAGAGGGTTTGGATCTGCGATGGCTGCATGCTTTGTGCAATTGTGCAGAGTAAGCGCGGCCGCCGAACAGTAAGTAGGATCCCGTCGCTATTCCTAGATGTCGAGTGTTCTACGGCTCTGAGTCGACCGATCAATGGGGAGAGAGGACGAGGATGTTTGTACTGGGGCAAATATGTAGTCCAGCCTCTTTTCCTCATTATCATCAAGGAATCAAGGCCGAGAAGATTTACACTGAAGCAAGTCTATAGTCCAATCTCTTCTTCCCGTGATTAAAAGAAGCAAGGACGAGGGTGTTTGTACTGGGGTGGATATATAGTCTGGTGTCCTTTCCTTTTTATCGTAAAAGAAAACAAGGACGAGTGGGCATACTGAAGGCTCTTTGGGCCGCTAAATGTGACTTGTTTTCTCCAAGTACGATTCTTTGAGTCGGTTCAGGGGATAGATGTCTGATGGCATGAAGGTAGTTTAATGCTTTCGAGGGCGTTCCAGTTCATCCAAGGAATCGAAAATAAGTGTACACACCAAAGGCTCTTTGGGCCGTGACTTGTGACTTCTTGTATCCAAGCACGATTCTCTCTGTTGGTTCTGGGGAACGGATCCCTTGATAGCTCAAGCGCACATTAACGCTTACCAGGGTGTTGCAGGCAACCCAGGCGAAATTTAGGCGTGGCTTAGCGGACTCCTAGGAACGAGTGTCTTTGCATTTTGACCTGCTGCGTCCCCGTTGGGTTGTGTCCCGCCTTGTTGATCAAGCGGAGGAGGCAATGTGCTGCAGAAGTCCTGCCGTCATGGGGGGTGCTGTAAAAGATCGCAGTGATCTTGGGAAATGTGATTAGAGATTCCGCCAGGCTGTGAGAAAAGAGGGTCTTGGAGTACCCGTGGCACGATGTGCAGATTCAACGGCACGATGTTGTGATACTCAGCATATGTAAATAATTGCTCGGCGATCCTTGATGCCAGAGTCGCTGGAATTTTGGCTGTCGGTGGACCGACTCCGGCTACGTGGAGATTCTGGTGAAGCAGCTAACGAACGTCCCGAGCGCACGGAAGGGCTTGAGTCTCCATAGTACTTATAATCGCTATTGCTATCGCTGTCGCTTTCGAATTTGGGTTCGGCGTCGGCGTCGGCATCTAACAGGTACCCAAACATGTCTCGGTTCATTACTTCTTTCAGAAAGTCGGGGAGATCGTCATTGGCATGATTCTGTCCCTGCATGTTAGAGTCAGAAGTCTCTCCCTGCGATCTCTGAAAGTCTGGTTTATCGACTTCAAGCGTAGAGTCGATTCTTGGAGCGTACACCGGGGGTGGGTCGCTTTGGCCATCGATTACTCGGAAGTTGTAACCCCGCTGAGCAGCGATGGCCATTATAGCCAGCCGAGCAAATGCATTTCCCCATGCTCGAACAATGGACTTCTGGATAGGGGGGTCAAGAAGTTCCGCCCAGCTGTCTATAGAGACAAGGTGATCTTTGATAGTTCCCTCGAAGCCGTCACTCCAACCATATCGGCATTGGGAAATACCTTTCAGAATGTCAAGATCGGCAACCCAGTGCCCGCGATCGTAGGCGGAAACCACTGTCTCGAGAAGGTAAGCAGGATGATCTATCTTCCCACGTTCTCCCGTATCGATCGGTAGTTCATACCCTGTGAAACGGAGATGAAGGCTGGTTGCCGCGAAGTGATCTTCGAAGCGCCCATCAAACGGAGCATGGTTGATAATCTCCCATGACTCTTGTGTTGGCTTTGACATCTCTGCCGTTACCGGCGGAATCAGAATGGCCATCCCGGGCTTTCCCACATTTCCAACTATGCGCTTCACGGCTCCATCAGAACCTGGCTGGCACGGATCTAGAAGCATTTTTCGCGCGACATAGATTGAATCGGCGTAAGAAATGGCCATGGCTCCCTGCAATTTTGTCGGCTCGATGTCGATCTCCCCGCTTTCGAAAAGGGCAATGCAGCACAGCTCGTCCACCAAAGCTGAGTTCAGCTCCGTATTTCCTGCAGACGGATTTCCGGTTCTCCGGCCGGGTTCTGGCTGCGCAACGCATGAACGCGAGAACCAAGAGCTGTGTAGTGGTCTAGATAAAAGTTTGAGATCAACCGTTGCGTAGTTGAGCCTAGCATATACTGAAGCGGCTTTCGTCACTGTTAGCAGCGAATGGATGTAGTTTTGATGTTTTAATGTCATAAATGTAATGCTACGATGTAAAAGCTGCTTCGAGAACACGTTCGAATCTAATAATCGAAGTAGATCCTTCACTTGAATATTATTCTTTGGGCGGGAAGTTCTATCTGCATGTCTCGAGCGACGATAGATGGCAGCTGTGTGCGGGTCTCCACAGAAAAAATCGTATCTGCTAGGTTTTCTTGAAGGGGCTGAAGGGAGATGCAGAGTGTGTGGACCGCTTTCCAGGTTTGTCGTAGCAGTCTCGCGCCAATGAATGGTATCATGGGCGGTTCGATAAACACTTTCCCAATCTCTTGGTCTTTTATTCCCTGGTGTGAATTCGGTATCTGCGATATTCGTCAGGGTCCCTCTGGGGCGCTTTCCTCCGATCATGTTGTCTTCTTTCCCGTCCGAGTCAGCGTCTGGTATGAAGTATCTTATCACGGCCCCCTTCATGTTGTATGGTGAAATGAACGCATAACGTCGGAGGCATTCGATTTTGGCCTCTATAACGCTGCTCTTAGGGGAGGGCTTCAAAGATTCGAGAAGCACAGGCAGGTTGACAAGCCCAAACACAGGATGTGGATGTTGACTCGCTGGCGCAAGAAATTCATGTCTTCTTCTCCCGTAGTTAAGAAGGCGAACCAAGTTTTCTTTTTCGAGTCCCTTTGCATTTTGGCAAATTCTCGCCGCACTGCCGAGGGCTTGTATCCATTTTACTTCAGGCAGAAGATTTGCAAGCTTGACAAAAATTTCCAAGGCAGGCTCGACATGGCGTTCTGCTAAACGCCACGTGCTCATGACCGAACCTAGCACTGCACACATGAATTCTTGGAAAAAGACCTGTGAGTGCGACACACCACTCATGCCTTTCCCACGCGTTGCTTTGCCGTAGTATTTTGAATGTGCCAAGGGCAACGACCAAGATACTGCGTTTTCTTCCTTGTCATATCTCATGTTCAAGCCAACAGTGAGGGTACCGCCGGAGCAGACGAGCGGGTCTCTCATTTCCACGAAGCGGCTGACCTCACACAACACAGACATATCAGGATACAGATGCCATGCAGATAGGGCCAACAACACAGAGCCGTCTTTAACGACAAGAGGGGAACCAGAGACCAGCTTGTCCATCGCAATCATTGCTGTATTCCAGGAGCTTATTACAGACTCATATAGCCCGCCATCATGCGATATGACGAAACCAAGATTGTCTATGATGAGGCTTAATTGCTTCTGACGGACTTGCATCGCGGCATCCGCGGTCCTCAGCCAAGAACTTGGAAACCAATCAGTTGGGTGAATGTATGCTATGAGAAATTAATATCTTACCGGGCGCTGGAGTCCCATTCCGCGAGTTCTTTTCTAGAAAGATCGATGGAGGCAGAGAACAGTGTTTCCTTTTGAAAAGAGTCATTTTCGCACATCCGTTTTTCCAGAATACGCTTCCGATGCTCGACGAACTCAGACCACACGGAGGTCGCTTCTTCTTGTTTCCAGATTCGGGCAAGCATACATGCCAGCAGGTGAACAGCAATCGCATCTTTTCCTGACGTTGCGGCTGCCCAGATCGTGGTTCCGTCTGCTCCAACGTGGTCCGCAAATGCACCATCCGCTGTTGTGCCTTTCGGGTTCGATCGAGGATTCTTCGCAATCTCAGAGACGCGTCGTCCATAAGCGGATATAAGATGAGGCGTAGCGTGTAAATCGCCTTGAAACAGCGCTGCGAGTTTCCTTGCAACTTTATGACTGGTCCCAGATTCTGCGTCTGTCTTCCTGCGCGAAGACAATGCAGTACCTAATGCCACATATTCTTTAGGTGCTTCCACCTTTAGTAGCGTGAAGTCGAAATGCAAGTTCGCAAGAGTATTCGTAACCTCTGGCGAGACTTGTAACGCCGAAGTCACAAATTTACCCAAGGATACCATGCCGGAGATTTCTAAGCACCTTCAACGTGAGGCTGAGGAGCAGAATTGATGACGGTTTAGATTCTTGCCAAAGATAACAGCCTCGTGATGAGGATGGTACAGGTTCAGAAGATTCAATAAAGAGAAGTCGGAATAGTATGAACCGCCAGAGACACAGAGGGAGAGTGCGCCGTTCTCATCTCACGAGAGAGAAATAAAGAGCTAGAGTTAAACTTATTAAGAGATCGCGTGAGATTACGGGGGGTTTCGTAAGACATTGGCACAATGCAGGAGGCTGAAAGCCACTGGACAAACCAATGATGGACTGTCCAATACCGCCGGACAGTGGTCACACTTCTCTTCGCGCATGTTCACATAGGCAGGTAGCTATTGGTCGCAACCCTTTTTGTTCAGCAAGGCTGAGGCGGAGCAGACTGCTAGCTGCAGTGACAATACACGTGGTCTCTGCAAACGGCGTTTTGAATTGGGAAGGGCTTACAAGAAATTGACTGGTGACTTGTGATCATTTAAGATAAACGTAAACCATAGACTCTAGAGATGGCGAGGGAACAAGGATGATAATTGAATCCGTGAGAAAGTTAGTACCAACAGCGTTGTTATAGCCGTTAAGATGCAAGGTTGTGATTCTGGCAAGCTAATTCGAGTTGGCCTCGAGGGCTTTCAGGCTAGCGTTGCTTCACAACCGAGTCGAATTCGGATAAGCTTGTCGGGCAATGTGGTGGGTCTCAGACTTCTACTAGAGCACTGAGAGAGTCACCAACTTCGCTTTGACCAGACGACGGAGGCTTTGATTAATTGAAGAATGATACTAGGACTTATACCGTAATACATGAGCCTCTAGTCCGCGGCAGCCTTCTCAGCACCTTCACGATGGATACTTTGCAGAATGGCGCCGAATCTAACCCACCGCTGTCCCTAGAGAATCTTCAAATCTCACTGTCCAGCTCAATACTCTCCTCTACTAACAAGTATCCCGCCAAGCAACATGCGCGCCGCACAGCACAAAACCTCGGTGTCTCATCCGGACTGATATACCTCCCTGGCCAGCCGACCATCTACCTCGATGATTCTGACCAATTCCGCCCCTTTCGACAGCGGAGATACTTCTTCTACATCTCCGGCGTCAACGAAGCAGATTGCGTTATCACGTACGACATTGCGCGGGATGTACTGACGCTGTATGTACCTTATGTAGATGTTACAAAGGAGATCTGGTTCGGGCCGGGGTTAGGCATTCACGAAGCTGAAGAAATGTACGATATTGATGGAGCTAATTTTTCGACCGTGTTGGAGGGCCACCTTCGGAAGTGGGTTGAGGTGAATGCGAAGGAGGGAGCGAAGATTTATCTCCTACATGACTGGCAGAGTCCTGACGTTTCATCTGTTCCTACCTTGGGCTCTGAACTCTTCAACACTAGGGACCTTATGCCCGCCATGAATGCCGCAAGGGTGATCAAGGACGACCACGAGATTGGCCTGGTACGGCGTGCGAACGAGATCACGGGCCTAGCTCATAAAGCGGTCCTTCAGAATCTGTCTACCTTTACTAATGAGCGCGAGATAGAAGCGACTTTCTTGCAAACCTGTGTTTCACACGGGGTCAAGACGCAAGCTTATAAAACCATCGCCGGGAGCGGTGAAAATGCCGCGATATTGCATTACATGAAGAACGATGAGCCGCTCGCTGGTCGACAGCTTGTGTGTCTTGATGCCGGGTGCGACTGGAACTGCTATGCCAGTGATGTTACGAGAACGTTTCCAATCTCGGGGCACTTGACACCAGAGGCGAAGAAGATCTATGACATAGTGCAGGAAATGCAGAGTAAGTGTATTAAATTAATCCGGCCTGGTGTGAGGTTCCGCGACTTGGACCACCTGGCAAGGATGATCATGATTAGGGGATTGATGGAGATTGGCATCCTCCGAGGCGGTACGGCGGACGAGATTTTCGAGACCGGGGTTCATCTAATTTTCCTGCCGCATGGATTGGGGCATCATGTCGGTCTGGAGGTTCACGATGTTAGTGAAAAGCCGATAATGGGTGTGAGGGAGGGTCGCAGCGTACACGAGGATGGGTTTCTGCCACCTTGTACGCGCGACGGGCCTGAGCTTGAGGCAGGCATGGTTGTTACGGTCGAACCGGGCATTTACTTTTCGCGTGCCGCATTTTTGTTGGTTACGAGAAAGTTAGCGCAGTACATCGATCTCGATTTGGCGCGGAGCTATCTCCCTGTTGGAGGAGTAAGGATAGAAGACGATATTCTTGTGATGAAAGATGGGTACGAAGTT
Source organism: Pyrenula massariospora (assembly GCA_021030905.1). Taxonomy (NCBI): domain Eukaryota; kingdom Fungi; phylum Ascomycota; class Eurotiomycetes; order Pyrenulales; family Pyrenulaceae; genus Pyrenula; species Pyrenula massariospora. Next base: position 1,164,891 of record JAGFMI010000006.1, read on the forward strand.
CTGACTAATGCGCCGAAAGGGGAGGAGGCATTAGAAATCATACTAAAAGGACACAGTGCATGTTGATGAGATAGACAAAAAGACACATCGATGAACGGTGGCTTCTGATGTGACTTGACATGCGCATCGTCCCAAAGATAACGCAAACTCCCATCTTGTGAACAGGGACTGTCCTTCTTTGTAGATAGCAAACTCAGGCCCCTCCCAGCCCGCCTTGCTTCGATCATCGGCATCTCTAGATATTTCGAGCCGGGTTGCTGCCTTCTGCCCTTCTCACTTCCCTTCACATGTTTCTGACTCCGCATTTCCATTCGCGTCTGCCTGAGACGTACTCATGCCGAACTGTGTAAATCCTGGGCTTGCTTGTCCAATTGGGGAAACAGTTCATCTTGAATCCTGTTCTAGGCTGCTTAGGAAACTTGATCTTCACTGCCGTTGCAATGTTTATTGGGCCTGTGGAAGATTCTCCAACCCTACTTCTGCCTCCTTCGCATATTCGGGGCTTCCCAACTCAGTTCTAGTCGCATCAATCGCCGTCCTGACGACCAAGATAGCTGCCGTTTGACAAGATCGGGCTTCTCTGTAGCTCCGGTTGTTGCAGGCTTCTTCATGCAAATCTCCACTAGCCCACCGAACGAAGTCATAAGATACGTGATCCGACTTTGTCGCCTTCATCGACATCCACCAGAATCCTTCCATAGAGCCGTCTACAGAGATCATGCAGGCAGCAAGATTGTCCTGTCATGCTGGTGACGCAAGTCCATTGTTGAAACCGAGTTTCAGATTCCCGCGTCGTAAAGCGACGACAGGCCGATGAGTCTCCGAAGTTCGGCCGAGCTAGCGGGAACACGTGACGTCGCGTCTTCGTGAGTCACCAGGCCGCAAAAGCATTCGCCACGGATGCCCAACGGCCACAACACTCACCAGCAAAACACGCCGCATGACTCCGGATTTCGCGTGCCAGATGTGCTGTCAAACTTTTTCAAATGACTCACGGAATGATTGGTCATTATGCCTCGCCAAACAGTCACCATTTCGACGGCCACCCTTTACATAAGACAGGCTCCTATTCACTCTTCTTTGTTTACTTTCCTTTTGTCCTTCACTGAATCTCTGCTCTCTCTCTCTTATACGTTGCTGGCATTCATTTTACGCTCAAGACAGCAAGGAAGCAAAGCATGGCACACCGGCACAACCGTCGGAGGAGTCGGCCGCGGACAAGGCCGTCGAAGATTGGATCGCGGCCACAACAAAACGAAACTTCTTTCAACACCGGCACACAGTCAGTCTCAGGAGCACGGTCATCCCCCAGAGGCCTGCAGGGTCTCGGGGTTACTTATCTGACCACAGGCTTGACGGTTCCCTTGCAGCAGATACAGGCAGCGACTTGGCAGCGGCAACGTGAAGCACAACAGAAGGAGGCTGCCAAAATCGAGCAGGATCGGTGTCGGCTTTTTGGAGGCGAGCCAGGAGATGATGTGGGGCTTTGTTATCGAATGCTGGAGTACTTTGGAGGTTTGGATTTTATTGACGGAGAATAGTGAAATGAAGTACGGCGAGCCGCAAGAAGAGGAAAGAATGAGGATCGGACAGAAATATTTGCGACCTTGGAACCTCTGGAACTATACTTCCACACTATGTTCGACAACATGTTTCCTGGGCCAATGAAGTGAGAAACCCTTTCGTTAAACGATCGTTAGAAAGCTGGCCTTGTCGATAGCTGAATAGACTCCACTTGCTCATCCTCTAAGAATTTCATTTAGGAATAGGGTAGACAAGATGATCTTCGTACCTACAAAAGTAGTCGGTTGCTTGTTTTTGAATTCTTGCATCATATGTAATTTCGAAGCTGCAGGTGGGATGCACGATATAGTCAGAAAATTCACCAGGATCTAGCCGCACACTGTAGCCTCTCGCGGCAACTCTGAAGCAACCTCGGGTTGATTTTCAGTCTCTGCTGTTGTCGCAGCCTGCGATGATATTGGACGTTCTTTATTCAGCTTTTGTTTTTCTTTTTCAGCAAGCTTCTTCTTGCTAAGCATTAAGGCGCCATTCCGGTAAGCTTCCTCAGGCAGAGGTCGGATGTACGGTTGACAAACCCACCACGGCCGCTTGTATTTCGCGATCTTAGCTTCGGGTGACGATTTAGATTCTCGAGTAATATCTTCATCTGCGGCTTCGGCAGACTCGGAAGTAAATTGACCCGGGTTTTCTTCGTACTCTCGTAGTCCGTTAGCAACCACCTTTTCAACCATCATAAGGACACTCTCGAAAGCATCGATATCACCTAGCCGGCACTGAGCAAGTGCATCTCGAATGTTAGTGTGGCGAGCAACGACTTGTCTTAGCATGTGAAAAAGATGGCCTTGCATAGCCTTGAGACTTGGTGAATTCGGCTTGGGCTCTTTGCCATGCTTCTGCTTTTTTCGAGGCGGCTCTTGAGCACCGTTGTCATTGTCGGCCATGAATAATGTTGAAGGGTCTTTTGACGAACTAGATACGAACAAAGGCGATCGAACAGGAGGCTCTTTCTCCAGAACGTGGCGATGGATGATGTCGAGATATCTTCGAAATACCGCATCTACTCGGAAGCCCGCTATGCCAGTTTTACCTCTCCAATACGCGGGTTCATCCTTGTCAATCGTAGCCGGTTTTGCGAAAATTGTTGGATCTGATAGATTGCCTTCGGCGCTCATGACTCCATCAGCTCCTGTGGCTTCTAGACATGCACTTAGATCGTTATGACTCAGAATGTTGCCATTTGCGAATATTACAGTATCCGGTGGGAGGTTTTCTCGCAGGTACTTGATGAAAGACCAATCTGCTAGTCCTGTGTTATGACCCTTTTGTTCCCTTGTCCTTCCATGCACTGTGATGATGCTAGCCCCAGCATCTACTATTGTCCGAGCATACTCTAGAGTGCTCTCCCTGGTATCAAGAATCCGCAGCTTTGCCGTGACTGGGATGGAAAGCTCATTGTGCAATTTGTTGATAAGCTTGTATATCAGCGCTTTGTCTTCTTGAACAAATGCGCCGTAATTACCCCTTTTCGCTATCCCTTGTGGACACCCAAGGTTAAGATCAACGGCATCACAAAAAGGCTCGACATATCGCGCTGCAGCCAGCAGTTCATCAGGATTATTGGCGCAGAATTGGACAAAAAGTGGTCTATCTAGCTTAGGGTTGCCGTCAAGGAATAGTTCGTCATTAGGGATGCCAGAGGTTCCTCGGTACGTTGCTCGTGTAGGTTGAAAATTCTGGTCTCTATTCTTGGCTGTTTCGGCGAACAGGCGGGCGTGGAACATTGGAGAGTAGGCTAGCAGCGAGGTTGGCGACTCCGGTGCAGAGAATGATCTTGTCAGCGCTCTCCATGCCTTTCGAAAAGTTAGCAAAGATCAAGGACTGGAACAGAGCGAATACCGACGAATTCTGACCTGTCAACCATTGGGGCAAGTATCATCTTTGGGGACCCGATGCTTTCGTAAAACTTCCGTCCCGTTAGCTTTACACGGATGGGATTTTGATCCGCATCTGTCACAACTTTCTTCGCATTAGAATCCATCTCCCGAAGGTATCCGATATTGGTTCTTCGGTTAGTCAGAAAAGGCTCCCTCGTAGGGCGGAGCACCCTTACGGGTAGCCCCAGAAGATATCTCGCGATGGTTGAGGAAAGAAAAAGTCAGTCACATCGAAATTTGCAAAGCTTCGCAGGGCCACGTAAGAAGGGAGCGACAACAGAGGAGCACCAGTAGAATGCTATATGCGCAGGATGTTGTATTCAAGTTTCTTCAAAATGTTCTCGGAATAGTTTCCTTCCACTCCATAGCGGCATGCTTCCGTTGACGAAGCCAGGCAAGGAACGTCTCGACTTTGCTAAACCTCGAAATGCTTAGATGATTTGTTGTCCTAACCTGTCGAAGCAAGTTATCCGTCACTATAGAAGCTCTAATATTCGTTACAGTGGACTTCAAATTTGGAGAGCCTGTGAGATCTATGCTGACAGTGGAACTGAACGTCGTTCAGTATGCTCTACTCCATATTCCTTTCTGATCGAAAGATCGCCTGCAGTGGGTTTCAGACCAAATTGGAAGGGCGACGAACAAGATTTCTTGAAGATTCTTCATGTCAAAATGTGTCAATTGAGTCCGACAGCGGATGACTCTTACACATCGATCTACACTAGCCCCTGCTCTTACTAGGTTACGGACTTTACGACCCTTTGAAGTGTGTTTTGCTGGAGAGAAAAGACAGATAAGGAAATAGCTCGTCAAGTGTGACTGCTTGCCATATTTCCGATCCTGAGATGATTCAAGGAAATATTTCTGGTCCTCATGAATCATGGCCGCTAGGGGAAATGTCCGGCGATTAGCCTGACGGTCGGAGCTAATCGCGTGCATAGGGTCTAAACTTGGACCGTCTTTGAACCTTTTCTCCTTTGGTGTCTTAAGCGTCCTTTATCGCCTCAGTCCAGCTCATCAACACTTCTCGTTTCTGTTGTTCTCTTACTTGCTCAAGAGCTCTTGTTGAGCATAAGCTTGAGGGTTTTCCGGACGCTGAAAGTCTTGGTAGCTCGAACTCCTAACGGCGCTGTTTCGCAAACTCCTGCAGACAGCTGTATTCAAGATTTCGACAAGTGCGCGCCGACAGATTTATCCCCTCTTTAGTGGCCAAATAATAGAATTGGATGTACTCCGGAAAAACAAAGATCGCGATAATTAGTTGGCCGAGCAAGTGCTAGCGTGAGCGCGGGCCTTTTTCAAAACTGCCAGCGGAAGTGATATCCATGCAACGAAGCAAGTCCGCTTCTTAGAGCGTACAAAAGCCGTTTAATTGACTAGACGACGGTTCGCGGAGAAACTCTAAGCCTCGGAAAGGTGGTGCAACGTGCTTTACCGCTAATACGTATCGTTCTTCCAGGAACACCCAGCTAGCTGTGAGTACTTCGCTGGTTATATGAGCACAATGAACAAAACAGATTCTTGATAGCCATGGTGTCCAAGTGACAAGTTTGGCAAGCACTACCGTGGTATAGTTCTGCAGTACATATCATATCTGCTTAAGCCGGACGACATTGATTGGGAACATACATTCAACGACTTTTCTGCGTATAGTCTTCATTCTAAGTCTATGTCCGGATCCAGTCCGAAGTTCTTTGAGCGCTTTGCTCGTTCTGGCCAAAGGGGAGGCTGGAGCATACCCACGCCCTAGAAACGGCCTTCTAAGATGGACACGACGCTCATCAGGTTTCAACACAGTGCGGACAAAACGATAGCGCTACAGATATAAATTCTGCAGTTTCCTTCGACCTTTTAGATCTTTGTAAGTTTTCGGACCGACGAGAATTGCCACTTGGATGCGCTTCTTCCTCTTTGCTTGCAAATTCATGCTTTCTGGTGACTCATATATACCTTTAGACCTCGGGAAAGACGTGAATTCAAGATGACACCTGTTCTAGCGACAATCAATGAGATCCCCCTAGAGCAACAGCCATCGTTCGGGTCCGAATCAACATGTGTCTCTGATCCTCATGAGCCAAAAGCTATCCCAGATCCCGCTGAACAATCCGTCCCAGATCATGTGAGGCCCTCAGAGACTTACGAAGGGTTCCACCGATGGGACCCAACGGCTGAATGGCAGCCTCAGGAAGAGCGACACCTTGTGAGAAGGATCGACTGGAAAGTACTGGCCCCGGTTTGCTGTGCCACCTTTGCTATAAGCCTCGATAGGGGAAACACCTCCTATGCCTTGGCCGACAACATGCTCGACGACATCGGTCTCAATACCAACCAGTACAACTACGGCCTCATGGTGTTTTGGATATTCTACCTCATCGCTGAGTTTCCTTCTGCAATAATTGCAAAGAAGATTGGGCCTGATGTCTGGATACCAGTTCAAATGATCACATGGGGTATAGTCGCAACTTCTTCATGCCTAGTCAACGACGCTCGAGGTTGGTACACCACGCGAGCTCTGCTGGGTATTTGCGAAGCAGGCTCCATACCGGCTTTCACGCTGTATCTATCCTATTTCTACATAAGCAAGGAACTTCCGCTTCGATTGAGCTTCTTGACGTCTGCAGTTTGGATGACAAATATCATTGGCGCGTTCCTAGCCTATGGCATCTTACGTTTGAGGCATATTACTGGATGGGAGGGTTGGAGATGGCTGTTTGGTATTGAAGGAGGTTTCACACTGATTGTCGGCATCATGGTTTGGTGAGTATCACAATTCAAAATCTGCTTCACAGCAATTAATGAGGGAAAATATAGGCTGTATTTACCCAGTTCACTTACCCAGGAAAAGTCACACAAACGCTGGTTGAACGACCGTGCAGAAAGCTGGTTGACTGAGCGTGAGGAAATCATTGCGGTGAACCGACTGTTGCGCGACGACTCTGGCAAAGGACAGATGCACAACCGAGAGGCTTTATCATGGGCCCTACTCTTGCGAGCCTTGATTGACTACCAGCTCTGGCCGTTCTACGTCCTCGCGTTGACCTGGTGTATTCCTATCGCACCTGTCGCACAATACTTTACCCTCCTCCTTGGAGAATTCGGGTTTTCGTTATTCGCAACAATCCTTCTCACTATTCCCATACACCTCCTTCTACTCATCCAAGGCCCTTTTTGGACATGGCTGAGCGTTCGGATCAATGACCGTTTTTTCTGCATGCTTGCGACTCAAATATGGGTTCTACCCTTACTGATTGCGCTGGAAGTTCTTCCAGCTGGAGCATCACAGTGGACCAGATATACCATTTGCATGCTCATCTGCGGCCAGCCGTTTACTTTGCCTATTATGCTGGCTTTTGCATCCAACAACGCTGGTAGTGTCAGCACACGCGCTGTCAGCACGACGCTCGTGAGTCTATTTAGTAATGCCTCGCTCGTCATGTCGGTGAACATTTATCGTGAGCGTGATAAGCCTTACTACAGAGACGGAACTAAAGCGCTGATTGGTGTTTCGGCTTTTGTTATGATTTGCATCATTGGGGGCAGGCAGTATTATAAAAGTATAAATAAAAGGAGGGAGAAACGATGGAATGCCATGCCGGCAGACGAGCGGAAGAAATATGCGGCGGCTAGCCAAGATGAAGGCAATCGAAGACTTGACTGGAGATTCGAGCATTGAACCCGCGAGCTTCCGCCGCCAGACGGCATGACAGTTTCTTGCTTCTACCTCAATCCCCACGCATCTCACAATTCAGTCCTCCCTCACTCCCTCGTCCCAAGAATCTACCTCAACATGGGCAGGCTATACTTTTCAGCCTAATTCATAGGCCTGACCGGTCTGGGAGGACGAGCCAGAAAGACGGCGAAGGTAGAGGGGAGAGAGGAGACCGCGAGAGATGGAGGGGTGAAGAATGGTATGCCACACGCAAGTGCTCTTTTGCAACTTGCTGTGGAATCTAACATAGAAAGGTATACAAGAATGCGTTCCTGCTGGCCAAGGTGGGTAATGGAAGACTATTATGCAATTAGTTGGGCACCTTTCAGGTGTCTATCCTGTGATGACTTATGTTCCTATGAAGAATTTGATTTCTCTTAGGAAGAAAATCTTTGTGGGGGAAAGGGGAGGAAGTTTGTGAGGACCGGCAACATTGGCCTGGTGTTTGAAAAGGTGCTATTTGTTTAAAAGATTAGAAGTATTATGAGTAGCGACTTAACTGAAATAGTAATATATTGACCGTGTAGTCGTTGTTCCATGGTCTTACTCTCGAGAGACAACGAAGCGTGCGCTGGGCACGCATTCAATTTCGGAAATATTCGAAAGAATACTTCACTGTGCAGTGTTTGGCGTTCGTAAAGCCCGGGGGCTGGTAGTCGCTAGCAGCAGCCCCGATAAGACGCCCGCCAAAACACAACATCCACTATAAGCGACCCTACAAAAGCGGTGCTTTGAACCGCGGTTTGGACGCTACTGCCTCGGGACTGGTAGCGGACAGGCCTGCTAGCCCCGGCACTTCCATGCCTAGCCCTAGCCCCCACTACAGCTACAAGCTCATCCTTATTCTCCGTGACTCAGCCCTCGTTTACTGCTCCCAAACTTCAAACTCCATCGTTTCTTCCACCGGCAGCCCGCTGTCGAACAATAAGTCTGCCCTAGCTTCTCTGTCCCAAATAATCTTATCTAGGTCCTTGTGCTTGAAATATCGGATCCGATGCTGAGGGATGAAGTCCTCTCCAGTCACGTCGTCGATCCATAAATCCAGCAGGATCTCTGCAATCCCGTCGAACCTGTCGATGTAGCCGACAATAAAGTCAGAAGTATGGTACACTGGATCCCAGCGGAGGCGATTCAGGATGTCTACGAGTTCATGGTGAGCCAAAAAGAAAAATTTGAAAGTTGGAATGGTATTACCCCCAGCTGGACGTAATTTTGCAGCCATTGACTTCGGGCTTTCGTTAAACTCTTCGGCACCTGGCTCTTGGATTTCTGCGCTCTGCAAGACTTTCCGTAGTTTCGAGCCCGAATTCGGCCTCCTTGCTGTTGAGCTTTGAACGGTTTCTCTGTCCTCCTTAGCTTTGTGACGATTGCCGCTTGTCGGACGTTTGCTCTCCGCCATGGTGTTTTAATTCGCGGACTGTACTTGAATGCGTCAGTTTTAGACGCAATGAAGGTTGCGATCTTTTCGGCATTTTAACCTTTGATATCTTGCTAACTCTGAGTCATTGACGATGTCTCATGATTTTTCGTTGGAGACAACTACTTTTAGTTGTCCTAGGTGACTCATGGTACAGAATGCTCCATTGACATTTGGCAGTGCAATAAGGGGAGGCTTAGAAAGAATAAGCATGCACAGCCACACCATCCCCTTCACTCATACACAGCTAAAACCCTGTACCGGACAAGACAAATTTTCTGAAAAGTCTTTGGGATACGCAATTGCTGTGAACTTTCAACACATGTTCGAACCCACTTCTACAAGGGGCGAGTTTTCCGCTGCGTCGCGCAGGACCTCTGCATTTTATTTCGAACGTGGTCGATCAAAATGAAGGAGTCGGGAGCAGCTTTTCGGAAAGCTCTATAACTACACTGCCAGCTATTTGGCTGTCAATCTTAGACGTCTCCTCAAAATTACCCGCGCGATTGGTGAGACATTCTTGGACCGGCCTTCTAGAGATCCAGCCTGAACATGACCGCATTAGTTATGATTGTCTACTAACAGGTGTTCCATGCCATTTACTTTTCGTTCTATACGTGATAATGTTGCTATTGCCATGTCTCTTTTCCCTCAAATTCTGGACTCAACCAGGAACCTGGGTCTTACCACTGAAAATCCTGGGTACCAGGCCCAACCAGTTTCCCACAAGCCTTCGCTAACCAAACCAAGAACTAGGTTGGAGTTCTCACCTTGCCGTGGAGCATACTGAGCGCTCAAGCAATGCCTATGGATGACTGGTTTAGTATGGCTCTTGAGGATCCATGAGCATATTTGCTGCTCCGATTACGATGTCATTGACAAGCAATGTACACCTCTCTCTAATTTGCTTCTGGCATCTTTAGGACTGTCCGAACTACCGCGCGTGAGATAAATTGCCGCTCTATCACGATATTTGCGCAATGCCGTATCGACTTCACTCTGCTTGAGAGTCGAGGGGCAGCATCGGCATAGTTATCGTTGTCATTCAAGTCGAAAGACTCAGAAGACTTCGTCGTTCTTGCGTGCAAGGGACATTTATAGATCATCGAGCCGTTCGGCACTGCCATGACAGCAAGAGGACCTGGAGACTACTAAGGCCTGGTCGCAGTGCTTTCAAAACGATTCACAATTTATGCTCCTACTTAATGCCGTGGGTATTCCTGAGTCCCAGGGCTAACAATCACGTGCTTGAGCATGACTATCTTCGGGCCGATTGCCACCGAGGAGAGTCGCTCGGCTCTTCATCATGAATTGCCGAATCCAGGGCCTTTTTCCACCACCACTGACGAACACCCGGTTGCCAATCCCCGCAGTTGCATGTAACCATCATCAAACTCCCACTCCGACCAGTGGGAATACTTGGCGAGATCTCCGCAATGACATATTCCCGGGACACATCTGTACGCTGTATTGGGTAGACGGCCTTTTGATCCGCATTGCCGTTGGTCTGAGGTGTCACAGAAGAAACAAAAAACTCCTACATCCATTTTCCATAACTGTCTTGCAATCTTTGTAGAGATACTGCTCGCTCTGTCGTTCACGTCGCCTTTTCGTTAATCTTCTATGTAGAGCTTGTTGTCTGTCTGTCTTTCCACTAGGGGGTGGTCTTTTGAGTCTACCGATCTTAACAACCCTTTTCCATGGCGGACAACTATCCCGTATCAGACGACAAGGTGAAAGAGCTGACCCGTCATGTCTCCTCGGACGATCTCGAAAGGGACGTGCTCGGCAACCCCCATCGACCAGACCGCCGGCGCGAAGCTCCTGAATATGTTCGCTCTCTCACAGAAGACGAACGTTTCCATGCCGAGCGAGCCCTGGTTCGCAAAATCGACTATCGCCTCATCCCCACCCTAATCATCATGTACATTATGAACTATCTCGACCGGAACAACATCGCTGCGGCGCGCCTCGCTGGTCTCGAAGACGAGCTCAAGCTCAAAGGCGATCAATACCAGACAGCCGTGAGCATTCTATTCGTAGGCTATCTCCTTATGCAAGTCCCCTCCAACCTTTTTCTCAACAAATTCGGCAAACCCGCCATCTACCTCCCCACAGCCATGATAGTCTGGGGCGTCATCTCCGCCGCCACAGCCGGCGTCCAAAGCTACGGCGGCCTCATCGCCGTCCGCTTCTTCCTCGGTTTCGTCGAAGCGGCATATTTCCCCGGCTGCCTCTACTTCCTCAGCGCATGGTACACCCGCAAAGAGCTCGGCTTCCGCACCGCGATGCTCTACTCGGGCTCCCTCATCTCGGGCGCCTTCTCCGGCCTGGTCGCGGCCGGTATCACCGGCAACATGGACGGCAGCCGCGGTTTGCGCGCCTGGCGTTGGCTCTTCATCATCGAGGGTTGCGTCACCGTCGTCCTCGCCGCCTGCGCCTACTTCGTCCTCCCCAACTTCCCGCGCACCACCCCCTGGCTCACGCCGGCGGAGAAGCAGCTCGCCACCTGGCGCCTGGAGGAGGACATTGGCCAGGACGACTGGGTGGACAGCGCGCACCAGACCTTCGGGCACGGCGCCAGACTAGCCGCCGCCGACGTGAAAATGTGGATCATGATGGTGATGCTCTTCGGCATCGTGGCCAGCGGCTCCGTCACCAACTTCTTCCCCACCGTCGTCGCCACGCTGGGCTACTCCAAGATCAACTCGCTCCTCCTCACCGCGCCCCCCTACGTCCTCGCCGTCCTCACCGCCTTCACCAACGCCTGGCACGCCGACCGCACGGGAGAGCGCTACTTCCACATCACCCTCCCCCTCTACGTCGCGGTCGCGGCCTTCATTTTGGCGGCTGCGACCACCGCCACCGCGCCGCGGTATGTGAGCATGATGCTGATGGTCCCCGGCGTGTACACGGGCTACGTGGTCGCGCTGGGGTGGATCAGCAACACGATCCCGCGCCCGCCGGCCAAGAGGGCCGCGAGCCTGGCCGCCATCAATGCCGTCAGCAATACGAGCAGTATCTACGCGAGCTATATGTACCCGTCCAGCGCTGGGCCAAGATATGGTGAGTTTTTTTTACGTCCCCCTCTTTTTCCTTGGCGGCGTGTGTTTGGGTTTGGAAGCTGACAATTTTACTCTAGTCGTGGCCATGTCCGTGAACTGTGCGACGGCGGCGTTGGCGATTCTGTGTGCGACGCTGCTGAGGTTTATACTGGTCAGATTGAACAAGAAGCTGGATCGGGGGGAGCATGTTGAAGGGGCGGTGATGGGCGGGAGTGGGGAGGGAGTGCCGGAAGAGGCTGGGAAGAGGGGGTTTAGGTTCTTGATTTGATGGGGAGGATTGGGTAATTAGTTATGTGAATGGGTTGCATTGGTTTAAGACCTACAGTAGAGGAATATATATCGATTCAATAGAGATATACGAACTCCGGCACATTGAACGTCCGTTCAAGAGACGTGCTCTGCAGATAGCGGTTTCCCACAGGGTCGCAGAAACATTCCAAGCCCCAATAGCGCGAGCCGAGACCAGAAGCCCAGGCGGTAGTGATATCAAACCTCATCGTAGGAAGGTCTTATCGGGAACTAACGCCGAACAGAAGGAGAACATCTCCCGATTCTATTCGTGAGGTGAAGCAGAGGATAATTTTATCGGTGGGCGTTTACGCAGGAGATCAAATCTCGAGGTGAATAGACAGGGAGCCGGAAGGATCCCAGTGTTTCCGATAGGTGTATGGAACGCTATCTTGAAGAGCGGAACGAAAAGAAAACGAGATCCGGCTCCGAAGATGTGTGTCAGAGAGAGGAAAGGTCGCGCAGAATACTTCTCGTAGTATGATACAATGTAAGTACTTGGCGCAAGGGGGAGCATGAGACAATTTACTTTTCGACGGTAACAGATATCCATAGTATAGATATCCGATCCCTATGACGGACCGAAGTAGGTCGATACGGAGATCAGCCAGGTCTTATTCACATTTACGTCCACGGCCACTATGTAACATTCATGCCAACCTTGCCACACATATCGACATCACGTCCCCGATCCCCACGGCAGGTCTCCAACGGGTCATTGAACGACAGCTCGAAGGTGTTCACCAATCCAAAAACTAGACCAAAAAAACAACAGTATGGGTATATCCATCGCCACCATCCCATCGCATCGACTTTGCTAAACATAGATACAAAAGCCACGCTTCCGCCCGCAAATTTCAATCAATACATCATGATGACCCTCCCGCCTTTTTCAGTTGTTGCTTATTACTGATCGCTCTCTTCAAGCTTCTCTCGCTTTTTCTCCTCTCAAGCTCTTCCGCACCGAGCGAGCTGACGAAGCTGACTTCATCCGGGTCCCTCTCCCCAATTCCCGACACATCCGACACACTTCTCTCTTCGTCATCTGGATGTGAAAACGGCGACTCCTGTCTCGGCGGCGATCCACTGCCTGATCGTTTATGATCAGGGCTATGAGCATGAAGATTAGCCGCCGTTAATTTCGGCGGGCTTGTAGAGTTCCTCTTGCTACGTCGCTTCTTTCCTCCGTGGGCCCCTTCTCGTGGTGTGGGAGGCGAAGGGAGGTTTCCCGGGAGAAGGTCGCTCTCTGGCCTTACATCGGATGGCGGTGGTGGGAGATTCTTCTTGCTCCTCCGCTTGCCGCGAGAACCACCGCTGAACTCTTTTTCAGCGATAGGGCTCACCGGTTCATGGCCGGCAGCGTCAGAGCGGCGATTGAATCGGCCGGCGCCATCAGCACGGCTGTTACGTTCAGAGATAGGGCTGATAACGTCGGTTAAGCCTGATTCGCGGCCGGGATTGAACATGCTTGTCGTGCGTTCGTCCAAGGGGCTGACAACAGGATGAGATGCGACTTCTGAGCGTCGGATGGCGTGATAATCGAAGCGAGAATCTCTGTCATCGTCCGGGCTGGCAACATCGAAACTGGCAATTTCGGAGCGTCGTACAGGTTCCTCATTCGAGACACGAACATTTCGTTGGCCTCCTTCATTCTGCGAGTTTTCGAGATACCAGCTGTCACCCCCATGTGCTACGCCAATGCCAAGGCCTGAGTGACCCGATGCTTGTGAATCGCGTAATGAGTGGGTCTGGAGGTGCGAGGTATTTCGTTCCATGCTTGGGCGGCCGTAGACAGCTTTGGAAGATCGAGAATTGCTATCGTTAAAGCGGAAGCCGAGGTCGAATTCTCCCATACCCCTCCGTATGTTCGAACTCTCGCGACGGCTGTCCAGTGAATGTAGGGGTGGGGTCATTGCGTCCTCTGTCACTCGTGAGCTCACGTCTGGTGTCTTAGACCTCAAGCTGCTCCTGCCTGTGAAACCGTAATCATCATACTGCGACATCTCCATTGGCGTCGGTGTTCTCGCGCCTGCGTGTGAGCCTCCAGATTCACTACGAAGGTGTTGGCGAGAGGTCGTTTTCTGAGCGCGACCTTCCCTGTCCGTCTGCCGCCGCCGACGATAACACCATAATGCCAGTACTGATAAGGGTAATAACAGGAACACAACCAATACTGGAACTAAGATTGCGATGAGAAGGTATGTGTGCTTCAAGCCCGAACCAGTAGCTGCATGGGTAGAGGTCGCTGCCGCCGTCGAAGAGATTGTACTTGATGGCCTCCCTGACGATGAAGACTTGCCAGAACTTGAAGTTCCTGTCGTAGTTGTTTCGGAAGAAGATCCACCGGTACTTGCGTTAGGTATTGGCGGTAGAGTCACCACGGTTGGATTGCCATTGTTGTCTGTGATGGTCCATATTCTACTTGTCGGAGTCTCAATTCCTGACGGAGTAAAATTAGAGTCGGCCGTGGCTATTGTCGGGCTCTCGGAGGGAGGGTATGAGGTTGTCGATGCAGGGTCGAACGACGAAGTAGGGCTCGACGGCAGAGCCTGACGTGGTGCAAACAGCCTCATTGAAAGAGCGTGGAGGAGGAAGGAGAGAAAAGAACAGCACAGAAAAGAGATATGAGATTATGTCAGGCGAATAAAGCGAGAGAATGAGGCTTCCCGGCTTCTGCAACCAAGGGCACCCTCGAAAAGCTGGCCTCGTTGCGAGTACATCGAAGGAGCGGGAGGAATGAGACGGGAAGCTGCAGGAGGACTGCGTGATCGGAAGAGAGTGAGTGGCAGTACGGAAGCTGGGGGAAAATAGCACGAGTAAGCTGTTCAATTGTCACCGAAGGCCGGCCATACCCAAGCCAGCGCCCAAGATGATGTTGGTTCTGCAACAGTGGGGCGAAGCTGTTTTCGGCCCCATGATGTGCGCAGGTAGTGGCACGGAGTAACTGCATCAAGTCAAACTGGGGCCAAATGCCGGCTTCGCCTGTGTTGGAGTTTCACTAGCTTCTCTCCTACTCTCTAGTACTAGCTCGGCTAGTGAGGCAGTGGGATCTAGTATAACCGTGCGGTGCAATCATGGCCATGCTTGGCGGGGAGAGGAGGAGACCCAAAAAGTGACCCTCTAGTTATCCAGGCACCGTTGCTGGGTGCTGCATAGTATTGTGCAGGGACTCATAAATAATATTGACCACGGATGTCCTAGAAGTGGCAATATCGGCACGTCGTTGAAGTGGGAGTTTGGCGCCCTGTGGGCAGCCATTCTGCTCACGACCACCGTTCGCCATCCGCCATCGCTCCTTTTTGGATGTGATCGTGCAAAAGGTCAGACAATCAGCGGAACGGATTGTGCACTATCGGTGACGAAGGCTTGGGTGCTGGGAGAGGCATGCGAAGGCGATCTTTTCCCTGCAGGTGGAAGGGTGGTTCTTGATGGATGCAAGGAGGTGAGTTCCTCGTCAGACGCGGCACAAGGCGGGCCAAAAATAGAGTGAAGTGGAGAGAGCGACCCGACCGAAGCCGCCTGAATCGAGCCGTTTTAGGCGGTCAAGCTCGCTGAACGACACCACGTGACCATGGCAGGGTCAGCACTTGCAGATACGAACAGGGACATACTATGGTAGTCCGAGACGATGACTGGGGGTCGATTCGGAACAGTTGTTGCTGGAGCAGGCTGGAAAGGGCACAGGATAGGTGAAGGCCGGGTGCTGTGCAGCACAACTACTAGCAGATTTGGGCGCAGGATGGGTGTTGCCACCATCGCCGCCCCAGAAATAATTCATTCTACGCTAAAACCTTCCGACAAACAGGAGAAGCTCGCTGCCAAGAGATCCAAATCAGCGTCGCGCAGGGGGAGGCTTTCCGGAGCTTGGGGGCAGTCACGTGACCACAGCCCTCCCCGGATCTCGCCGCTGACGGAGCCGCATCTTGCCCCTCGCGGGCCAGCCTGATACAGAGACCCTACGTCAGCCTTCTCTGTCGCCCACCTAGGTCGATCTATCCATCTTTGATTGTCACATCTGGGCCAAATCTGTCGGCGAGGCCGTTTGCCTAATCTGTATTTTCCGGGCTTGACGCCAGACCCACTATGGATAAAGCCAGAGGGGTCATGAAGGATGGGTGGCATCCAAAGGGCAAGGATGGCGGCAAAGAGAGTTGGAGGGGTGACTTCAAAGGCATCAATCAAGTGGTGAGCTATCATCGCATTGGACCACACTGGATACAACGCACTAACATGAGGTGCTGTACCACCACTTAGGCTGGATGGGTCGGAAAGGGAAAGGATACAACCAAAACCCAACAAGAAGAGCATATTTCGCGCCCTCTGTCGTCCCTCAAAGATCCTGCAGCTTTTGGCCCTCCCCCAAAGAACGTCAACTATCACGGCGGCGCTGCGGTGCCTGACCGGATCACGCCAGATCGGCGTGGTCTTGGAGCCCCTTTGAGTGCTCAACAAGTACAGTCTCAAAAGGAAGAGGCAGAAGCGGTAGAGGCAGAAAAGCCTGCTCCTCCACCAGCACCTTACAAGGCGAACACAACAGGCTTGTCCACAAAGAACCTACTCCCTCCGCCCGTACACCGCGCAATCAAAGACGACTCGACGTTTCCCTCTACGAGCCACGACCCTCCATCCAAACCGAAACTTCCTCCGCGATTGCCTCCTCGGAAGTCCGCATCTGTCGATGCAGAATCTACGGCCCCTCCTCCAAGTTACGAATCCGCTACTGCTGCGCCTGGAAGTCAGTCCCAGCCTACGCAGGGGCTCGTGAACCATGGCGCTTTGAACCGGTTGGGAAAGGCAGGTGTTTCAGTATCCGGCCTGGGAATAGGCCAACAGAGCAATCCTTGGAAAAATGAACGGAGCCAATCCGCCGTGTCAAATTCATCAGACAAGTCCTCTATGAACGAGCTACAATCCCGCTTTGCAAAGGTAAAGACGCCCTCAGATCAAGATACGACCGCCCCACCGCCGACGGAAGGAACCACCTTCGCACAGAAGCAGCAAGCTTTCCAGACCGCTCAAAATTTCCAAAAAGACCCCTCGTCCGTTTCCCTCTCGGACGCCAAGTCTGCCGCCTCTACTGCAAACAATTTCCGTGAACGGCATAGCGAGCAGATCACAGCAGGCACTCAAAAAGCGAATGCTTGGAACAAAAAGTACGACCTCACCGGTCGCATGAACAATTATCTAGAGAAACAAGGCTCACCAACAAACGAGGCATCAAATCAGTCTGCCAGTCCGCCGCCCAGTGAACTGTACGGCAGGAAGGCGCCACCTCCACCCGTACCGAATAAAAGACCTGGAATGCACCCTTCCACGCAGGGATCACAGTCTCCTCCACCGGTACCACTCGGAACGAAGCCTCGCTAGACATACCACGCGACGACAGGCTCTATATTTGGTAGTTAGTCGAATGCTTTGGAATGCATGAGCGGCTGAGGGAGTTAAAGATGGCGTTTCAGTGCCCATAGTCCGCTTGAATATGACGTTTGATCTAGAAGATTTGCTAGAAGTATGGGATAGCCTACAGCACTCTTGATAGCAGCAACGTCACTAGTTGATCTCATCATCTATTGCGATAGATCCCGGATAGCTATTTCCTCTTCGATCTTCTACCTTTGCTCGATTTTCCTTTACGTAGCTGTCGACCATGTGAGATACTCTGTTGGAATACATGGTACAAGGCGCAGAGAGTCTGTGACCGTCATTTTGGTGAAGTGACCTTACAACATACTGTTGTGCCGAAAGTTGCTCATGAGGTTCTGGAAGCTGGAAGCTGGCAGGTTCCTCGCAGGTCTCCCATTAAGCCCACGTGGCCGCTAAAACAAAGATCGCAATGGCTCCTGCTACGGAAGTTGCCCGAGATATAGAAATGGGAAGCTCGGCCAGCTTGTCCGGCCAGATTGATTAACCGGGTAGACTTGAAGAGGGTACGCCGAGACGGCATTGACGGCATTTCTTGAAGGGAAAGAAGTGTTTCAGAACGAAGATAAAATGACATGACCTGCTGACGGATGTCACCGTGTACAGTACATTGTTTGTGCCGCCGCAGATCCTCGCGGTGCTGAGCCGAGCGGGGCCAAGTAGACGACAAGCCGCGGGGAAGGACGTTCAACCGCCAAAGAATCATTACCCACAAGTTCCGTAGTACAAACCATTGGCAGCGGTTACTGCGCCCAACCTTATGTCCATCACGCCAGAATCTTTACGTATGACCATGATCAGTCTTCCAGATATCCATCCTTGACAGAGTGACACAGAGAATCTCTTTACTGACGTCTGCTTAAGGCTCGCTTCGTCCACAGAGTACCGCAGCACGAAACACCAAGTTTTCCTGCTGCAAATCGTCATGGAAGACAAGGGGAAAGTAAGGTAGGATGACGGTCGTTGGACTGGAGTCTGAATTCTCATCGGCACTCATCCATTCGGGGTTAAAATTGCTTTTTGGCTTTGGCCAAAGAAATTGAAGCGGCGGATCAAATGAATGCATTTCCAGTCTAGTGGAGAAAGCATCCGTAAGTATAGAATGAAGTTTTTCCATCCACCTTGCGATAACTTTTTCACCTCTTTCGCTATGAGCGTTCCGGCGGAGTCGACTAGATCGCTCTGGTGATTGATTGAGCAGGAACATTAAGACAGCCTCATAGAGCCTAGATGCTACTGCTGTGGCATTGACCTCCAGGTCGGACGGAGCAAAACTTAATCGGTAATTCTGACGACTTTGACACTCGAGAGCATCACAAATACCTGGCGCTAAAAGCAATTTAGTGGTGAGCCAAAGGACTTTTCATGAGCAGATGAAGCCTACCTAGATTTCGAAGATTATCAGGCATTCTAGTCTTGCTCGGTTCTAAGAGATCTCTTGAGAAGATCCACATATATATTCCTGCGCCAAAAAGGGATACGAAGAATTCCAGAACGGAAAAGTGTCCATCGAGTAAAAGAGCTTCCGCGCTTTCAACCGTGCTCCTCCACGAGGACTCGGTCAAGCCTAGGATTTTTCTTATGAGAATATGTACATCTGTATTTGGAAGGAACCTTTCAAAGTCTGGTTTGTTCGTCAACGGGATCTCTAACACATTAAGCAAGTCGGTTGTGGTTGTACGAATGTCCCAAACGAGGGTCACCAACTTTCTATGGAGCTTTCCTTTGATCTCTGTTGTTAGCAGGGAGCGTAGGCCACGGTTTTGTTCGACAAGTGCTTTAATATTGCGTAGCTCTTGCTCGAGCTGGTTGTTTGCCGGCCCTGATCCTGACCTAGAAATTTGAGGTATTGTCATGGCTTTCCAAACCATATTTGGCTGTCTCTCTAGTACCGCCGAGATCTGTGGCGTGTCGTTCGATATGTCTCTATTTTCGCGAGTATCTCTCTCGGTCTCTATTGGTGAAGTGGATGAGAGGGCAATTGAAGGTACGCTACGCGTAATGGGTGACCTTGGCCTAGGTACCGTTCCCTGAACTGTAGGTCTTGAAAGGCTGCCTGATTGCACGGCTTTCTAACCAAAAGTCAGCATGAAAGGAGCCTTTTAAATTTTAAACGACTTTGCCGCACCCGTTTCCGTGGTCCGAAACTTGCCGACTGGGGCAGTGATTCAAATGCTCGACGTCCAGACATGAAAAGCTCGTCTGGAAACTTTCCTTTGCCCCGATACTTACGATGCAAGTGGCGCATTCTCGATTTTATCTTGTCCTCCAATCTGCCAATGATGGACATGTCAGGGATGCTTTTGCGAAGCTCTTGAGCAGCATCTTCCCAAGCCGTGCGTTGTGTAGTCGATGTGTACGCATTTATATGATGGTCGAAAAAGGCCAAAAGGCATTCTGTGTCTGCATCTCCCCAGCGATATATCTCCATTATCTCTCGCGACATTGCAATCTATTGACAGGTTTCCGACGCGGTTGAAGATGGACGTCGAGAAGAAGAACAAAGTCATGAAGACATGAAGCATAGGTGAAGATTTCAGCTTTTGCTGAGAAATTCTCTTGGCGGTCTCAGAATCTCACTCGGCAACAGGCAACAGGCAACAGGAAAGTTTGCGAAACAACCGTTATTGATGGATCTCTACCTCCAGACCATCTCTATACAGGATCCTGGACAAGCTTATCCCTCTTTGAACTTACGTTCAAGTGAAATCGCGCCGTATATCCCTCATCTAGAACGGGCATCGAACGCTGATCATTCTAGTACCAGTGAACAGCGGTTTCCAGCCTTTAAGCATTTCCGAAGCAGCTCCAACTGTCTTCATCGCCTCGGTCATTAGTCAGTACTCCACAGTGACCAGAGTAAGACACAGTGAACGCAACAAACATCATCAGCTCATGTCAACACCACCAAATTCTGTAAATCAAAATTCTAGAGCAGTCATGAGACGCAACTCCTCAAGACGGCGACGTGGCCACAAATCTGTGCAGCTCTCACTTCCAGAAGCTAACCAGATTACTGGAGGCGAAACTCCAAGAATGTCGACCTTAGATCACGATGGAAAGCCGCTCCTTGTGTTGGCACTCGATTTTGGCACGCAGAACACAGGCGTAGCTTACTCTACGTTCGCCCCAGAAGCGACTGGCTCTTCAAAGGAGACAATTGAAAATATCCAAACGATACTCTTTGAACCTCGGTCAACTGAGGTTCCCGCGAGCATAGCCGTTACGGATAATGGATCAGTTGTCTGGGGAGACGATGTAGACGTCGGACGCAGAAATGGGCAGTTCGAAGAATTATCCATATTTGAAAACTTGAAACTTGCTATACTCGACGATAATGACGAGAAAACGGAGCGATTACGTCAACAGCATCGCAACAAGATACAAGCCTTGCCACGGAAGCTTTACCGTACAAAGCACAATACTGTTTCTGACCAACTCGCCGTCATTGATGAGAACAATGATGATCTTGTCGAAGTAACGGACTCTGTCGGTATTGCCAGTCTGTTCCTGACATTCCTTCATGAGCACATCCATCGATATTTAGCAAACATGCTGGGAGACATGGACTCGTACAGTATAGAAACAGGTATCGCGGTACCAGCTCTGACAAAACCTGAAAGCGTGGATCGAATCCTGAAAATTGCAAATGAGGCTGGCTTCAAAAACGTTCATATTGTGTCCGAGCCTGCCGCTGCAGCGTTTTGTTTGATATGCAAAGCACAGAACAAGAAGATCAATTCCACGATCTGGAACGGGTTATATAGATCGGACTTTATGAAACTCCTCTCTACTCATGCTTTGTTGATGTCAGATGTTGGCGCAGGTACAGCAGTAAGCCTCCAACACCAATTACGAACTGTACGAATACTCACTCGGGGATCAGGACTACACATCGTCGGAGCTCATTAGCGAGTCCCCAATCCGTGTTCGAGAGATCGTGAGGGGCAGTGGTAAGGTGTGTTGTGTCCGAAATATGTTCAAGGTGTCTAATGCTGCCAACCCTTGTAGGAAGCTTCGTTGCTGGTCACCAATTGAACGTGATTTTTCAGTCCTACATTTGCACCAAACTTCAGTATCAGTGGAATCTGATTCTTGCGCACCTAAAGCCGGCTTCCGAACTTTTTAAAAGAACGAAGGAAAGGATACTTCATAACCTTGAAAGGGAATTCGAACGACAGAAACGACGCTTTAAAGGTGACCCGGATGACAACATCGTCATCCGATTAGAGCCTGGAGTGACGGTAGACATCCCGACAGTGGGCATTACCAACGGTATTCTGTCTCTGCAAAGGTGAGCCAGCTCATGCCCTTCCCTATATCTCTTGAGCTAGCTTATTCTAATGCTATTTTACGGGACTTGTGTGATCTTAGTGGTGAGATCGGAACAACATTCGACCAGGTCCTGGAAGACATGAAGGAAAATATTGACACACAGCTCAGTATGCTCAAAGAGATGCGGAAGAAAGCGGTCTGCGCATTCGTTGGTGGTGTGTGTGAGAACAAATTCGTGCAGGATAGTATTAGATCGTACCTTGGATCGCCCGGAATCAACCAGAATCTGGGGTATAATCCACCGTGCTGGTTTCCGATGGTGGACTCGTATAGGCCACTATTTCCCATGATATGTGACAGAGTTGCTAATTATCAGCTAGGCGGTCTGTTGTGCATACGGGTGCTCTACTAGCAACGCGCCATAAGAATACTACGTGTGGGTTTGCAGCGCGACGGAGCTACGGCGTTATCCAGGACTTCGAGCGAGATTCTTCAAACCCAAGCCTTCAAGCTCGCACCCACGAAGCGGAGCGAGATCCTCATGACGGCGTTCTGCGTATTCAAGATTGTGTCAAGTGGCTGTACCGCAGTGTAGGCTTCCTCATGTTCATAGCTAAACCGGGACGTATTCTGATCTTTTTCAGGGCGATTCCATCCGTCCGGGAGAGACTTTCACAGTGTTTGGACAACGAGATCTAATGATCCACCTCAAGCGCCGCTGTGTCGAGGAACGAATTGCCTTCTCGGATGACCGCCTTGAAGACGGAGTGTCAATGAAGCACAATTCGATAAGTCCGTCTATGCGCTAGTGAATACCACACTGACCCTTAAGCACATAGGTGAGCAAGGCGTCCTCAGTGTAACATTTAAAGATGAGGAACTTCGGCACTTCCGCCGGCTACGATCTCCCAATGGCCGATATTACTACAGAATCCAGTACAAATTACGGGTTCAGTGCACCCAGATGCGGCTTATATGGCGCTTCATTGTTCCGCGAAGTGGCCAATTTCGCATCAATCCAGTCAATATTGACGAGACAAAGAAAGGGAATCCCCGCTGCAAAAGGTGTGCTCTTTTAGTTTGCAGCTGCATTAATCCAATTTGGTATGACACCGATGTGCTGCTGGATAAGGAGCTGGAGGACGAAAGTGAATTGATTACAAGAGACGCCCAAACGCTGACTGGGGAAGCTTTTGAGCCTCAGTTGCATGATTCTTTCTTATCATGATGTGCGCAAGCGCAGAGCGAACAACCTGTATGCTGTGTCGCCACTTCTTGGTCTCGACACTACGACTCAGCTTCATTGGACAATGTGTTCCATTGTAAGCCAATACACTCGACTTTCCTTTCCTTGCGTCTTTGATGATTCCCTCTGCCGCTTCGTAGCCAATTTCTTGATCCTCAACATGATGAGAACTTCCGCTCAAGGAGGTGCTGTCAACGAACATAGGCACAGAAGGGGAAGAGACAAGGTAATCTTTCTTAAGGTTAAGTTATTCCACATAAAGGGGGCCGCGAAATACATCTTTAAGCCAGGCCATCATCACTCTGGCCTCTTCTACACGTGTACCTCGTTCCAAGTATTCTAGATGTCGATAGTGGTCGCAGTAAACGGTAGGCCGCTCTACGAAATTACTGCGTGAGCGGTCAAGTATCCGGTCGCTAAGGGGTAAAACGAACGCAACAGGCCGACAATGTCACGATAAGAAGAAGTACTTAAGTCCTAGAACAGGTCCGAGAGTAGTGGAGAATATATAGATTTTTCTTGAAGTCGTTTCTTGGTTGCTATCTAGATCGTACCTCACCTTAGGCATCAAGCTTGGGAGTCTTAGGGGACATGCCGAAGTCTTGCCGAATCATTGGCGAAGCCTTCTTGGCTGTTGCCGTTCTCCATAATGTTTTTATTAGTGCGCGAAGTTCATGAAACAGGTCGTGCAGCAAGATCAGAAGGCAAATTCCTGTCTACCTGTGCAAAGAAATCATGGAAGGGCTATCATCATCATCATCTTCAGAGCCCCCGCCGAAAAGGCAAAAGACCTCGCAAGAAGATAATGTTGCGTTGTCCCCGAAGATGGAAATATCAAAATCTAGTGCTAGAGAGCCTCCTAGAGAGTCTAGGTCCATCTTTCCCCAAGAAGGCTCGACCGAAGATATCAGAGAAAAGGCTGTCGGTATTCGGCGTTTCGTTGGCTGTCATTCCTCTGGATTCTCCGGCATCTTGAAGAAAAGGTGAGTTCGTCCATCGAAATCCTCCTCCAGCATTCATTTTTCCTTTCTTCGTCGTATTGGCCACATCACTCACATCTGTAGATATACGGACTTCCTTGTAAATGAGATTCTTCCGGGCGGCGAGGTCCTTCATCTGCGGAACTTAGATGGTCAGCAGGAAAGGCTTAATTCTACCAATGGCAATGACGGCCATGATTCTACGCCAATGCAGGCAAGAGAAGATCAGCCAGAGAGAGAGGCATCACTTTCAACCACAGAAAATGTGTCTTCCTTAAAGAAGCAAAACTTGCAGCCCAAAACTTCCCCGTTGGAGGAAACCACCACGGTAGGAAAGACTGCCTGGCTAAGCGTGATCTGACTGACTTGCCTCAGATATCCGAAGCAGATCGTAAAGTCTTAGAATCCTATCTGGAAGAAGAAACAACTTCAAAGCTCTTAGCCTTGTTTGACAGCATCGTGACCTCTCAACAACCGCACAAAAATGTGGGAGTCGTGGTCTCGGCTGTGACACCAGAACGGTCGGCACGCGCCACCTTACATGCAGAAATACGCCGCATATTCTCTTCACGAGTAGAGTCCTTCACCGACAAGGATGGCGTTTTGAAATTCGGTCCAGCGAAAGCCTCTAGGTCGGCTCAGCAAGGCGGACAGAACCGCCGTGGTAAACTGGGTTGGGAGGACAAGGGCGGAGAGTACCTTCACTTCTCGATCTACAAGGAGAACCGGGATACCATGGAAGTCATCTCTCATCTGTGCCGCCAACTGAAGGTCAGCGCGAAGAGCTTTCAATTTGCGGGTACTAAAGACAAGCGAGCCGTTACGGTTCAAAGAGCCAGCGTCTTCAGGATGGACGCAGGTCGTCTGGCCTCGCAGAATAAGCTTCTTCGAAGCTCTGCTTTGGGAGACTTTAAGCATCAGAGACAGGGATTACAGCTCGGCGATCTCAAGGGTAACGAGTTCCACCTTACGCTCCGAGATTGCTATTTTGTCGGTGATCACGAGCGCTCTATCACGGAGAGGGTCCAAAATGCAAAGAACACTATGTCACTAGCGATCAAAGATTTACGACAACTGGGCTTCTTCAACTTCTACGGCCTCCAGCGATTCGGCACATTTTCAACCGGAACCGACACAATTGGTCTAAAAATCCTCCAAGGCAACTTCCAAGGCGCAGTCAAAGCCATTCTCCACTACGACCCCTCAGCTCTCTCCGGCGCAGACGAATCTTCACCCGGCCAAAAAGTCGGCTCCGACGACCGCGTCCGCGCCTCCGCCATATCGCTCTACCAAACCACCCATCGCGCCGCCCCCGCCCTCGACAAACTGCCCCGCAAATTCTCCGCCGAGGCGAACCTCATCCGCCACCTGAGCAGGAGCCAGAACGACTACCTGGGCGCGCTCGGCACGATCCCGCGCAACCTGAGACTCATGTACGTGCACGCGTACCAGTCCCTGGTGTGGAACCGCGCCGTCGGCGCGCGGTGGGAGATGCACGGGGAGAAGGTCGTGGAGGGGGATTTGGTGATGGTTAATGAGCATAGGGACAAGGTCGAGAAGAGCGCCGCGGCGGATGTGGTTGATGCGGATGGGGAAGCCGTTTTGCTGCCTACGGGCGAGGATAGTGCGCTGACGGCGGACGACGCGTTTGAGCGGGCGCGGGCGCTCACCAAGGAAGAGGCGGCGAGTGGGCGGTATGAGATTTTCGACGTCGTGCTTCCGCTGCCGGGGTATGATGTTCTGTACCCGCCGAACGGGATGGTGGAGTTTTACAAGTCCTTTATGGCGAGCGAGGAGGGGGGCGGGCTTGATCCGTTCGATATGCGGAGGAAGCAGAAGGATTACAGTCTGAGTGGGAGCTATAGGAAGATGCTGGCGCGGATTGGGGAGGATTATGAGGTTGATGTGCGGGCGTATGAGGAGGAGGATGAGCAGTTTGTGCTGACGGATTTGGAGAGGGTGAGGAAGGGGAAGGGGGAAGATGGGAGTGCTTCTAAGGGAGCGGAAGACAGAATTGAGCGAGGGGAGCAGGGGAGTAGACTCGCGGTAATTCTCAAGTTCCAGCTTGGCTCGAGTCAGTATGCGACGATGGCGCTGAGAGAGCTCTCCAAGGGAGGGATTGTTGCGTGGAAGCCGGACTTTGGCGGTGGGAGGTGAGGCTGTCCTTGGATTATAAGCGTCAAGGCCTGGTCTAGTTCAGCATGGTTCATTACAGACTTTGTCAGACTTGGTTTTGGCGAAAACATAACTCAATAGGCTACCTGCTGGTGAACCATTAGACTTGGTCCTACCATGTACCAGCTCAAACCCCAGCGATCATTCACGTTCCTCCGAACAGCTTCAGGGCATCTTAACGGGCAAAGTATTGAGGTACTAACTCCATTCCATCCTTTTAAGATGCTGTCCTGAGAATAGTTGATATAGTGCACTAGACACGGAGCGAGAGAGCGTTCGCTCCTTTGCTTTAAATAGAACGACGCAGGCCAATAGTGCCTCAATCCCGCAACTAATAACAAATGCCCTGGCAAGTTCCTCCATGGTGTCGGAAGTCCACTGCACCATCTTGACATTTACAGATACGTGGCCCTCGTATTATATATCTTTGATCTTTCAACACATTGCCATCAGACCAGGATGTCCGACCCTATACCCTCCTGCAAGATCTCTTCCCTGAGCCTGACTTTCGTATCGTATGCCACTGGGTGACCAAACTTGAGCTCGATCACGCGTAACGTAACTTCTATAAGGTGCCATCTGTATCGTTGCCGCCGCATTTTCTGGTAGCTCTCGCCTCCGAGCTCACAGAGCAGTTTGCGTTGACACGTGCACGTAGCCCAAAAGTTTGCGGCCGACTTGTAGTCAAGCAGTGCAGCGACCTTCAGAATCACGACCAGGGCGATCGATCCCATATCGGGCGATAGCGTGTAGTAAAGGAAATTCTTGAAGCATTGCCGGTGGGTGTAGGTTCGACCCCGATAGCATGTGTGCCAGCTGGCTGGTATGCTGTGGAGGACGCAATGAGGCGCAGAGGTTGCGATGCGAGACTCGAAATCTCTCTCCTCGGTTGCTAGCTCGTAATATCGGTAATGGAGTCGATTGATTATCTTATTGTGTATCGAGAGAGCGTGGGCTTGTCCTTGGGCCGCGGCCATTATGTAATATGGTGGAATGCTAAGGCTTGTACAGATGTTCTTGGAAGTTCGGATGCATCAAGGCCATTTCGACAAGAGATAGTCCCTAGAAGGAAGCCGCAAGATAGAGGTAGGGTAAATGTGCGAAGAGCTTGGAGTCTGAAGGAAATAGCAGTTTTGCCAATGTCAACATGTGGAAGGAACCAGTGTCGTCGGGGTTTGAATGCAAAATTGGCCGTGAAGAGCACGTGAGGGAAAGACAATGCGGGCTCTACATAGAGATTTGATGACTACCCTGAAAGAGACACCAAGCTCGAGACCGAGGAATTCCACCTGCTCGGCCTTGAACTTTGTGGCATTTCAATTGCGCATAAAATGTAGCATGGTTTGCATCTCGCTGTTCCTCCATATCTATGATAGATACGTCGGAAACCATTTGAAACGGCTATGGTCAGGGTTTGGTGGAGAGATTTCTGCTTTCAGGCTTGATTGCTGGCGAACGCATCAATTTAAGGCTTCCCCGTTGGGCCAGTCCACGTCGAGAGCGATAATAAAGAAGCCATGGTGCTCAGTCAAACGTTTTGGCGACCTCTGCAAGGGGTTGGGGTATATCAGATGTGCCAGGGCTCGAATCACCAAGCAGAACTATACGTTTGGTGACCCAATGTCGAAATGTGACGCGAAGGATGCATCTATAATTGGCAGGAGAAGCATTGCGTACGCACGCATCATGTCTGACGCTTCGGCGTGCATCTCCGGTATTTGGAAATGAGGTGCGGAAGAGGGATTTGGTAGCTACTATAGGCCAGTAAATCTACATACATCCCCGACAAAGGTACTTTCATTAGTCGGCCGGCGTATGAGCCATGTTTGGCTGATAGAAGGAAGGCGGAAAGAAAGTCTGATATCAACTAGTTCATCAAGTCTCCGGCGATCATCAATCGTTGGGCGGGAGACACCCCGCTCCACCCCCTAAATAGACCCGCCAACATCAATACTACCAAAACAACCGTAGTAAGAACATGTATGGAAAATGGAGCCATCGAGTTAATAAATCCTGTCCCTCACTCTGCTAAGCCTAAGATTTCTCAGATTTCCCTTCAGAGATCTCTATTATTCTTTCACAAGCCACCACGCGTCCTTCGACTTTTCCAACACTCTCAGCGATCTTTTTAGCCTTCTCCAGCATGCCAGCCGACTGCGGACTTGCGATGACCTTCACTAAAGCATGCCCGAACTCTGACGCCTGTACCCTTGGTGCGGCAGTCCGACTGCCCCATGCTCCAATACCTAACCACTCTACACGGGTTGCGAAGTCGTAGGTGTCCATCCAAACTGGTAGAACAACTTGAACAACGCCGGCACTGTGCCGCGTGTCAGTCAGGCTGACACCATGACTAATACGGGGTAGAGAACATACCTAATTGCTTCATGATAGGAATTTGAGCCTCCATGATGAACCATGCAAATAACGTGACCGCTCTTAAGGATTGCTATCGGCTCGGCCGGGAGCCAATCTACTATCCTCACACGACCAGACGCTATCTCGCCGGCAATAATCTCAAAGATACCACCTTCGGCTCGGATCCAATCCCTATTCTGGCCTTGAGTCTTGAGCTTCCATAGCACTTGCACGTCAGTCCTTTTGTCGAGCAAGGCTCTTAACCCGGTAGCGAATTCTAGAGCCAAGGCTTCGTCAAACAAGACGTGGGAGCCAAGATTGATCAACACTGTTGGCCCTTTGCTCAACCAATCCTGTAGATCTGGGTGGCTCTTAGACAGCGGGACATAAGGAAGTAGAAGTGGGCCGCAACCTGTAAAGTTAGGGGGGAAATGTAACGGGAATTCGGCCTCAGGAGTTGATGGCACTAGGTGATGAATTTCATTTCCGAATCCTTCAAACAAGGACGGAGTTCTCCCTTCAACGCCACAGGAATTTCGATACGCTGTGAGCTCCTTTACTAAGGGAGAATTGAGCTTAGACATGACAGCTCGAATTGTGAGAAAGGTGTTTCCAGGGATGAGCCACCACGGAAGTGGAAATGGCCAGCCGGAGCAAATCCTGGAGAAACCAATGGTCAGAGTAGAACAGTACAATATGCAAGGCTCGACCTACTGTGGATATTTCCATAGTGGAGACAGGGCTGTTTGCTCCCTGATTGCATGGTCTCTGATAGTATTGGGACTGAGTATGTGGAACTTTATGCCTGACGTGTTGCATGCGTCAATGGCCTGGCTAAGAAGTGGGTCGACCACAACGACGTCTGGCCGGACAGACTGCAGAATTTCCGCACAGCTGCTGTAGCCGATCATGTACTCCGGGCCGTTCCATGAGGCGAAAGTCGCCGGGAGGACTCGCTTGTATGCATACAGCGCTCCTTGGAAGCCGGGGGGATGCATCTCGACGAATTCATTCTTTCGACCCGCAGCCTCCTTCATGGACTTGCCGGCAATCAAATGGAAGGTTGCTTTGCCAGCAACCCCGGCCGACAGCTCGGCCGCGGTGTCATTGAGAGTTGAGACAGACTGTTGAAGAACCGAGAAGGATGCGAGGTGGACGCGGTACTGGGGCCGTAGCAGAAACTCGTGGGCTACAGCCAGACATACGGTCGACTGGCCGAGTTCGCCGTTGGTGAAGAAGAGGATATCCCTGCTCTGGGCCATGATTGTGGGTAAAAGTGAGAGGCACAGTGTTCCAGGTTACGTAGACACGTACAGAAGACCGTACTTCAAAAACATTTGGATAGAAACAAACTCCCTTTCGCGAACATTATCACGATCATCTTGCCAGGGATGAAAGATGTACGGCAAAAAAGGAAGCTGGAATGAACATACATTTTCTGGGTGGGAGGGGGGCCATACAATGCTCCCTTAGATTCCCTGACCTTGGATAAGCAGCAAAAGTGTCCTACCCTGGTCGGAAACCACAAGCGAACCAAACAAAGTCGATCAGTACGCACTCAATGACCTCACACAGAAGAATTCATTAATGAAACGGTCCAATTCTTCGAAACGCTTATCTCCATCTGTTGACTTGCAGATCCGCCTGCGAGATCGTAGGGCCGGAGTGTGAAACACGGAGCTAATTCCGAGGTGTTTACCCCTTTAGTCCTTACCCACATGTCAGACTGCCGAAAAGACACCATGATGACACAGATAAAAATGTTCCGGCCTTATAAAAATGCTGACAGCTTAGCTGTGCCTGTTGCAGTATACTTTTCAGAGCTGAAGGAACCGGCCCGCCTGACGCAAGCTGATCGTGTGTGGCGTTTGGCGCGCTGGCTTACGATGTTCGGTAACTTAAGGCGGGTGCGATAGATCTAACCGACGCGCGCGGCGAACACAAGCTTTCCGTGTAGTACAATGATGGAGACAGTGCATTATGAGGCTGAATGCTATTTCTATCAAACAACGTCACAATGGGAAATCAAGGCTGACCCCCCAAAATACTTCCAAAGCTAGCGATCATCCGGGTCAGGAAAAAGCTGACAGAGATCGGTTTTGGATAGCTTGCCAATCTAGCAGCATCATCTACTTCCTCTTTAAGCTTATCCGAACATAGTGAACGTAGCGATCTCCGGTATTCGGCTCTTTGCAGAGCTTTCGTGTCCGGATTCATGAGCATGGCAAGTATGACGAACTAAGTGATGCTCGTAGTGCCACCACCTCGACAGCAGTATCAAGTGGACCCGACTTGCTCTGCTCCCTATCTATCTACGGGGTCCTGGCTCAACAGACTCATGCTTTAGAAGATTCTTACACCTCTACCTATCCAAACTTCTAAAATCTTCCGTACGCAGATAGAAAATCTCTGCAAGTCCATTCCTTCAACACTCCGGCAACCTACCGCATTCACCATGCCACTCCCCTCCACCCCCCTAGCCCAAACCGCCATCATCGCCGGTGATGACCTCGACTTCCTCATCTCCCGCAATGCCCCCGTCCCGACCCTCCTCCCCACCCAGATCCTCATCAAAACCGCCTACGTGGCCCTCAACCCCGTCGACACCAAGCTCGTCGGCGACTTCGTCACCCCCGGCGCAACCTTCGGCTTCGACTGCGCCGGCACCATCGTCGCGGTGGGTGACGCTGTTAGCCGAGACCTTCGTCCGGGGGATCGCGTCTGCGGCTCTGCTGATGCAATGAACCCCAAGCGGCCGCAGGGTGGCGCGTTTGCCGAGTATGTGGTGCTCCCCGGCGAGCTCGCGCTCAAAGTGCCTGATGGGATGGGGATGGAAGCGGCGGCGTCGCTGGGGACGGCGATTGCGTCCGCGAGCATGGCGCTGTTCTGGTCGTTGGGGATCTCGGGTGACCTTTTGAGGAACCCACTGAAGAAGGGGAGTGAGGACGTGGAGGAGGTGTTGGTTTACGGGGGTAGCTCGGCGACAGGGACGATGGTTATACAGATGGTAAAGCTGTATGTTTCTCCCTTTTGTTTGTTTCGATTTTGCCCCTTTATAATCAAGTCATATCAAGACGGCATTGTTAACACAAAACTCTAGGTGCGGTCTTATACCTATCACAACCTGCTCTCCAAAGAATTTCTCCCTCGTCAAAGAATATGGCGCGGCCGCTGCCTTCGGTAAGCTTTAATCCTCCTTGTGCTCCTGGGCGTACACGTTTTCTTGCCCTTGATCACCTCTAGCCCACTCTTACTGACGACCGTCCAGACTATAACTCTCCGAACTGCGCTGCGGACATTCGAGCCTATACGAAGAACAACCTCGCGTACGCTGTGGACTGCATCACGCAGCCGGACAGTCTGAAGATCTGCTACGGAGCGATCGGGCGCGCTGGTGGTCGATACACCGCGCTCGACCCGTTCCCGCAGGCACTCGCCACACGGCGCGTGATCAAGCCAGACTGGATCTTGGCTACGCGAATTATTGGTGAGGGATGTGCATGGCCGGAGCCGTACCATAGTGAGAGAGAGGAAGCGTTTTTGGAGTGGGGCAAGGGAGTGATGGAGGCAGTACAAGACAAGTTAGAGGCGGATGCGATCCGACCACATCCGATAAGTTTGGAGGAGCCTGGATGGGAAGGTGTGCTTAAAGGAGTCGGGAAATTGAGGAGGAAGGAGGTTAGTGGGAAGAAGTTGGTGTATAGGATATCGTGATCAATGGAATATTGGTTGAGATTTGCGGATAGATTAGCAATGCGTATTTGTTGCGGACGATCAGAATAAAGTCTCTTTCTTTCCGAGCCACTTGTTGTTTGTAGCCACAACAGAATATTTGGCCCGTCTAAAACCGTTGGTCATTATCACCTATCTTGCTGTAGTGAAGGGGCTTTTCTGAAGCCGTAGAGGGGTTCAATCTCGTGGTGCTTTAGTGAAAGGGGGCGCATTTCGTGGTTTGGACAGTAAGGTCTTCATAATAATTAATCAGCATTTTACACAAACAGTAAAGAGGCACGAATCCAAAATCAAAAGTCGAACACGCAAACATATGTCTGAGCGATCGGGATTACGAACCCGAACCGCCTGGGGTAAACCCTGTTAGAATTCCATAAATAAAGACGCTACGGATCGCATTCATCTGTTGACGCCTGTAGAACAAAACGCCGAGTCTTTGCTATTGTAATCCGATGGACAATCTAAGACCGCTGGCGCCTTCCTCGAGACGGAGAAGCGGCCGCCAATTCTTTGGATACCTGTCAAATTCCAGATGCCAATTTGTGGACGTAAATTCAAATGAGGCTCTCACGTGCCGTCCCCCTGTGCGAGCACCATGATGAGGACCACAAGGTGGTCACGGCGGAAATTTCTTGGTGAATCTCTGTTGTAGCGAGGCATGAACACCAGAATATCGCGTGCAGTGATTGGAACGGCTTCTTGCGGGATAGCCGCCAGTGTCGGACAGACAAGGGAGGATTGTCAGGAACGCCTCGACGGTGGGGGACGGGCACCCCGAGAGAAGGAGTCGAAGCGTTGACTGTGTGACTGGGCGCACGATGAAGCTGCGTCGGTTGCTGCCGCCAAGCCGGGTCGGACCAGGGTCACGTTTGGTGCGCTCGCAGAGCTGCTGTGATAGGTACGGAGAGGTAACAAGGGAGGTTTAGCTGGGTATGAAGACGTGGGAGGCGCTCCATGAGTTCGCCTGCTGAGATTGCACTTACTATGTATACCGGGCGGTTGCAACGGCTTTGGCGTCGACGGCGCTCTAGCCCAAAAGGCGATATGCTACCCGAGCCCGTGCTGAAGTCGTGGCGGCGAGGCTGAGGGATGAGCATCATCTGCCAGATAAAGTCGGCGAGCCAAGAGAGCGTCGTTGGCATCTTCGACCATCCTCCCAGCTGCATAGCCGCGCGCCTTTCAACTTCGATTGTCCTCATTCTAGAGCAACGTTCGCACCGTCCCAGCGTTGGCTCGATATGTAGCACGCTGAACATGCGTCGGGACACGTCAACCGCCCGACTTGTTCCGAAGGCTCTCTCCACGAATCCTCCGAGAGCTCACGCTCCAAACAGCTCCCATGGAGAACGACCAACGGAGGTCGCCCGCTCGATTCCGTGCTCCCAGGCTCTATCACAAGAAGTCTCGCGCTGGTTGGTATGTGTTCCCGACACGCCTCATGAGGCTCGAGAAAACTAACGGCCCCCGGAAACAACAGCCAGAGATGTAAAGCTCGACGGGTGAAGGTAAGCCTTTCAAGTACCCACAAGTGACGTCAAATGAGCTGAAGTTGCTGTGCACATTGTTCCTCAAGCCTTGCAGCGGTCATTGAGACGATCTTTCCCCTCTATGTTGGGCAGCGGAAACTGACATTTGGCACAGTGCGATGAGTTCCGGCCCATTTGCGGTAGTTGCAGTCGCCACAAAGTCCCATGCATCTACGGCGAGCAGACACCAGCCCCCGCATCAATTCCAGAGAACCCCAACGGGATATGCAGCTCCTCAGAATCCCCCGATGTATCTGAAACGATTGATACCCCGTCACTTGGAACAATATCCCCAATTCTTCCTCCACCAAGGGGGGTGGAAAGCGCGGTTCCGTCGGTGAACACTCCTTTCGCCGACTTCAGCGTCGGGGATGAGTATGATATACCAGAATCAAAACCAAGGCGCTTGCTCGAGCTCCGACTTTTGCAAAACTATTTAACTCACATTAGTAAGCCGTTCGGGATTGTCCAAGGCGCGGGTGTTCATGACGCATGGGCAACTGAAGTACCAAAAATGGCATTCCGATCTGAAAATCTCTTATACGCAATTTTCTCGATATCTGCGTCGCATCTACTAAGAGATGAACCAGACAATGTCGAGCTCCATTCTGCACGACAGAGTTATTTAGGTCTAGCCCTTCGTGAGCAGCGCAAAGCTGTCACTGTTTTGAGCAAGGAAAACGCAGATTGCATATGTTTTTCGAGTTTGTTAATCCTCATCAATTCCTTTGCTACATTACAAGAGCGAACCATTGAACCGTACTCGCCTCCAATGGAGTGGTTAAATCTGGGGAAAGGGAGCAATTCAGTCTTCACTGTCGCCTTAGCAATGATACAAGATCATGAAACAGCGACAATCATGCCCATCGTCAATACTGCCCCGGAGTTTAGAATTCGCAATCAGGAAATATATTCCGAAGACAATCGGAAGCCATTTGTGAATTTACTACGCCCAGACATCCCAAATGGGCAGGAGATATGGGATCAAGAGACCCGTGAAGCGTATGAACATACAGTCGGATACATTGGATCTATTCAACGTGCGATCAGTGAGAAGGCAGCAATTCTGCCGCTGTGCCGGAGGATAATGGCATTCGCATTTCTCGTTCCGAAACGATTCATTGAGCTTCTGGACCAACAGCAGCCACGGGCACTGGTCGTACTTGCACATTACTTTGCACTGGTGGCGAAGGTGGAGGGTGTCTGGTGGATTGGCAACTCCGCAGAGAGAGAAATTCGTGGTGTCGAGAGTGTACTTCCGCCGGAATGGCAAGTTCAAATGGGTTGGCCACTGGGAATGGCCGGGCTAACACCGCGATGATGGTAAGCCAGAAATGATCCAAGCATGTCCCCTTTGATGGGTCAGGTCTCGCCTGTTGCCATTCCGAGGCTTCCAATTCCAGCAGTGGTCATCAATTTCACGCCTGATGTTCAACGTCTTTCAAGGGCGTAAGCAGATC